>CM059832.1:12074419-12770669 GCA_030444775.1 Atalantia buxifolia
CCTCCACGTGAGATCGACACTCGTCACCATTAATCTATTATACAATAGATTAATACACTTGCGAGTTCAATAAAATTTGCACAACAATAACAAGCTTTTATTGATTGATCTTCCAGATAAAGAGATTTACAGAGTTCATTTTATAAGATTATATTCTCCTCATCTCAGAGTCACGATCTCTTATATACTCATCAGCTTGGCATCAGTTTTGTTACACCATAATCAGCTGCATCCAATTGCTTGTAACCACCTCGGTGCATATATCCAATAACTCACGTGTAAGTCACGCTTGATTAACGGCTTTTAACAACCTTATTTGGGGCTTCCTTTTCACGTGCGTCTCATATGCTTCATTAATTCAGAAACGGCAACCAATGATGCTGTTTTAGTGAGTGTTAATTCTGAACACTAAAACATACTTTTGTAGGTTGTTTTGAAGCCATTGAATTGGTTTCACTGGTTATATAACAAATCTCCACATTGAAACAATTCACCCCTATCACCTTTCTCCTCAGTTCTATGCAAATTCAAAATTTGCATACGCCAGCTATGTCCAAGCAGGTCTTGAACTTAGGTGTAGGTACCATATTTGTAAGCATATCAGCAAGGTTGTTGTTGGTATATATCTTTACCATCTTCACAACTCCTTTAGATACTACATTCCTTATAAAATGTAGCTTAATGTCAATATGCTTGGTTTTCTCATGATGAGTTGGATTTCTTCTCAAATAGATGACACTTGAGCTATTACAGTGGATATCAACAACCTTCTAAGACATCCCCAACTCACTAACCAAGCCTTTAAGCCATAGAGCCTCCTTGACAGCTTTTAAGGCTGCAATGTACTCAGCCTCTATTGTTGATAAGGCAACAAAATGTTGCAGGCTTGCTTTCCAGCTTATTAGGCATCCATTCAGCATGAAATATATCCAGTTAATGACCTTCTCCTGTCCAGATCCTTAGTAAAGTCAGAGTCAACATAGCACTATTTGCCTCTTGTTTCCTTCCATACATCAACCCATACTCCACGGTTCCATTCAGATATCTCATCACCCATTTAGCTATCTTCCAATGCTCTTTCCCAAGTGATGCCATATACCTGCTTACCAAGCTTAGAGCATGTGAAATATTTGGTCTTGTGAGGACCATTGCATACATCATATACCCCATTACATGTGCATAAGGTATTTTTGACATCTTTTGCTTTTCTTCACTTGTCTTTAGGCATTGCTGGTTAAGAAGTTTGAAGTGTGAGGCCATGGGTGTTAGCATTGGTTTACAACAGCTCATCCCAATGGTGTTGAGTACTTTTTCCAAGTACTTTTTCCAAGTACTTTTTCTAAGATAAGAACATAATTCCCTGCCTTCTATCTCTTGTGATCTCCATGCCTAAAATCTTATTGGCATGTCTCAAATCCTTCATATCAAACTTAGAGTTCAGCATCTGTTTTAAGGCTTTAATTTCCTCTCTCATTTTACAAGCAATCAACATTTCATCCATATACAGTAGCAAGTATATGTGATGATTTGAATTTATCTACTTGTAGTATACACAACAATCAAAATTACACCTCATGAATCCATGTGACACCATGAACTCGTCAAACTTGAGGTACCATTGCCTTGGGAATTTTTTCAAGCTATACAATGACTTTTGTAGCAAGCAGACATGATCAGGGTGTTCTGAGCATACATATCCCTCAAGTTAAGTCATCAGAATCTCCTCTTGTAATTACCATGTAAGGTAATTTTGACATCGAGTTGATCAAGCTCTATGTCATATATTGCTGTTAGGGCTAATAATACCCTTATTGAAACATGTCTGACTACTGGTGAGAAGACTTCCTTAAAATCAACTCATTCCCTCTGTGTATATCCTTTTTGTTAATATTTATGTTAACATAATGTTTATTTTGATAATAACAAATAAAATTAAAAATGATTAAATTTTTGAAAGCTTAAATTATTTTTCATACATTTTAAATAAATCATTATTTTCACATTATAAAGGTTTTATATCTAATGGAAAAATGATTTTATGAAATTGGTTGTTTTTCAAGTTTATAGTTTAATTGAAAAATTTTTAAAACTTTGAAATCAATAAGTATTGCTTGAAATTTTGGAGAAGGATTTATTTGAAACATTTCATAGCATTTTGGGCCATATTGTAATTTCATAAAGTTTTAGGATTCATAAAGTATTATTTAAAAATTCTGAAATTAGACTTATTTATAAAATGTATAACGTTTGGGCTATAGTGAAGTTCTGAAAAGTTTTGGGGTCAAAATATAATTTTGGCAAACAGTTCACTATACCGTTACTATAACAAGTGGCAAACCGGATATGCTAAATGGAAATTTGGTTACGGGGCAGAAACTTTTCGGATGAAAAGCGGTAATCCGAATTCCGTAAGCGGTGATCCGATTGTTGGGCAGCAAGCTTCTAGAGCATAAACAGCAATCCGAATATCACAAGCGGCATTCCGGATGTTCTAAAATTCAAATTTTTGCCTTAACGGTAACATGCAAGTGGAATTCTGGATACTATAAACGGTAATCCGGTTATGAGTAAAAAGCTCATAACAGCTAGTTTTTGAGCTCCAACTATAAAAACTCAAATCCAATTCATTTTCAAGCTCTCTAGCACGAACAAACAAAAAGCATACAATATACATTGTGCTTCAATTTCGTAAATCATCATTTATTGAATCATCTTTGTTCTTCATTTTGTAAATCTACTTTTTAAGAGAGTGTATAATTGTAATCTTCATTTTCTCATAAATTTGTGAGTGTTTAAATATATGAGACACTTGAGTGAAGAGATTGAGAGATAATCTCTTTGTTGTAAAGGTTCATTGATACCTTGGAAGTCAATTGTAAGCTTTTAAAGCCTTGGAAGGGTTAGATAGTGAAATCCTCAAGCTTGGGTTGCTTGAAGGCGTGGATGTAGGCAGAGATAGCCGAACTACGTAAAAATCCTTGAGTTTGCTTTCTCTTCTCTTACTCTCTTATTATTGTACGTTATTGAATTTATTATTTTTGATTCCATTAAGCCATTAGATTAAATTTTTGTGTAATTTGCTTAGATTAATTTTTAGAAACCCAATTCACCCTCCCTCTTGGGTTGCCTAGTTAGTATTTCACTTTTGCTACTAGCCTAGCTTTAAATCTCCTAGGCTCACCAGCTATCAGGCCCTCTTTCACCTTAAAAATCCATTTACACTCAAAAACCCTTCTTTTCTCAAGTTTCTTTATCAATTCCCAAGTGTTGTTCTTGTGTAGAGATTATATTTCATCATCCATAGCCTTCTACTACTCTGATTTATATGAACTCTATATAGGTTTTCTGTAGCTTTTTGGCTCATCTTTACCAATCTCATGTAATACAGCCAGTGCATATACAATAAGGTCAGCATAACCATATCTTTGGGGAGGTTTGATCTGCATTCTCTCTCTATCTCTGGTCAAATGATAGTCTTTGAGTTGAGTCTGTGTGTACTGTTGAGATTGTGCTTTAGAAGTCTCACTACTATCATCTTCACCCCTATCTAAATCTGTAGCTTCTTGAGAGGGCTTCTGGTCTGAACGCTCCACCTCAAACTGTACACTCTTAAGTGTTTTAGCCTAAGGTTTAACATCTTTAAGTAATGACCGTTTACCGAGTACAGTTCTTTTATTAAGGATCACATCCTTGCTGTTGATGCACCTTGGTGGAGTTAAGTCTGTGCACTATAACTTGTAACCCTTTAAACCATTTAGATACCCTATAAACTTCCCATTTAAAGCTCTTCGAGATAATTTTCCTTACTTAACAGGTGCATAAACATCACATTCAAAAGCTTCAAGATCATTATAGTTACCAGGTTTTCCAGACCACATTTCAAATGGTGTTTTAAAGTCAATTGCAGCAGATGGGCTAAGATTCACGAAGAGGCAGGCTGTCAGCAAGTTTTCTACCCATAACCCCTTTGGAAGCTATGACTGTATCATCATGCATCTGACTTTATCCATTAAAGTATTGTTCATCCTCTCAGCTAAACCATTTTGTTGTGAGGTCAACCTTACTGATCTATATCTTACAATCCCTTCATTTACAGAGAAACTTTCAAATTCTTAATTACAATAATCAAGGTCATTGTATGTCCTTAGCTTTTTAACCCTCCTTCTAGTTAGGTTCTCCATCAGAGCTTGCCACTCTTTAAATTTCCCAAACACTTTACTTTACTTTTCAACACGTACACCCAAACTCTTCTAGAGTAGTCATCTATCATGGTCATAAAGTACCTATTCCCACCTAAAGATGGAACCTGAGATGGACCCCAAAGGTTTGAATGTACATATTGCAAAATATCAGTGGTCTTATGTATTGATTTCTTGAAGTTGTTCTTAGTAGATTTTCTTAGAATTCAATCTTCACAAAAGACTAACTCCTCAATCTTATCACTACCCAGAACACCTTGTTTTTCCAGTTCTTTCAGACCCTTAATACTCATATACCCAAGCCTTAAATGCCATAGCTTTGTGATGTCCTTCCCAATGCTTTCAATGGCATTAGAGACATCTGTTATAGACTCCTCATATAAGATATAAACCCCATTATTTTTGGTCATTTTCATAACTAGTGTGGATCTATTTAGAATCTTCATCTCCTCTGATTCAAGCTTAATGCTACATCTCATTTAATCCATCATTTCCAAGGAAATCAAATTTCTTTTAAGTTCTAAAAAATGCCTAACTTGTCTAACTTCCTTTATGGGACCCATCATGTAGCTTAAGGTAGATTTTACCCATCTCAATGACTTTGCACACTGAATTATTTTTCATTATTACTCTTCCTCCATCAAATTCATGATAATTAGAAAAAAAAACTCTTGTATGAACTCATATGAAAAGTACCACCAGAGTAAATAAATCCATTTACCCTTTTGCATGTCCTCAGTGGCAACACACACACACACACACCTGCTGACTCATAACCTTCCTCTTCTTCAACAATAGCTGCATCTTAAGTTTTCTCTCTTTTTTTATTCTTTAATGCAGGGCAATCCTTCTTGAAATGTCCTTCCTTATGGCAATGGAAGCTTTTCAAGTCCTCTAGCTTGGTTTTAGACTTGGACTACTTCTTTTTCGTTGTTGCATTCTTATTCTTATCAATTTTCCCCTTTACTGTTAACCCTTCGCCACTTTCTATACTCTCAAATTTTTCTTGCAACCCTTTAGTATTCAAGGCTACCTTCACCTCATCTAAAGGCCAGGTTTGCCTCTCATACATTATGGCATCCACAAAATTAGAGTATGATGGTGGGAGAGAACTTATAAAGAGTGGAACTTTACTTTCATCACTGAGGCTTTCATTGATGGTCTCCAAAGTGTCAACTGACTTTGTTGAATTCATCAATATGATCATCAAGGGAGGATCCATCGGGGATCTTTAGAGTAAATATCCTCTTCTTGATCTGAAGTCTGTTGGCAAGAGACTTTATCATATAAATTGTTTCTAGGTTTGCCGATCAGCCACTGTTTTGTCCTTGGTAACCTCTCTAATAACAGAGTCTTCAAGACTGAAGATTATTATGCTTCTTGCCCTTTTATCAATATCAGCAGCCTGTTGTGGAGTTAGTGACGATGATGCTTCTATTCCCCCGTTCTTAGTGACTAGTTCTAAAGCATCTCACAGTCCTTGAGTTATCAGTAAAGCCTCCATTTTAACTTTCCACATATTGAAATCATTCTTGCCTGTAAACTTCTCTAGATCAACTTTAGGATTAACCATACTTGAATCTGATTAAAGAACCCTGCTCTGATACCAATTTTAGCAACTTAAGGGCACTTGCTGCTTGACACCTCTAGTCACTTCCCAAGATTTTCAATCTAGATTACCAAATGCCCATAAAGATGATTTGAAGAAACTTTAACCAAGAACTTAGTGGGACAAATTGATAATGGTTTTAAGAATAAAAAACAGATCAGAAGTACAAAAGATTAAACGAAAGAAAATCAAAGGACAGAAGAGGTTAACGTGGTTCAGCTAATTCTCATTAGCTTACATCCATGAAGGAACAAGGTAACAGGCTTTTATTGATTGATCTTCCAAATATAGAGATTTACAGAGTATATTTCATAGGATTATATTTTTCTCATCTCAGAGTCACAATCCCTTATATACTCCTCAGCTTGGCGACAGTTTTGTTACACCAGAATCAGTTGCATCCAGCTGCTTATAACCACCTTAGGGATGGCAAAATAACCCGGACCCGGATTAGACCCGGACGAACCCGGATAATCCGGTCCGGGTTGAACCCGTACCGGATTATAAAAAAATCCAGATCCGGAAACAATTTTAGTAACCCGGATGAATCCGGGTCCGGTTCCGGGTTTGGAATAACCCGTATATGCGGAACCCGGACCCGGCTATTCATAATATTTAAATTATTTTTTAATATAAAAGGGGGGAAAATCTTGATGCCCTAATCCTTTTCCTCTTTCTTTTCTCTTCTCTTCACAGCCGCCTCTCCACCTCTTTCTTTTCTCTTCATCAAATCTTCACTTCTTCTCTTCATCAAATCATCCTTTTCGTCCCTCTTCACTTCTTCTCTTCATCAAATCATCATTTTTCTCTTTAGTTCTTCTCTTCATCAAATCATCGCCGTCACTCCTCGCTTTATCATCATCACCAGCCCCCGTTGGTCATCGTTTGTCCATCGCGATCTCAGTTTTGGCTGCCGTTCATCCGCCCTTTGGAAATCACGCTCGCGGCTGTGACGTGTTCATCATCATCACATCATCAGCCACCGATGTTCGTTACTTCGCCGGACACCGATTGTTGAAGTTTGTGAACTAAATCCGTGAATCGCGATTTTGAGTTGTAGATGGCTTTGTATTTTGTCATGTCATATTGTCATGGATCTATATTTGTATATGATTTATTGTTTTGAAATTAAAAATCTGTAAAATTAAAATGGTTTGTTGCTTTGTATTTGATTTATGGGGAATCTGATTTTGTAAATTTCCGAAGTGTATTTGATTTTTTTTTAATTTTTGCATATGATCCGGGTTGAAAACCCGCAATCCGGAAACCCGGATAAATCCGGGTTTAACCCGTTCCGGACCCTGTGTCACAAAATCCGGGTTTAAATCCGGGTCCGGTATAGCATTTTAGTGTCCCGGGTCCGGAACCGGGAAGGCCAAACCCGGACCCGGACCCGGATTTTGCCATCCCTAAACCACCTGGGTGCAGATTTCAGTAACTCACGTGTAAGTCAAGCTTGATTAACGGCTTTTAACAACCTTATTTGGGGCGTCCTTTTCACGTGCGTCTCATGTGCTTCATTAATTCAAAAACCGTTTTAGTGAATGTTAATTCTGAACACTAAAATGCACTGTTGTAGGTCATTTTGAAGCCATTGAATTGGTTTCACTGGTTACATAACAATTAATCATACATAGACCACCATTTTATATATTTATGCATCTAATTAAGAGAATAGTATAATTAATTTTGAATTTCTTATAGATAGTCATATATTTATTTATTCCAAAGGTCCAATCAAATAATTTTTTAATAAATTTATTTAACTGGTCAACCAAGTTCAAACCTTAAAGGAGCTGTAGGAATTAAAAAATTTATTTATTTTGTCTAACTACTTCCTACAGCTTCAAATAACATTAAGCAAAAAAGAGTCCACCTACCTTACAACTGTTGCAAGTACCACCGATTTTAAATTTTTCTAACTTCAATCTGTCACCATCGGATCTACTAAAAAAATAATTTGAACAATTCAGATGCGTTAGTTTGAATTTTAACATTTACCCCTTACTGTTTATGAAAATTCTTAAAAGTTAAAGAGAGAAATTTCGATTTGAGATAATCAAACACGCCGGCACCATTAAAAAGTCATTATTACCAACCACATCGACGAGCAGCTGTCACTAGATTGTAAAACCATGCCGCATGCGCAACTGTTGCTACAGTGTCAACCCACGCTGCAAAGGCAGCTATTGCAGAGCTGCCATGAAGCGGGATGACCATTGCTTCTCCAAATTATTGTTGCTGTAGCTCTTAAAATGATGATGTTAGTGTTTGGATATTTGAAACCAATTCGGTCTTGGGTTAGGGTTTGGTAGATTGAGGTCAATTTAGGTTAGGTTTTGGGAAATTAATCTTCATTAGGTTTAGGACTTAATAATTTGATGATTTTTTTTAATTGCAATTTGACACTAATTCGCGTAAGAGTTTTATAGTTTCTCCCAAAATTTTAGTTTCTATCTTATTGGAAGGGTTATTTGACATTGTGACTATGGCAAAGGGCATTGGAAATGGCATTCCCCTTGGTGCGCAGTAATAACTACTCCAAAGATTACAGAGGCCTTGAGTCGCGGTAGTTACCTCAACACCTTTGGTGGGAATCCCGTATGTACAGCTGCAGGGCATGCTGTTTTGAAAGATAAGCTTCATCATAATGCACATGTTGTTGGATCCTTTTTTAAAGAAAAACTCACTGCACTTAAGGATAAATATGGAACTATTGCGAGGGGAAGGGGATTTATGCTTGGAGTTGAATTTGTCACTGATCGCCAATGAAAAACACTTGCTAAGGCTGAAACTCTAGATATAATGGACAAAATGAAACGTATATCTGTTTTTTTCCTCTCAGTAATAATCCAATGTTATTGCTTTAAGCTTCTAGCTACATAGAGACCTCTTTGTTATAGAAATGAGAGTATTGGTCGGCAAAGGTGGATTTTATGGAAATGTTTTCAAAATTGCTCCTCCTCTTTGCTTCACAAAAGAAGACGCTGGTAGGTGTTTATTATACCCATTTTGTTGCCTCATATCATTTACTGTACAATGTGAATATATCATGTGTTTCTTTGGTTTCAAATTACCTTGTAGATTTCATCAAAAAAAAAAAAAAGATTACCTTGTAGATGTCATGGACTACTCAATGACGAAAAAGTAAAGCCTTTGAAATAGTTTGGATAAAAGAGTGTATCTGGTCATTCACAACTTAGTCTAAATTAAAACTGTATTATTTAATATATGTTGTGAGTAAAAGTATTAATACATATAGGTTACTACTTGAATATTTCTCCGCTACAATACTAAAAAGCGATGAGTCAACAACTCGTTGTCTATCGCTCTCAAACTCTCTTGGTTTCTACTTGAATTAGCTTCTGAACATTGTCTCTCTTGCTTCTCTCTTGTTGAACTCATATTTCTTTTACATTTGGTTGAGAATATCAGGATGGAAAGTGAGTACTGTAAAATCAGCACATGAAAACATCACTGCAGAAGCTAATAAAAAGGAAAAAAAACTCATTAATTCTATTTTTATTATAATTTTATTTCTAAACTGTCTACAAACTAAATTACTCACTAAAACTCTCTTATTTCCTGACGCAAACCCAATAAAAAATTATCATCAACTGAATATATTCAGTTACTTTTGAAGATTTACAAAACATGTGTAACCACCATGCATCAATTACAAAAAAAAAATATTGATGCCAAAACAAGTAATATTGATCTATTTACAATTAATTCACCATTCGAATTTATATTTTATTAAGATACAATTAGTTAAAACAAAGGTGAAGAAATTTTATCATTTTAGAAAACAAAGTACTAAAATAGATTTATTCAGGAAAAATAGTCTTGTAATGGCAAGTTTGCTAAGTAAGGGTTTATTTGGTATCCAATTATGTTTGTAGAGTAAAATATGAATTTTCAAATTGTTGTGGTGGATTTTTTTAGTTAATGAGTTTAATCAGTATTTTAATGAATTCAAATAATCTCGCCCTTGTTATTTATTTACTGATATTATTGTATTTTTTAATTTCTATTTATGCAATTACATTTTCATACCAATGACAATGATATAATCTGAATTTTTTAAAGAAGAAATAGGAAAATGAAATTATGGTAATACTTATAAATGAATTGTAAATACAAAATGAAGCAAGGGGCCAACTGAAATTTAACCTTGCAAAAGACAAAAATATGTGGTAACTTACCACGGTGGTAACGTAGTTGCGTCCAGCAAAAAAGGCGTAGAAGATAGAATATTTTCCGAATAATAAATTGCAAAAGAGGTTTGTTCAATTTATATCTCATTTTATTTTAAACTATATATATAATCTATCCCTGTCTCACATCTACATCAATTTCAATATATTACTTAAAATATGCTTCAGAATTCAGAAAGGTTTAATTTTAATGCTTTAGTCCTAAGCAATGAGAAAATGACATCGGCAGCATAACTATCCAAGAGAAGTATGCACGGTAACCTTTATTCAATGGAAAGGAATCTCATGTTAAGCAACTTTTGAACCATTTTTTACACACATTTTATCACAGCTTGTTAAGGCTTAAAAATAATTGATTGAACTCTTGCAATCGAGCTCAAACTTCTCAGTTAAGCAGTTTTATAAAAGCATGGAATTAAAAGCAGGCTTGAACTTTAAGCATCTCGTGAATTAACAAAATTGCACAATCATCAAATAGACAGAGATTACGTTGGCAATGAAATGAGCCGAGACTTATCCATCAAAAGCCTGCAGCATACAACATGCTGGCCCAAAAGTTGGGGATCCGAGAAAAAGGTCCAGAAGAAACAGAAGAGAGCACAATAAACAGCCTGGGATGCTGCTTGAGAAAATCATATAAAGAAAAGGTTATTCATTTTATATCTGATACAAGTCATATTATGCAATTTATTTTAATTTTTTGAACAAATTTTTTGTCGGTTTGTTGAGATTACTGTTGCATGATTCTACGCGGTTGAATTTTAGGTACCTTAAGTTGGCATCTCTTGAACTAATATCTCACACCGTACATGCATAGGTGGAACTATTTATAGACCTGAGTTTCTTTGTTATAAGATTTTATATATATATATATATATATATATATATATATATATATATATATATATATTACCATTTTTATATTGATTTTATGTTTCACCCTATATGTATGTATGCAAGTAATTATGTATTTGGCATGGTACAGTACAATAGGAGACGATGGAATGGATTACTGGTGCAGCTGATGGTAGAGGAAAGTAATGTTCGAATGGGGGAGGTGAATATTGCTCCAACAGACGCAGTTAAAAAATAGAAGAAAATACAAATTTTCGGACACTAAAAGTTAAAAATTAGTGCATTGAGGTCCACATCAAAATCTAAATTTTAACATCCACATATAAGAAGCTCTGTATATAATATAGAGTTACCATCTAATAAGTAATCTCCTTCTTTATTAAAATAAGGAAGAAATTATAAGACAATAAAAATATATATTTCAATGCAATATTTTTTAGAGTATGTATTTTTATTGTCTTTTGAAAAATCTTTTTCTTTAATAAAATATGAGATCCCTCGTTGAAACATTACTTTGCAAATATAAACTTTTAATTAGAGATTCCTAGTTTTATTAAAATAAAAAATAAGTTAAAAATAAAAAATATATATTTTAATATATTAATAGAAAAAATATACTGCATTGAAGTTTATATTTTTTTTGTCTTTTAATTTATCATTTATTTTAGTTTAGTCAATAATCAAAATACACACACACACATATATATAGCTTTTCTCTAGTAAGAATATCTTCATTTTAATAGAGTAAGGAATACTGCTAACAGACAAAAAAAAAAAGAGCATCTAATAAATTTTAGTGGCATCCTAACTTTAACAAAGTAAAAATATTCTCATTAGATAAAAAAACTAATATATAATTTTTTTTCTAATGAGAATATCCTCATTTTAACAATTTGAGGATGCCACTAATGGATTAAAAAAATATTGATTTTAATGCACTAACAAATAAATAAATACAATCTCTAATATAATAAATCTATTTTTTTTAGTAATTTAGTGGTATCCTCACTTTAACAAATAAGAATGTCCTCATTAGAGAAAAACTATACGTGCGCGCGCGCACACGCACATATATATATAGATTCTATTAAGGGATTTGTAGGGTAGATTTAAAAAAATATATATAGATCATTAGATTCAAATCCAATGGCCCAAATTGGGATCCCGCACTTTAACTAAATTGTGAAATCCCTTATGGGATCCTAACTTTAGAGCCATTATTTAGTAAGAGATAAGTTAAAAATAAGAAAAACACACTTTATTGTATTAAAGTAATGATATGTTTACTAAATAGTGATTGATTTTTCATCTTTTTTTTTTGAAATATTGTTATACAGAATTATTACTGATATCATATTAGGTATTATAATTAATATTTACAAACAGATTATATAATTGGGACCTTCGTCGTAGCATATCCTCCCCTGAAGCGTGGCCCAGATTCTTCAATTCTCTCAAATATTCGATGGGACTGTGTCTGCACTCAATTATATGATAATTGAGAAAGGATTGAAACTAACCCCATAAATGTTTTTATGCAAACTCGAACCCCTACTCTCAACATTATAAGTGTAAGGACTATCCCACTAGACCAAAGGCCCATTGGTGATTTTTCATCTTTTGCTTATCCCTTTAAGGACAAGGTTAAAAAAAAAAGTACACACATATACTACAGTGCGGTGTATGTTGTTATATAGTATATTGAAATTTGTGTTTTATTGTAGTTTGTCAAGTGAGAGATTTATTGTTAAATTACTCTCTCTCCCTCTCTCTCTTACACTAACCATATATACACACACACCTCCCAACTAAAGTTTATGATTTCTTCATTATGGCCTTCTCCACTGTTGTCCTCGTCAGTTTTAGCGAATTTATGCTATCGCATATTCAAATTTATTATAGTCCTCTTCGACTCAAGGCCGGATTCGACCACTATATATGTCGCTATTTCGGCAACTAAATACTACTGTATAGCATAACATTTGAATTCTATAATTTATGAACTTTTACACTAAAAAGTGACTATTAATTTATTTTTATTTTAGGTAAACCTCAATGCTATGGAAAAGGATTTTATTAAAGAAAAAAAGAAAATGACACTAAGTTAGGGAACGTAATGAATCGTATATCCTTATAAAAAATAAACAAACCAAAACACAAACCTAACAATAATTTTTTTTTCTTCTAAATCACGAGGTGGTTTTGAGTGGGTCCTAACTGTGAGAGATACTTTTAAGTCCGTACCACAACTCAAACTAATCTCTACTCGCACTGGGTCAGCCCGTAAGGGGTAAAATGTTTGCCAAAGTGGTAACGTCATACGAAAACAGAACTTAAAATCCCCGACCTGTCTTAAAGAGTGAGAATACTGAACCACTCATATTAATCAACTTTGGTTAAACTTAATAATAAATTAACTAGAATATAATAATAATAATAATAAGAATAATAATAATAATAATAATAATAATAATAAGAAGAAGAAGAAGAAGAAAAAGAAGAAGAAGAAGAAAAAGAAGAAGAAGAAGAAGAAGAAGAATAGCAATACGATAGAAACCTGTGTAATAAGAGTGACTATTTATTTATATCCAAATAAATGCACGCATTGATCAGAAAGATACTAGTAATATAGAATGTGAAATTAAATTACTAATATATAATATCAAAAGTTGACATGTTGTTGCTCAAATCTCAACACAGAAATGGGGCAAATTAATTTAAGGATAAATTTTGATTCACCTCCATTCAGAATGGTAATTTTTAATTTAATATGAAAGATTTTAAAAGCATTAATTTATTTTTAATTATCGTTAAGAAGATAAAAGAATCATTAATACCTCTTTTTACTTTTTTTAATAAGAATAAATTAATTTTTTGAAATTTCAGAGGACAAATTAAAAAAATAGAGATAAATTAAAATTTACTCTTAATTTAATTGCAGAAGTATGAAAAGAAGACTTATCGGGTTGAATTTTATTTATGACTAGATGCAGCTTTCAAGCTTTAGGTGGTGGTAGGACCCAAAAAAAGCTGTAAAAATTGTCATGGTTGAAGCAGACTGTACAGTGTTGGATGGAACTGGGGGAAGTTGTACTTGTACTTTCAAAAGTGAAGATTTGCATCCCTTTCTTGTTAACATATTTCACATTTCACACCCACTACAAACAAAACAAATCAAACCAATATTTATTCCACTCCTATTATTATATATATTTTTGAGAATAGCTGATTAGACAAGAGCATGCTATACCAGTCAGATTCAGAGTCATCTTTTTTACCTGCTTTGAAATACATCCACATGTGTTTTTTATTAATTAAATAAATAAATAAAGTACACATATCCTCATCAATACAATAAATTTAAGAGACCCAACTCTTATTTGAGGGGGAAAAAAAAATCTAAAATAGATTAAACTGTTTTGAGTACATAAATTAATAAAAGATCTTATACAAAAATAATTTTAGTAATATAAAATGATTACGGGGGTTAGGAGAGGTCAATTGAATTTGAATGTTCAAAGAAAATTATGAATTATTTATCTGAAAAGGCAAAAAGATTATGGAACTTTCTTTGACTGAGCCCCTTTCCCAAGTAGGTCACCGACCAAATAAGTTAAATTATATAAATTAATTGTAAACGACGATTATCCAATTGCGTACTGAAATTTCATCTTAGCTGAGAAGCTAACGTATGGCTCCTTTTAGCTTTGGTCATGAAAGTGGCGAATCATTAGAAGTTCACTTGATTTCCTCCGCAGGATTGGGCTTTGTTGGTATTTTAAATATTATTGATCTAATTCAAAACCAGCATTACTTTTTTTCTGTATTTAGATTTGAAACAACAAATTAATTGACCATTGTTGACAATCATCACAAATCATATGCACTCTCTTTTGCGCACAAAACATGAGGGACACCACATTCACGCTTGTTTTTATTCAACATCTTCTGGTCCATTACCATGAGAACACCATTACCATGAGAACAAAATCTCAAACTGCCAATATTTTCCTGCAACATTAAGATACCGAATTTAGAGCAAATCAAAAAGCATCATATCATTGGCTTTTGCAAATTATGGGCATTAAAACTTGTTTATGCGAGATAGAACTACATGAATCGGAGAATTCCAACACCATCACATCATTATACTATCATCATATTACATACTACCATAATGTTGTCGTACGCCTAAAACTTTCTTCATGAATTGATGCCAAAATTTGTGCATTAAAATTTGGAGCATTCGTATTAGAAAATTATCTTGTATCACTATAGGGTTACCTTTATATGCTTAATATATGTATATGCATATTATGAGAAGTTTGATTTCTCATTTTAACCAATTTAAACATACCCAAAACTAAAAGCATCTGTTACTTTACAAGGTAAGAGAGCCAAAACGAAGGTGAAGGATGTCACAGAAGAGCCGAGGAGTACTCTTGTTAGAGCTCGAGTTGCATGTATGTTTAGTGAGGTGGCATCACGTCCCTATATGTCCAATGCATTGATTTTTTTATCCTTTATAATTGTGCGTGGAGGGCCAAGCGTCACAATTTCATTAGCTGGCGTCTCACAATCCGCTCAATAAAATCCTGGCACATGGCCCGTTACACACAATAACTTGTGCACCTGAAACATATTCAAGTTAAATTGCAAATAAATAAAATGAAAAAATTTGTTACCGTTTCAACCGAGCTACCATCTCATTGAATGTTTAAATATATATTGTATTCACAATATAATAATGATAACCCGCAAAAGTGATAAACAACTTTTAATGCCTTTTTCTTTAAGCGCTATTCTTGAATCTTGTCTTCAATATTTCTTTTAAAATATAATCAAGGAGATATTAGAAGACTGGAAGTTGGACCAGAGAGAGAAACTCGTTCAAAAGAACCTGAAAAAACACTATGGCCAAACGAAGAACTCAGCAGTTCTCCACATGGATCCTGAAACTAACTCCCCCCGCCGTCTTTGCAGGGCGGGAAAAAATAAAAATGAAGAAAAACCGAACCCTCCCTTGAAGAGAGAGAGAGAGAGAGAAAAAAAAAAAAGAAAAGAAAAGAAGAAAAACTCTATAACGAAAAATAAATTAATAATATAATTATCATAACACATTAATTAAAGCTTTTCATTGTCAATATATATCTCCAAGAAACCCAGAGAGACACATCTTTTGGGTCCCTCGCTTGGTGTCTTTATCTACAACTTTTTGTCCTTGTTTCTTCGTAGCCCCCCATCTCTGTTCTTCTTTTTATAACTCATGTCATCTTCTTCATCTTCTTCATCATCTTCAGAAGATGGCAATGGCAATGGTGGTGTCGGTGGTCATTATGGTGCAAGAAGAGGAGGTGATTTTGAGGGGCCATCATCTTCAAGGCAAAGGCGACGTGCCGTTAATGAAGTGTGGCCTGAGCCTTTCGTTGAGGCCCTTGCTGCTCAAGTCGCCATTGAGGCTTCTCGCTCTGACGGCCGCCTTGCTGCCGCCGCTGCCCTGGCCAATGTGTTTCAGGTATGTTATGTTATATGTTCTTGCCCTAGTAAAATTTTTTGATGGTTAAAACTTTAATTTGTTTGTCGCCTTGAAATGAGGTTATATTACCGGTGATTTTGTTAATGAAATTAGAAAGATATTACTCAAAGAAATGGACAAATTATATCCTGCTTTAGTCAACAAGCTGTTTTGGACTTTGCAGTGTACTAAAAAATAATAAATTCCAAAATTTAAATATTGATTTTATTTTATTTTTTGTTTTTTCCTCTATTTGACAAAAATTCAAATCACTGTTCTTATACGTGTATAATATTTTGGATTTACATAAGCATCCAAGGAGAAAATTTTGTTCCTTGCAAAGGCTTCACCGCTTTTTGATAAATGGGTCCATTTCTAACAAAATTTATGTCCCTTTCAGGTTTGAGTAGTTTTCATTTGGGCAATGTTAGTTCCTTGAGTCTCCTTTTTATTACTTTAGAAATCTCTATTTTTGGATCCCTTTTGAAATCTTGAAGAAAGGGGCTCTTTTAAGAATTTAAATTTCTTTTTATTATTATTTTTTGAAAATTTTCCCTTTGTTGGCATGATCTTTTTCAAGCTTTAAAAAATAGAAATCCCATAACTTTTTGACTGAACTTTCCTAGCAATCTAGCTAGATATAATCCATTTGAATGCTTTTCTTACACTAAAATGCAGATAGTGAGACCTTGAAACCTACTTTATTTGAGCTCTTTTGGCAAGCAAGCATGTAGGATACAGCATAATTGAAGGAAATATTCAGACTCAGTTCTTGTTAGCGTATAACTTTTCTATATATGTTAACAATAAATGTAGGAACTTTTGCCTTTTATCATCTGTTCTATAGATTAGCTCAGGGTGCTCTTTAAAAGTCTGCATTGCTTCTTGCTTCTTTGTCATGTAATAAATGATGCCTTTAATTTTAGAATTCTTCTTCCAATGAAATTTTTAGTATTTGTGTTTCTGGTTAACTGCTGGGCATAAGGCATCGAACACAGTCCTACTTTTGCAACCTAGCTTTCTTTAGGTCCCAATTCTTCTCTTCATGCATCTTGAGTCAAAAGCCAGCATGTGCATAGCCAAAAAGCACATGGAGCCCAATGCTGGCACAGTAAGCTCATGTCTCCCATGTCACCTCAGAGATAGTGTCTTCTAATCTTCTCATTCTGATCGCATAATTAAAGCCAGAGGCCAGAACCAGCACCCCTTGGCAACTTCTGTTTCGTTCTCTTTTAGTTTGTTCGTTGCATACACTTATAATAAAATATTTTAGAAAAACAAAAACCAACATAGCAAGGGGCCTAAGGGCATGGGGGGTTATGGGGAAGCAAATACAGAGCGAAAGCAAAGCAAGAGGGAACGAGGGATGTTGGAAGTGGAAGCCATAAGAAATGAGAGTCAAAGAAAGGCAGAAAAAAGGCAAGTTGGGTGATAGATTCTTTACTTTTAACGAGACAGACCTTTGCCAAGCCTTTCTTGGAAATGAAAGAGAGAGATTTAAAAGAAAAAAAAAACACGCTTGTATGTTTTATGTATCCTATGTTCTATATATATAATAAGCTTTAGCTTTCCATGATAACAGCTCTAGAGAGCATGGACCACAGCTAATAAGCTATATAATCTTTTTGTTCTTTTTTTCTAGATTCCTCTCATCAAACAGATGAAACAAATCTCCTCTCCACTTTCAAGTTTCATCACAACACATTTTCTTTGTACTTGAATGTGTACCTTTTATATGAATCTTTTTAATAAAATGAATTGATGAACAAAAAGAAATGAAGGAGCTGTCACAGTCCCAAGCTCTATATAAGCTTGCTCCCTGATGGTAGGATTTATGAATTGAGTCAATGACGAGAGAGTGGGGTGGGGTGGGGTGGGGTGGGGTGGGGTGTGACCATTAATTTGTACCCACCAAGTCACTGCTACTGGTACTAGTACAACAAGTCGATAGGTGCTACAAGACAGAGACATGTCTGCATCAATTCCATCTACTTCGATGTATCAATATCATCATCATCTCTCTTCTTCTTTATTTCCTTTCTGACTGACTGACTCAACTGAGCTCTTTCCTCTGACGACATCCAAAACCATACAAATCTTTCTCTTTTCTCAGTACTGTCATGTCTTACACCCCTACTACCTCTACTCTGCTCTCTAGTCCCTAGTCTCTCCCGCCTCCCTGGCAACGGCTCCAGGCTCTACCTTCAAGTTTTGAATTTTTCAAACATTTAATTTTATTTTATTTTAAAAGCCTTTACTCACATGGTCACATGGACTATTATTATAGATCTTTAGATTCATGGGCTACGACATACATCTGCTTTCTTCCCTTAATACTCTTATGTCGGACTCCATTTAGTAAATGTAATATGGCAGTGATAAAACATTTTTCACTATATTTAGTTTTACCATTTGCAAATATTTAATTGCTAGCTGGCTAGGAAGCAGATGGAAATGGGTCTAACCCAAAAAAAAAAAAAAAAAATTGGAATTGCGCATTTGAGAAAATATGAATAATAAAACGAAGAGATTGTGCCAAATAGATGCTTACTGTACAGTCGGTACCCATATAATATCTGCGTATCTTTTCTTTTTACCAACCCCATGATGTCAAGATGGAAGACCAAGTTTAGTGACCTATCTGATTATATGGATTAACTATGCCCTTATATGAGAAATCGTATAATAAAAGGGACTCCGAAATCATCATACGGAAAAAGAAAAAAACATTTTTACTTATCTAACTCCACAGTTACGTGCATGCATGAACTATCTCATGGGTGTGTATGTGGCGTTTTGTTTGCATGCAGGTTTGCTCCACGTGGCGAGCAGTCTCACGCTCTGATCTTCTCTGGCACCGTCTCACTCGACGAATTTGGGGCCGGACTAACCTCCTGCACGCCACGTGGCGAGACGAGTACATCTATCGCCACCGAACGGCCCAGAATTTCCGAACGCGTAGATACACCCACTTCAATCTCTATTACGACCCCTCTGACGTGGAGAGCCCCGACGGTCTGACGTGTCGCTGCCTCACTCTCTCCGACCTCTACCTCGCCTGCGGCTTCGCCGACGGCACCGTCCGCCTCTTCGACCTCACCACCCGCCTCCACGTCAGGACCTTCCGGCCCCACCCCCGCGATCGCCTCGGCCAGTTCTCACGTGCAGTATCGGGTATAATAATAACGGACTCCCAACTCATTTTCGCCACGTTGGATGGGGACATCCACGTGGCCGTCATTGATGACGTGGCGAATGAAACTCGTACGGCCCACTTTGGTAGCGTGATGGACGACGGCGTTTTGATCGACTTTACTGGCTGCTCACGGTACTGGGTAGGCCTCTACGCGGGGCTAGCGGGGCGGGCCTTTCACATCTGGGACCGTCAAGCGGAAGAGGTGTTCGTTGGGGGGGACTTGACAGACCATAACACTGTGATGGGATGGCGAATGCTGACCGAGTTCACCGAGTTCGTGGGGCGAGTTAGGGTAACGAGTCATGAGTCTGCCGTGGCGTGCACGAGCTCACGTGTCAGAATACTCGATTTAAGAAACCAAGGGGCGGTATTGGGTGAGCGGGGGTACGGGAGAGGGATATATGTGACCTCGATAGACGTTAACACCGAGGCGTACATTGTAGTCGAGAATCGGGAGTTGGAAAATCAAAATCGCAGACTTGCTATCGTGCGCCGGGTCGACACGTTTGAGGAGGTGTGTAGGTTTAGTTTGAGGGCTGAAAGGAATGTGAACGTAATGGGTTGCATGAATCAAGGGTACGCGCTAATGTGCGTTGGGGGAGTCATAAGGGTATGGGAAGTGGAGGGAGGGGAGTATATGTATGGATTTAGGGAAAGAATAGGAGAGGAAGTGATTGCGTTTGTGGGTGATGACAGACACGTGGCAGCATCATGCGGGACGAGTATACATTTGTGGGATTTTGGGGCATAGTAGATCCCAGTGCGAAACGGCCAAACGGAGACAAGAGAAAGATATGTGTCGAGCGTGTACTTGAAAAATGAATCAGATTGTGGGACGGTTGGGGGGGCCCTGGGCGTGTGCGGTAGAGTAGAGACACTGTTTTTGGGATTTCTTAGGTTTGGAATTGTCAATTGTGAATGTGAAGTAACTTTGACTTTGACTCTGAGGGTACTGAAACTTGTTGCTATTAAAATGTTAATTTGACTTTAACATCGAATGGACCTTGCTACGTTACAGACTCTGTATGTAACGTAGCAAATGGGGAGCATCCACGCGTCGCAGGAGAGAGAAAAAGTTGTTGGAATTTAGCTGGTTCAAGGCCAATTTGCACCGAGCTGTTACATACAGAATCTGTAACGTAGCCTTGTCCCGAATTGGAACCAACATCTGAACTCCACTGAACTAAATGCCCCACTTTGACAGTATTTTGTTTTTGTTTTTGTTTTGTACACTTCCCCACTTGCCTATGCCCCAAGTATTATATACATATATATATATATATATATCTCGTTTGACCAAAGCTTCCGTAGATCGATTCTCTATCTTCTGAGCTGCGCTTTTCTTTTTTTCAATGTACGCAGATGCCTAGCCGTTTTGTGGTTGGTCAGTTCTGTGGTGGGGTACTGTAGTATTTTTCAATTAAAATGCACGTATGTGTATTGTCTCTTTCTTTTAATTAATAACAAAATAAATGCATTTCTCAAACTTCCCCTCTAAAGCATGAATTTGGACCTTTAAAAAGCCAAAAAATTTGCTTTGTTGGCAATGATCTCAGATCCTTTAGCAAGTGGTTAGAATATCGACAGACTAAAGTAGCTCGGTGACTATTTACTACGTCATGCCCTGATAAAAAAGTTTTTGTTGGTATCTTACGCACGCTGTACTTGTCTGTGTAATTAAATATGGGGAGAGATTGTTATGGTAGAATGTGCCCTTTATACGTTTTAGCTGTAAAGGGACCCTGAGCACCAAAGCCACAAGCATGCGAAACCTGCAAGAATTGCTGAGAAAGAGAATCTTAATTTTGATTATTTGAATACAGGTTGCTGAAGTGACTAATAAATTATCGCTACCTACTTTGAATCTATGACTATCACTAGATTTTATGTCACTCTTCAGGAACCGCAAAAAAAAAAAAAAAATTTACTGTACAAGTTTGTTGTACATGCATTTTGAGAAATGAAAGGGAGATGGAATTAGGATGTGTGTGATCATGCTTGAGCAATTCCCTTTCTCACAAGCATATCATATACCCTATCAACTTTATGTGGTTCAACCTTGAACAGGTTATGAGCATCCGATTTCTTGCTAACGTTGCCCTTGTATATCTCTACCGATAAGATCTCCAACATTTTGAGATAGTGTGCCGGTAGTATCTTAATCTCACCACAGAGCCGTTTCTCCTGCATAGAACATCAATAGATCCTTAAGTCAAAATTTTAAGCTTTGTAAAACACACAGAACAAACCTGATTCCACAGAAGTTGATCCATTGATACACCAACTATAATTTTAAGAGACAATGTGTGATGTCCGGCTTGTTTCTGGGCATTTCACTGACTCACTGACTATTTGACCATGAAGACATAGGACATAAGGAACAGAGTCCTCACAGTTTCAGAAAGTAGATCGGCACCCACAAACCCCGAGATGTCCCAGTCTTCCAGGGAGCTAGCAATAGTTGAGGATGAATCATTGCCAAATTGCTGTAAACTGGTGGAACCCCTCACAACTCCACGAGGGCTGACCTCAACTTCACCCTTGAGACTATTTGGCCTCTGCAACATTTTACCACTTGGACCTGCCTGGCCACTTTCCTTCACCCTCTGGCCATTTTCCTCGGCTTCCTTCTTCCTCTTCTGTTCTAGAAATCTATGTGCCTCAGAGGATGTACGACAACCAGCAGCTTGTGCTTCCTGCATGTTATATTATTGCAAATATTACGGACCTCAGCTCACTAAGTGGATAATTATTCTACATGCATAGGCCGGTAGATGTGTATTTTAGTGACATGAAAATCAGGGAATAATTTAAAGCATTAAAATGAAAGGCTTAATGTCAAACATAAGAATTAGGGTTGCAAATTGCTTTAGACATATCAACCTGTGCCCTACTTGATATCAAATAAAGAGACCTCGATAGTAAATATTAATAAGTATCATTTTCTATTCAACTTTAGATCCTTGTACCGAGCTATACCAACTGACGTTAATTTTGTACAGACAATCAGCTATACTCGCATGAAGAGGTTTTTCTATGCCTATCATCACCCTTACACGGTAAATGTGAAGTACAAACAAACCTGAAGTTCTTGTATTCTTTTGACAATCCGATGTTCCTCAATAACACTCTTGAGCAACTCCTCATGATCTTCTTTTGAGTGGAACCGCATGAAGACCTTGTATCGCTGATATATTTCCCTCTCTTCAGGTGAGAGATTTCTCTCAAATGGATCAGGGTATAGCAAGTTTCTTTCAAGTATGAAGTCC
Organism: Atalantia buxifolia; assembly: GCA_030444775.1. NCBI lineage: Eukaryota > Viridiplantae > Streptophyta > Magnoliopsida > Sapindales > Rutaceae > Atalantia > Atalantia buxifolia. Next base: position 12,097,280 of record CM059832.1, read on the forward strand.
TTCCTGCGTTTCCTCTCATCAAGCCTGTCATGTCAGAAGTCCAAATGCATTATAGTCATGGACAAAGAGAACAGTATTGAATATCATATTATCATAGAGGAAAAGGTAAAAGTAGCTCCGTTATGTTATCGCATACTTGTCGTAATGCGCTAGAAAAGTTCTATGACAGCAAGCTACCATAAACTACCATAAATGAATAGAAAAGAATTCTTAAAAACTATTCTGTGGTAAGCACCTCTTAGGGACTAACAGTTTGAGAGATTACGAGGCATGTAACTTAAAATATAACAAAGTATAGATATACATGTGGCTGAGAAAATATGAGCACACCCTTGCATTGATGCCTTACCCTAGCTTTACTTAGGACCAGTTTGGGAATGCTGTAGCTTTTAAAATAATTACTGTTAGCTGTGCTGTAAAAATAATCAGCTTTAACAAGAATCAGTTAAGTGTTTGGTAAATTTTGTTTTCAAAAGTATCGTGAGTTTTAAAAGCAGTTATGGACGTTTGGTAAATTTTACTTTTAAGCTGCTAAGAGAAAACAAATGACTAAAATGTACATAATGTACGATAAAATTTATTTATACATATAAAAATATATACATATAATATTTTTAATTGTGTATTACAATAATTTTTACTAAAAATAAAATTTATAGTATATTGATTCTATTTTTTTATTTTTTAATCTTAAAACAATTGATAATTAAATCTATAATATAGTGAAACAAATTTAATAATAATTCAACCAACAAATTAATATTCATCAATATAAATTTATTAAAATATTGATTTTGTTTATAATTTGAATAAGGATATTTTTGGATTTAGGTAATAATTTTAAGGATATTTGTAGAATTGTATTAAAAGATAAAATTGATTCTCAAAATCAAAATCTAAAAACTACTCCTTCCCTGCATTTCAAAATCAACTGTAGGAGGAGCTGATTTTGATAAAAGTGATTTTAATTTTTTTTTTACCAAACACCAAAATTAGATTTTAGATTTTCAAAATCACTTTTAAGCCTCCCAAAAGCAATCCCAAACGGGCCCTTAAACTAGGATTACTAAGTTCACATAAATGAAATTTCCTCATATGGCTAAGTAGGTCTCAGAAATTTAATCCATGACGAATAAAATAATGCTTTTTAAATGAATAGTTAGTGACTCGATTCCACTAATCATTTTGATTTTCATCTAAATACAACTAGAGTGTCCAACGTCTGCATGGATTTCCATCCACAACTCAACGCATCATTGTATTCCAGGACGTATACATTTCCAATGAGCCTAAATGACAAATTTTCACTTTTCCTCAACTGTTCTATTTCTAAAAGTCAAGATGGAGTAACAGACCTGTCAATAAGCCTTGGACACAGTATCTTATTCCTAAAACATGCAAATTCATGCGAGTACATGGTTACCTTTTTCCGTAAATACGCAGTACTCTCAGCTTCAATTCATGCTCAGCATCAGTATCATTTTTATTAAATTCCATATCTGCCAATAAATGCTCTGCATCATTATCGTATTCAATCTCAAATTCTTGTCTCTTGAAGTTATAGCCACTCAACTCCTTCATAGACGGCCTCTCATCCCCTGATGTCCGAAGTTTTTTCTCCCCAATGCTCCTGTCTGACTGAGGTTCTGCAAGCACTACACAATAGAAAACCATCAGGCACTTACCCTGAATACGAAATATAAATGACTTCTTCACCGATTCAGTATGATGACTAAACACATTATCTATTCAGTCCTTACGGCCTTGCTTCCAACAGAATCCCATGTTAAGTAAAATATAAAAAGCATTGTCATCATGTATGCTGCGCATGTTAATGTGCCTTCAAAACGGATTTTGTGGCAAGGCAAATTATAAATTCAGCCTAGTTTGGCCTAACTAGGTAAGCAATGCTTCCCATGACTGAAGCCAGTCACACATAAGATTTAAGATGATTACAGTGAACTGAGAGGCACCCAACGAAAGTCACAGTGTAAACACAGATATAAATTATGTGAGCATACCTTCCACTTTAACACTCTCCTTTACTTGTGTCATGTTTGAGGCCTTCTTCAAAGAGAATGCATTGCCACTGCTTGGATCAATGGAGTTTACCTCAACTGAAAAGCGGAAAATATGTCACTGAATATAATTTATCAATCGCATATTTTGACCCATAAAAAATGAATAGAGAAGTTCAATAGACAAATTTTTCTTATAAGCAATAATGGTAATACCAGTAGTTAAGCCAGATGAGGATTGACGAGTTGTATCTTCTTTTCTTGTCTCGGGGCTGATCAAGATACAAAAAAAATAAGAAAACAGAAACAGAAAGTGGATGTGGATACATATCAATTGTAAAACAGAGAAGGTATTTTTACTTCATTCTTGTAGAGAAGGGAGCATCTTCTTTCTGCGCCAGCTCAGCAACGGTGGGAAGTTCTGTGGCAAAAGAAAAGTCAAATACAGCGTCCTGGCTCTATACACACACACACACACACACACACACATGCATAAACATATATACTATGCATCTTATGGCTCCATGCAGAGCATTCATGCCAACAAATGTAATTAAAAGCAAGTAAACCATATTCATAGAAACAGGAAAGAATCTACTGATGGACTTAAACAGTTATGCATTAGGATCAATTCACAAGAAGCGAATGTGAGGCTATTCTTGAACTGAAACTGCCAAGAGTAATAAAATCCACAAAAACGCAAATTAACCACCTAGAAAATTACCCAAGAGTGGTGCTGTCAAAATATTGGGTATTTAACCTCCATGTACATTCTCATTTTAATATAATCTACAACATTCAGCTTCTATCCTCAGGGTAAGAACGGAATCAATAGAGAACTAACCTTTCTTCACTTCTTGATGCTCCTTGGCCATAGCAAGGAGCTCTTCCCTGTTCTTTCCCATTACATGAGACAAGTCCTACGCCAACAATTCATCAGGAATATTATTAGTACAATACTGTTACGGTATGTACGTGTGTGTGACAAAATTTATAGTGTAATACTTGCATACCGGGAGTGGAAAGCATGGGGAATTCATGTATATAGCATTATAATGGTCAATACACTGTGACTTGCTCTTGGTCCCGACATGTTCTGCAACTTCACCCCAATTTCCGAATCCGTACATCTCAATGCCCTATAAACAAGACACAATCACCCCTAGCCATCAAATGAGATGACATGCAAATTCACAAGGACTATCAGCGGATTTACTCCAAATATTAATTGAATAATCAGAAAAGTTTAACTCATTTATGAACAAATAGAAATACCTCTAGAAGTAAAATCTCTTCATCTGCATTCCAGTTTGGACAAATAAGTGGAAAAGACAAATTATCCTGTTGGAAAGCAATTATGTAAACATATCAAACAAGCAATTACTTTGAAGCACTTAATATTTCCCATTTTTGCTGATATCTTATATAACCAAAATACATATCGACAATCATGGAGAATGGAAATTGTACAGAAACTTCAAACAAGAAACTACAATATAGGAGTCCACAACCACTGATGAGATCAGATCATTATAATGGGCTTACGATAGGAGGAACAACAAACTTTGATAATGCAACTAACCATAACCCTATATGGATGATTGCTTTCATGCGGATAGATTTGAGCTCCAACAGAAAGGCACTCGACGCATAGGTCAAAATCCGAACACACAGCACACTTAATTCGAACCATTCCAGAAAGATCTTTGTTGCAATAATTACAATGGTATAATGCCGCTTTTCCTTCGCTCAATGGTTGACCTATGACACATTGTCAGTGAAAGAGTTAGTGGAGAAAACTAAAACAGGAATAAATATAGATTCAAAGCTAAGTTGATTCTTTCAGCTACAGGATATAGTATGATTTGAAAACTTCAAGAAGACAATCATTATTATATAGAGGATATTATTAACTTTGAACCTTTCATTCTAATTGAGCTACAACTGCAGATCATATAATACAGAATAACAGATAAAAAACAATTATTAAATATATACAATTAGAACAATAATAGACTACAAATAAGTAAAACGGGATAATTTGGACCACATCGTATTCTGAAAGCATAATTCCAGCATATGATTTATATGCTGATGACAGAGTACCTGTTGATGCAGTCTCTACATTCTCTAAGCTGGATATGGTCCTTTTCCTTTTGGACCTACTGAAACTAGAAATAGAATTTGTAAGACCGCTACAAAGATAAACCTCACAAGTAAAACAATGAATTAATCTACTCCCAATTTAGTACTTTAATACAGCATTGCACAACTTTTTATATCTTTCATTTGTGATTGAAAACCACAGCAGCAAAGCATTTCTCAACTTCTGTATCACACAAACAGAATGTGAAGTTGTGAATCAAATAGCAACAGATATTCTCAGAAGCTGAAACTTGTCATCTTTTCTGCGCACTCAAGGATAACAAAATCTACATCCTACAAAAGCGTATTCATGAGCTTAACCAATATCAAATCTACATATATGTCAACAAATCGCTCGTCCACAATATGACATAAATAGGACATCAAGAATGTTAAATCTACTACTCTCACCCATCTTTGTAGAAAAATTCATGTTTATAAAGTTATAGGTTCCTCAAGCATATCACATACACTCCAAACTTATCAAATTGTTAAAAAATATTAAAAGGAATTAAGACCTTATATAAAATCTTCAAAACTGTATCTACAAAATCGATTTAAAGAATGCACTAATCCCACGGAAAAAAAAACCAAAATCGCTTTTTTTTTGGGGTGGGGGGGGGGGGGGGGGGGTTCTCAGATACCAATTAGCCCGAAATCTCAGCAAATTACTTCAAAAAAATTTAATAAATTGACATATGAAAAGAGTATTGCGTACTTTTGGCTGTGATCCTCATCAGCAACATGGGAAACAGCCCGATACCGACCCATTGATCCAAATCACCTGATCTCAGAAACAAGAACGCGGCCAAATGCTTGTTAAACGAAGAAGAAAAGAAAATTTTTAGATAGATTAACTCTCCATTAAAACCAAAAAAAAAAAAAAGACAAAATCTTACACCAACCTGAACTCTAACGAGCTCAGCTAGGTGTCGAAATTTTAGGTTAAAAAAAACCCCAAAAAAAATTGGGCGAAAGCGTTTCAGCTCTTGAGGCAAAGTAATTGGGGTAAACATATAGTGCCCGAAGTTCAGAGAAATTACAAGTGAGATCACAGATTATATTTTTCACTTAGCGTGGTCCCTCGATTTAGACCCAGTGAAAAATTAGTTAAAAATTAGTGCTTGGACCTGTAACAACATTATTGTAAAATGGTACATCTATTTGTGGTATTGAAAAACTGTAGGGACTAATAAAATAATTTTATTCATTTCCCTGCGGTTGGACACGTGTTCTTTTTATTACAAACGTAAAAAGCGCGAACTGAAACCCGTGGTTGGACACGTGTTCCTTTTTTTGCAAAGGTGAAAAAAGCGCGAATTGAAACAACTTCTTAGGTTTTCAAAAAGCGCTTTTTTGCTTGCCTATTGCTTGAATATCCTCCAATAACCACTGATTCAGTGAAGAAGCACGAGTACATAACAAATTTATCTCACAAGCGAGTGTATATGGCCGTCTCCTTCTTAAAATTTGATTATTTTCTGCTCAATTTCGTTTGTTGCGCTTTATGCCGGCCATATGTTTGTGAAATTGCCCAAGTGAACTTAACCTTTGCTGCCAATTATTTTTCTATTTCTAATTCACGCGTATCAACGTTTTGGGCTAATCATCGATGCATTTGTATTCAATCTTGATGCAGGTGAAGCAATGGTGGGACTTTCTGAGGGAGAAAAAGAATTCATTAAAGGTGGCATTGCTCAGGACCTTCGTTCTGATGGTCGCAAAAGATATACTTACCGACCCATTTATGTTGAAACCGGAGTCATTCCGCAGGTTAGTGTTTGTTAATGCAAATTAGTCTTGTTTTACTTCTGCTCTTTTTTTTTTTTTTAATTATGTAAAGTTTACATTTAATTTTGTTTCCATTGCAGGCGAATGGTTCAGCCAGAGTCAGGATGGGGTCAACAGATGTTATTGCTAGTGTGAAGGTATTTGATGGTCTAGAGTTAAAATCTTCATGTGATATGTATGTTATTGTTTTGTTTGATTGAGTTTGTATGCAGGCTGAACTTGGAAGGCCAAGTGCCATGCAGCCCGACAAAGGAAAGGTTGCTGTATTCGTTGATTGCAGCCCAACTGCAGAGCCAACATTTGAGGTTGTGCTCTTTGACTCTACTCCTCTTTGAGTATCGTACTACTTTGTTGATAATGGTCATTTGCAAGGTTGTATGTTGATATTCTCTAGGTCAGGTTATTTTGTGCAACAGTTCGGAGATATAATTAAGTTGAATGATCAATAACATTGGAGATAAGAGTTATTGCCCATTAGTTTTCTCTGTGACCATGCTAATGTTTATGGGGGTCATTCTTGATATATAATCTTTACGTTGATTATATTCTTGGTACTCCTTGTGTCTATTTAGTCTGACATTTCGTATGGTGTTTATAGCTCTATGACGCAAGTCTAAGCCCTAAGTTGATTTTCCTCACAAATATGCTACTTTAATCTGTTCAGTGATTAACAACCTTTTTTAGATGCTATGATTTGTTTTTATATCTTCTCAATACCTTTATCATGTCTTGTTATTTCTGCTAGTTAATTCTATGTGCATTGTACACAGGGTAGAGGGGGTGAAGATCTGTCTGCAGAGCTCTCAAGTGCTCTTCAGCGTTGCCTTTTGGGTGGTAAAAGCGGAGCAGGTTTGACTCGTGAATGCTTTCTTTTCATTGAAAATCTAAACCTCATTTTTTAGCCTTTTGATAAGTACACTTCTTGGTATTGAATTTTAGCCTTTTGATAAGTACACTTCTTGGTATTGAATTTTGTACTGTTATTTTTGGTCTTGCTATTTCAATTAATTATGGTTTTGTCCTAAATTTTTTCAGGAGCTGGAATTGATCTCTCATCTCTAGTAGTTGTGGAAGGAAAAGTTTGTTGGGATCTTTATATTGATGGCCTAGTTATTAGTTCTGATGGAAATATTCTGGATGCTTTAGGTGCTGCCATTAAGGTACTTTTGTTGTCACACCAGTTAGCTTTGTCATCTCATATAAGCAAATATCCAAAATGGAATGCCCTGGCTATTGATAAAATCTGGTGATGCTCTATGTCCGATTGCTTGCTTCTAAACATTTTAAGCCTCTGATTGGTCAGACATTGAGTTGCTCCGTTTTTGGGCTGCTTCTTCTTCTCTCTCTCTCTCTCTCTCTCTCTTTTCTCCTTGAAATTTAGAATCCTTCCACTTAGTTGACTAAGCCTGCTGAGTTTGTGCGGGAGCCTAAGTGGTTATCACTTTTATGTTAATTACAGACTTTTAACAATTTCATGCATGTATGCTCATATCTTCTTTGCCACAATGACAGAAGTTGTTTGATCACCAATGTTCTTAACGAATCTTGTAGAGATAGATACCTTTCTTATAGCAGCGATGTGGTTATTTCCCTGGTGTGAAAACATAATATTAATTTATCAATTCTGTATTCCTTTCCAAAGGCTGCTTTGAGCAATACAGGCATCCCAAGTGTCCATGTTGCAGCCGAGGCTGCAAGTGATGAGCAACCAGAGGTGGATATAAGTGATGAAGAATTTCTGCAGTTCGACACATCTGGAGTTCCTGTCATTATTACATTAACAAAGGTGCAATTTCCTCTAATAGTTTATAATTTGTAAATCTATTTTAACCGTCAATAACATTTGCCCTTCTCTTTTGTAGGTAGGAAAGCACTATATTGTAGATGCTACCTTGGAAGAGGAATCCCAAATGAGCTCAGCAGTTTCTATTTCCATCAATAGACAAGGGCACATTTGTGGCATGATCAAACGTGGAGGTGTTGGCCTAGATCCAAGTGTCATTCTTGACATGATATCTGTTGCTAATTTCGTAAGCAGGCAGTTAATGGACAAATTGGACTCTGAGATTGCTGCTGCTGAAGCTGATGAAGATGAATCATGATGCAGTCTGATATGTCCCAACTGGTTGGTGTAAACATGACCTCTTCTCTTATAATTTTGTTTGCATACTAGTTGGAAATTCACTAGAACAGAAAATTAACTGGCATATTTTAACCACATTTGTGAGAGCATCCTTTTTGAAGTCTATGAGATGATAACGTGTAAGCTTTTTAATTTAAAGTTTTATTGTCATGATATGTATTGAGACAACAAAGCCTTTGGCGGATCATTTTTTTTTCTCTGAATTTCATGCCGACCCTTCATAATTCTTTCTCCGGGCCAAAAGATTTCTCATTTTTTCATAGAAGTCAAAAAAATTATCTTTGGTACTTCGCCACGGCCGCTATGTGCATTTGATTGAGCATCTAAACCCTCCTACAAAAAAGATATCCTTAAATTTTCGACAAAAGAGCCCTGCCGAGAGCATTGGTCCTAGTGCCTAAAAAATTATCTGGTATATTGTACCCTAGTTAATAAAGTTATATCATTTATTACATAACAATCCTTGAAAATTACTAAGGGCTAAGTTTTTAATTGTCTCGGCACTTAGGATATAAAGCTGAAATCCTATTTAATTTTTTAAGTCTTAACTTTAGAAATCGGTTGTGATATTTTGCCTAAACTTGATGCATAAAAATTTATCTCATAAATGTTGGACAATAGCATGGGGAGTTGTTACTTTTAAGCATAATTTTGAACAGAACATACATTCAAAAAAATGAAAGATTATGTGTGATTCAAACTCTTCTCTGTGAGTACTTTGGAACGATATATTGATATACCAAAAAAGACTTGCATGAACGAGAAATTAATGCTCAAATTATACTCCTTGACTACACTAAATAAAGTACAAGCTATAAAAACTTTAACAGCTACTTAAATTTGGAATTAATTAGTTTTTAATTTGAGAATTCATTTTTCTACATGTGTTTTAGTATACTTGAGCTTAGGCACGACGAAAGTTTGCTGAAAATAAATTAGTGTTGCGTTTAAGTTATTTGTTCTCTTTGTATTCCGAGAGACAAACTTTATTAATTTTTTAGCACCAATCAGAAAGAGTCAAATATGTTTTAAAGAACGAGAAATTCAACAATACATTTGATATTCCATGTCATCCGATCATGTGGAACCACTAACCAATAATTTTTTTAAATGTGTCAATCAATTTTTAATAATTAAAGTCAAACAATTTCCTCCCTTTCTGTCTCTTTGCTCTAATTTTAAAAATTCTTCTTCTCTCTTTCAAATTCCAATAAAAATTAATTTATTAGAAATTATAAAAATAATAAATTGAATAAAGTGCCTACAAAGAGCTTGATTTCATCCTCCTTCCCATTTACAACTCCATTCCCCTGCAAAAAAATGCAACAAATTTTTTAATTAAGCTAGTGGCATGATTTTCTAGGGGAATAGATTTGTGAATGGGAAGCAAAAGGAGCATCAAAACAAGATTATTTTTAGATTTGCAAAGTGAATTAAGGTTGGGGGTATCATACTTCAAACATTTGCAAAAGGAGCTAAGAACCATTCACTAAATTTTTGTTTTGCCCACCACATGTGTGTTTAATATACTGTGAAACAAGTTAAGATATTGATACTAGATATTTTTTTTTGTAATTGTATGATTCATTATTTTTTGATGGGCAAACATGTGTCACGATTATATAGATTACTTGTGGATTCCGAAATTATTGCAAGTAAAATATGTATGTTTTCTTTGGTAAACATGCCCTCATGAATGGAACTCTGTTTTGAATTTTCAATAATATTGTAGGGAAGCCATTTGAAAGAGAATCATTTATAATCAACTTTAGTGAAAAAATAACCAAATGTTCAATAATCTAAAAGGCCATAAAATAGTTTTTCATTGTTGCTCAATATTGTTCCTCATGTTTCAAAATATCTTTTTTCATTAAATAACAAAATGTCAGCACTAGTACTAAAAATGAACTATAAATTGAAAACTCACAAGCATTTAAGTTATATAGAATTTAAACAACAATATTTTTCGAATAAATTTGAGAAGCTGGAAAAAAAAAGTATCCAACAATAAATAGTACACTATTCTCAAGTGAACTAAGATTCTTATACCAATAGTAATGATTATTTGCACGGAAGTTGAGAAGCCTTTCAAATCGGATGTTGTGGCATTTCTAATTAAGCTAGTGGTAATGTTTTGCAGGAGAATGGAGATGCGAACGGGAATCAAGAGGAGCATCAAAGCAAGATTACCAAAGGCATGTTTTTGTAGGACAATGAAGTTGTGAATGGAAAAGAGGAGGATGGAATTAGGCCCTCTTTAGGCACTTTGTTCAATTTATTATTTTTATAATTTCTAAATAAGTTAATGTTTCTTGAAATTTGGAAGAGGGAAAAAGAATTTTTAAAACTAGAGCAAAGATAGAGAAAAGGACGGAATTGTTTTATGTTTAATAAGTTAAAGTTTAAAAATTGATTGACGCATTTAAAAAAATTATTAGTCAGCGGTTTCACATTATATGATGACATGGAACATCAGATATATTGTAGAATTCTCTTTAAGAACACTACCAGCTTTCGATTCTCTCTCCTATTATTTAATGGTTATTTGTTTTACATTATTACTTTATATTTTATTTTTCTGGTATCAGTTGTTATATCCTACATTATAGTTTTTTTTTTCATTATTTTGTTTCTACAATAAACTAATATCCTACGTTCTTTTGTTTCTATCATTTAATTGATGAATATCCTAATATAAAAACTGAATAGCTAGGATCCTAACTAATACGAGACTACTTTTCCCACTTAAAAGACAATTCTTATTACTTACTTCGATTGACGCGGGCTTTAGGTCAGTGCCGATCCCAAAAATAATTGATTAATAAAGAGATGATATGCGCCTGCTGAATGTGTAAATTTTCATACCGACGTTTTATGAGTTTTTCTAAAGGCGAGAACAAAATTCTCATTCTTTCGCACCGAAAGTCAGAATAAATTATCTTTGGTACTTCGCCACTGCCAATATGCGTATGTGATTGAACACCAAACCTTCCTCTAGTTCGCTTAAAAAAGGGGGGGAAAAAGAAAGGAAAAAAAATTTTTTTGACTTGGTAATTAATCAAGAACTTTCTTTCTCATTAATCATGAATGAAAAAGATGTCACTTAACCCTTTTCGGGTTTGTAAACAGTAAAACTATAACGATTATAAAGTATGAAAGCAAGCAAGAAATTCTATAACGTGGGTTGATGAAATTAAAGTCAGAAATGCAAATACCCCAACCAATTTAAAAAGAATTGACTGACTCGCATTATTTCTTCGTAGAGCTGAAGTCACCATTTGGCGGGGCACGTGAAATTCTTCATGATAGTGTTAGGTTCGTTAACTAACTGTACTGGCTATTGGAAGCAACTAACTACAGCTCTTGATTACGGTACCTAGTGCTTTTGATCTGATTTATCAGCGCCTAGCCGCCAACTTTGAATCCTGGTACCTGGTAAACGATTAAATTTTATCACGAATTGACTTCCAATAAATTCAATCCACATGTTGTGCTGTTTGTTATATTAGTCAAAAAGTTTGAGATTTTGTTACTTGTTAGGTGAAAGGTTGTTACTTGTTAGGCGAAAGGATACATGCAATCCTCCAATTGAACAGACTTGTTAGATCTTGTTACGTTAATTTCATTTGTTTTAACAAGTTAATATTTTGGAGTCAATGCATGTCAAGACTTGTGGTTAATAATATTAATTGTTGAGCTTGTAGGTGACATCTCAAGTTTCAGGCTGAGCAGCTTGTAACACGATATACAAATTGTTTTTATTTTTACTGTCTTTTGAATTCACATTTGTTCCAATTTCATGTGAAGGGTACTTTAAATATCTAGGCCAAAAGCATTAAAACTTCTAGGTCAAACAGTGTCTTGCACTAACAAATGAATTGACTTGTGTGGTTATGTATCAAGTCAAAAATAATAATTAGATAAGAACACTATGGTGCGTGCGCGTATTGTGTTTTCTTACCATCTCAAAAGACAAAAACTAATATATATATATATATACGCACACACATGCAAATCAAAATAGAGCCATAATTAGCACATCAAGCACAAGATCGATCAATGGATTCTTCAACGACCCAAATGCCTCAATTACCATCCTTCCCACTCCTCTTAACTTCCCTTCTCTTCTTCTTAATGCTTGTTAAATATTGGAAGCAATCCGAAGGCGGCAAAGGCAAGCTGCCTCCAGGTCCAAAGCAGCTGCCCATTATAGGCAACCTGCATCAATTATCATCCCATGGCCTTGGCCTACCGCATCATGCTGTGACAAAATTATGCAACAAGTATGGGCCCGTGATGAAACTACAGCTGGGCCAACTCGTCGCCGTGATCATTTCATCACCCGAAGCAGCCAAAGAAGTGTTGAAAACAAACGAGATCAGCTTCGCGCAAAGGCCTGAAGTGTATGCTGTTGAAGTAATGTCATACGATCACTCCAGCATTGTGTTTTCGCCCTACAATGACTACTGGAGACAGCTCAGGAAAATTTCCGTCCTGGAGCTCTTGAGCGCGAAGCGAGTCCAGTCATTTAAATCGATTAGGGAAGATGAAGTGTGGGATCTTGTTGAATTTATTGCCTCTTCCGAGGGGCAGTGCATCAATCTAAGCACGCATATCTTCGCTATGACGAATAACGTGGTGTCGCGAGCAGCTTTTGGGAAGAAATGCAAAGATCAGCATGATTTTACAAGGTTGCTTCAGGAAATTATGCAACTTGCCGGAGGGTTTGATGTTGCCGATTTGTTTCCATCGCTTACGTTTCTTCGTTCTTTGACTGGGATGAAGCCTGCGCTGCTGAAAATTCAGAAAAAGATTGACAGGATTCTTGAAGATATTGTTGCCGAACATCAAATGAAAAGAAAAGATGCTGCTAGCGGCATTAATGCCAAAAAACCTGACGGGGATGATCTAGTTGATACGCTCTTGAATTATACTGAGGCGAATGACTATGACATTGATTTTCGCCTTACAACTGATCAAGTCAAAGCTGTCACGATGGTAAGATCTATATTTAATTACATATTTCCCTAAAATTTGGACCAATAAATGCCCGCGCGTATTGCTCTGTTTTGCTGTTAAAAAACTGTACACAAGCAATCAAGAATTCTCTAAACTAGTGTAAGGTTGTCAGATTTTTTGTGAGTGACATTTAATTCGGTTGGTAAAATATCTTGAGTTGAAACAAGAGATTTAGCATTCAAATTCTGCTACGATGAGTGAAAAAATGCTTTAGTTACCATATGCTAGGCTAAAGTTTAAACAAAAAAAAAAAAAATTAAGTATTTTGTTTCAGGTTGCACAAATTCCTTTTAACATAGTCAATCCAACTTTCATATCAAATGTGTAGTTAGAATTAGAAAAATCAGTGGACACTCATGATGCTTTCAAAATATTTTCAGGATATTTTCTCAGCAGGGAGCGAGACTTCAGCAACATCAATGGAATGGGCAATGTCAGAACTGCTTAAAAACCCGAGAGTAATGAAGAAGGCACAAGAAGAGATAAGACAGTCATGCAAAGGAAAGGGCAGAATTGAAGAAGCAGACATTCAAAAGCTTGATTACCTGAAAGCAATTATCAAAGAAACATTCAGATTACACCCTCCAGGTCCCTTGATTCCAAGAGAAGCAAGAGAAACTTGTGAGATTAGAGGATACAGAGTACCAGCTAAGGCCAAAATCCTGATTAATGTTTATGCAATGGGGAGAGATCCAACAATTTGGAGCGATCCTGAAAGCTTTTATCCAGAGAGATTTGAGGGTTCTTTCATCGATTTCAAAGGGAACCACTTTGAATTGCTTCCATTTGGTGGAGGAAGGAGGATTTGTCCGGGCATTTCATTTGCTACTGCAAATATTGAACTTGGACTTGCTCAATTGCTTTACCATTTCAATTGGAAACCTGGAAATGGGATCAAACTTGAAGACCTTGACATGGGCGAGAATTTTGGGATGACTGCTAGAAAGAAGGAGAATTTGCTTGTGATTGCAGCCACTCATATTCCTTTCCGAAAATTAGACTCTTTCCAAAAATCTCCACTTTGAAAAATACAAAGTTTAAGTAATACAACAAGGTGTTGCTTAATTATGTATTTTTGTAACATGTGCAGGTATTGGATATGGCAACAAAGCTTAGTGCCCGTCCAACCTTTTATTTCATTAATATGTCAGTTTGTGTTGAGAGTGTTACAGAGACAGCAATAAAGTTTAAAAAAAGATGCAAATCATGTTTAATTTCTATGTCAATACGAAACAGTTCACATATTCATTCTTTGTGCTATTAATTTATGTTAAAATTTAGGTACACATAAAATTTAGTTGTTTTTTACTGTCATATACTCATATACTTTCTTTTTAATTTTTTAAACGTTATTCAATTAATAAATAAAAAACAAAAGTCACGATCAAATAAACACTTCCAAAGTGCTAGAAAAACGAAAACCATGCGAAATAAATCTGTCACCAACACGATCCCTTATTTCTTTCTTGTTAAAAGAAATGAAAAAAACCAACATCACTTAATCACAGCTGGGAAGCCCTGGGTATGTATTATACAGTTTCTCACTTAATCTGGGTTGTATTGGAAGCAGAGCTCTCGCATATCGCAGTTGCAGGATGGAGATATAATTATGCATCTGCACGTCGAAGAAAGATTGTGATTAGAGGCTTTCTAACCAACGAGGGGGAGTGGGTACAATCTGAGGAGAGCCTTCCATCTGTTATTGGGGGGTTATTTTCAGAGTCTTTTTTCTTCTTCAAAGCCGAGTTCAGCTCTGTGGGATCCAGTGTTGGAGAGTCTGAATACCAAGTGTTTCAGAAGATATGAATGAGGAATTGACTTGACCAAGGGCTTCATAAGTGACAAAATAGGATCTGCCGTCACGCAATAGGATGGGAGGTTGGTAATTTTTTCCTACTAAAATCAATATACATCACTAACTTTTTTTTTTATATATACAATATCTTGAAATTCTCTTGGCATCAAAAAATTTAAAGTAAAATAGGGGTGAAATGGGTCATATGTTTAATAATTTATTTTGAAAATATACAATCTATATTTATTATAAGAAAAATATTTAAAAATAACAAAAAATATAATAATATATTATTAGGTTGTTTTTACTCACATCAAAATATATATTTTTCCTATTTTTAGTACTTATTTTTTAATTTTTATTTTTATTTATATGATTTATTTAATTTATAATAAATATAAACAAAAGTAAGCATGGGTCCGAATGAATTGTCACATACATTTCTTAAAGATCACTAGGGAATTGCTGGTCATCAAGTGGCCTCCATTTCCTTAGCCTTTTTGAATGGATGGGACTATTGTGGTATTGTTGCTGTTGATGCAAATTTTTGCTTAATGTACTGTCATTGATTTGTGTTCCGAACTTTGTTCTGAATCAAGCTTTGTGGCATATTTTTTCCTTAAGTTGAGTGTCTCAACTCACTTATCCATTTTATGGTCAATTGTTCTGCCAAAAAAAAAAAAACAATTATCAAAGTGGGCCTGCGTACTGATGATAACCCTCCAATGCTCAAATCAACTTTTTTTACCCAATTTCTAGAGAGAAAAAATCTACAATGATATAGATAGAGTTTTTGTACTTATTTTATGCCTATCATCTTACCTTCAAAAGGGCAGTCTTGGCCTCTATATAGACATCTTGAGTTAATAGGAGAGGTTTTGCGAACTTCTCTTATGACAAGTGTTAGTCAAAGCCATGTAAACACATATTTATATATGTCAATACTTGTTCATGACAAGTATTCTTTGGACACTTGTCATGATTTTGAGCCCTAGGCTTTCAATGGGCTTGAGATTGAATTTGACACTTCTGTTAGTTTCTTACAAAAAAGATTGATTTTGCAATATTTTGTCCGTAAATGCATTCCATAAAATAAATATTTGATTTACTTGTAGGCTAATTCTGTAAAATGCTTATTAAGCCATAGGCATCCATAAAATGCTTATTTCCCTGTAGGCTCATACTGTAAAATGTATATTTGTTTGTAGGTGTATTCTATAGTAGAGATGGCAATTTCGAACTCCGGGTTTGAGTTCGGCCTTTCTGGATCAAGACACGAGCACCAATTTTCTATACCAGATCCATATTTATACCCATTTTTTCCAATCCGAGTTTGGAACATGTTCAACCTTAGAAAATTTGGGTTCCTAGATTGTGAGTTTCGAAGCCGGATTACTTATAACGTTTCTAACTTCTGAAGACTGGAATGAAGTTAAAAACATGTTTGCAGTTCAACCAAAAAATAAACTTGTTCTGAAAAACAATCAAATACAAATCATATGACACATCAGGTTTTAAAAAAATATAATACAAATATGGAATCTAAAATTCAAAATTTCACACCAATAAACATCCATAAATACAATTCCATAACATAAGTCTACGATTCAAAGTTCAAATTTCAAAGCACTAGTCTAAAGACTACACTCTGAATCATCTACTTGATTTAACTATTGCTCACTAATCAAACTTTCATCAATCAAATGCTCCACAGAAATTATTGCTTCTTCTAGAATTCCATCTAAAAGAAATGCATAAATCATAAACATAATGAACAAGACAACTAGTTAGTGATAAATTAATAATAGTAGTAATATAGAAAATTCATTTGATTCCAATAAATAAGTTTTCCATACCTTTTAGGTTTTGTTCAAGCTAAAACCAATTTTGAGTACACACCAATGCCTCCACTATAGATGGATGAAATCTACTACAATGAGGGCTCAAATGTCTATCTCCAGCACTAAAAATGAATTCAAAAGCAATTGTTAATACAAGAATAGCCAAAATGTCTCTTGCAATCTTTGCAAGTATATGATATTTGCCTTGATTATTCTTCCACCATGACAAAATATCAAATTGACTAGTTGAAAGCAATGTATTTACCTCAAGATAAAGCTCCAATTTTGTTTTTAAACAATTATTCTGTGTGTTTTTATTTCTGAATGATGCCCACTCATTAGACATTTCGTCCAAGTCCAAGTCCAACATAATAGAATCTCATATTGTAGCAGCTTGAGAATTGGCAAAACCATTAACCCCCCCCCCCCCCTCACTTGAATGATGAATGCTTTACTTTATACTCATGCACTATATCAACAAATAATTTACACACCATTTTAATTTTAGATTTAGCTTTTTCTCTATATATTTTAGGAAAGGGTTATTATCATTTTACTACTTTAGGAATTACCAAATATCAAATGACTACAAGAAGTATTGTCTTCTATCATTTTACTACTATATTTTTATAAAAATATCATTTTACTACTTTTCTATTACAACTGTTAGTTGACTAACACAATACCAATTTTACCCTTCATGATTAAAAAAAATAATTAGATAAATTTGTAATTCATATATTATAATTCTAGCAAAAAAAAAATTATGTTGGTATTTTATATCCATTTTAATAAATATATTACAAATTTATTTTGTAAATAAGCTTCAAATATATTTTTTTAATCATAAAGGGTGAAATTGGTATTTTGTTAATCAACCAACTGGTCAACTAGCGGTCAACTAACAGTTGTAACGGACAAGTAGTAAAATGATATTTTTATAAAGGTATAGTAGTAAAATGATAGGAGACAATACTTCTTGTAGTCATTTGATATTTAGTAATTCCTGAAGTAGTAAAATGATCATAACCCTTTTAGGAAATAAAAAGTTAATCAGTAGCATTTTAACCTTTTTAGGAAATAAAAAGTTAATCAGCAACATCTTATGCCTAGTATCTAAATTAATCTCCATTATAAAAATTCCATGAATAACATCCTAATACTTGCCAGACTTTGCAATCATCTTATTGGCCATTTTTTTAGCTCCTCAATCGGTGATTGCAGCCATGCATTCCTTGATAATCTAATTTCACAAATCTTTGCGAAAAATAAATTAGATATGAAATATCACGTCCTTGAAAAAAGTTCTGCCAACTTATAAAAACTCTTTAGATACTCTCACATAAGCTTTGACAAATTCCACTCTGACTCACTAGGCAATGATGTATAATTTCCCTCACATTCCTTCAAAAGATCAAATGTATCTTTATATAACAAAGCAGTAAAAGTATTAAATAAACGGAGTTCCATCTAGTTTTACAATCAAATGTCAAGTACTTGGTTTCTTTAACACCTAATTGTTTTTTTGCTATCTCAAATCTTTCAACTTTAGCAGGTGTTGCTGTCCAGTGAGGAACATTATCTCTAATTTTTTTCAACTCCCTTTTGTATCATAGATAAACCATCCCTAACTATCAAGTTCGATATATAAGCACAACAACGCATATGAAAGAATTTGCCATCCATAATCATTGAACTAGTAGAAAATTCCTTGACAACAAGTAGTCATGAAATCATTTGTAGTATAATTATCAACCATTAAAGTGGACGGCTTTCTATCTATATTTCAATCTATCGAATAATTATACAACTCATTGCACATTACCTCACCACCATGAGGAGCTGGCAATATATAAACCTAACAATGTGAAAAAATAGTTAAAATATTAAACAATACATTAATTTATGTACCTATCTCTTAGCTACTGGCAATCCATATATTTGTAGTAACTGTAATTCTACTCCTACAAGCTTCCAAAATACTTATTGTTTTTTTTTTCAACAACATAAAGCTTCAAAAGTTCAACTTCGATGGTGTACTATAGAAGGTTGGAGTAGTTTTAACAAGTCGTAGAACCCAACATATTCAACAAATGCTAAGGGAAGCTCATATAGTATAATCATTTTATCCACAAAAAACTTTACTGTTGCCATATATCCCACTTTGATCTAGAACTGCATTTACTAAGTGCAATGGTTCCATCAGCTTTAGAAGAAAAAGATAGGGGCATATGCTGCACATTCTTGAATGATCTCCTAGGACAACGTTTACCATGATTCATCAAGTGATTAGTACCTTTAGAATAATGTCTTTGCATAACTAACCCACAATAATTACAAATTGCCTGAACTTCTTTACTCAACTTAACTTTTTAAAATGATTCCAAGCATCAAAGACTACTTTGCTTGAAGTGCTCTCTTTGCAGCCACCATAACCTCTTTTTTTTTTTTAAGTGAAAAGAGTAGTATTACCCCTATGGCCATGGCCACAAGCATGCCCACTCCCCCAACTACTGCTATTGAATCTGGTTCTAATTCAACAGCTGTATCATTATTATTTTTTACTTCTATCTTGACCCCCACACATACACTTTCATCAGTTTTTTCCATAGACATCCAAATCGATTCTCTGTTCATTTTCCATTATGAATTTTCCACCCTACAAAAATTATGTCAAGACATAATTATTTCCATAATTAACAGCTAATCAACAACTTCTTCCATTTTATATGCTATCTTTAACTGTAAAAACTCTACTTATTTTGAAGATACCATTTCTATTCTATTAGCAACAAAATAAAAAATAATTCAAAAATAAATAAGCTACAAATAATAAAATGAAAGCATAACATAGCATATATATTAAAAGCAAAGCATAACAGAGCATAAATTACATAATCATAAAATGGAAGACATCAAATTACAAAGAGGGAAGATGAAACTCACGATTTAGTATTCACAATGATGGCTTATACTGATGATCATAGCTACAATCGAAGTGGCTTTCAACACATAGCTTGTTACTGGTTGCTGCAGAAAAGGCTGGTGATGATGACAAGATGAACACAACCGCTCAGTGAAGGTGGTGATAACAATGATTAATGTGATTTGAAGAAGAGAATTAGAAAAGAGTCAAAGAGAGACTAAGAGAGGAAATGGTGATCATAGCAGTGAATGCAAATGTAACTAGCACTAGGGCATCTTTTTTTTTTAATTTTTCTATTTATATTAAATAATTTCTAAAAAATTAATATTAAAATAAAAAATATCTGGATCCAGGTTTCAAATCTTCGGGTTTAGTTGAACTCGGATTCGAACCCAGATATATGTGGGTTCACTAAATTCCATTCAGATTTCGGATGAAATTTCATTCAGTGCAGGTTCAACCCAACTCGGATTTTTTAGGCTCGTCTAGGTCTGAGCCGAGTCTGGGTTTAATTGCCATCCCCATTTCATAAAATGTAAATTTGCCTATAAAAGCATTCCTTAGGATGCTTATTTACTAGGAATCTTACTTCGTAGAATGCTTATTTGCACAGTGACTCATTCCATAGAATTTATATTTGCCTATAGAAATATGTATTTGCTTATAAATGCATTCAGTAGAATATATGTTTGCCCGTGGACATATTCCACAGAATGTATATTTGCTTGTCAGCGTATTTTGTAGAATACTTATTAGCTTGAAGGCTCTTACTTAGAAATATTTTCTAAGTATCTATATCATTCTTTATAAAGATTGAGCCTAAGTCTTTCTTTGTAAAATCACGTCTTTAGCACTTTGTCGAAGACTCTTCCTTTGGGCATTCTAGTTAGAAACATTTTCTAAGTATGTAGGCTATTCTTTATATATAAAAAATAGATGTAAGTATTTATTTGTAAAAGGTGGACCTAGGTCATTCTTTGTAAATAATGGACTTAAGGCTTTCTTTGTAAAATCACACCTTTGGCGCTTCGTCAAAGACTATTTGGGCATTCTACTTAGAGATATTTTCTAAGTACCTTGGTCATTCTTTCAAATAATGTACCTAAGTCGTTATTTATAAAGAGTGGACCTAGGTCATTCTTTATAAATAATAAACCTAGGTTCTATTTTCGTAGAATCATGCCTTTGGCGCTTTGTTGAAGACTCGCTCTTTGGGCGTTTGACTTATAAATATTTTTTAAATACCTAGGTAATTTTTTTTTTTTTGTAAAGAATGGACCTGAGTCAATTATTTTAATAAAGAATAGACCCAAAATATTCTGTGTATAATGGACTTAAGCCTTTCTTTATAAAATTGCGTCTTTGGCACTTTGTTGTATCTTACATTTAGATACTTTACTTAAAAAATTCTAAGTACTTGGTCATTCTTGTAAAGAATGGGCTTAAGTTATTTCATGTAAAATATTTTTATTAGGCCTACATTTTTTTTTTTTTTAGTTTGAGCTTTTCATAATTTAGCCTTATAGTTGCCTAAAAGTGAAAAATTCAACAAAGATAACTCAATTTCGCGCCATCAGTTTTGAGTAATGCCATTCATTTACTTAAGTTTTGGCAAATCGAATAAAGGGGTGTTAGAATCTGTAATATCTATTAATCAAAGCGCTTTTGTTCCGGAACGACTGCTAACTGATAATGTGAGTGTTGGAAACAAGTGTTTGCATAAACTCCGATCGTGTAAACCTAACAATTAGGCGTTGGTGGCGCTAAAACTTGATGTCAGTAAAGCTTATGAATGGGTGGAGAGGGGCTTTTTGCAGCATGTTGGTGAGGCTTTTCGGCTTTTCTGATCGGTGGTTAAATCTACTACGCCCTTGTTCCCTTTTTTTGATTAATGGGGCTGTCTGGGGATGAGTTAAGCCTGTTCGGGATTTTGTGACAAGGCTGTCCGTTATCTCCTTATCTCCCTATTCTTTATTCTAAGGCCCTTTCAGCCATGATTTATGAGGTTGAGGATGCTAAGCATATTCACAGGATGCAATCTGCTACTGATTTCTCTGTTTCTCATCTATTTTTTTCTGATGATAGTTTAATCTTTTGCCAAGCTTCCAAGGATAAGCGCTGTTACTTGATGGGTATTCGGCAGCATCACGATAGCTTTTTAATTTTGACAAATCTTCTGTTTTGGTCAGTCCTTGTGCGGCTATCAACTCTAACCTATTTAGGCTTACCATCGATGGTGGGGCGGCGGAGATGAGAGTCTTTTCACGTGCCGAAATTTCAGGTACAGAAAAAAAGGTGAAAGTTGTAATAGAAGTTCTTTTTCATGTGGAGCGATAGAAGTTATAATAAAAGCAGTTGCTCAGGCCATTCCGACTTATTTATCTCTTTCTCGTCTATGAGTGTTTCCCAATTACTGGTAAGCTACTGGTAATTTGAGTCGAGCTAAACGGGATAGGGCCTTCGTTTTTGAGATTTAGGGTGCTTTGATCAAGCCATGTTGGCTAAACAGGGTTGACGGCTATTAGTGTATGATACTATTTTTGTGACTACAGTGTTAAAGGCTCCTTAATTTCGAATGTGCTCCTTTCTAAAAGCTGGGATGAGTAGTATTCATTCTTGTGTATGGCGAAGTACTATTTGGGGTCGTGAATTGGTACAGGGAGGGATTCGTTGGAGTGTGGCGTCGGGGTCTGCAAATTCGGATTTGTTAATTACTTTTCGACCAATATCGCTGAGGAAATAGAAGATGATACTTTAGTTGCTGATTTATTGCTGGATGGGAATGTTTGGAATTCGTTGTTGCTGCATCAACATTTAGCAGAGGATGTTCCATGGATTATCAAGCTCAAGCTGCCTTCTCAATAATTCAGCGATGGGATCTTGTGGCACTTGATGGACATGGCGAGTACTCGATAAAATCAGGTTACCAACATGCTTTGTATTTTGGGGATCTCACTTGTGCACATCGTCTAATTGGGTTTCTCAGGGGTGGGCATCTGTTTCGGAGCCATCGGTTCCTTCTGAGGTAAAATCTTTTTTATGGCGTGCTCTCTCTGACTGGCTCCCTTCTATGATGAATCTGATATTTAAAATGGTGATTGCTGATCCTAGTTGTCAGTCAAGTCCTGTGAGATGTGAAACTACTATGGCAGCTAACTCAGTTTGTAGAAATTGTGATGGCTGTTTCTTTTGGCTCTGTTTGGGATGCTTTTGGATTTTTCATCTCTGTTTTGTCTAATGCTTGAGCTTCATTTGTTGGTTTTAATTACGAGGGGAGTTTGGGGTCCAAGAAACAGAGTGATATATGAAGGTTCGCCCGTGAAGTCCACCTGATTTGTGGCTCGGGCAGCGGGAGTGTGGGCTAGTTTTAGTCAAGGTAATAAGTGATATGTGAGGGCTGACTGATTGCTTCTGTTTCAATGATTTATGATTGGCAGCCACCTGTTCATGGGTGTTTCAAGCTTAATGCGGATACGGCTGTTGATGTTAAGCTTGGGAAGGGTGGTTTATGCAGCTGCTGTGCTTAATCATGATGGTTTGGTTATGGCATCTGGGATTGATTATGGTCTTTACTTAGATGATGTTGTTATAGTTGAGGCGGGACCCATACACTTTGGTATCTGACTTGCTAGTGAGATTGGTTTATCTCCTTTGATCATTGAGTTGGACTCGTCCTGGGTTTTTTAATTTTTATCTGGATAGCATAATATTCATCCCAATTTTTTATGGATAATTATTAAATTACAACATCTATTATTACCGAAGTAGGATTTTAAGATTAGTCACGTATGTAGATATTTTAATAGAGTGGGGTTATTAGCACCCCTCCAATATCTTTTTAAAACTCCTTTTTCAATTATATTTCATTTAATGTTAAAAATATCTTTTTTTTAATAAACATTATTTTTATTTATAAATCTTATAATTTCTAATAACTCTCTCACTCTTTTAGTCTTAATAATTGCATTACTCTCTTCAAACTTTCTTTATTATTTAATTTCTTAAAAAAATCTAAAAGAAAAAGTGAGAAAAACCTTATAAAATATTGAATATTTTATAGGTCCAATACAATTTTATCGTACATATAAACTTTGGATGTAACAATTAGTTTGAGAATCCTTAAAAAATTATTTGTAGTGAGATAAAAATTTAATTTAATTTTTTTCTCACAATGTTGTATCCTAATTTTATTGCTACATATATTACAAGAGTATTATTTTGGCTTAAAAATTTGCTTCTTAAATTTAGATTAATTTAATGATTAAAAAATATATATATTGTGCAAGTAAAATAAAATTGAAGACAGAAAGAAAATATAAATGAGATTAATTATATTTATATTTGTCTTTAAATGTAATTATAATATCGTAAGGGTTTTATAAGATTAATGAATGGTGATTTGGTATCCCATTTTTCATCCTTTTGTGATTCAATCATTAGATTCAACCCAAAAGTTGCAAAAGTTATTCTTTCGGTAAGGATTTAATTGTTTGGTTATTAATGTTACAGCCCCTCATTTTTTCTAAAAATTACAAGGTTAGTTTTCAAAATTTTTACACATAAGTCCATTAAAATAATTAATTATCTTTATATGGATCAAGGGTAATTTAGTAAATCAATATAATTAAGTATTAAAAATATGGATGGATTATTTTAACTTGCTAAAATACTCTCCCCATCCTTACTTAAAATACCAATTGGATTACAATATTGTTATCTTATGTTTAGTTTAATACGGGATTGGAAAAAGTTTTATATAAGTTTTAACAATATTAAAATAATAAATAAATAAATATTAAATAAGTACCTGAACGGTAATTTAAGTTTTATTATAGAGTTTATAAATTCTATTTTCAAAATAATAGATTTCTATGTGCAAACATGAAATTATGTAAAATTAATTACACCTTATCACATATATGGAGCTGAGATAATATTTAAAAAATATAATCTCAATTATTTACTTAATGTGAAAACAAATAAATTATATATTATTTATTCTATTACTTAAATTTAAAGTTGTAAAGAATGAAACTTAAATTTAAAATTGTAAAGAATGAATAATAACTTAAATTGATGGATTATAGGAGAATTATCTTTCAAAAACAATTTAAGATTAATTAACTTTTAAGGTTTCTAACGTAACCTTTTTATCTCGTGTTGTTAACATAAGATAAAAATTTTTGTGTAAAAAATTTATCCTAGACGTTTCTTTAAGGGTAAAATTTCATTATCACATGATAATTTAGTGGATCCAGATTGTTTTATTCTTAGTTTACTTATTTATACCCAACACTATATTAGGATTAAATCTTAGTAAAATAAGTCTATCCCACCATCTTTAATCGCATTAAGCAGATTCTAATTGTTTAAATCTTATTATGGAAAGTAAGGTGCAACTCCTTTCTTATTACATTGGTAAAGAAGAAAAAATAAACACAACAGATATCTTTTAAGAGAATGCAAGCATTATTTTTTTTATAAGGTTTCGTGTTTAAGAAATTAATCAAATTTATATAATAAAAAATCTCTCTATTTTTTTATATTTAAGAAGAATTATACATTTGAAAATCAATAAATTAAGATTTAAAGAAGGACGGATTGATTGAGAAGGAGATAGAGATAATAATTTTTTTAAGAATTTAAAAATTATTATAGTTTAATTGGGATTTATTATATAAAATTATTGAAACTTATAATTTTTATTATTTACGGAAAATAGCAATGACTGCCAAAGAAAATGTCAAATAAATCTTTTAGAATTTTAGAATTTTATATTTTAATTGGGGCTTATTGTGTAAGATTTTTAAATTTGTAATTTTTATTATTTATAGAAAACAATAGGGCAGCTAAAGAAAATGTCAAAATTGAGTGTTTGGTACAATGGGGGCAACATGGTTTTGTCCTTATATCAATTATATTGAAGCATGTAAAAATTGAAAAAGTAGAAAATAACTACGGTTCAATGAAAAAAATAAGAAAAATAATATAAACGTTTGGAACAATGTTTTAAAATAAAAAGACTAAGTAATTTGTTTATTTTTTTCAGTGTATTAAACCATCTAGTATCTAAAAACCATATTGAATTTCAACTAATCCAGATTCAAGCCGGGTAAGACCATTAGGGTGGCAAAGCTCTCCCAACAAGTATTTAACGCAGCTATATTCTCAAGCTTTGAACCGAGAATCTTGGTTAAATTAAAACAACCCCATGCTAGTTGATCTACGTATTTCTTGGTAATTTGTTTAAATCATACAGGCTAGAGGAACATTTACCAATGTCCTTTTTATCATGTGTCTGAGCTTCATTTGCATGGCTACTAGGCATTTTTTTTCCTTTTTCAATTTTTTGTGAATAAATTTTAGCACATCAAACAATAATATAATGAGTTCATGAGAAAATTAATAGAAAATAGATGGCTAATTTTGACTAACCAGCACTAAAAATTCTCTTGTTATTCTTAGTTTATTCGTTTGATATCGAAGTCACAATTGGCATACAATATTAAATTATTTATTGATCTACTTGGGGTATTCAGTGTCCCTAAAACGCTAATGATCTTAACTTTCTAGTTTTTACAATAAATTCACAACTTTAGTTTCATGTTTGTCCCGGCAGTGGCCAAAAGCACATACAGAATCTAAAAAATTTCTGAGAGCACAATCATCAATGGATACTACCACTACAGCAACCCATATGCTTCATTTGCCATCTCTTCCTGTTCTCTTATCTTTTCTACTCTTCTTGTTGATGCTTATTAGATATTGGAAGAATTCCAACGGACAAGACAGGCAGCCTCCCGGCCCGAAACCGCTGCCGATTCTGGGGAACTTGCATCAGTTGGCTGATGGTCAGCCACACCATGTTATGACAAAACTATGCAGGAAATATGGTCCTGTCATGAAACTAAAACTTGGCCAGCTTGATGCTGTGATCATTTCATCACCTGAAGCTGCCAAAGAGGTGCTGAAAACAAATGAGATCAAGTTTGCACAGAGGCCTGAAGTTTATGCTGTCGAAATCATGTCATATGATCATTCAAGTATCGTGTTTGCTCCCTATGGTGATTACTGGAGAGAAATGAGGAAGATATCGGTCTTGGAGCTTTTGAGTAACAAGCGCGTCCACTCATTCAGATCGATAAGAGAAGACGAGGTATGGGGTCTTGTTGAATTCATTTCCTCAAACCAGTGTCGTCCCATCAATCTTAGCGAAAAGATCTTCACCATGACAAATGATATTATTGCTCGAGCAGCCTTTGGTAGGAAGAACAGTGACCAGCATAACTTCACTGTATTGCTAGAGGAGATCATGAAAATTGGTGCAGGCTTTGCCATTGCTGATTTGTACCCTTCCCTTACGTTTCTTCGTCCCTTGACTGGAGTGAAGCCTGCACTGATGAGAATTCAGAAAAAGATGGACAAGATTCTTGAAGATATTGTAGCTGAACACAAGTTGAAAAGAAAAGCTGCTGCAAACAACAATGTTAAACTCGAAGAGGAAGATCTAGTTGACACACTTCTGAATTATGCGGAGGCTACTAATAAGAACGAGTTTCATCTCACAATCGATCAGGTTAAAGCTGTCACTTTGGTAAGAGCTATACACCATGCCAAAATTTAGTTTCTATTATTGAAGTTTCCTATCAAATATGTATTAGTAAGACCTATTATTGAAGATGATTAGCTTGATGAGACTTCAATATGTTTTCAGGACATTTTTTCAGCAGGTAGTGAGACTTCGGCAACATCAATGGAATGGGCTATGTCAGAGCTACTAAAGAACCCAAGAGTATTGAAGAAGGCACAAGAAGAGGTACGGCAAGCATGCAAAGGAAAGAGCAAAATTCGAGAGGCAGACATTCAAAAGCTAGATTACTTGAAATTAGTTATCAAGGAAACATTTAGATTACACGCTCCAGGTCCCTTCACCCCAAGAGAAGCAAGGGAAAAATGTGAGATTAGAGGATATACAATACCAGCCAAAGCCAAAATCCTCATTAATCTTCATGCAATAGGAAGAGATCCAACAGTCTGGAAACATCCTGAATGCTTTCGACCAGAGAGATTTGAAGGTTCTTCTACTGACTTTAAAGGAAATAACTTTGAGTTGATCCCATTTGGTGGAGGAAGGAGGATTTGCCCAGGCATATCATTTGCTACTGCTAATATTGAACTTGGACTTGCTCAACTAATGTACCACTTTGACTGGAAACTTGCAAATGGAGAAAGACTAGAAGACCTTGATATGTCCGAGACTTTTGGAATGACGGCTAGAAGAAAGGAGAATCTGCAGGTGATCGCCACCACTCGTATTCCTTTTCAGAAGTGACATAGTGGGAGGGCCGTAATAAGTACTGAGAATTGCATAGAACTTTTGTACCTGTCCAGTTTCATTACATTGTATCAGTTCCGGTGCAAAGAATGCGACAATAAATACAGTAAAATGCAACCGCTCAAGTTCTATTTCAATATACATAAATAAAAAAACAAATTAAAAAAATTCCTTTTTGTTCCAAATAGGGGCATTAGTTTGATCATGCCATTATGTTTTGCAAACATTAAAACTTGACTAGCTCAGCGATTACATCAGTTTGAATGGAGGAACTAGATGAAATCAAACAACAGATGAACTTACAAGAACTATTTGCAAAGTTATTGAAGATGCATGCTCTTATTTTAACACAAAGGCATCCTAAACTTGCCATTGAGATATTATCCTATAATACATCAAGCCTTTACCTTCTCTCATTGTGATTGCTGTGAAGGAACTTAAAGATATGTGGCCTCAAACTCCCCAGTGCCAAGCATATCTAATCATCCATTTCAACAAAGGCAGGTAAAATCTTATTGAATCCATTCCTCATCCCAGAACCTCTATCAATCTCAGTAAAAGTACCTTCTCAGCGAAAAAACAACCTTTAGTATGCATTTGGTAAATAATGAACAGATCAAGGTGCAGTTACTATTGTACTAAAGGA
Source organism: Atalantia buxifolia (assembly GCA_030444775.1). NCBI lineage: Eukaryota > Viridiplantae > Streptophyta > Magnoliopsida > Sapindales > Rutaceae > Atalantia > Atalantia buxifolia. The sequence continues at coordinate 12,125,939 of CM059832.1, forward strand.
AGCTATAATGGTCAGCAGAGCCCAATCTGTATGCTCTCTAATCATACTCCTTGCATCCATTAGCAACAGCCAACACATGAGATTAACAGATGTCTCATGATATCACGAAGCCAGTAAAAACTTTAGAAAAGAAAATAACAACAACAACAGCTACCAGTTTGGATAAACAAACAATAATATACAAGGACTTGCACAAGCATTTTCATAGAAGATGAGCCAAATTTCTGCAGTTACCTGATGTCATAGCCACAAACTGTTCAGAATCGGGATATATAATGCTAAGAAGAGGGTTCCCTTTTTTGATTTGCAAAATAAGGTTCTATGCAAGAATTAGCATAAGGAAACAATGCTACATGGATGACCATAATTTACATAATAGGTCAAAATTTAAAAGATGAAAGCAGAAAAATAATTTGTCTCTTATACCAAAAAAAAAAAAAAAAAGAATACTCTGTGAGTGAAATGTGTAGTAAATAATTTAATTATATATTTTTTTCACATGACTCAAGGAGGGAAAGCCTACAGTAGAAGAAGACAGAATTACATGTAGATGAACACAGACAATTTTAGAAGAAATAGATAGAAACAAACAGGAAAGTGAGAAGATTTAGTAGATAAGATTAAGATGATCATGTGTCCACAAACGTGAATGCAGAAATAAACATACATTACATGTCAAACAGACCACTTACAATATAGTACTTGTAAAATTCCTCCCAGTGTATATGTGCACACAAATGAATATAAATAATGAAATATCAATATCTCCAGTCACACAAGTGGAAAAGATAGTACTCCAAAACACCATATGATCAAGGAGTAAAAGATAAGAATAGGTAATTAAAATACAGCATATAGGCTTAATAAATTTTTAATCCAGAAAAAAATAAAAAGAACATCAGCAAGGCACGGGTTCATTAACAGTGAATATGAAGTACCTTTCTCACTTGTATTACTGAAACTTGCATTATAACAAGGTCCATTCAAAAAGCTTAAATTTGAAAGAGAATCAAGTTAATAACTTTAAGAGAGACCTCCACTCTCTTTCTCCCCATTCTCTGGTGCACAGTTGATAGTTCTCATTTTGTCAAATCCCTTTGGAAGCAAACCTCTAATTTCCATCTTGCGAAAAAGCTTCATTGCAAGTTCATCCTTTCCGCAATGGTGAAGTCCACTGTAAAGCTCAGATAGGATAATTGAATCTGGAGCCATACATTTTTCAAGCATTTCCAGCAAGACTTCAGCTGCTCTGTCAAAATCCTCATTCTGGCAAAAAGTCGATACCAACACTTCAAAAATAGGTTTATTGGGATGACAACCACTCCTTATCATGCTTTTATAGAGCTGAAAGGCACGTTCAGAGTTCTTCCTCACACATTGCCCGGTGATAAGAGCTGAATAGGTTGAGGCATTTGCGACCAAGCCATTTTTATCAAGATCTTTAACCAAGTAAGCAGCTTTCTTTGTCTTACCCTCCTTGCATAAACCCAGTATCAAGGCATTATAAGTCAGTATATCAACCTTAATGCCATTTCTCAACATCTCCTCATAAAGCCTGCCACCCATCTCACTATTGCCCACTTGACCATACCCATTAATCAACATGTTATAAGTCACAACATTGGGAGACACATTCATGGCTTTCATCTCACTAAATATCCTGTTCGCTTCATGTAACTTTCCTTTCTTGCAAAAACCAAAAATAAGTGTATTAAAAGTAATCACATTTGGCTGAATGCCATTCTTCTCCATCGAGTTTTTAAACTTCATAGCCAAACTCAAAAGACCCTTGTTACAATGCCCGGAAATCAATGTATTATAAGTTGCAACAGAAGGAATGAAACCCATACTCTCCATATTCTTAAACACTTCAACCGCGTTTTCAATGTTTCCCAATTTACAGAAAGCATGCATAACCATATTTAGAGTATAAACATTGGGTGAAATCCTATTTTGACGCATTTCTTTATAAAACCCCAAAGCAATATCAACCCTTTCTAAATCAAGTAATGAGCTCAGAAACTTATTGCAGGACTCAATTCTAGGCAAAAAACCATAATCCCTCATTTGACAAAAAGTGTCGGTAGCATTCCTAAACTTCTTTCTATGAGCATAAGTCTTAAACAATAAATCAAACACTAGCGGCGAAGAATCACACATCCGATAAGAATACAAAATAGAATCAAACAACTTACTAGGCAAATCAAACGAATCGGAATCAAGAATGCCTCTTAAAATCGATTCAGAAGACTTAAATTTCCTATTTTTGGTCAAAATATGGAGGACAATTGAATGAGTTTCTAGGGTAAGTGAACTGGGTTTGTGTGTTTGGACCCAAGTGAAAAACTCAAGGGAAAGAACATAGTCTTTTTGTACTTTTAATAAAACATGCTTAACTCTAAATGGGGTCAAATGGGTTGATAAAGCAGTGAGCTTCTTCCAATCAGAGTGAATCAAATGGCTATAAGCAATGTTTACAAAATCAAAGTCTTGGCCTTTTGGCTCAGGGAGTGTTCTGTGAGGAATTGGAATGGGATTCCGATTCATTTTCATTGAATTTTCAGAAACTGATGGGCTTATAAAGGTGGGATTTTTATCATGAGTGGTGACCATTGTTGATAATCGACGAAATGGGAAAATATCAATGGTTGAAAGTGAATTGAAAGCTCCAACCTTTGTTGAACAAACTATTGTAAGTAACGATTTCGGCGGCAGCTTCATTCCGTTCACCTTACCGTCACCAAGTTGAGTTGTGAACTCAAAAGTGCTTTTGCTCTTTTAAGTTTTAAAAGCGCTCCCCTTTTTTTTTCTAATTTTTTTTTCCCTTCTTCTATTCAACTTTCAAGTGGGTAATAGGCGTTTGGGCTTAAACTTCGTGGGCTTTGAAGGTTTTGGTATAGAGTTACTCTATTTATTAAGTAAAGGGAAATATTTTTATTTATTTGAGTTTCAATTAGTAAAATACCCTTTAGTAAGAGTAACTACTGAGGACATGAATTCTGTTTTTGGGGACCAAAATACACATATTATTTGAGTTTCAATTAATGTTGAAATAAGATAGAGAGAATTTTGGCCTTAGCTGGTATTTTGTATCCACTCTTCTCACATCTTTCTGTTGCCACTCTTATGTTTTAAAAGAAACTGGAACTCTGGAAGATGTCATCTGAAACTTTTCCTGATAATTGTTTTCAAGTAATCAAGCTTTTGAATGTCTGATTCTTCAATTTGGCTCTTTTCTTTGCATGCTTGTGTTATCTGAAAATCCCTCGTAGGTCGGCAGTCATAAATTTTCTCCAGAGTGAGCATTCCTAAGTTTTAAAATGCAGAGTTGTAGCTCGTGTCGTATATATTACTTCTCGAACAAATGCAACGCTGTTAACATCAATAATAAGAAAATTCAGCAAGGGTTTACAAGTCTTACCTGAGCGATATCTGTGACTTTAATAATTGTGAGATGAAATCATGGTTATCAGAAGCACAATTCAACAGTGTCTGAAGCAAACCTTTGTCACCAGGCTCAACATTTTTGTAATTAATAGAAATTTATCTTTTCATCTTATGTTCAGCAATAATATCTTCAAGAATCTTGCCCATGTTCTTATGAATTTTCTGCACTTTAGACTTCATCCCAGTTACAGAACAAAGAAATTTAAGAGAGGGGTACAAGTCAGTAATGACAAATCCTGCAGCAAGCGGCAATATTTCCTCCACAAGTGAACTAAAATCATCTTGATCTTTGCACTTATTACCAAATGCTGCCCTAGAAATAATATCACCAGTCACAGACATCCCTCAGAGGAAGAAGTGAATTCAACAAGATTTAATGCCTCTTCTACTCTTATTAATCTGAATGATTGCGCGCGATTTCTACTTGAGAGCTCGAATACCGTAATCTTCCTCAGGTTCCGCCGGTAATCGTTACAAGGAGAGAAGGAAATACTTGAAGTTGAAAGATAATACGTCATTATTTTTACCGGCAAAAGTTTCATGCCTCTGCGCGAAGCTAATCTCGTTTGTTTTTAAGACCTCTTGGGTTGCTCCAGGTGATGAAATGACCAAAGCAAGTAGCTCACCGAGTTGCAGTTTCATTACAGGACCATGTTGCTTGGATAGTCTTGTGAGAGCTTGATGTGGTAAAGCACCTGCCAATTGATGCAAGTTGCCCATACTAGGAAGTGATTTTGGCCCTGGAGGCTGCTTGCTTTTGCTTTTTCTTTAGCTTCTGGATTGCTTCCAATATTAGATAAGCGTCAAGAAGAAGAGAAGAGAAGCTAAGAGGACTCGAAAGGATTGAAATTGGAGCATCTGGTTTATTGAAAAATCCTTAGTTTTGTTTGTAGAGGCTGGAATTATTTTGCTGTGTATGATTTTTCAGTTCAGGGATGATAAGACATGTGAGAAATGCAAATTTGATAAAGATGAGACTGTTTGGCAGCCGAGAAAGTAAAAGGAAATATAAAGCTTGAGATGAGAAAATTTAGCTAACTTCCTGCTCACGCACAAAGCATGTGAGCGGGAGAGTTTGTTACATGGTTATAACCAATTGCCACGCTGGCAATACATGTGCAATGATCAAAATTGCCTCTTACTCCAGGATTTGTCATCATTGATTTGCACCCTTGAATTTAAGTGACAATTAATCGAGTCAAAGCTATAGTTATCATTCAGGTAATATTTCACTGAGACTTTTTGATATATTTTCAGGACATTTCTTTTGCAGCAAGTGAGACTTCAGCAGGATCACTGGAAATGAGGTACATACAAAATCGAAGAATCAGAAATTTAAAAGCTTGATCACCTGAAGCACTTATCAAAGAAACTTTCAGATTACATGGCCCCTCCAGCTCCTTTAAACATAAGAGTAGCAACTAAGAGACGTGAGATTTACTGTACCGGCAATAACCAAAATCATCATTGATGAACATGCAACGGGGAGGGGCGAAAAAATTTAGGCTTATTCTGAAAGCTTTAAACAGAGAGATTTGAAGGGCCTTCAATTGACTTTAAAGGGAACCAACTGTGAAATCCTTCTTCTATCAAAAAAAAAAAAACTTTGAAATCCTTCCATTTGGTTCAGGAAGGCGGATTTGTCCGGGCATATCATTTGCTATTTCAATTACTGAACTTGCACTTGCTCAATTGCTATACTACTTTGATTGGAAGCTTCCAAGTGGGATCAAACCTGAAGATCTTTTTATGACTGAAAGATTTGGAGTGGCTGTTAGAAGAAAGGAAAATAAATAAATGTTAGGAAAAATGTAACAGTTTTTCAAGAAACTAACAGTTTTACTGCTTGTGGATTTCATTTTTCCTAAGTAATTTAACAAATTCAATTAAAAATAAATAAATAAATCTACTGATATAAAAACAGACAAATTAAGATTTTCATTAAAGTGGACTAAAGAACATTCAATGTACAAGATTAATGATCAAGGTCAACATTTTGAGCATATCTGGTCGGGTATCCACGAGGAATTGAAATTGCATTTCAATTGGGAGTGCAAATGTTACAAATTAATTGACTATTGATTCCTACACTTTCCAAGAAATACCCCAAGTTTTATGCCAATGTCAATGAAACTAGACGGCAATACGGGAATCCATAGTTTTGATCAAAATTCCTGATTTCACATCACATGTATAAAGGGAATTTCTGCTTATGTACGCTGCAATTGCAAGGATTCCTCATAGAGTCAGACAATTACCTCTTCAACGAATGTGGCTGAGGTATACATGTCTTTTTACATATTATTTCAGAAGATATATATGTCCTAATACAAGAATAAAAATTGAAGTTACGTTACGTCGCAATAGAAAAGACTTAATTTAACCCCAATAATATAAAATTTTAGGTTACATCGCAATAGATATTGTCTATGTCGGCCCAAATTCCTGATGTAAAATAAGAATAGACTGAACATAACTCAGAAAAAAAAAAAAAAAAAAAAAAATCTCAAACCTCTCAGCATTTTAAACTTTGTTGTAGCTTGTCAAAATATTTTGCACCAACGATAAATGCCTTCTCCTTGAGGTAAAAATCTTTCGGTCTTAGAAAAAGGAGAAAAGAGAGGCAGCTTGTTGTCCCACAAAAAGGCTAAACTTATTGAATTGTGAGACAAATTTTCCATCTTAGAAACTTCATTTTCCACAGGTCTCGTCGTTGAATAGGCATACTGAATAATGCGTTTGTGTTTAAGAGATTCACACACTTGCACATCAGGAAAATCCTGGGTTCAATGGGATCGTGCAATAAATTCATTCCATGTGCGTCTGACTGGAAAGTGTAAAGGCCACGTGTGTCCCTTGCACGTCATGATGACATCTATAATGATTCCCTAGCTGCCTATAAATGCAAAACAAAATCCCTTAATCCGATCATCTAAATAAATTGTGTTAAAGACATTATGGGGTTATCTTTTTGTTTCTTCACAGCTTTTTCGCTTTTGTTATTTCACATCACAAATGCTCACCTTGCTTCTCCTCTGCATCAACTTTGCCATGATGGTGAGCGCTCCGCCTTGCTGCAGTTCAAGGAAAGCCTGACCATTAATAAGGATGCTTCTGCTGATCCTTCTGCTCGTCCCAAGTTTGCATCATGGAACCTGGAAGAAGAAGATCGCGACTGCTGCTCATGGGACGGTGTCAAGTGCAATGAGGACACTGGTCATGTGATAAAGCTGAACCTCACTAGCAGTTGCATCTATGGTTCCATCAATTCTAGCAGCAGCCTCTTCCATCTTCGCCATCTCGAATGGCTTAGCCTTGCGGATAATAACTTCAATTATTCAAAAATTCCTTCTGAAATCATGAACTTTTCGAGGTTATCTCATCTAAATCTTTATAATTCATCCATTTCTGGTCAAATACCTTCAGAGATCTATCAGCTTTCCATGTTGAAGGACCTTATTCTATCAAATAATTATCTGTCAGGAAAAGTTTCATCTTCACTTGGTAACCTCACAAAACTCGTCAATCTATACCTTTCTTTTAACCATCTGCTTTCTGGAGAGTTGCCAGCTACCATTGGAGGTCTTGCTTCTTTAAACCTGCTTGATGCCGATGGCTGCAGTTTCTCAGGGCAAGTTCCATCACTTCGTAATCTTAGCAAGCTCAAATGTTTGGAACTTTCTCAGAACAATTTTTCAAGCCCACATTCAGCTTCATTCTCTTGGATCGGCAAGCAGACCGAACTTTCTTGGTTAGCCCTCGCAAATATCAACTTAATTGGCGAATTTCCCTCCTGGCTCATGAACCTAACACAAATTACTTACATAAACTTTGATCTCAACCAATTAACAGGTCCGATCCCAAATTGGCTTCCGAACCTCAACCAGTTGACAATTCTGTCACTCAAGTCTAATCAACTGAGAGGTTATTTGCCATCTCAAATCGGAAACTTAACCCAATTGACAGCTCTTGATCTTTCGTGCAATCAATTCCAAGGCCCAGTTCCTAGCTCTATCTCTGAACTCAAGCGACTTGAATATCTTGATCTTCATTCAAATAACTTGAGTGGAAATGTGTACATTGAAGAGCTCCTTCCTGAACTCAAAAGCTTAATAGTGTTATTTCTTTCGGCAAACAATTTGTCATTGATCACCAGAAACACTGTCAACATCCATCTTCAGAATAAATTTGTGTTTCTAGGGCTCGCTTCATGCAACCTGAAGGAGTTTCCGGATTTTCTTAACAACCAGGATCAGTTGGAGCTGCTTGATCTTTCTGCCAACAAAATTCCTGGAAAAATACCGGGATGGTTGTTAAATGTCACTACAAGAAATTTGCAATTCGTGAACCTTTCTTACAATCTTATAACAGGGTTCAATCAAGGTAGTGTTGTACTTCCGTGGACTCATCTTGTTACTTTAGACCTTAGGTCTAACAAGTTGCAAGGGCCACTTCCAATTCCCCCAGAATCCACCATTCATTATCTTGTTTCGAACAATTTGCTGACTGGGAAGCTTGCACCATGGTTATGCAATTTGAATAGCCTTCGCGTTCTTGATTTGTCCCACAATTTCTTAAGTGGTGTTCTTCCACAATGTTTGAGCAATTCCAGTTATCTCCTATCAGTATTAAATCTGCAAAGTAACACATTTCACGGAAGCATTCCTGAAATCTTCAAGAATGCGACAAACCTAAAGATGATTGATTTGAGTCACAATTTACTACAAGGTAGAATTCCAAGATCGTTGGCCAATTGTACAATGCTGGAGTTTCTTGATCTTGGAAATAACCGAATAGCTGATCTTTTCCCTTCTTGGCTGGGAACACTTCCAGAATTAAAGGTTCTCATGCTGCAATCCAACAGATTCCATGGTGAAATAGGCGAACCTGATACAGGTTTTGTGTTTCCCAAGTTACGCATCATTGACCTCTCTCACAACAGATTTGCAGGTAAGCTACCATCGAAATACTTCCAGTGCTGGAATGCCATTAAAGTTGCAAATAAAAGTCAGCTAAAATACCTGCAAGATCAACCAGGGCAGAGTTTGAATTACATATTACCCAGTAGCAGTGCATATACTTTTGCTTACTCATTACAATATATTTATGCCTACTCCATAACAATGATTAACAAGGGTATAGAGATGAATTATGGGAAGGTATCAAATTTTCTCACAAGCATTATTCTTTCCAACAATAAATTGATAGGAAAAATTCCACCATCAATTTCTGAATTAAAGGGGCTTAACTGTCTTAACCTCTCGGGCAATAATCTCCTTGGTCACATCCCATCATCTTTGGGCAACCTGACGGTGCTAGAATCATTGGACCTCTCTAATAACAAGTTTTCAGGAGAAATTCCCCGACAATTAGCAGAGCTCACATCCCTTGCAGTGTTTGATGTTTCGGATAACAATCTCACAGGACAGATTCCACAAGGGAAACAATTTAACACATTTGAGAATAGCTCGTTTGAAGGGAACTCGGGATTATGTGGAAAACCTTTGTCAAGAAATTGTGAAATTTCTGAGTCCTCTCAGAAAGAGGATCAAGACTCTGAGACTCCATTTGAATTTGGTTGGAAAATTGTTTTGACAGGGTATGCAAGTGGGCTCATAGTTGGAGTCGTTATTGGACAAACCTTCACCACCAGAATAAATGCATGGTTTGCAAAGACTCTTGGGATGCGAGTACAAGGAAGAAGGAGAAAGAGAGGCAGAAGAAACTGAGTCAAATTAGCCGCATGTTCAAAGGCGTAGTGCTCAATATGTCTGTTATAATTGAGTGATTCTTTTTTCTTTTTCTTTTTTCTTTTCCATTTTCTCTTCAATAAATATTCTTGTATCATCGAGGCGTATAATTAAGATAAATAAATAAACTAACTGTTACGGTTTCATTTGTGTGGAAAAATGATAGCCAAGCACCACCTTTTCTAGAAGGCGGTGCCCCCCATTATTGAAAGAAAAAGGCAGTTGTTGCTGCATTCTTTGAATCAAGAAAAATAAATGGAGAAGGTGCAGCAAAGTTTGAAAGAAAATGAAGGCAGACAGCTTTGACAAGAAAGAAGAATGAAGAAACTGTGACAGAAGTAGGGATGGCAAAAATCCCCACAGGGACGGTATTTTCGGGGATTTTTCCCATTTAAGGAGGGTATGAAGCTAATTTCATATCCAATTTCTTATTCGGAGAAAGAACAGAAATTTTTTTTTACCCAATTTCTTATTCGGGGAGGGACGGGGATGAGGTGGAATCCCCATCCCCTACCCATTTCCCCCATTTTAATTTTTAATTTTATTTTTATTTTTTAAAAATTACTAGTAAATAAATTATAAAATTATAAATATTGATAAAAATAACAAATATCAAAATATTTATATTATTAAACTTTTAGGTCTAATTAACTAATTAAAGTCTTAATTTTTAATTTATGACATTAAAAAGATCAAGTAGATTCTATTAGCCCAAAAATTTTATTTTAATTTTAATATTCATTAAATATTTTAAACTTAAATCTATTTTTTATTTATTTTTAGATGTTATAATTACCCACAACGAATCACAATTTTAATATCTAATTTAATCTAATATTTGCTCTTGATTTGTCCTTACTTAACTATTATGATGTAAAGGGAATAGTCCACATTTATAAAGTACCCAAGCCACCATTGAAAAAGTTAATTTTGAATCTAAATTCGATTTTATTTGTAACAATTTTGTATTTAACTATTAATTTGTTCATGATAGTATATAAAAGAAGTTTGTATCCCTTGCATGTTGCGTTACTGACTAATTTAATGAATGTGACTTTTCTAATAGATATTAATGTAAGATATATTTCAAACTTTACTTTTATTTGAATTTTTTATTTTAATATAATTAACTCAAAATCGAAAACAAAAAATGTAGTAGTTATTCAGGGATCGGGGACCCTCGGGGATCCCCTATTATTATTCAGGGAGGGGATGTGGATTCTCTCAAATAATTCTGATGGGGACGGGGACATACGTAAAATATCGGGGATGGGTATAGGGAGATTGGTCCCTTCCCCATTGCCATCCCTAGACAAAAGCACAAAAGAAGATAATGGCGGTGGAAAAAAATTAATATTTTAATAGCTAATTTTTGCTATAAAAAGGGAGCTCCCCATTTCGTTTTTGGCATTCAATTTGTGAGCGAGAACGCAGATAGCTTGAGTAATTTTAAGGGCTTAAAATTATAAAGCTCTTGTGAATCTAGTGAGTGAGAGATTAGGCGTATTAAGGTTCTAGATAGTGAGCCAAAGTATTATAATACTTGTAATCCTCATATCACTAGTAAAATATTTTCGTTCTGTCTTCGCCTATGGACGTAAGCTAAAAGCCGAACCACGTAATTTTCTGGTGTCGTCTTTGTGCTTGTTCTCTATTTTCTTCTAATTTCATTTTAGCTTTAGCCCTACTTCACCCATCAATTACCTAACAGGTGGTATCAGAGCTATTGGTTGTATTTTTTGGAGTCGGAGAATTGTTTACATATATGATACTATTCATACATACGGTACTGATTATATATATGATATTATTCACTTATACGGTACTGTTCACGTATACGGTTACTGTTCACGTAAAACTATAGGAGTCGATCCTAGTAAAGTTAGTTTGTGGTGAAAAGCGAAGGCGGCAAAATATGAAATTGAGAAGTTCAACGGAAATAATTTTTCGTTGTGGAAAATGAAGATAAAAGTTGTATTAAGGAAAAATAATTCCTTGGCAACAATTAGAGAATGGAGATAACTGATGACAAGTGGAACGACATAGACAGCAACGCCATTTTTGATCTACAATTAGCACTTGTGGATTGAGTATTATCTAGTGTGGTAGAGAAAAAGACATAAAAGAAAAATAAGATACTCTCACAAAATTGTACGAGGCCAAATCGCTACACAACAAGATCTTCTTAAAAAGAAGACTCTATACTCTTCGAATGACAGAATCTACATCGATGACCGACCACATCAACACCTTGAAAACTCTATTTTCACAACTCACAGCGTTGGGTCATAAAATAGAGGAAAATGAACGTGCAGAGCTTCAACTTTAAAGTCTACCAGATTCGTATGATCAACTAATCATCAACCTGATGAACAACAATCCAGCAGACAGTTTAGTTTTCAACGATGTTGCAACCTCCGTATTAAATAAGGAGAGCAGGCAGAAAAGTAAAGAAGATAGACAAGTAAGTTCACAACAAGCAGAAGCGCTATCGGTGACGAGAGGGAGATCAACGGAACGTGGCCCTGGTGGGAGTCACAATCATGGTAGATCAAAATCTAAAAGTAAGAAGAATATTAAATGCTACAACAGTGGCAAGAAAAGACACGTCAAGAAAAACTATTGGAATAACCAGAAGAGAAGAGAGGGCAAGGAACCTGAATAATCCAATGCTCAGGGGTGTGTAGCAAGTACCTCAAATGATGGCGAAATTCTCTACGGCGAGGCAATAACTGTTTCAGAAGGCAGAAAACAGCTATCTGATGTCTGGCTTATAGACTTAGGAGTTACCCGGCACATGACCTCTCGGAGAGAATGGTTTCACACATACGAACATATATTAGGAGGATCTATTTATATGGGAGATGATCATGCCTTGGAGATCGCTGGTATTGGTACTATTAAAATCAAAATGTTTAATGGTACAATTCGCACAACTGGGGAGGTACGACATGTCAACGGCCTGAAGAAAAATTTATTATCCTAAAGACAAATATATAGTCATGGGTGCAAAACTCATGTTGAAAATGGGATCATGAAGATTACTAAAGGCGCACTTGTATTGATGAAAGCAGAAAAGATCGGCGCTAATCTATTCATGCTTAAAGGAGAAACACTACAGGAGGCTGATGCGTGTATCGCATCAAATGGAGAGGAGTCAACGATGATGTGGCATTTCAAACTTGGCCATATGTCAGAACAAGGTTTGAAAATTCTCTCTGAGCGAAAATTGCTTCCAGGGCTCAAATCGGTAAGTTTACCATTTTGCGAGTATTGTGTTATAAGTAAGCAGTATAGATTATAGTTCAATAGATCTATTGTTAGAAGTAAATGCATTCTAAACTTGATTCATTCTGATGTTTGGGAATCACCGGATATGTCTATGAGAGGTGCAAAGTATATGGTGACTTTCATTGATGATTATTCCAGGAGATGTTGTGTGTATCAAATTAAGAAAAAATCAGATGTATTTCCAGTGTTTAAAGAATACAAAGCGCGGGTGGAACTTGAATCCAGAAAAAAGATCAAGTGCTCTAGGACGGATAATGGTGGAGAATATACAGACGACGAGTTTCTTGCTTTCTGTAAGTAAGAAAGTATTCAAAAGCAATTCACGGTGGCATACACTCCTCAACAAAATGGAGTAACGAAGCGGATAAACAGAACTCTTACAAAAAGAATAAAAGCTATGTTGAGGACTGCTAGTCTACCTAATTCATTTTGGGCAGAAACAGCCAAAACTGCCTGTTATATAGTAAATCAGTCACCATCTACATTAATTGGGCTAAAGACAGTGATGGAGATATGAACTGGAAAGTCAGCTGATTACTCCTACCTACATGTATTTTGATGTCTTGTGTACGTGATGTACAATGCCCAAGAAAGAGCAAAGCTGGATCCAAAATCTAAGAGGTGTAGCTTCTTGGGATATGCTGATGGAGTTAAGGGGTATCGTCTGTGGGACCCTACTACCCACAAGATCGTCATCAGCAGAGATGTTATTTTTGTAGAAGACCAACTGTAAAAGAAAGAAGGAGATGATGGCACTATAAAAGAAAAGTCAGAAACTGTGCTGGTATTTGTAGAAAATAATTCAGAAGATTCAGATTCTTCGGAAGCAGCACCAGAGCACGAGGAACAAGAACTAGTCGAGTCTGAGGCTCCAGAAGTTCGTCGATCAACTCGTGAGAGACGACCGCTAACGTGGCACTCAGAGTATGTCACAGAGATCAATGTTGCGTACTGTCTTCTAACAGAAGATGAAGAACCATCAACTTTCCAGGAAGCTTCAAACAGCTCAGATGTTGCTTTGTGGATGACAGCAATGCAGTAAGAAATTGAAGCTCTACACAAGAACAAGACATGGGAACTTGTACCACAACCACATGGAAGAAAAGCCATTAGTAACAAATGGGTTTACAAGATCAAATATGATGGCAATGACTAAGTGGAGCGGTATCGTGCAAGATTGGTGGTGAAAGAATATACTCAGAAAGAAGGTATGGACTTCAACGAGATATTTTCGCCAATGGTTCGACTCACAATAGTCAGAATAGTCTTGGCAATATGTGCTACATTTGACCTACATCTTGAACAGTTAGATGTGAAAAATGCATTTTTTCATGGAGAACTTGAAGAAGAAATATATATGCTCCAACCAAAAAGTTTTGCAGAAATAGAAAAGGAGAACTTGGTTTGTAGGTTGAACAAATCTCTATACGGTCTCAAACAGGCGCCGAGGTGTTGGTATAAGAGATTTGATTCCTTCATAATGAGTCTTGGATACAACAGACTCAGTTCAGACCATTGTGTATATTACAAGAGGTTTGAAGATAATGATTTCATTATTTTGCTGTTGCACGTGGATGACATGTTGGTAGCAGGCCCCAACAAAGATCAAATCCAAAAATTGAAGGCACAGTTGTCTAGGGAGTTTGAAATGAAGGATTTAGGACCAGCAAACAAGATTCTAGGGATGCAAATTCACCGAGATAGAAACAACATGAAGATTTGGCTTTCTCAGAAGAATTATTTAAAGAAAATCTTACGACGCTTCAGCATGCACGATTGTAAGCCAATCTCTACCCCACTTCCTGTTAATTTTAAATTATCCTCAAGTATGTGTCCTAGCAATGAAGCAGAGATGAAAGAGATGTCTCGAGTACCGTATGCATCAGCAGTGGGAAGTTTGATGTTCGCTATGATATGTACTAAAGCAGACATTGCACAAGCAGTGGGAACAGTCAGTCGATACATGGCGAATTCTGCTGGAGAGCATTGGATAGCTATGAAGAGGATTCTGCGATACATCAAAGGAACCTCAGATGTTGCATTATGTTATAAAGGATTAGAGTTTACTATCAGGGGCTATGTGGATTCAAATTTTGCAGGAGACCTTAATAAAAGGAAATCCACCACTTGTTATATGTTTACACTTGCGGAAGCAGTTGTAAGCTGGGTTTCGAAACTGCAGACCGTTGTGGCCTTATCTACAACAGAAGCAGAATACATGGCAGCTACACAAGTTTGCAATGAAGCTATTTAAATATAAATGTTATTGGAAGAGCTCGGGCACAAACAACAGAAAATTTCTATGTTTTGTGACAGTCAGAGTGTCTTGCATATTGTAAGAAATCTAGCCTTTCATTCTAGGACAAAGCACATAGGAGTTCAATATCACTTCGTTCGAGAAGTAATGGAAGATGAAAGTGTTGATTTGCAGAAAATCCATACCAAGGAGAACCTAGCAGATGTTTTGACCAAGCTTATCAATGTTGAAAAGTTTATCTGGAGTATATCCTTTTGTGGCCGACGAAGCAGAAAGGATGGTGTAGAGATTGATTGGTTTTCAATTAAATCTCCAAGTGGGGGAATGACAAAAATGGCATGTGGGCACCACCCTTCTATAAGGTGGGCCCGCCCATTTTGAAGAAGAAGGCATTGCTTCCTTCTTTGACTGGAACAAAAGAAAAAGAAGAAAGAGGAAGAAAAAATGGGTGCTGGGCCGAAAAAAGAAGAAGAAAAAATAATAATTAAATAATAATAATAATTAAATAATTAAATGAACAGTGACCAGTTTTGGCTATAAAAGGAGGCTCCTCCTCCTCATTTCTACATTCCAATTTGTGAGAAGCAATTCCTGCAGAGCAGAGAGTTGTAGAGCTTAAATAATAAAAGCTCTAGTTTTAGTGATTTGAGAGTTTGGTTGTATTGGGACTTTGGGAAGTGAGCTAAAATACTACAATACTTGTAACTCCTTTTTACTATTTTCCTTCTATCTTCACCCATAAACGTAGGCTAAAAGCCGAACCACATAATTTCCTAGTGTCCTTTTTTTTGCTTGTTCTTTATTTTCTTCCAATTTCATTTTAGCTGTGTGTCTGCTTCACCTACCAATTTCCTAACAATGAGCATATAATATATACATGTTTTACCCTTAATTATATAATTGTTAGTTATTATTATTTGTTATTTTTAATTAATTGAATTATTTTATTTAATAAGAAATTAATTAGAAATTATAGATAAAAAGGGCATGAAGAAGTTTAATTTGGGAAGCAATGAAGATTATATTGGAAATCAATTGAAAGACAGAAATTAATAGAAGCTGTGGCCAACAAGAATTTGAAGACCAAATTCGGAAGTTAATTTCCTCATCGAATGGACACGCATTTACAAAATAGAGATTCAGTAATGGCAATTGCACGTGCATAGCATTATATATTATGGAAAGCAATTTAAAGTTTTAAAAGAATCCGTGAGTTAGCGTTAGAAGTGGAAAGAAATTGATGGCTTATGGTGTTGATAAGTAACGGTAGTATAATTAGGAAGTTTGATTTTAAAATTGGAAAATGATTGGAATCAGAATCCGAAGTGGCTTTAGCCAATAAAGCGTACGGAAATCGGTTATATCTTTTGGTCATAGGGTATTATTATATGAGGCTAAGACAGTAGATAATTGAGGGTAGAGAGGCGGCATTCGGCATAGAGAGTCCAGTTTTCCCATGGCTAATTTTATTTTATTTGTTGTTCCCAATTCAACTATGTCTAACTGATCTTCTTATACCGAGGTTAAGGATGAAACTTTATTCAATGAAATAATTATCGGTTTATTTAATTAATTCTCTACATATGTTCTTTGATGATTATGGTTCTTGTTTCACATAATTGATTGAATAATTATCTTTTCATCTTTAATATCATGTATTCTTGATAGTTAAGAGTGTTGGGAAAAATCAGTTTTTAATTATTTATCAAAACTTTTTAGGATTAATCTCATACAATATATAAGAATTCGTAATCTAGAAATCGTACCTTGAAAATCTGAGAAGATAAACAATCTTCGCTTTTTCCACTGAAGTGAATTAAACCCCATATCACGATCTGTTACCACCACGCCTATTAGATCACGACCCGTCACCAATGATCTTCCAGGTTATGACTCAGGTTTGATTTGCACTTGACGTGTGAGCGCCTTTATCACTACTAATAGCAACTAGTAGAAGAAAATTTTTTCTCTCAAGATTAGAGAGAAAAAAAAAATTTCTCTGATTTGTATAAAGTGGCTGCTCCCAATTCTTTTGGGAGAAAAGAAGCCTTTTTATATCTCTCTTTAGTGAAACCCTAAGCTCCAAAAATAAAAGTTTTTTTTCCTATAGGGGGCCCACCTTGTAAAATAACATAAGGCCCCTTATACACAAGTACATTACATGGAGCCTCCCACTAAATAATATATTTAAGCTTTTAACCCAAATAGCTAGTTATCTTGCATATTAATCCAGTAGCGGCGCAGTCAATTAAATGAGCTAACTCATGGATCATTTGGGAACATACAATTGTGGCTACAATAATTAGGCCTGTAATTAAACTAGCTCAATTATTTAATTCCAAATCTACTTTACTAAAAAATTGGAACTGACCTCTATAATTGTATGCTCGAATAATAATTCGTCCCAAGCCACATTGATTTCTTTACTGTACAATCCTTTGTACCACATCGTTAATTAAATTGATATCTCAACTGTCTAATCAATTTAATTATATCTTATTCCTTGCTACTTATTGGTTTTCTCTAATGATCAATTTCAACATATCAAATATGTTGACACACTCTGGCCAGAGAATTTTATGATCAAGTACCGAAAACCCATCAAGAGATGTGTTGTACAAATTCTATATTGTTAATTTATAACTCCAATACTCATAATTGATTCATCTAAGATACTGGGTAATCTTGACTACAAGTGTATGTCGTGCCCATTGGTAACTCAAATGGAACAACAATTACAATCATGAAATCATAACTAACTCAAGATTAAAATTACAATAACATCAATGCCTATGAGATTTAATAAGTCTGACAGTTATCACATGGTTAATTAAATCTCATATGTGATCTTGTTCTATGTAGTCGTACTACATTAATAAATTCATACATTATCAAGACAAATTATTCAATGAATTTATTACAGTCTACACCTAAATAAAGTGCCTAACTTTATTTATCAACTGGGAACATAATTTATTTAATCATAAGATAACTTGTATTTATATCTTCTGTGAATCCACATGGTGATCACATAAATACATATAATATAATTAAATGAACTTTACTCAAAATATTAATGCAATTAAGATATTTGAATAAAATACCTCATTTATTTTATTAATCAGAAAAATTATTTATTACAATTAAATAAACACATATGCTTTTAAAGAGCACATTTTCTCAACAAAAAGATTATTTGATTAAATCAAGGATTAGTGAAATAATGATTAATGTGATCCTCTATACATAGAATGGATAGGAAAATTTAATTCTTTGTTTTTTGTCAATATGATACATATAATGCTTAGAAATCCTACTTTGAAGTGAAATAGAGACTGCACAAGATTAATTTTAATTGGTGTTATTTTTTATATTCATGAGATGACATAAATTAATTTCGAATTGTTACTCTAAAATTGAGGTTTAATTGATAATTAGATAATTACTAGTCGATAATGGTGGATTCTAAAACTTTGGTAACCTTTGTCTTATTGAATTTTCCTTTGCTTTAATTGTTTTTTTAGTTTAATTAGTTTAATTTCTCTTAAAACTCAATTTGCTAAACTAGGTTATGATTGATATTAATTTTAGATTTAAATTAAACTTTTCAATTTATAACAATCCATATTGATTCAACCTTATTACCACTATTCTATTTCTAAATTCGTGCGCTTGCGAGTATATTAAAATTTTGCACAACAACTAGCAACCTAACTCAATTATAGTTTCTTCAGCTTTTCCTACAATCAACTAAATGGCTCAATTCATAACCACTATCTCTGAACTCAAGAGTCTATAGTGACTTGATCTTTCAAATGATTTCAGCGGCACGGTACATCTACATATGCTTTTGCATAAACTCGAAAGTTTAGAAGTGCTGCTTCTGTCTTCTATGTTCTAACAATTTATCATTCCCAAAGCCAGTACTCTTACCAATCCTAGAAGTTTCGGGCTGTAGGACCAGGGTCATGCAACCATGAAAAGTTTCCAAAATTTCCTGCAGAACCAGGACCAATTGAATGCGCTTGACCTTTCCTCTGACAAGATAGCTGGCAAAAATACCTGAATGGTTTTTAAATATATCTGCTGGTACTTTGAAATCTTTGAACCTTTCGCACAACCTGCTAACTCGGTTTGATCAACATCGTGTTTTTATTCCGTGGACTCGTCTTGTCAGTTTAGACTTAGATCCAATAAGCCTCAAGGAGAACTTCCGATTCCTCCAGTTTTCATCAAACACTATCTGCTTTCAAATAAAAAGCTCACGGGTGCCATCAATCATATGCAATTTGAATAATCTTTATATCCGCGATTTGTCTCACGATAATTTTCAGCTTGGGCAATTTCAGTAGTCACCTATCAGTATTAAAACAAGGAAGCAAATTTCACAGAAGCATTCCTCAAACTCTCATAGATGGAACTCTCGTAGATGGAACAGAGCTGAGAATGATTGATTTGAGCCACAATCTATTCCAAGGAAGAGTTCCGAGATGATTGACCAATTGTACAATGCTAGAATTTCTTGATCTTGGAGACAACCAAATCGCTGGTATTTTCTCACTCTCGTAGTTGGGAACTGTTCAAGAGTTAAAGGTCCTGATCTTGCAATCCAAGAAATTCTACGGCGTAATACAAGAACCCGAAAAAGATTTTCAGTTTCTCAAGCTGCAAGTCATCAATGTCTCTCATAACAGATTTACAAGAACGCTCCCATCAAAGTACTTCGATTGTTGGAAACTTGGAATTATATGAAAGTTTGATGAAAGTCAGCTAGCTTATATGCAATATGTTAAATTCTTGCAGCTCTCCCCACTATGGGACAATATCCACAGAGGCATCATTCTCTCGGACTGAAAGAGTTTGTATTAAGTGTTTGGCTTAAGAGAAAGTTGACGAGAAAGTTATAGAAAATGAGAGAAACATATTAGAAGAATCTGGAAAATATTCATCTTATTCATGTCTTAACAAATGATTACAACTTGATATTTATACTAGAGAAGAAAACAGAATCTTGAAGCTAACAGTTTGTTAGATCTAATATACATGCATTTTTAGTTCGTTAGCTTTGCTGCTGAGCTGGATAACAAACTAATACACGTAAGCATGACTAGATACAACTTAATCAAATACTCTCATCTATTAACCATTCTCTGTAACATCCCCCCTCAAGCTGAACTGGCCAGGATGGACATTCAGCTTGCTCCTCAGATAGTGAAACTGATTGTAGGTTAAAGGCTTAGTAAGAACATCTGCATTTTGATCTTCACTCGGAATGAATTGAACTGAAATTTGCTTAGCCAGTACTTTGTCCCTGATGAAGTGAATATCAAGTTCAACATGCTTAGTTTTAGCATGATAAACTGGATTGTGAGCTAGAGCTATAGCACTCTGATTATCACACCACAGGATGGGAGCTGTGACAAGATTAATATGCAGCTCGCTTAGTAAAGATTGAATCCAAGTAACTTCAGCTGTGGCTTGAGCCAGAGCTCTGTATTCAGCTTCAGTGCTTGATCTGGAAACAACAGACTGTTTCTTGGAGGACCAAGAGACCAGATTTGAACCAAGATAAACAGCATATCCAGCTACGGATTTGCGATCGTCTTTATCACAAGCCCAATCTGAATCACTAAAACAACTAATCTGCAGAGTACCATAATGATAAAAATGTAAGCCAAAATGAATTGTGCCCTTCAAATATCGAAAAAGCCTCTTACAAGCTTCCCAGTGTTCTGCTGTTGGAGAAGCTAGAAACTGACTAAGTTTGTTTACAGAAAAAGCAATTTCTGGTCTAGTGAGAGTCACATATTGTAATGCTCCAACTGCACTTCTATATTGAGAAATATTGGAAATAACATCACCTGATCCTTTTGAAAGATGATGACCAGTTGACATGGGAGTAGGAACTGGACTGCAGTCAACCATACCATGTTTAGTTAGAAGATCAGCTATGTACTTTGACTGAGAAAGATAAAGACCAGAAGCTGTTCTGGTAACTTCTATCCCAAGGAAGTAATTTAACTGCCCGAGATCTTTTAGAGCAAAAGCATTTTGCATATTTGAAATTACTTGCTGCACCAGATGAGAGCTGGACCCTGTTATTATTATATCATCTACATAAACCAGAACAAATAGTACATGACCATCTGTCCATTTGTAGAATAAGGAGTTGTCTGACTTTGAATTTTGAAAACTCCATTGCATAACCATAGCATCTTTCAATCTCTCAAACCAAGCCCTAGGTGCTTGTTTTAAACCATACAGTGCCTTCTTCAATTTACAGACATGATTAGGTCGAGATGAATCAATAAAGCCTTCTGGTTGTCTCATGTATACATCTTCAAGTAATATGCCATTTAAAAAGGCATTATTCACATCCACTTGCCTGAGCTCCCATTTGTTCATGACTGCCAAACTTAAAATAACTCTGATTGTTGATGCTTTTACTACTGGACTAAAAGTCTCTGTGTAATCAACTCCCTGAGTTTGATGAAAACCTTTTGCCACCAATCTAGCTTTGTATCGAGAAATGGTTCCATCAGCATTATATTTGATCTTGAATATCAATTTGTTGCCAACTACCTTAACTGGTTCTTTTGGCAAAACCAGATCCCAGGTATGATTGTTATGAAGAGCTTGATATTCTTCTTGCATTGCCTTAAACCATTTTGGATCAGATAAAGCTGCTGAAACAGAAAGGGGTTCTGAAGGTGTGGCTAATAGTGCAGCTAAATAGGATTTAGGCTTAAAGATACCAGCCTTTGACCTGGTTATCATAGGATGACCTATAGGTGGTGTAGCTGGTAATAAGTGAGGTGGAGATTGTGTGTTATGTGTAGGTGATGTATGTGATGTTGAAGAAGAGGAGGAGGAAGAAGTTGAAGATGTAGGGAATACCTGTGAAGTTGCAGCAGGAGAGCAATCATTTGCTGGAGGCACTTGCAAAGGTTTATTAGTAGAGGTAGCAAGCAATACTGACCCAATATGTTTAATATGCAATGCAGAACCATTTCCAACAAGCAACTTATCAGTTCCATCATAGACCTCAGGATTTAGTAATTTACCTGGATCATTTGTGATGTGGTTAGTGGCACCACTATCAATATACCAGGCAGGGTCTTCAATCATCTCAGGAGTCTGAGCTGGAGCAGGAATTGAGAGTGATGATGAAGATCCAGAGTAATCTCCATTTGGAACAAAAGCATGTGCAGGTAAGTAAGCCCCATGAGGGTTGGTTTGTTGATAAACATTGAATGCTGCAGGATCTGAATACATCAAATGACCATGATAACCAGGAGCTCTTGGTATACTGAAATTACCAAATTGATGATTACTAATTCTAGCACCAAATTGGGGATTTAAACCTCCACTAAAGTTTCCATAGATCTGAGGAGGTCTATTATTATTTCCATATCCAAAACCTCTTCCACTTTGCCTCTGACCAGGTGTGAAATTTCCATTATAACCACCTCTTCCTTGATTCCTTGAAGGAACAAAAGCTGAATTGAACCTATTCCTGCATTTATTTGCACTATGACCAGGAATAAAACAGATCTGACATATTACTTGTGAAGAATTACCATCACCAGATCCAGCTCCAGAATTATAAGTTCCTCCATAAGATCCAGTGTTAAACCTCTGATTATCACCAGTATTTTTACCAGGATTGAACTGTTTCTGAGCTACATTAGCTGACAAATTATGTGTAACATCACTGGTAATTTTTCCTCTCTTTTGTTCCACTCGATTTTCATGACTCAGTAACAATGAATAGAACTCATCAAGATCGATATTATCTCCTCTAGCTAACACAGTAGTGACTAATGATTCATAATCAGAAGAATCCAATCCAGTTAAAACATGCTGAACAAAATCATTTACTTCAACTGGTTTTCCAGCTAAGGCTAAGCTATCAGATATTTTTTTCATTTTTGCAAAATAGTCAATCATAGACATTGAGCCTTTCTTAAGAGTTTGGATCTGCATTTTTAGAGGCATTATTCTAGCTTGAGACTGAGAGACAAACATACTTGTAAGTGTATCAAGTAGTTGTTTTGCAGTTGAGCAGTGTATTACTGTAGTCAGCAGATTTGGCTGAATGGATGACAGCATCCAGCTTAGAATCAATTGATCTGTCTTCATCCATAGTGTGTAAGCTGGATTGATCTCTTGATTCACAATTCCAGTCGAGGAGCCTGCTTCACAGCTAGAGAAAAATTTTTCTGGACAAGCTTGACTTCCATTGATGAAATCTTCTAAGCCATTTCCTTTAATGGATGTAAGAATTTGAGTCCGCCATACAATGAAGTTATTATGATCTAACTTTACTGGAGTAATAAAACTATAAGATCCAGAACTTTGATTTGAGTTTGCCATTTGTTGGCTCTGATACCATGAAAGAGTTTGTATTAAGTGTTTGGCTTAAGAGAAAGTTGACGAGAAAGTTATAGAAAATGAGAGAAACATATTAGAAGAATCTGGAAAATATTCATCTTATTCATGTCTTAACAAATGATTACAACTTGATATTTATACTAGAGAAGAAAACAGAATCTTGAAGCTAACAGTTTGTTAGATCTAATATACATGCATTTTTAGTTCGTTAGCTTTGCTGCTGAGCTGGATAACAAACTAATACACGTAAGCATGACTAGATACAACTTAATCAAATACTCTCATCTATTAACCATTCTCTGTAACAAATATGTTCGTAGGAGAGATTCCAGCATCCATTGCCAATTTAGAAGGGCTTTATTGTCCGGATTTTTCTAGCAATAATCTTTGAGGCCACATTCCATCAGTTTTGGGCAGCCTAATTAGGCTAGAATCTTTGGATCTCTCTAACAACATGCTTTCGGGTTAAATTCCACATCAATTAGTAGGATTAACATTTCATGAGTTCTTTGATGTGTAGTCACACAACTATCTCACGGGAAAAATACGATTGAGAATAGTTCATATGGTGGGAATCCAAGCTTGTGTGGAGAAGCCTTGATCGAAAAAATGTGAAAATTCTAATCCACCAGAGGCAGAACATCAAGATTCTCAGGGCCTGTTTGGGATTGTTTTTAAAATGTCTAAAAGTGATTTTGAAAATCTAAAAGCTAGTTTTAGTATTTGGTAAAAAAAAGTTAAAATCATGTTTGTCAAAATCAACCTCTGCTACAGCTGATTTTGAAAAGTAAAGAAGGAATAGCTTTTAGATTCTAATTTTGAGAATAAATTTTATCGTTTAATATAATTCCATAAATATCCCTCAAATTATAACTTCAACCCAAAATTATCCTTATTCAAATTGGAAACAAAATAAATATTTTAATAATTTTGTATTATAATTCATCAATATAAATTCATCGAAAATTATCATTGCACCACTTTTATTTTGCCTTATGTTCATCCAACTACTACAAAATTTTAACATGGACTTTGCATCACCTTTCTTTTCACTTTTGTATCAACTAGCCACTTTTGCATTAATATTATTAAATTATTTTAATTAAATAATAATTTTACCCCCAAATAAATTGAAAGACTATTTTATCTTATAAAAACTTTTAAAATTAAAAATTATAACCATAAAAATATCCCTAAATTTAATAAAAAATAAATCTCAAATAGAGATGCTCAATTGATTTTTACTAAATTTAGATTTTACAAAATTTTCATAATTATTTTATTAAAAATTATAATTTTAATAAAAATAAATGAATTTATTAATTAAAAAATTATAATTTTGTAAAATTTTATTAAAATAACTGAATTTATTCCTTAAAAGAATAAATCCTAAAATTTTAATAATTTAGGGATTTTTATTAAATCCCAAAATTTTGCAATTATTTTTATAAGTATAATTTTATATTAAAATAATTTTTATTAAAAAATAAAAATTTTAATTTTGGGATTTATTTTTTACTAAATTTGGGGATATTTTTATCATTATATTTTTTTATTTTTTAAAGTTTTTATAAAATAAAATGGTCTTTTAATTTATTTGGGGGTAAAATTATCATTTTATTAAAATTATTTAATGTGTTAATACAAAAGTGGCTAGTTGATACAAATATAAAAAGAAATGTGGTGCAAAGTACATGTTAGAATTTTGTAGTGATTGGATGAACATAAGACAAAATAAAGGTGGTGCAATGATAATTTTCCTAAATTCATTAATATCAATTTATTGATCGAATTATTATTAAATTTGTTTCACTATATTATTAATTTAATTACCAATTATTTTAAGATAAAAAAGTAAAATCAATATATAATAAATTTTATTTTTAGTAAAAATTATTATAATACACAATTAAAAATATTATATGTATATGTTTTTATATGTATAAGTAAATTTTATCTTATATTATGTATATTTTGGTCATTTATTTTCTCTTAGCAGTTTAACAGTAAAATTTACCAAACGTCCACAACTACTTTCAAAACTCACAGTACTTCTTAAAACCAAATTTATCAAACACTTAACTGATTTTCTTCATAGCTGATTATTTCTATAGCACAGCTAACAGCAATTATTTTAAAAGTTACAGCATTCTCAAACTGTCCCTCGGTCTTAATTTGCATTTGTTAGGATATGCTAGGGGGTTAATAATTGGGGTGGTTCTTAAGCATGCTTTCGGTTCAAGAAAGCATGAATGGTTTGTAAAGGGAATGAAGTAGGGAAGGAGAGTTAGAAATTAAATTATTACTTAAAGGGGTTCACACTTATCAAGAGATGCAAATCTTTGTTCTTTCATTTTCCGTTTCTTTTTTTTTTTTTTCCCCCTCAGGCCTTTATTCGTTCTGATTAGAAGTTTACTTTGTTTAAGCTTCTACAAGCAAAAACCTCCAAATCAATGTGACCAATAATGTTAAATCTACTAAAATAACCATCCATGTACATGAAATGATTTTAGTAAAGCTGGATGTAATGTTAATGTCAATGTCATGTTAGCTAATGCGCATGGGCAATGAACAGTGGTCAATCTTGTTGCTCTCTTTCGCCCAATATTATGACATTTATGTCTACACATAAACAATGACGTAACTGTTCGATCCATCTCATGTGGGTGGCTTAAAAGCTTAAATCCAAACGATTTGTTTTATATGTAATTAATACTAAGCTTTGGACTTGAGTTATATTTGTCGTTAAATTGGCTTTTCAAAACCATGAATATGAAAGGAAAAAGGAAGTGTTGTTTAGAGAAGCAATTAAAAACAAGGTTGTGAAATGTTGTTTAGAGAAGCAATTAAAAACAAGGTTGTGTGCCACGTAGATAACCCTAATTACCATGTTGGAAATTTTAGAACTGCATCTTTTTTTAAAGAAAAATCCATGCATGTGTTATAATTTTTCTCCTTCATATAGGTATTTAATTTGACTAAAAATTGAGCTAAATCCATGCATATGTTATAATTTCTCTCCTTCATATAGACACTTAGTTTGACTAAAAATTTGAGCTAGCATGGAACTGAAAATCCATAAGCTTCTTAGCTCCAACTTAATAATTAAAGAATCAATCATCTCGCAACATACCAAAATTAATAAATTAACATTAACAAGTCCAAAGTTACAATCTAAATACTCATGTAATTAAATAAATATTCAATTAATTAAAAACCTCTTTAATTAATTTATGCTTGGTCTTACACCAATAATAACTACTTAATTGACTCTATATGTGATACTCGTAATTAAAACTATGCCCATGATAAAAGTCTATGGAGGCATTTTTTTGATTACTACGTGTCCCCTCAAATGGATTTGAGAAATTAAGCCCACGTCTTTCTTGAAGTGTTAAGAGGCTAGAAAATGGTAGTTTTGCAACTTCTTATGGTTTTAGGGAAGAATATCTACAAAAAGGCTCAATAAAGAACAGTAAAGAAAAATATATTAGGGAAATAAATAAGAAAAGTTCCATATCCAAAGAGTAAAGTGTGGGAGCCTAGGGACTCTCCATACAAAAGTGCTACCACATCTTAATTGTTATTATTCTCTCTATATTGTTTATGCTTAAATAGAATGTCACTCGCTCTACCTCGATCCCCTTTAGAGTAATGCTTGGTCTGCTTTTACAGCCAAAAAATAGAGAATTTGTTCACTCTTGGACTTTCTATTAAGTCGAACTACTCGTCAATTGATAGGCTTATCACGTGTTATCGATGTTGCATGACAAGCTAAAGCATCACAACTCAAGTGATAGTCATTATCTTTTAATGTGCGATTAAGTTTAATAATACACAAAATAGATAATTATCCAATTAACAAATATATCATTCCTCTAATTCTAATGTTATTCAACTTTAGAGAATGGCGTGAAGATGATGAGGGCAAATTGTGGTTTTAATCTAGTTTTATCTAAGGTTTATTATCTGAATAATAAATAACGTTACAATAATAATCATGCATACTGATAATCTTGGAATTTATCAAATAAATCTGAATTATATTAAATATTAAAACATAAGCCCTTTACTAGTTATATTATCTAATAACTTCTGCACCAGCCTATTCATCCTCAAGTGGATGTGGATCTTAATAAATTTACTAGATAATGAGCCTGGATTGCTCCTCTTACCTTTTACACCAGACCCTCAGGGTGAGCTAAAGGAGTGGCTTGCGTTCACTTGTACTACATGAGAAATACAAATATCGCATGACGAGTGACATAATATAAAGCATATGACATGAGATATGCTTTTGCAATGAAATTAATAACGTGAAGCATAATATTTTAATTTTTGCATGTTTAGCGGTGCAAAAATTAAGGATTCTGTAAATATGTTTTGCATGTTCTCTATAACATAAGAAAACATTTTACCTTAGCTTGCATGTTTGCATGGCATGATTCTACATGTGTAAATATTACGTGGCAATTTACATGAAAACTTTTGCATTAAATTGCTGGTAACAAGTCTTAAGTGTATCGTTAGATTTATACACAATTTATTAAAAAATATATAAATAAATGTTATTATTTATAAATAATTTATAAGTAAATATCATTATTCAATCAATTTATTGAATAAACTGCGGGTATAGATTTAAACAATCAAGTACTAAAAATAACTTGAGTGAGCATCTTTTTTATAGATTTTATCTTAAAGCATGTTCCTATGAATAATATAATCGTATCCCAAAAAAACTGTAAATCTCGACATTATGTGCAACAATAATTTTTTACGTTTTTTTAGTTCATTTAGAAGTTTCCTTCTAAAAGTATCCCAAAAATCAATGAATTTCCAATCAAACCCCTAATTTCCCTTGAAATAATAACACAAAGCCACAAAGAAAACATACAACCATTTCAACAAAAAAGTTTTCTTAAAAAATAACAACACCTGATTCCGTGATACAACTCACTTCAAGCTAAGAGAGCAGTTAGAGAGAAGGGAACCCTAATGGCTATAATTTCATTGTTTGCTTTTCCGGGTTCCTTTCTGTTCACCTTTTATCTCTTGTTTGTTTGTTTACTCACAATTTTTTTATCCCCAACTTCTTCTGAACTTTGATTTGTGTATGTACCTGTTTGTTCAAATTGATGAAAAGGGTAAAAACCTTTCTCTCATCTTCTGTGCAAGTTGACCTCTTAGCATGTGGCGCATACTTTACAAGAACAAGGTACAAATGATAGTCGATGGGGGAGTGAGTGAAAATGTGAAATTTTTTGCCAACATTTTACATAGTTTCTTCTTGTAATCTTGCAATTATCAAATTCCTATCACCAAAGAATAGGGAATAGTGCTTGCTATACTTTCATTGTATAAATCCAAGAAACAAGTCTCCAGCACAATGAATATGTATTGGTGGGGTAGAGTCATCCCAAAAGGAACTTACAAATCTAATGTCAATTTCAAACCTTTATAAATGATATTATATTACGTGCTTTCTGTCTCAGAGGTCTTGGGGTCTTCCTTTCTGTGCCAAAATCCAACACCCACGAGACAACCAAATAAACACCCACTCCCTGATCACAATCTTAAAGCTCTTTCTTCTGTTTGGTTGGTACCCAATTTACTTTAATATTTAAAGAGGAAAAGCATAAGATTCTTTGATATGACTTTTTATGATATATAAATTTTGATTAAAAAATCTATTATTTTTCACGCAATGCTTCCGTGAAAATATATCTTAAGTGCACATACTCGTACGTTTTGTTAGACAGTATTGAGATTTAAATATAATTAATAAACTATTATACTGTAATTATATAGCGTTAGTTTAGACTTAAATTTATTATAATTAATAAACTATTATACTGCAGTTATATAGCGTTAGTTTAGACTTAAGTTTATATTTTAGAGCATGTAGAAGGTAGAATTCTAATATATATTAAAGATAATATAATCAATTAATATATATATGACATGTATAATTAAATTTAAAATAACTACTGTTTACATGATAGTTTTTTTAAAAAAATAAATATACACATGTCATAGCATCATTTCTTTATTATATAACTAATATGATATTTTGTATGTGTTCTAAAATTTGAAGACACCATGGTAGAATTGTGAAAAATATTTAATAATTAACCCCGGCTACATGCAGCCTTTTAAGAAGTGGACCACCGGCTAAATGTGTGAACACAGAATAGAGGTGCAGACTGTGTATGGCTATGCATGGCAAAATTTCAACGCTAGTTCTGAGAAGGTAGTGAAATGAGTAATCACAACGGAACTAATTTAGAAACCAAGGACCGAAGTCTTGAAAAATGGAAACAACAACAACAAAAACAAAAACAACAAAAAAAACAAACAACAAATCTCTGCTTAACCCGAAAACAAATATTTAAAAGCAATATAGCATTGGTTCCAGTTATTAGCTTTGGATCTTTTGCTTTGGCCCCTTCTTCTCCCCCCTCGATACCCACACGGCCACACACATTTCTTTCCCCTCTCCCTCTCTCGTTAACGTGAAATCCTTGACTCTCTCTCTCCCTATCACCCACAAATTATAAATATTTAAAGCAATTAATTAATTAACCAATCTCTTTCTTATCAATGCGAAAAACATTATACTTCTCAAATCTCTTGATTAAGCCTACTATTAATATTCATTTATTAACGATATGAAAACGAAAGTCATTTCTCTCGCAACGTGCATGAACAGTTATAATATAATCTTTTGTCTCGGGGGGTACATTTTTTTTTTAAAGACATTGTCATTCTTTTTAATCGGTAACTTTTGTGAAATTAATAGAATGAATCATTAGCAATAAAATATAAACTAGTGTGTGATGAATATTCTCCAGTACTGTTCAGTACGTCAGGATTAATTACTTCTTGACCTCAACTTCTCCTTAACCAAAATTTTGGTGGTTGGTGTCAGGTAGATTAGAAGTTTAAATTGTTGAATTTAATCTGCCTTACACTATCAATATCAATAATGGACACGTAGTGCAAGATTAGTAAAAGCTCATGTGAACCCAAACCATGAAAGAATCATAATTAGTCACAATAAAAATGTCCATAAATTATGAAACTTAGACTGAACCTTTGTATGTTTGCAATATACTCCATTGTATAGCGTCAAATTGGAATTTCATAGCATACCAACTTGTTAGGAACTTTTAGTACCACCCAAGATCCGAGATCCTATAAGTAAAAATATCAAACAAATAATAAACAAAAAATAAATGGAGAATAAAATCAATCATACAATATAAGAATTTACGTGGAAAACTTGCATAATGAAAAAAACCACGCCCGCCGGAGGATAAGAGAAAAATCTACTATGTGAAAAATTATTACAATTACTTTACTATTTTCTCTTGCATTAGAAATTATTTACTTATAAAAAACTAATTGTTGTGTTATACAAACAAGTGAACTCAACCTCTCTATATATAATGATTAATGATTATTTCTTGTTAAAAGAGTATTCTTTTTCTTATACCAACTGTATTCCTCCTTAAATAAGTTAAATCTCATAAAAAAATTATTTATTCTTTAAATAAGAATTCAACTAAAGAATAAAATATCTTAAGAAATCTTTATTTAAAAAGTTAAGACATATTTCCTAACACAACTAAAGAAAAACACTCACATAGTATCAAAATTCAAAAGTCAAATAAAAATGAGTGTTTCCCTAACACTCTAACTAGCACAATTACAAAAATACCCTAAAATAACTCTCGCTCTCTCACACAAGTCAAAACCCTTATAACTTTCACATTACCCTACAAATATATAAGTACCCACTACCCACTTCATTTCTTTAACCTCTCAACACATACACATAGACATTCACAGTCTCTCTCTCTCTCGCTTAGTCACACTCAAAGCCCAGCATTAACACATAATGGTGCAAAGCCACCAGTTAATAATTCCCATGCAACAACAGCAAAAAGAAAAGAAACTCAAGTTCTTCATCAACGACGACATTGACATTCTCATTGAAATCCTCAAACGACTCGACGGTCGCTCCCTCTGCGTCGCCGCCTGCGTCTGCCGCCTCTGGCGCACGCTGGGCCGCAGCGACTCTCTCTGGGAAGAGCTCTGCTTCCGCCACGTGTCGTCCCCTCCTCCCTCCAGCGTCCGCCCCGTGGTTCTGGCCCTCGGTGGATACAAGAGGCTCTACATGGTCTGCCTGCGGCCCGTGCTGAGTCGCCTGGGCCTGGCCGAGTTGACCAGTCACCGTGTCAAAAGAACGTGGACTCGGGATGAACTACAGCTCTCCCTCTCTTTGTTTTGCGTCGATTATTACGAGAGGCTTGGCGTTGCTGCCGCCGCCGGTGATACTGATAGATCGCTCAGCGAATGTGATGCTTCCACGTCATCTCTAATGTTCCTCTGCAAGCCCGTGAACGTCTGATTTGTTGACTTTTTTTTCTTCTATTTATTTATTTATTTATTTATTTTTCCCTCAGTCCGACTCATCATCGAGAAGCAAGTGATTGATTATTTATTTTGTTCTAGCAATATTAGTAGTTAGTACTCATCAATATATTATAAGAACACTACATTTGTTATGAAAAATAAAATAAAATCACATTTCTTGATTTTTTTTTTAAATATTAGTGATTAATGAGTAAATGATAGCTGGCTAATGTGGTTCTGAAAGTGAAGGTTCAAAAGAGCTTCCAAAATTCATAACTTGCTTTCCTCTTGTCTTCTTTAATTTTGTTTTATATATAGGGGCAGGAATATATTTTGTCCCTTACTTGCATGTACAAATGCAATAATTTTCTTTCAACGTTCTTCCCCCCCCCCCCCCCCCTCTCTTCTTGGGTAAATGATTTACACGTCTCGCGAACATCTATGGGTAGCCGTTAGATATAATATATATTAGTAATTGTTTTATAATTCTTTCAATGATCATTCATAGTCTAGTTTCTTCATGTCTTCAACATAAATGTGAGCCAACAACCAAATTGCAAGTATCTATTGTTAAGAGGTTTGTTCTTCTTTTATTAACTACTCAAAATAGATGTCTATTTGTTTTTTTTTTTTTTTTTGGAAGCATTGTCATGTTGTTAAGAATCAGGAAAAAAAAAATTATTTATTTATTTTATACTATTTTTCTTAACAACATTAATATTGGAAGTCATTTTTTGATCCCAAAAAAAAAAATTGTATATGTGTGTGTGTGTGTGTAATTGGTTTCATAAGATGACATAACAGAGACAACTTCGCAGAGATTGACAGTATTATCACAACATTATTTCTCTTTATCACATCAATTTAATAGTTATATTTATAAAAATCTATAGCTACTTGCTTTTATGGCTCTCTCTCACTCAATTTCAATCTCGAAGTGAGGACAAAACGAAAAACAAGTTTACAAGTAAATATATTTCTTTTGGTGGGGCTATTTGAACCACCAAGTCCTTCTCTACACTTATTGTAAAAAATAAATTTATTATTAAAAATTTTAAATTTAAATATCTCAAAACTACCATTCACTAATTCCTTTCTCTCTCTCTCTACCTCACAATCGTGTATTTTCTCTCTAGTCTCACATTCTGTAAAATAAACGCTTACTTTCACTTTCTTTTGAATTCATTTTTTGGTCTTTTTTAGTGTATCATGATCTCTATTTTATTTTGTATATATATAATCATTTTTTTTCTTGATTTTCATTAGCTTTTCTATTCAGTACAAATTAATTTCTATATTCATTAACTTTTATGGTTGATAAAAATTTATTGATGTTCATTTGTAAATGGTGGGATTTGGTCCTCTCAATTAGTGATATTAATTATTTGTAGTTAAAAGAATATATCTGAATAAAATTGATTAACATTTATGAAATTGAGAATAAAAAACAAGAAAAGGTTAATTAAATAATTTTTCAAAAATTATTAATATAATATGATTATTTATTAAAAAGATGGTGTAGCTAATAAATTGATAGGTTTATGTATCCCCACCCACCCTTTTAAAACAAATAGTGGGAATGAAAACAATGTAAGACAAAATTTAATGCAAAATTTCGAATGTTAAAAAGAAAAGGACAATTGCACGACCCACTTGAGCCTTTGGGCACTTCTTTGGGACGCCAATACTCATAGGTTCATTACGATCGTGTCTATTTTTTTTTTTTCCCCCTCAACTAAAATTATTTGGACTCTATAATCCAATTAATGGTGTCAAAATTTAATGGTAAATTAAAGAAATACTAATTTTGGTGCTAAAAACTAATATAAAACAATATTGATTGAGGGTAAGGAAAAATAAATACACCCAGAAAAAGTTAGGTAAATTTTTCCATTTTCTTTTAATTTGGAGACATCAAATCAAATCTCTTTAAGGTTTTTGTTTTCGCGTCAACAGAGAGACATGGGCCTCATGCTTATCAAATGGGTGGTCCAATAATGGCAATAATTTCCCAACGAACCTGAGTGTTTAATAAAATATTAGGTAAAGACAATTTTAGTCAATTAATTTAAATAATATATATCAACATCTTAAAGCACTCACATATATATTTACGATGAAGTAGATATATATATATATATCATTTTCTTCTCGATTGTTCTTATTGTATTTTAATATTGTTATTAAGTATAAATGACAAGTCAATTTATTCTTATGTATTTTCTAATCAATTTTACCATATTATTGATATAGCTGGAATAAACTATTGTTTTGATAGCATAAAGTTGTTGATTTACTTGTCTTATAATGTATTGGAAGCTCTAGCTACAATGGTTCATTAGATACATGAGCCGATTATCATGAAATTTACAACGAATTTAAATAGAATTGTTTCATTAAATATATGGCTTCGGAGTTACTTTTGTTAATTTATGATTTCAGTTCCGATCTCACTTTGATAAACTGATTCCTTCTGAACTCTTTTCAATCTTTGGATGGTACAAATCAACCATGACCCCTACTTTTAAGATCTTTTTACTTAGTTAAACATCTCTTTTTCCACATTAGTTCCATCCTTCTCATTCTTGATTAAAGGATTGTATGATTTACTAAATTACGTAGTATAAGATGAGTTATTTTAACTTAAATTTCTTAAGTTAAAGTTTTTGACTTAAATCTAGACATTGTAAACTAGTCATTTATTGGGTTCAATCTAAGGGCTAAAATAATTGTTTAAGTGATATTAGAACGAATATAAGACTAAAAAAAAAATTAAGATAACATATTAAAACCTAAAAAAGAAAGAGAGGGATAATCCTAACTCTCAGAATCTATTTAAAAATACTTTCGGGAGGTTTAAAAGTAATTTTAAAAAGTAAAAATTTAATTTTGATGTTTCATAAAATTTTCTAAAAATCATTTTTGGTAAAATCATTTTATCCTACAACATATTTTGAAAAGTAGGATAAGGAGTAGTTTCTTAAAATCAGATTTCAAGAATCAATTTTATACTTATACGATTTCATATATATTCTTATATATATATATTATAAAAATCACAAATTATCATTATTAATAAGGAAATAAAATCATTAAATTTAAAAAAATTATTATTATTACTAATTATATTGTGAAAACAAAATAAAAAATAAAATCAGTAATATAAAATATTCATTTTAGTTGTCAGTTATTATGTATGCATAATAAAAAAAAATTATACACATGTTTATAATTTTGTAAAAAAATATTGATTTAATATTATGTCTAATTCAGTCATTTATATTCTTACAATAATTTGATAGTTAGGTTTACTAAAAGCATAAATTATTTTTAAAATTACAGCACTTTTAAAAATAAATTTTACCAAATATTTAATCGATTTTGTTCACAAATAATTATTTTTACAACACAACTAACATCAATTATTGTACAAGCTACAGTTTTCCTCGAAATATTATACCAACAAAAACTTTTCTTTCGCAACTTTCCCAACGAAATTATAGAGGATTAGAATTAAGAAAATTGCTCTTTGGCAAAATTCCTTAAGAAAATTGCAAAGTGTGCAATTCGTACAACTGGAAAATCGGGGTAGCGGCGACCATAAAAAGTGCAGATTTGACATCACTGCATCCAGCTTCTTGCTCCGCGGACTCCTTTGAGAAATTATCAGACACCAACAATCTTTTCCAACACCGTCCAATAATAAGTCATTAGTGAGCTTCTAAAGCCAGCTTTTTTTGCCCTTTTTCTTTTTTAAATTTAGATTAAAAATTATTGTTACTGATACAACTCTTAAAAAAGAAGAATCAGAACTTTTTTTTCTCTCTCTCTCTCTTTTTTTTTTTTTTAAGTTTGATATGTCTCCTACCTTTTTGTTTTTTTGAGTCTTATATTTAGAGTTTTTCTTTGCTATTGAACAAGTTTATTTTTCTTATTTATATACATTTTTTCTTTTAGCATGAAATATCCCTCTTCTCTCATCATAAATTGGATTTTTATGTGATCTTCATTTGGCGTTAAAAAATGATGGCATTAAATAATATAAAAAGCTACAAACATAAAATGTGTTTTAGAGAAATAATTGAATTTTTAGAAATGAGCCAAATGCAAAGGTATCGGGGTATTCATGATTTTAGATTTCTATTAATGTTATCAGAATAAAATTAATAATTGGTAATTTTCATCATCAATACAAATGATTTTTTTTTACACGAAAAAAATAAAAATAAAACAAAATTAAATATCCATTTGGAGAATCTTTACTTTGCTTTTCCTCTACGAACCAGAAAACAAAAGTAAATAAAAAAGTAAAACTTTTTCTCAATTTTTGTTTTAGATAAATTATATCTTACTAAATGCAAGCAAAGAATAATAAATTAATTATTTTTTAAAAAAAAAACATTATCCTTAACCCATTTCCACTTCTACCCACCACCAAACACATCCCTAAGAAATCATGTAGTTGTAATAATTAACAGTTTTTCTCCATTTTTTTCTCCTAAAAAAAAATTAAACTGAGTATGCACAATACGCACCGGGGCGTACAATAGTAGCCTCCCCCTTAAATACTATTACCTCTGTTTACTTCCCCTGAAAAATAAAATTATCATTTTTATTATTAATTTTTCCTCTCATTTTTTTCTAATCGGCGGACGGCCAGCGACGGAATCTCCAGTTATCGCCGCCGATTCACCGTCTTCACGGAATCGAACTCTTTTCTTCGACAAACCCCCCAAAATTATCAAAAATTTACCATTTTGACACTCCACTTCGCTGTAAATTCATTATTAAAAGTTCATAGTGTTTTGTGAATCTTATTTTTAGTACTTCACTGAGTTTCACAATTAGTTCACTAATCTTGATTTGCTCGAGCTCTATGGGACACGTGGCGATCTGGGTCTAGCTTCACTTCCATTTCAGCTCAAATCTCAGTAAGTAATTTTTTTTAATTAATGTTAGAGCATTTTTTTTATTTTTATATTTTGTGGTGGAAAGTTAAGATTTGTTTTATCGATTCCTAGGGTTTCTATGATTTTGAAACTTGGATCCATGTGCATTTATTTTATTACTGAGCTTAGTGAGATTTGGGTTTGATTTGGGATGTTTTAGTTAAAAAATTGTGATCTTGGGTGGTAATTATGAAATGGGGCTTTTGATTTTTGTGCTGGTCAGTGTTTGGTAGCTGAGAAAATAGCGGAAAATGAAATTTGGATGCTTAACGTTTATGTTGAGTTGAAAATAAGTCAACTGTGGCAAATGATTTTATTATGGCGACTTCAGTTGATGAATTCATTTTAACTATTCATTAGCTGATTGATATATTTAAGCTTTTAATCGAACAGATCTCGAATTAAAACCAAAGAATTAGTGTCAGTCATGTTAGTACTAATTGTTGAAAGTGCTTGGACCTGGTCAAATTAAAGTCTTTGTGAGGAAAATGTTGAAGCTTGATATTAAGAAAGAATTGTACTTAACGTTATCTCACTGAATATTTGCAGATGAAAGAGCGGAGTTAGACATGAGAATTGGATTTGTTACGAGGCTCCTAATGCCTGGTTGGTCATAGCTTTTGTTTGAAAATTTTGGTTTTGAAGTCGTTTGAATTTCTACATGGAAGCTAACATAGAGGAGGCCCTTAGAGCGAAAGAAATCGCAGAGAAGCGATTTGTGGAGAAGGATTTTGCTGGTGCGAAGAACTATGCTTTGAAGGCTAAAACGTTGTGTCCGGGGCTGGAGGGTATAGCTCAGATGGTTGCCACATTTGAGGTTTATTTTGCCTCTGAAATTAAATGTAATGGGGAAATCGATTATTATTCAGTTCTTGGGTTGAAGCCTTCTGCGAACAAAGAGGCGGTGAAGAAACAGTACAGGAAGATGGCTGTATTGCTCCACCCTGACAAGAACAAATGTGTGGGAGCTGATGGAGCATTCAAGCTTGTTTCTGAGGCTTGGACACTATTGTCAGATAGTGGGAAAAGAAGCTCTTATGATCTTAAGAGAAGTAAACAGGTGGCACCCGGGGTTGTTCAGACAAATTTGTCTTCAGTATATGCTTCTGGGGTTGCAGGATTTGGCAATTGCCCCAATTCTCCGATTCCACATACCAGACTTGATACTTTCTGGACAGTATGCACCTCTTGTAAAGTTCAATATGAGTATCTCCGGAAGTATGTGAATAAGAGGCTTTCATGTAAGAACTGCCGAGGCACATTCATTGCTGTAGAAACTGGGGCAGCCCCAGTCAATGGTTCTTTTCCTTACAGTCCTTGGTCATACATGTCTACTAATGGATATGGAAGTCATGGATATGATGGGGTAACTTATGTTACTACCAATCCTGCTATTATTACTGGAAATGGAATTGCAGGATTTCATTCTGGACATGGTTATGAGTATGTGTCTAATGTTTCATTTCAGTATGGTTCACTTTCTGGAACTTCAACCGGCATTGTCAGTCCTAATGGATCATCTACTACAACTGCTGATGCAATTTATCATATTAATGGAAACATCAATGGTGGCGGGCCCAAGGTTAAGTCAGGCTCCAAAGGAAAACATTCCAGTTCTGGATGCAGTGAACCTATGTTAACCAAGTCTGGTAGACCTGATAAGAGAAGGAAGGTGGTTGTGGAAGCCAATTTTAGAAACGGGTCTGAAGAAAGGGGAGTGAAATCTGGTACTGAAGTCAATTTTGCTAATGGTAGCACAAATAATGAGCATGATCCCAAGCTTTCCCGCCCAATTGAACTCCCGAATAGACGATGCTCAGTTGCACCAACATTTGATGCGAGGAAGTTGTTGATTGAGAAGGCAAGGACAGAAATTCGGAAGAAATTGGAAGAGATGAGGTTGGCTGCAGAAACGGTTGTGGAAAATGCAAAGTTAGAGACTGATTCTGGGCAATCTGGGGAGGCATCTAAGAGAGCAGATTTGGTTGTTAGTGGTAATAAACCCAAGCCCAAAACAGGACCAATAACAGTACCTGACCCTGACTTCCATGATTTTGACAAAGATAGATCAGAAGAATGTTTCAAGCCAAAGCAAATATGGGCTATATATGATGAAGATGATGGTATGCCTCGCTTATACTGTCTAATCCGCCAGATCATCTCTATCAAACCTTTTAAGATTCTTATAACCTACTTGAGCTCCAAAACTGATAGCGAATTTGGTTCTGTCAATTGGGTGGATTCAGGGTTCACCAAATCTTGTGGACACTTCAGGGCTTATAATTCTGATGTGGTTGATCAAGTCAACATTTTCTCTCATCTTCTGAGAGGAGAAAAGGCTGGCAGGGGAGGTTGTGTTCGAATATTTCCCAAAAGTGGAGAGATATGGGCTGTTTACCGCAACTGGTCAACAGATTGGAATAGATTGACCCCAGATGATGTAAGGCACCGGTATGAAATGGTGGAAGTTCTTGATGATTACTCGGAGGATCTTGGAGTTTGCGTTACTCCGCTTATCAAGCTGGCTGGCTTCAAGACAGTATATCAAGCCAACACTGATAAGAGTGCTATTAGATGGATTCCCAGAAGAGAAATGTTACGGTTTTCACACCAGGTGCCATCTCGCCTACTTAAAGGAGAAGCAAGTAACTTGCCAGAGAAGTGCTGGGATTTGGACCCAGCCGCAACTCCAGATGAGCTGCTTCATGCCGTACCAGAGGCAAAGGCTTGACAAAAATCTAGTCTGGCAGAAAAGCTAGATTAGGTCTTGAACTCCCTTTTCATCATTCTTATAAAAGAAAATATAGGTAGAATGCGAAAATATTTCACACTTGGTTTATAGGCCAACGGAAACATTAACTCCAGATGATTGTAGAGGTGCAATGTTCACCAAAGAACCTTCTGTCTAGCTTTCTGAATTATTAACTTCTTGTTTACTGAAATACCTTTTGGTTCATCCAGGAGAACTGTAACATGGACCTGGTGATCAGCTCAGATTGAGAACCCGTCAATGTAATCTCTATGTTCTGCACCGGGATTCTATACTAAGAAATTGTGATACCGTTATAATTTTTGTTTTACTGATGAACTGATGGTGATATTTGTATGATAAGAACTAAATTGTTTTACAATCACTAGAGCATTAAATGAATTATGTTCAAATGTCTTTAATCAGTCGGAGGATATCAGATTTTGCCTGCATTCCAGTTTTGGTGTAGCCCCTTCTGTTTATGGTCCTCCCTTCATTTCCGTTCATCATTTACCTCGCTCATCTCATAAGGTAGGTTTTTGTCTGGCACTTTGACTTTGAATCATGAAATCAAACTTCAGATGCACTTGGTAACGAAGGGGGATGCGTGTGCTTCTGTTCCTGTTTGGGCTTGTGGGCAATGTAGATATTTGGGAGCCTAACACTGGGTAGTACACAAGCCTAAACTAAGCAATGCAAGAATACTTTGGGTTTAAAGCAAAATGGGGTTCTTTTAGTTTCCCCCACAGGTAAGCAACGCGTAGCAAACTGGTGGTAGGCCGAAGAGGACCCGTCCATTTCAGTTCACAGGCTAGAACTTAAATATGAAGAGGTCATTCTTCTAATGCTTTTTTCTTTGTTCCACCCGTCTATTTCAGTTTCCACCCCCTCCTTTCCCCCCTTCTCTCCCTTCTGCGTCACTGATTGACTTATCTATTAATTCTGTTTGGGGTAACAAGAATACCCCATGTGCACTTATCAATCCTAGCTGTACAAAGCTAATTCCATACACATCTATTTTAAATGTCAATGGAATAGTATGGCCATCTGGGGTCCACAAATCTTGAGCAAAATCGCAATCAGGTCCACTCCGTCCCTTCTCATCATCAATTACTCCACATGAAACCCACTTTTACAACATGCAATTCTGACCTCACTCTCAAAAGTCAATCATCTTATTGGATGACAATCAATTTTGATTATACACTAATTTGTTATTAATAACAACTAGACTGAGATGGACAAATAAAGGTCTCTTTTGCAAAAAACAAAGACATAATAATAATACAAGAAGAAGATTGAAATTTAGAAAAAATTCGGCACAATGATGCAGCAACCACAAGACAGAACAATGATTATGCACAATTTTTTTTTTCCTCCGCAATTTAAGGGCCTGTTTACAGATTATTCCGAGTTGTTTTGCATTAATAATTTTCAATATGTAATAAAAATATAAAGACGTTTGAAATAAAGCCACAAAATATGCACGCGTTGCATGGATTCAAATACCAAGTTAAAAGCTGCAGCCTTTGTATAAAATTAGATTATTAGCATTTGTATCTCAGTGTTGCAGAGATCTCTACACTTTCTCTTCTTTTTCTCTGCACCCTTCATATGTATATATTT
This sequence comes from Atalantia buxifolia, assembly GCA_030444775.1. NCBI lineage: Eukaryota > Viridiplantae > Streptophyta > Magnoliopsida > Sapindales > Rutaceae > Atalantia > Atalantia buxifolia. The sequence continues at coordinate 12,166,823 of CM059832.1, forward strand.
TCCTACTAGAGCAGACTATATATTACATTCTCTTCTAAAAACCGGCAAGCTCGCCGGATTTCTTTCTGTGATTACATTAATAGATTAGGAAATTTAATAGGGATCATAAAAAGAAAAGACCTGTAACATATTAGCTTTCTGTATCAATTTTCTCTTCGCAACATCCTCCACCAAGAAGAATGGAGAAGAACTTACTACTACTTTCTCTCCTTCATTCGGGATGCACTCTAAGGAGCTGACTTGATCAACGTTCGGTATTGTAAAGGGAAAGAAAAATATAAGGCGTATTATACCCATTAAAGTACTCTTCATACTGAGTCTTCTACCTCTATAATCATTCTGTTTCTGAATCTCTATATAACTGTAGAAATGCCGCTTCCTATGGGAGATGCAAACGGGCTCTCAGGAAGGTTAAGTCCTTGGCTGCGGAAAATGGTTTAAGAAACAAAACAGAGGGGAAAAAAAATCAATGTTAAAAGCTGGAAGATGCTTTCTTGCAAAACATAAAACTATTGCTACATCTAGAATGGGGACCAAAATCTACTTTGCTTTTGAATATCCACTAGAGGATAAAAGTTATCCTCCGTTTGATTCCCCAAAAGTTGGAGGAGCACTAGCCAAAAAGGTAGCATAGCTTTATATATATTTTTATATAATTGAAACTGATTCTAAAAATAGGCTTAAAAGCATATGAAAACACACCTATCCTGGTCGTTGTAATGGGTACTTATATGGCTGACTTGGTCCTCACTGGTGGAACCATTATTGAGAACATCCAACAAATAATTGAAACGCTCAGCAGACGGGAAATTACCTTGTTCTTCACGGGCTAGAGAGACAGATACAATGGACAAATATATCAGTCGACAGTAAGAGGTCAAGGAAAAGTGCAAGAGGAAATAAGGAGTTAAACATATTTCAGAGGTAAAATCAGCATACCTTCCGAGACCTGCAACTCATCCATCGAATAGCCAAAATATGAGTGATGGTTCATTGGTTTACATGCTAATTGCATCTCAGAAAGACGCCTTCTCTCAAGTTCAATTGCTTGCTCCTGTTCCTCCATGAGCTGCTTTCGGAGTAGTCTTGAATTATTGCACATTCTTGGCACTGTTAAAAGAATACACAATTGAAGGACATCAGCAGCAAGGACATGAAACAATCGTCTAAAATATTAGAAACAAATAGAAAGATGCAGTGGCCGGGCATGAATGTTATACTCACTTGTGTGAAGCTCTGTATCTCCATCTGGGAAGTGCAGACTGCAAAACAAAGGGTGCTGCATTTTTTCTATATACTTCCTGCACAAATAATTTCTTTCAATTATAAAAACCACATTCAAAACTAATCACAGGAGATGACACGTAGAAAATAGCTAAGCAAACTAAAGAAGATTACGAAATAAATAATAGGAAAATACTCTTTGTTTTGATATTGTATAAGGGGCAATATCATAAAGATATGAATCCAATGATATTGAAATTTTCAAATTAAATATTAGCACAAGTCCACTGCTGGTGTTGATGAAATCAGTCATGTTTTAGTCCTAATTAGAGCAATGGGTATCATTGCCACTTCTAGTAAATAACTTCAATTGCTCTTGGTTTGATTTCTAAAAAGATAAGTACTGTCATTTGCATTTGCCATGGGTGGGTGTAGAATTTCAAAAGTAATGGCCCTACATCACATGCATTATCACCAACTATGAAGATGCTGTTTTGAAAGAGACAATTAAAAAAGAAAGCTGAATATAATAAAACTATAAACAAACACACAGCTGCAGTAAGGAATCCATCGAGTAAAACAATTTCAAAGGAAACCAATCACACCAATCAAAAGAAAAGGAGTGGCATGCTTTAAAGTAGTTAAAGTCTAAGATCAGGACTGAAACAACATGCCTATAATCATTACAAAGAGATCCTTGTATTCACAGAAATGATTTATCAAAGCTGGGTCCTTAGGAATATTAAGCAATAATTATTCGTTTATAAACAATAACATCAAATATATGAGATAAAGGAAAAATAAAAATTCCATAGAGTCTAATCACAACACAGGGAAATAAAATTAGACTAATTTGTCTATGATCAAAGAGAAAATATTTTACCTGTCAACAAGCCTCGACTTTTCCCGGTACGGTTTCACCAGAACTCGAGCCCCACACACGAAATGAGGATTGCCCTTGGCCAAAATTTGCTTGACTGTCTCAGCGAAAACAAAAGTCACAAAACCAAACATTCTCTTCTGTTGGCATGGAATCCTAACATCTTGAACAGGCCCAAATTTGCTGCAAAACGAAGCAACAACACAATATGGAAATTTAGAACCAAGAAACCAAGTTCAGAAAAAAAGTTAAGTCCAAAAAGTAGGGCCAAACATCATTGCCTGAAGTAATTTGAAACATCTTGTTCTGTAAAAGTACTTTCTGCCGGAAATGTAAGATATATTTGCCGGGAACCAGCAACAATTCCACCAGGATCACTTTTTTCACCAGAATACTCCAAGTACTTTGGCACATCCTCTGCCAAAATGACTGAGTGCTGCCCATGAGGTCTGTAACAAAAACAATACTGATTGAGAATTCAACTTCTTAAACTGTAAACTTAAGATTCAAGAAAACACAAAAAAATTACAAATTGCACCTGTCAATGAGGCGAATGCTGTTCTTCAGTCGTGCAAGAAGCTTGGTCAGGCTATAACCAGCCTTGCCGTGCCTCTGGCTCTCTGTGAGGTACCCCTCAGCCTGAAGGGTCTTCCCATACTTCTCATAATACATCATTGGTAAAGAGGCAATTGATACGGGCAACCCCCTTCTTTGTTTCAAAAGCTCTGTAATCTCCGCTTCGAGCCTCTCAAGAGACCCAGGTAAGAAAACATGATCTTCATTTCGAATGTCATTTGCATTAGGGCTGAAAATCTGAGAAAAGCTCTCTGGCATTTGGTGGCCATGGAAGTACCTACAGTTGTTTCCATGCTTACAAAAGCCCTTATTGAAGTAATGGCAAACCTTAACGGGAAACTCAGGCAAGCTTGGAGACCTTCGACTCGTTCTTACATGACCCAATGCAGGCTCTGGGTAGAAGTAACTGCTTGAAAAATCTGAGGTAACTGAATTCACAGAGTCTAACTGATCTTCCAAAGTCAAGAACTGCATCTGATTTTGGAGGCAGAAATCCTCAGCAGCAGTATCTGAGTACCCTGGTTGGACAAACTCTATACCGTTAACCTGTTGTTGCTGATCAGCAGCCATTTGTGGGTCCCAGAAAGGACTGGCAGCGGCCCTCATACTTGCTGGAGAAGAAACTGGACGCGTTGAAGCTGGTGAAAAGGGCGCAAACTGTAAAGGAAGATCACCAACAGATGCTGGAGACATCGGAGGAGAAACTGTAGGTTTGCCTAAGCCAAGTTTCATTTTGGCTTCATTGATCAAAGAGTAGATCAAGTGATCAGGACTAAATGCCAATCGAATCATATCACGCTCACCATGGTCTTGTAAAAGAAGATACCCAATAATCTTAGAGACATTTTCAGGCTCTAGTTTCTGAATTCTATTGTACACAGCCTTGGTAGACTCTGTAAAATCCATGTCTAATCCTCAATCCTACAATTACAAAGTGAAATTCAAATCAAATCAGGACTTTACAAAACACACACCCAAAAAAAAAAAAATGCCGAAGTAGAAATTAAATTCTTTTAGAACCTAGAGTAAGCAGATCTAAAAGACACGTACAAATTTGTTCCAAGGAAGAAAAGATTCATAATGATAAAATAAAATGGTTAACATTGAAACTAGCATATTCCATAAATTTCATTAAATTCACCTGACCATAATTAGCATTACAATGGATAAGACTATAAACTGCAGCTTTATAGCCACAAAAAGAAAAGAAAGATCCAGACAACATGATTTAAAAAGGAAAAGTTGACAGCAAAACAACAGCTAAATATAACAAATAGAAAAGCTGGAAAAATAATTTACCAGTTCAAGAACAGCAACATCAGCAGGATATACGTAAATAATTTCTCAATTTAGCACAAAATAAGTATAAATAGATTGATTTTTTTTTTTTAGCAGAAACAATATCATCTCAACTGTTAAAAGAAACAAACCAATTTCTTTGCTGACTGCAGATATCAGTCATAACATGTTTGTAGCTTCCTAAATTAAAATTCAGAAAATAAAACCTGAAATAGTGCTCATGACCTTCAAAATTTATCTGCCTTCATGGGCTTGTATCCTGATATAATTATTATCAAACCACAAAAGTCAAATCCGCAGCATTACACAAATTCAACACTTCTCTTGGGGAAAAAAATGGAAAAAAAAAAATCCTTTAATACTCAAATCACTGTTGTGAAACCTTTAGGAGACAAGCCCTTATCCAAAATCAGATTTTTACAGAAGAATTGGCCATAAAGAATAGCATGAGCAAGAGAAAAAATAAATAAATAAATACAAACAGTTAAGGTCAGAATCCATTTTCAAACATTTAAATCATAGTCTAAAAACATTTCTCAAAACCAACCAGTTAACAGAAGCAAAACAACATGAAACAAAGAGAAGTTGCAGCGGAAAGAGAGTCAAAACAAAAGTCTCAAAAACCCCATATCAAAAAAACGTATTTTCCACACCAAGGAAGCAAGAATACAGAGAAACAAACACTATGTAGCCATTTTTCAAGCAAAAGATGGATCCAACGTACCCACAAAATGAAAAAAAACCGTTGGCTGTATTAGTACATATGAAGATGAACAAGACCAAACAAAGTTAAACAAACGAATCCGAGGCCTTAAACTCTTGCATGGCCATGAATGATTGATCAATCACTTTGTCTCTGTTTCTCTACTCTCTCTCTCTCTCTCTCTGAGTGTTGTGTTTTTCTTTTGTGTACGTATATATTTTTTCTCTGCTGTGTTTACCTCCTCCTCCTTCTTCTATTCTGAAATTCTCAACTCTCAACAAAAACGACACTAATCTTAAAAAAAGCAAAATGACAGAAAGGATAGCTTTAAAGGGCGCCCTGTCTTTAGTTCAAATCAAACACATACTCAAATATATAGTTGTCTTCTGCCATATGCACATTTCTCTCTCTGTTCCTCTCTCTTTGAAATCTCACATGAAGCAAAATTATTTAATTTATTCCTATTTATTTATTTATTTATTTCTCTTGAATGATTTTGGACTTTTAGTAGTAAATTATTAATATCAATATTATATTAAATTAATTATATAAAGTCACTACTCTCTCTCGCTTTGTCGTCTGATGTCTCTCCCTCTTATATTTATTTATGTTTTTTATTATTTTTTCTTTAATTTCCAAATGTTTTTGTTGTTCCGAAATAAATAAACAAACAAATAAATAATTGAATAATTCATGTAATTTACAGCTTGTATTTGTCGTTACATAAAATTTCGGAAATTTATTGTTTAAGCGCCTGGATTTCCGAAACAGCCTGTTTTACATAATTGACGTCATTGCCCTCACTACATTACTGAAAAAAAGTTCATGCAATCGCAAGTGTAAAATAACATCTGGCTCTCTAACGTTTTGTATTATCCACATGTATGACATATGTTGCAACATTGTTCATTCCAGACCCCGTTCATTCCAGACCCCACTGCTATCGATGGTTTTACTAACAATTTTAAGGCGTCGTGGCTCAAATTTTGCCATTCACAGTCACATAATGAAATTTGGCAACTGGGGTTGATGTCAAAACAATTGCAAAGTATATCGGTAACTTTAATTTTATTAAAACTAAGGGTACAGATATTATTACTCCAATCACAAACACCGTTGGATGAAATTTTTTTTTTTTGTATCAACAATCAAACATGGTATCGCTGAACAGTCTGAGCACTCGTCCCACAGTGAACTGAATCTAGGGTCAACATGTCGCACATGCAACGAAGCTTGGACCCACGTTACCAGATGAGCGGTGGTGATCGTTTCTTAGGGGTAACAGCTCGGCGGTTACAGACTTACTGCTACTAGTGGTGCATCGGAGAAATCTGCATGTTCGCCACGTGTCGTGACCGCAGCAAATTACAGCTTGGATTTTTGAATGCTTTGCAATATCAGAAGAGATACTGAATGACAGAAACACAGGTAGGACCCACATCACCCGTGTGTCATGATTCCTAGCTGGCAGATGTGGGTCCCCCTTAAGAGTATCCAGTTCACTTCTCCGTGATTGGTGCGTCAAGATTTGCTGAATAACATGAAAGAGAGGGAGAATGATTAAAAAATAAATAAATAATTTAAAATTTTGGAAATATAAAACGAGGAAGGGGTAAAATGATGATTTTGGTTTTTGCAGATCGAGCGGTGGTGACCGGTTCAACCGGCAGAAAAAATGGGGGTAACCGGTTCTGGATTTGAAGAATCTATTTTAGATTTACAACGAGGAGAAATGGGGCCGTTTCAGATCCCCGTTAGAGTAGGGACCTCTTGTGACGCCACGTAACGTTTCTCTCGTTCTTAGCAGCCACTGCACAATACAAATTTACTGTAGTGTTGTACTTCACTTGTTATTGGTTAGTAATTATCATTATGATTTGATGAAAAGGACAAAAATAGGCGAAGTGGTAATCAATCGCATGTGCTTCTTATATATCATTTTCATTTTATTCTTGTCAGTAAAAATAAAATTTTTAAAAAAGAATTCAAATAATAATAATTCTCTTGAAGGCATTGGTTTTTTTTTTAACTAATGAATAATAATAATAAGGGTGTAGTTAAGTTACATACAACCCGATAATTACTCCTGACAATAATAAAAAAATTTTAATTATAAAAATGGTATCGAGAGTTTTTTTTTTATTTTATGTTACCAAAAACTACAGAATTATTAAATTGGCTCTTAGAATGATTCAATGATATCAATAAAATTAGGATATTATTGATTTATATTTGCATCATGGGAGATTAATCCAATAAGTGCTCAACAGCCTTCGATCAAATTGTGGATACCACTAAGTATAATTTATAATTATAATTGTTTAACTAAACTTTTTTTCTGTATGACAATCCAAGCAATTATGCCCTTAACGATAATTAAAAATATTCGGTATTCAAGTATTAAGCAACTGCTCGTGGTTTTTTTTGACCAAAACATAAACCCAGCGCAAATTTCAATGCCTATTGTTGTGCTAAGAGTAGATTAATGCGCGTCGCGACGTGGGATTACAAGTTAATTAATGATAAAATGGAAGCTCCAGGCATTACACGCAAGATTAATTGTATAATTATTGTTATTGTTATGCCTCGTTAAGAGAATTTGTTGACAAATCCGAAACGGGGATATGTTTCGTGTTCGAAACGTTGCTTATAAAGAAAATCGGAGGCCGGACTCGATTTTGATAAGAATAATTATACCGTTTTTAATTAGTCAGGGAGTCAGGACCTCCAGTATTTTATTAAGGGTCACATATTTTCCAAATTAATTAAGATGCAAAACTCGAAGCTTACCTTTGGGAGTTCATAATTGTCTGTTCTAAAATACTTCTCCAATGATGACGTCCGTTTATTTTATAATACGAAGTTCAAATTAGTTTATATATTATTTCATCACAATAGTATATTAAATTAGAGCAACACATCAGGTGTCATCTCATAGGAGGTTATTTATATTGATATTTAATAATTTTATTCTAAATTTTATTACGTACGGATACCCGCACTTAAAAATTTACTTACATAGTTATATTATACATATACATCACATGGTAATAGCGAATACCGAACGTCATGGAGGTTGAGTATGACATGTGATTTGGACAGCATTGTCTTAATCAACCAGTTGCTTCAATTATACGAAGCTGACATTGCAAGGCTTTGTTTTGAGTTGAATGATTTTGATCTAATCCCATTCAAAGGAAAGAACATATAAGATAAGCCAGTGGTGACTGTCATCTTAGTGATGTGTTCAACATGTCATTGGGTGTTAATAAAGAATTAATCACAACATCATCAAAGTGAACTACCTATATATTGGTACTTAATTATCCGAGCAACAACTTTCAATATTGCAAAATACAGATATTAATATATATTATCTTATGACGTAGCACAGATGTTAGATTTTTAAAGAGATGGATCGAATTAATTTCTAAATATTTGAAAGAAAATTCTCACACAATATATATATATATATATATATATATATATATATATATATATATATATATGTATGTATGTATAAAGAAGAAGGAATGTTAAAACATTTTTAATTTGAGTTTGGATTACAAAGTATAAATAGTTAAATAATATTATTATGGTTAGATAACAGAATAATGATGAAAATGTGGCTTCTATTAGCTTGCGCTCACATGCATTCAACTCATTTCTTTATTGGGTTGACATGCAGCATTTGTGGTGCAGGCAAAAGAGAACAAATTAGGGTTACAGTGAAGGTAGCAGCAGCTGTGGAAAGGAAACGAAAGCAAAAGGAGAGGATCTTTTTTTAGCTTGCTTATCTTCACACCAATCTTATCCATCTCCAAATCAACCTTAGCCGCTGATTCTATTTTGCAAATCTTAGTCGATGCTGATATTTGACGGCTCGGATTTGACCTTTTTTAATTGGCCTGGCTTTTTATGGCCACGCAACAATTTTTTTTTCCCCTTTTAAAAAAAGCTGAAGTGGCGAATCTGCCAATAAGCTGGGGGGACCTTATCGGAATGTTACTGGCTGAGAGACATCAGACAAGCTTCCTAGTTAGCATTTACTATAATTGACAGGCGAAGCCAGAAATCCAGACTCGAAAATGTGGGAGGGTTAAAATGTCACAGAGGTAAAGTTTTATGGGTCAAAGTTTAAAAGAAAATTTTAATTTGGGACAAAAACGACAAATTTTTTTAAATTTAAGTGACAAAAGAAAAAAGGAAAAAGGTTTGTTCACCTGTGTGTTGCTTGACAAAACAAGGAAGATTGGATGACTGCATGCAAAAGTAGCGCCATCGATATTATTACGAGTCCATGAAATTGGAGAATGTACTGCGTTTTGATTGGACTGATTTTCTGATCTTCATGTGAATGAAACCGAGGCCACAAATTGTGATAACTAACAGTCTAACACTTGATTGCCCTTATCATGTGAACAACATGAATGCTTGATTTTGCCTTATCTGCCCTGGTGCCCCAATTTTATTTGACTTTTATTTTCTTTCTTTCTTTTTCTTTTTTTTTTTTAGCATTGACATTTAGATTTTGTAGGAGAAAAAAAAGTAAAAATGTTGATAAAAATGACGTTTATCCTCAATTCAGTCTTGTTTTCGAAAATAATAATTTTCTGACATAATGACCCGTCCAAATGTAAATACAACTGTGTTTTCACTATTTGTCTTTTAATTGTTTATTTATCCATTGATAATATTTAATCCCTTAATTTTGCTCACCAGTCTTGCTATTCAATTAAACCTATTTATTTTCAGCATTATACTAATTAATATATAAAAATTTAATTAAAAAATAAAAACTATTCTAAAAACCATAATTACTTTTGACAACCTCAAGTCACCATCTTTAATCAATCATTACATTCTCAGCCACTTCATTGCTAGCTAATCTTTAACCATTTATCATTCATTTCAGTTCATTTTTAATTTCTTGATTGTATATTGAAATTATGTTTGCCTATTTTCATTTGATATTATTTTGATTTTGATGCCATCATATGAATCTCATTAAGATCAATTCAAATAAATTAGGGGTTTTGGTTTGTGGCTGTTTGGAAACTTGCTAGTAGCGTCATTCGGTGACTTAAGATGGTGACAATAATGGTAGAAGGTGGGTAAGATTTCTGGAATTGTATTTATTTTTTAATTATTTTTTATTATTTAACAAGAATATTTGTCAAAATAAATGAGATTAATCGAAAAATAGTGGCCGATGAAAAAAATTGAGGGGTTAAATATCACTTTTATTTATTTTTTCATAGATTCTCTTCGTCGCTGGGGCACCGGGCACGAAGTGTCTCAATTTCAATCACTTAAATTGGGTTTCGTAAAGATTCATTTCCTACAGGCCCATTCTGGCAGAAACATTGAAGACTGAAACGATATCGTTTGAGTATGCAAGTGCCCCAAAATTTAAGGACTGGAGATCCTTTAACACCCCTAAAAGTGCCTTATAACACCCATTCAGTGGCCATTTGAATTTTAATCCATAAAATATTCCCAGCTTAATTTATTGAATATTAACTTAAAATTTAAAAATATTTTATTATCTCCAATAATTCTTAAATTTTTTTAAATATATATTAAAATTTAAAATATAAATATAAATATAAATTATGAAATGAGGTTGATGTAAGAAATTATTAAAAAATAATTTATTTAAATGTTAAATAATTTTTTCATCTAAAAATAAAAGAAAGTATTGTATTTTTATTATTTAAATAATTTCAATTGAAAAGTGGTTCCAGAGGGTGTCAGCAGTCCTGCACTCCTACTACTCATAATAAAGAGGAATCCAGGTCGAATAGAGGGCCTCCTTCTGCCTGACTAAACGACATCGTCGCATGTGAAAAATTAGCACGCACCACAGAAACGAGAACGGAGAAAAAGAACCGAAAAAACGACATCTCCAACAAAGCAATTGCGCAATTGCCCTTGTCGATCCATCTCCGCCGGCCGTCGGATCCAAACGAGAGCCGTTTGATCGTTCGAAGAGAAAATGTACCAGTGGAGGAAATTCGACTTCTTCGAGGAGAAATACGGAGGAAAGAGCACGATCCCGGAGGAAGTTAGTGGAAACACCACGTGCTGCTCAAGTGGCAGAGGAAAGGTAGTGATCGGCTGCGACGACGGTGCCGTAAGCCTCCTTGATCGCGGCCTCAAGTTCAATTTCGGCTTCCAAGCTCACTCCTCCTCCGTCCTCTTCCTCCAGCAGCTCAAGGTCCGCCTTATCCCCTCAATTTTGAATTTCGCACTTCCTTTTTAAATTTTCCTGGTTCTGCTTGGTTACCGTGAAAATTAAAGAGAACATAGGAAAGTAAAGGAAGTTGAATTTGCAGTGTGATAGTGATGTTGTTTGATGTAATTGGGAATTGATGTGAATTATTCATTTAAATTGGTGAAACAGCAACGGAACTTTCTGGTGACGGTTGGAGAAGATGAGCAAGTATCGGCACAGCAATCAGCTGTGTGTCTTAAAGTTTTTGACCTTGATAAAATGGAACCGGAGGGAACCAGCTCCACGAGTCCTGATTGTATTGGAATTTTGCGAGTATTTACCAGTCAGTTTCCTGAAGCAAAGGTAGCATATTTTTCACTTGCTTATTGACATTTACCGTAATGTCATATATTCTTCTGCTTAATTTTGAAAGCTTTACAGCTTAAGTTACACCAACTCCTTTATCCTGAAAATACCCCGAATTTGTTTAAATGAACAAAGGTGGTTAGTACTTTTACATTGTTGTGATTTTGGAAATTGTGATATGATACAGATAACGTCATTTCTAGTACTAGAGGAAGCTCCGCCAATACTACTTATAGCTATTGGGTTAGACAATGGTTGTATTTATTGTATTAAAGGGGATATTGCACGGGAGCGTATCACGCGTTTCAAGCTTCAGGTGGATAATCAGTGCTCTGTTGTGGGTTTAGGATTCAGAGTGGATGGTCAAGCTCTTCAGTTATTTGCTGTGACCCCAAATTCAGTCATCTTATTCAGTTTGCAGAACCAACCACCTAAGCGGCAGTTTCTAGATAACATTGGAAGCTGTACCAACACTGTAGCTATGAGTGATCGCTTGGTATGCAGTTCCGGATGTCCTTCACTTCTTGCACTATCCAAAAAGTTGTGTATTCGTGCTGTTTTAATCAGCTGACAGTCTTTTTTGTGTTGTCTTCTGAACAGGAGTTGATTATTGGCAGACCTGAGGCTGTGTACTTTTATGAAGTTGACGGACGAGGCCCTTGTTGGGCTTTTGAAGGGGAGAAGAAACTCCTTGGGTGGTTCCGTGGATACCTTTTATGTGTCATTGCAGATCAAAGAAATAGCAAGAATATTTTCAATGTCTATGACCTGAAGAATCGTTTAATAGCCCACAGTCTAGTGGTTAAGGAAGTTTCTCACATGCTCTGTGAATGGGGTAATATAATACTTGTAATGACTGACAAGTCAGTTTTGTGCATTGGGGAGAAGGACATGGAGAGCAAGTTAGATATGCTCTTTAAGAAAAACCTTTATACAGTAGCTATAAATCTTGTACAGAGTCAGCAAGCTGATGCGGCTGCAACTGCTGAAGTGCTAAGGAAGTATGGGGATCATCTATATAGCAAACAAGACTACGACGAAGCAATGTCGCAGTACATTCTTACCATTGGTCACCTTGAACCTTCATATGTAATACAAAAGTTTCTTGATGCACAAAGGATCTACAACCTTACAAATTACTTGGAGAAGTTACATGAAAAGGGGTTTGCTTCTAAAGATCATACTACTCTTTTGTTAAATTGCTACACCAAATTGAAAGATGTTGAAAAATTGAATATGTTCATAAAAGGTGAAGATGGGGTAGGGGAACATAAATTTGATGTCGAGACCGCTATAAGGGTCTGCCGCGCTGCCAATTACCATGAGCATGCCATGTATGTTGCTAAGAAGGCAGGGAAGCATGAATTGTATTTGAAGATTTTACTTGAAGACCTTGGCAGGTATGATGAAGCCTTGCAATATATTTCAAGCCTAGACCCAAGTCAAGCTGGGGTGACTGTCAAAGAGTATGGTAAGATTCTCATAGAGCACAAGCCCATGGAGACAATTGACATACTTCTGAGGCTTTGTACTGAAGATGGGGAATCAACCAAAAGAGGAGCTTCAAGCAGTATGTACATGTCCATGTTGCCATCTCCTGTTGATTTTCTCAATATTTTTGTCCATCATCCTCAGTCTCTTATGGATTTTCTTGAAAAATATACTAACAAGGTGAAAGACTCACCTGCTCAAGTAGAAATTCATAACACTCTCTTGGAACTCTACTTGTCCTATGACTTGAACTTTCCATCAATCTCACAACTGAATGATGGGGTAGATCTTAGACTTAGATCAGGATCAGGGCTGCTGAAAGCAGAATCCAATGGAGAAGTAACTGCTGATGGTAAAGATACATATGAGGGGAAGGATGTTTTGGAAAGGCGTGAGAAGGGTTTACGTTTGCTGAAGACTGCATGGCCTTCTGAACTGGAACATCCACTTTATGATGTTGATCTTGCTATAATTCTTTGTGAAATGAATGCATTTAAGGAAGGGCTTCTGTATTTGTATGAGAAGTTGAAACTCTATAAAGAGGTGATTGCTTGCTACATGCAGGCCCATGACCATGAGGGACTAATTGCTTGCTGCAAAAGGCTGGGGGATTCAGGTAAAGGAGGGGATGCTTCTCTTTGGGTAGATCTGCTGAAATATTTTGGTGAACTTGGAGAAGATTGCTCCAAAGAAGTGAAGGAAGTTTTGACTTATATTGAAAGGGATGACATCTTGCCACCTATTGTTGTTCTTCAAACTCTGTCCAGGAATCCTTGTCTCACACTCTCTGTCATAAAAGATTATATTGCTCGGAAGCTCGAACAGGAATCAAAGCTAATTGAAGGGGACCGGCGAGCAATAGAGAATTATCAGGTTGGTACTTACTTCTTGTTGCTTTATATCTCTAGTTTATTTTCTACACCCTAATCCTCAAATTAAATCCTCCTGCTGCAAGGTTGTCAACTGAAATGATATCTTTTCCTCGAGAGGGCTACGCTGGAAATTTTGATTGCAATAATTCCTTTGTTGACCTAAAACAACCTTTCAAACATAAATTTATCTCTGCAGGAAAAAAAAAATAAAAAGAAAGAAAGAAAAGACATACAAAGTTAAGAAAACCTGAAATAATGTGACAATTCACCATTCCAAACGGCCATGCATGGAAATTCTTGGTCTTGGGCTGTATTAATGTCACTTCGAAACGGACTGCTTTCGAGACAAACTGATTGTTTTGCATTTTTGTGATAAGTGCTAAGACCAAGGCCGAATTATCAAGAAAGATGAATGTATCATTTTATAAAGACTTGATGATAACCAAATTGCCGACGAGAGGATGTGTAATATATTGTATCTTACTTTTATAATTCTGACACTGGACAATGATTGTTCTTCTGATGTGAATAGGATCCATCAGTCAGTATTCTAAGTGTTTTTTCTTGAACATTTTTGTTGTAGAAAATTGCTCTATGTAATCATTTATATCTAACTACTATCTTTAGAATATTCTTTTTTGAAGTTGGAGTGGATATTGTGCAGGAAGATACATTGGCTATGAGGAAAGAAATTCATGATCTTAGGACAAATGCCAGAATCTTTCAGCTCAGCAAGTGCACTGCTTGCACGTTCACCCTTGATCTCCCTGCCGTACACTTTATGTGTATGCACTCTTTCCATCAACGCTGCCTTGGTGACAACGAAAAAGAATGCCCAGAGTGTGCTCCTGAATACAGGGCTGTTATGGAAATGAGGAGAGGCTTGGAGCAGAATTCCAAAGATCAAGATAGGTTTTTCCAGCAAGTGAAGAGCTCAAAGGATGGCTTTTCTGTAATTGCTGAATATTTTGGAAAGGGGGTCATTAGCAAAACTATTAATGGCACTGTTAGATCAGGCGGTGCATCTTCTAGCAGTGGTTTCTGAGGTTTGATTGTTTCAGGTGCTCCTTGTACAAGAATCTATGCCTTATATCCATTGCCTCACAATCTGAATTTTATCTGGGAATCACAGTGATTTGAGTTGGAATCTAGTGAATTTGAGGTTCTTGCTTAGGTCAATGGCCTGGACATAGATAAGTAACCATCAGATGAAGCTGTGATTCATCTGTTAGGTCGGCTATATTCAAGGAGTATGGAATTCCTCCAACTGAAAAGACAACCTATTAGAAGAAGGGTCTTGGAGGTTTTACATGTGAGCTGTTTCAGATTTCAGTCCAGCTGCTATTTCCTCTTGATTTGGGGTGTATATCATTCTGTTCAAAATATCAGGTTAGATCCTTCAGGGTGCCATTCCTTATTTATTATTATTATTAAATTTTTTTTTTTTTTTGTGTGTGTGTGTGAAGTTACTCAAAAGTTGGAGAAAGAAACCCCTTTTTTTGGCATGGCTTGTGACAGAAATGTGATCCTGTTAAATGCTACATAGCTAGTATTGCTTTGTAATTATCTACTAACTTAGCAATTTGATACCGTCAGGTTTCATGCTAACTGATGTAAAAGTGCCATAAGATTATGCAATGTTTTTGGGTTCTTAGAGCATGAATATATTGCCTTTGTGTGTGGTTTTTTCGTCAATTATTTTCTGACGTCCCAACTTCCAAGTTATTTTAGAGAACATGTTGTGCGTGGTTATCTTATCTCAAGGTCGGAGGTGGCTCAGAGATGGGTAGGACATCCAGCCTCTGCTACTTCAAATAAATCGTAGTGAAAAGTGAAAACCATGACCTGTCCCCTGCAATGATTTGGTTTGTGCAAGTTAACGGACAAATTTTGGGTGGTTAATATCCATACTGCCAATGAAATTAGACAAATATAGTAGTTGTACCAATAATTCGGACGGAAGCATCAGTTAACTGAGATTGGCTGCCTAGGCTTGAATGTAATGATATTTATTGTTCAATGAAACTGTTGGGAATGATATTCTCTCTGGGCCGACCGAATATGCCCGTTTTACCTACTGGCAAGTCCACATATGTATATTTTGGGAATCTTGAGGTATGATTTGAAGCAAATGTCTGCAAGTGCTTGTACAACTGTACAAGTATGTTTCGGCCTTGCAGGGTTTATTCAAAGATAACAAGATGAATTGAATTTGAACAGTCTATGGGTACTCTACGCAACAGTCTGGGAACTATCAGATGGGCAGATTTTGTTGATTTTAACAATCTGTTGGTGTCCAGTGGAGCACAATACTTTTGGGGTACTATAGTCGGACCCTTGAATGTGAGATCTCCATTATAAGTTCAAACTTTTTTTTTTTATTTTTATTCCCTTATAATTGTGCGTACCTAATAAACATTTCCCTTTTGTTATTAGGTAAGCATTCTTATTAGCCTAGCGGATACTAAAAAAGATCTTGTTCTATGAATTAGGTCATTGCACTTTTTAACACTTTTAAAGCTCTACTTATTCGGTTATTCCGGTTTTGTTATCAAAGGAGGCACCAAAATCAAATCATGCTGTCTTTGTCTTCCATGTGGGCTGTCTATGGATTTGCAGTAATTTAATATCGGGTGGTCTAATGAAGACCATTATTAATCCAATTATATGTACAACTTGGTTGTTCAGCAAAAATCCTCGAGCATTTGTCTCTAATCTCCTAATTAAGTCAAGCTCTTATCTTTTTTGTTTTCTTTCCCCTCTTTTAAATAGCGTACAATCATTTTCCTAATGTAGCACAGGTTATGCAAAGTAGGATTCCATTAATCCCAAGTAATTAGTATGTCAAATGAGTCACATTGATGTCTAATCAGTCGAGTTAGGACTTGATTAAACCTGCATATGCATATAATTGGCCGTGCTTGGTAAACATTAGCGATGAAGTAACAATATGTGTTGACTAGATACTAAAAAATAATTTAAGATGCGGATGATTTGCACTCTTAAAATGTAAATGAATAATTTTTATGGAAAGAATTGCGTAAAAAGTGTTGACGTCAAACTTAAGAATTTTATTATTGTCGAATATTTTATTTATTTGTGCTTTAAATTTTAAGCAAAAAACCTGCGGATACAAATGTATTTTTCACTTTAATTTTGCACTACGATTGTGTTCGCAATTAGTTTATATCCGAAAGAAGTTAAAAGAGTTACCGTGGTATCATTAATTATTAGTATTTTTCATAGCAAGAAAAAGATTAAAGTGTTTGCGTTGCTTGAATAGAAGACAAAACACTAGCGTTTGTGGTCCAGGGCGCATTCAAACACGGTGATAATGGCACCGAACGCAAGAGTCGCTAACGTACACGTGCCCCACATGCACATTAGCATGGTCGGCATTAACTAAATGCTCTTTCAAAAGAGTTTTTATTTTCCCCACATCAAGGCCGTTGATCGCATGATTGGGGGGGGGTTTGATCTGGTGGGCCCCACCATCCAGATCGCAATCCTCCACTTTCTGGACTCCATTGGCCCATAAACATCATAGGACGGGGGCACGTGTCCATGTGAATAATTTTTGTGATGATTTGAGTATAGTTTTCTGTACAGTTACCATTGTTTATAATTACTCCGTTACCTAACTATTTTCGTGTTAAACGAATGCATCAATTTTATTTTAGTGTTTAAAGGTAAGGGATGGTCAAAGCGCAAATTCTTTTTCTTGTCACTCAACCTTTTTTCTTTTCTTTTTTTTTAAGATTTGAATCCGAATAAATAGTCTAATAAAATTACTTGAAAATTATTCAGTTATACCCTTGAGAGCTAAATAAATGTATTAATTGATTGTTGTTTTCTGACCAGTTTTTTTTTTAAATAAACAGTGGTCTTATGATATAAATATCGATTAATAAACTTTTAAGAAATTAGATTAGAATGCTCATAGTTTTAAAATATTATGTTTTATTAAAAAATTAAAATCAACTAAAAAAAATTATTATTGAACTACAAAGACTTCCATTAGATAAAGAAAGATTTTTTTTTTCTCACAATTATGAGTATAGATAGACGTGTCCTCAAATATTAATAAATATAGATTATATAAGTTGAGTTATAGTATAACGGATTTTATTAGTCTCAATAGATTTATAATGATATAATATATATCAATAATTTATGGTTGTAGCGATTATATGAGTGTCAAAAATAAAAATTATGCAAGTGATATATCTCACTCTTGAAAATAGGTTTGAAAGAACAACAATCTAACACATGAATTGTTAAAAAAGAGTATTTTAAAGTTTATATATAACGGCGGATTGACGCTCCCAACAACGTTGATTACATCGATTTTGATACCCTACGAAAACTCTTTTCACTTTTCAATTTTAAAAAAATATATAGAACATCAATGGATTTCTTCACAGCATTGTTAATAAAAATTGATTTATCGGTTATATTATCATAAATATTTGTATCAACGTGACTACTGAGGAGTAGAGTCACCGTTAGACCTAAAGTGTCAGTGGCGGGCAAATTAGTCTGATGCATACAAATTTGACAAACAGCTTCGTTGAGGCCATCGCATTATCCAATCCATGCGCGACGACTTTTGGTCAAATTCCCATCCAAAATAAAATTATCACAAACTAACGCTTTAACAATGTGATGAATTTCTTTGGAACGATTGTAATTAGTAATTTTAAAATAACGACGGCCATAAATAAATAAAAGCTAAACCTAATTCGCACACTGATATTATAACAAACAATACAACCAAAAAAAAGCCAAAAATAAAGGGTCCCGCGGTAACCATTTACTATTAAAATAATTTTCTTTCAACTAATAATAATAAAACACGAAGTGTGGGCAGAAGTAAAAGCCAAGCTTCTGTCTCTGTGCGTGTGAGAGAGAGAGAGAGAGAGAGAGCATTTTCGCCCGCACTTGCTTTGCTTCTTTTTTTTTTTTTTTTTAAATTTGGCAAAAAAAAATGGCAAATTTTCAATTCAATTTCAAATGAAGAAATTCTAACACAACCGCTAAATTTCTAAACCTTCGTATACGGTGGGTTCCGTAATTTTCTCTCTCTTTTTAATTTATATATATATTTATTTATTTATTGTAATAATGAAATGAATTAAAAAAACTTTAAAAAAAAGGTAGTATTTATTTATTTTGGGATCTGTAACTGTGGCTCTAATAAATCACCTTTTGCGAATCCGAAATTTGAGCTTTTGATATTCTGTTCTGTAAATGATAGGTAAAAGTTTTGTCTAGAGGGATTGTTTTTAAAGAATTATGAGCAAAGAGAAGCCACCTGAGCCCCTTGATTTCTTTATCTGGACTGTTGAGGTAAACTCCATTCTCTCTTTTAATTTTTGTTCTTTTCAATTCGAATTCGTTTGTTTAATTATTTTGGATCTCCTTTTGTTGAATTAGATCTCGTTTGATGCCATTTATCTATTTGTCCAGTTGTTTTTTTATTTGGTCATTATTGAATTTGTGAAATAGGAAGTTTGATATTGACTTGACTGTTAGTTTTAAATGAATTGGTGTGTTGATTATTGAGTGAGGAAATTAATTGGGGAAACAAATTTTTTTAGCAGCGGGCTTTTTGACGGAATATATTGGGTTTTCTTATACTAAATTGACAGGTTTGTTTAGTGAAGGACGGTTTTTGCTGGTTTGGGTAGAAATGATCGCCTGTGTATTGGTTGATGATTTGAGTCTCTCTTGGTAACAAATGGTTTTTTGCTTAAGGTTTAAATTGTTGAATGCTAATGATGAGGAACAAATGGTTTTTTGCTTGTGGTTTAAATTGTTGAATGCTAATGATGAGGATGATCAGGAAATGCGATAAGTGTGGAAGGTTTGCGTGTGTGTGAGGATATGCAATTTGAGAAGTAAGAGCGGGTAGTTGTATCAAATCATTTCTTTCATGCCCAGATATCATCTGGGTCTGAGTTCAGTTTCGATTATACCTTTGTTACGAAATATGCAACACAAGTCGTGAAGTTTGGCCACAGAGTATATTCATGTTAGCGGTCTTTTGTTTGTGAGAGAGTATTGCATGCCTGGGAGGGAAGTTTTGGTTGCGCACTGACGCATATAACGGCTACTGCAAAGAGATTCTGTTACGAGTACCAGTATATGTTATGTTTATAAGGTAGTCTTGAATCTTCTGGAGATGTATTTGAGTATTAAGATAAGAAACAGTTCTTGATGGTACTTATAAGATGCTTTAGGGCTCTTGTTTAACTAGATACAATCGTAAAACCAGTCTTAAGATATTATGTCGCCCGTTACCGGTCGATTGTAGGATATATAGAATTTGTTGCTTGTAGACAGGACAATTCTTAAAGGGGAACAGAGAAGGCTAATGTTATCCGCTTGATTTGTCATATTTATGTGCTCATAGCATGGATTTTATTAATGAATTACGATAAAGATGGACAAAATTGTGATTTGCCTTGTTCATAAGTTCTCCGGGTGATAAGGACATAGTGTGATTAAACATGGAAATAACAATCATCATTACTTAGCAGCCTGTCTTTTGAAGAAAGAATTACATGAAATAATTTGAACGAGCATTAATAGTGGGAATGGACTTGGAAACCTAACTTATTGAAATTACTCGAATACATTTACTTTTGTGCTGATAAAAAAAACTTTTTGGTGCATCGACCATTTTGGTTTATGGAAGAAAACAAAAAGTGTGAATATTTGGTTTAATGACATGCCTCATGCATTGACCTTGCTGTCTTTTCAGGATGTTGGTTTATGGTTGGAGGAGATAAATCTGGGTGGCTATCGTCAGATCTTCAAAGAGAATGGTGTCAATGGAGAATACTTGGAGGGCATGTCAATGTTCACGACTGAACAGATTCTTCGGTTTATAAGACGGTGCCATATGAAGTGGGGAGACTTCATCACATTGTGTAAGGAACTCAGACGAATAAAAGGTTGCTCTCCCTCTCCCTCTCCCTCTCCCTGTGTGTGTGTGTGTGTCAGGAAGAAGTTCTGGCCAATTATGAATATGAAGTTAACATTATGTTTGAGAGAATGTTTAATTGATTGCATATTAGATTATTTGAAATAGGGGCTATTTTTGGCTATTGATGAGTCTTATGGTCATTACATGGGTAACAAGTAATTTATAAAATATGTTCATATCATCAATTCAAGCTGTTTGAACAAATGATAGAGAATAGTTGAGAAAAAGATTGCCTTTCTTGAATGAAACGAAATTGGATTTATGCGATATTGGAGAGAGTAGTGCCATACTTTCTTCTATAAATTTTAATGTTTTGATGATGTTTGTCTCCGCAGAAGACTATCATCTTGTGTACTTGTTAATAGATAGCTTTTCTCTCATTTGTTATTGTATTTTTGGACGTTTTACATTATCATTGTTGACACCAAAATACATTTTTAGTGGCTTGTCTAAAAGGGGAGCAAAAGGTTCGCAGGCCTTGGTGGGCTCCGTCTTGCCTCTCTGTAGTATTTGTGAAGGTGGCAAAGCGAAACAGACAGTCGCGAGTTGTTTCCTTGAAGCTGGAACCATGATGCAAAATCTACTTTATGTGTATGTATATCTAGTTTTGTTTTTGTTTAGGAAACAGAGTAGGAAACAAAAACTCAAATGTTTGTCCTAAATCTGGCAAGGTGTTGTCTATAGTTCTTCTTTGGAGAACTCTCTTACTTAAGCACGAATACAAAAGCCCTTTTATATGTTCTGGTCTCGTTGATTTGGTGGTTGTATCAATTGTCTCATATCTGTGAGCAAAATACAATCAATGTCATATAAAGAAATGCTGATAGTTTGGATCACTCGTGAAGAAACTCACATGAACGGTTATAGCTTGTACTTTCCTCTCATGAAATATTCTTATCAGCTGCTGATTGAGATTAATTTTGTCATTTGTTTAGGGCTAATGATTTATAGTATTTTCCAGATTCAAAAAAATATCAAGCACTTCTACTTTGTCTTTGAAGTAGCTTCATATATTTCATGTTGTTGTAAAGGGAATGTTTATGTTGCCGCTTGCCACAACATGTTTTAGGAAATCAATTTGATGCTTTTTCCTATCTCCAGAAATTTGACTGCAAAAAAGTGTACACTGTTTTAATCTTTTTTTAGTAGGCTTGAAATCAATTTCCAAAGCCCTTTCTTTTTCCCCTAAAGTGACAATTGTGTAGGTGTATTTATAAAATGAAAAATATATATTTGATTCCCAGAAAGTAAATGATCATTATTCATTCATTAACTGTGATGAGCAAAATTCGATTATTTGTTAAGTCCTACAGCGTACGAGAAAGCTTCAAAAAGGAAAAGGCAAAGGAAAAAAGAGAAAAAAAGAGGCGTTTAAAGCTGATTAAATACTTCTAAAAAAAAAAAGCTGATTAAATAGGATCCACATTTAGTCGAACGGCTAAGGCTTGGGCTTAAAAGTGCAACCCACCACTCACGGCCTGAGCTTTAGCTCAGTGGATCTCTCTCTCTAGCAATCAAAAGCAAGTCAAATTTCCTCCCACTTCGCCATTCACATTCAGTGTCAGTGGCTGGCTCGTGCTGGCTAGCAAAAAAACACATAACCCTAAACCTCAAGAAGCCAAAAAAAAATAATAATAAAATTAAAAAAATGTTCTCTCCAGGAACAAAGAGAGCGAATTTGAGCCGGCGAAAAGAGCGAAATCAAGTGGATTCACACTCACCGGTAACTCCACTCGCCGAGAATCGTAAATCTCAACACGACATCACTTCGATCGCCAACCGGCCCAGCACCGGCACTCCTGCTCCTTGGGCCCCACGCTTATCTGTTCTCGCCAGGTATCCTCATTGCATTTCACCACTAGAAATATAAATTGCTCCCATTTTTGTTTCAATTTTAATTTTCCATTTCGTGATTTTTGATGCTAGATTTCCAAGTAATGTTAGTTAATGTTCGTACCTTTTATTGTTTATACGATTGTCTGAGGTGATGCAACTTTTAATGAAGTTGTTGTGGAATGAAATCACTAGCTGTCAAGTATAAGTGGGGGATAGCTAACCAATAAAAATATTTTGCTAAATACTGTAGCAACTTTAAGGCTAAGCTTACGACGGTTAAAGGTTATGTTTGTAACTGTAGTATTTCTACTTAGCTTATATCAGTTGAAAGTGTTTGGTAAACATTTAGCTGTTTTTAGTTGGCAAGCACCTACTTATATTTGATAGTTAGTGATTTCGTTCTACAGGAGTTGTGGATTAAAAGTGACAAAACCTCAGTTCCTAACATATCTCTGGTGTAACATATGTTCTGGGGCTACATTTTAATATTTTGTGATGTATTTTTTTTTTTTTTCATTTTCTTTTTTGGTCCCTAGAATTCCGCCTGCAGGCAAAAGTGAGAAAGGTGATGTGGTCGATCCTATTAAGCCTGTATTTATTGGAGAGTTTCCCCAAGTTGTTCGTGATGAACAGACCAGCATTCTTCGGAAGCACATTCCTGGTCAGTTCAATTGGCTCCAGTGACAAGTCTCTCTTTGCTACTATTTATTTGGAGAAGATGATTACAAACTCTTTTAATTTCTTTTTTGGCAGGTGATGCTTGTATATCTGGTGGAATAGATAGGGAAATGTGTCTTTCCTGGATTATCTGTGGAAGCAGACTCTTTATTTGGAATTACTTGTCGTCTGCAGCGTTAAACAATTGCATTGCTCTGGAGATCCCTTCGAATGTTTTGGATCAGGGACATACTGGTAGAAATTCTTATCATGGTAGTCATTGGTTGCTTAGTGTTGTTAATTGGGATAGCACCTCAGTGCCAACAAATAAAGTTGCCCGACATTGGAACTCTGCTGGAATTGTATTGTGTAACCAAAAAACTGGAGCTCTTGTATTCTGGCCTAATATTCGTGAAAATGTAAATAATCTGGTTATCAGTCTTGCATCATCTGATGAATCAGAGGTTACTTCTTCGCCTGTTTATGGGAAGACTACCCCTAATGGTCAGCGGCATGGGAACAGGGTCAGGAGTAGATTGATTGTATCGAGTACTTTTAACTCCATGATTGCTTCTGCGGTTCCTGGTACACAACAGTCTTGTGTTGCCCTAACAAGTAGTTCAAGTGGTGAGCTTTGGCTGTTTTACTGCAGCCCTGATGGTATCCACCGTAGCAAAGTATATCATGAGTTGGCTGGTGCATCATCTCAGAGCAGTGATGGTGGGCAACTTGCAGGGAGCAAGGGTTATCCAAGGTCACTAACCTGGGGTTACTCTCTGTCTTCTTCTAAGGAACCCAACTGGCAGTTCTTGTTGCTGACTGATCATGAGATACAGTGCTTCAATATTAAACTTTTCCCTGATTTGAATGTGTCAAAGCTCTGGTCACATGAAATTGTTGGCACCGATGGTGATTTGGGTATAAAAAAGGATTTGGCTGGTCAGAAGAGAATCTGGCCTCTGGATGTGCAAGTAGACAATCACGGTAAAGTGATTACGATTCTTGTTGCCACTTTCTGTAAGGATCGTGTCAGCAGTTCAAGTTACACACAGTATTCTCTGCTAGCCATGCAATATAAATCTGGGGTAAACATCTACTCTGATATTCACGAAAGAGTCTTAGAGAAAAAAGCTCCTATCCAAGTGATAATTCCGAAGGCAAGAGTAGAAGAGGAGGACTTCTTATTCTCAATGAGGCTTAGGGTCGGGGGAAAGCCTCCAGGATCAGCAATCATACTTTCTGGTGACGGAACAGCAACAGTCTCACATTATTATAGGAACTCTACTCGACTATATCAGTTTGACCTGCCTTATGATGCCGGAAAAGTTCTTGATGCTTCAGTTCTTCCTTCATCAGATGATGGTGAAGCTGGTGCATGGGTTGTGCTAACTGAGAAAGCGGGAATATGGGCAATACCAGAAAAGGCTGTTGTACTTGGTGGAGTTGAACCACCTGAGCGAAGCTTGTCACGGAAAGGAAGCTCCAATGATGGATCAGTTCCTGAAGAGAGAAGAAACTTTACGTTGGCAGGTCCTAGAAGAGTTAGCTCTGATGCTTGGGATGCTAGAGATAGACAAAAGGCTGTTACGACTGGGATTGCACGTCGATCAGCCCAGGATGAAGAATCAGAGGCTTTACTCGGTCATCTTTTTCATGATTTTCTGTTATCTGGGCAGGTTGATGGTTCATTTGAAAAGCTTCAAAACTCTGGGGCATTTGAAAGAGATGGAGAAACAAGTGTTTTTGTCCGGACTAGCAAAGCCATTGTGGACACCTTGGCTAAACACTGGACAACAACTAGAGGTGCTGAGATTTTGTCTATGGTATCCAGTCAGCTCAAGGATAAGCAGCAGAAGCATGAAAAGTTTCTGCAGTTTCTAGCTTTGTCCAAGTGTCATGAGGAGTTATGTGCTAGACAGAGTACGATCTGCTGCCATTTGACTTGCAGTGCTTATTCAGATTTGGAATCCCCCCCTTACATATAGTGTGTCAGGGCATGAAATCTTGTTACTGTTATTTTGTGAAAATGGAAGAGATCTACCATCTGCTTCCCCTTAAATTTCTTGCAGAACATGTACAATTCATGACATTGCATGATTACACTTTTTTTTAGGGGGAACAAGAACTTAAGGTGTTTCAAGATGAGTAAATTTGTTTTTCGTGCTAACAGGACATTCTTTTCAAATCATCTTGGAGCATGGTGAAAAGCTTGCTGGAATGATTCAACTCAGGGAACTGCAAAGTATGATTAGCCAGAACCGTACAGAGATTCAAATTTCAGGTGCCCTGTGGGATCTTATTCAATTAGTTGGTGAAAGAGCTCGCCGTAATACTGTGCTTCTGATGGACAGAGACAATGCTGAAGTCTTCTACAGTAAGGTTTCTGATCTTGAAGAGGTATTTTATTGCTTAGACAAACAACTGCAGTATGTAATTAGTGTAGAACAGCCACATGGGGTTCAGATCCAGAGAACATGTGAACTCTCAAATGTATGTGTTACTATAGTTCGCGCGGCCATGCACTATAGAAATGAGCATCGCATGTGGTATCCACCACCTGAAGGTTTGACACCTTGGTCTTCTCAATATGTTGTACGTAATGGGCTGTGGAGCACTGCTGCTTTCATTCTCCAGCTGCTAAACGAAACTCCTGGACTTGATACGTCTACAAAATCAGATGTGTGTGCTCATCTAGAAGCACTCTGTGAAGTTTTACTAGAAGCATATAGTGGGGCTATCACAGCAACAGTTGAGCGTGGAGAAGAGCACAAAGGTCTGTTGAGTGAGTATTGGAATAGACGGGATTCACTTCTAGACTCCCTTTATCAACAAGTCAGAGGCTCTCTGGGAGCTCGTTACCAGGTCAACACATTTTCAGGTCATTTTTTTCCTTGTTTTAAACCTGCTGGTGGATATTTATGCATTCTTAAACTGATTGTTTTTCCAGGATTTGTATGAAATTGTTGAAGAAAAAGATGTAGAAACGCTCAGAAAGCTTTCTTCAAGTTTGCTGTCTATTGCAAAACGGCATGAAGGCTACAAAACTATGTGGAAAATATGTTGTGACCTTAATGATTCACAACTGCTGGGAAATCTTATGGTATGATATGTTTGTTCACTTTTGCATGTTTTCTATTTCTTTTAGTCCATTTTCTAGAGCATCTGCAGTGATCGTTCTTGTGTGAGAGAGAAATTTTCTCATCTATCATTTGTCCATGATTTATGGCATGATCATCTGTTAAGAAGTTGCCCTCTACTTCTTAAAAATAATTAAGAATATGTATGTGAACTTGGTATCATGTGTTGGAGTTTGGATGGTATCATATGGTGGATGGATATTTTCTCATTCTTATAGGTTTTCATGCATTGATACATGTGCAGAACTACATACTTTGTAAATAGTGTCTTTTCTTATTGTTTTGGTTGTCATATCAGCAAACCTTACACAATTGTGTCAGTTTATATTTCCTTTTCTTTTCTTTGTAGATATCATTGATGCAAGTTTAACTTTGGTTTTTCGTTATCTTAATTGAGGCTTATGTGGTTATAACGTAAATGATTTATTACACAGCATGAGAGCATGGGGCCTAAGGGAGGCTTCTGTCAGTTTGTATTTAAACAACTATATGAGAAGAGGCAATTTTCCAAGATTTTAAGGCTTGGAGAGGAGTTCCAAGAAGAGCTATCTGTTTTTCTGAAGTATCACCGTCATCTTCTTTGGCTTCATGAAGTGTTTCTTCATCAGTTTTCCTCAGCATCAGAAACTCTTCACGTTTTAGCTCTCTCTGAAAATGAGAGCTCTATTTCATCAGCTGAAGATGGGGAAGCCGCTGACCATGTGATTCATGAACCAACATTGGCAGACAGAAAGCGCCTGTTGAACCTTGCAAAGATAGCTGTCATCGCTGGTAAGACTACTCATTAATTCTCTGTATGTATATGTTGGCCTCATCTTGTTTTATTTTTGTTAAATTGATCAAGTTTTAAATTTCTTAAACATGAGGCCATTTTGTACATATCCTTTGCCTTTTTTTTTTAATAAAAAGAAAGCAAAGCAAGTTTGATGTGAGTGCGGGAGGAAAGGCTCAATTGCATCAGTATGTAACTGTTCAAGAAACCAAGGTCCATCTCTGTCTCAAACATGAACGGGTGTAAGTTTTAACTGAATAATAGGCTGAAATCGGTGGCACTACTCTAGTGACCACACAAAGACTTAACCTCTATGCTTACTTTTTTAAAACCAAAAAACTGCCTGTAGCACCAGGTATGGTAGCTCTATATGCACTATTGGGCTGTAAATATCATAAACAACCTGATTTTTGACCACCAACTCTACAAATAACTGCTATTGCATCTATTGAGAATTGGACCTGCCGGATAAAACAATCCTCTTTATTACAAATTTACAATCTACTTCTAGGCCAGGGAGATGGTTGAAAGATTTCAGCAATTAATATTATTATTCCATCCATTTTCATATGCTGTTTTTGCTTGTAAGATAACTTTCTTTTCTTTAGTGTCTACATTGGCTATTTGTTACCAATTTTGTGTTTATCTTACTAATCCTTTTGTAAATGCCAGCGGGTAAGGATGCTGATTCTGGAGCAAAAGTAAACCGCATCGAAGCTGATTTGAAAATTTTAAAATTGCAGGTCTGATGCAAACTTTTGATCTAAGGACATTTAATGAATATTAGCATGTCGTTGAATACAATTCACTTTTCGTGGTTTATTTTCAAAATCACTGTTTTGTCCGGAGTTCTTTTCTACAACTATTGTTCATGGAGAAACACCGAAATCGATTTCAATTCTCTGCTAGTTTTTCCTGACACACATCTGTTAAAAGTTTTTGCTTCCCTATTTATTTTATCAGCTTGTTTGTTCGCCGTAAGTCCCAACTTCTTTATCTCTTGCAGGAAGAAATCATGAAAGTTCTGGCTGCTGATGAAGTGAAGCAATATGTTGGAGGACCACTCCTTCGCCCAGAGGAATTAGTAGAGCTCTGCCTTAAAAGTGAAAACCCCGAGCTTTCACTGCTGGCTTTTGATGTGTTTGCATGGACAAGCTCATCATTTCGAAAGAGCCATAGGCACCTTCTGGAGGATTGCTGGAAGAATGCTGCAAATCAGGATGACTGGGGCCAACTTTACCAAGCATCAATAGACGAAGGATGGAGTGATGAGGAAACATTGCAACAACTGAGAGACACATTGCTGTTCCAAGCATCAAATAGGTGTTATGGACTCAATGCAGAAACTATTGATGAAGGATTTGAAGAAGTGTTGCAACTGCAAGGAGACTCAGAGGACCAAATTTTGAATGATTCAAGTTCTTCTGTAGAAGCGATATTGAAGCAACACAAGGATTTTCCATTTGCTGGCAAGCTAATGCTGACAGCTGTTGTGCTAGGCAGTGTGCAGGATGATGTCAAAGTTGGTGACGGTCCTTCCCCAATGAAATAACATTGATTCTGAATGGTACACACTGACCAATTTTCGTATATTATTCTTGTTAAAACTTGTAAAAATCATGCTGAGATGTAGTAGCTCAGCATGTTTTGCCGTCTTAGAGACTTGTAAATATTTTCTATAATGGTGAATCAACCCAACTGATCCTCTCACAGATGATGAAAACTTTGCAACAGGACTTCAAATTTTGACCATCACAGAGTTAAAGACTGTCTCGTCACAGCAGGTGCGCTTCATTTTTAATTATGTAGTTTACCTATGGAGTCTTTTTCCAGTGTGCGCATTCTTACGTATCAAAAATGGATATGAAGCACAAAAAGAAATCAAAATTGTGTCCGGATCGATATACTATTATTGGACCGGGATAGAGAGTGTTGTTTAAGCCCTAGATGCGATAGTGCTAAACTATAACAGGTAAATGTTTATTTAGCTCTCATATTTTAAATTAAGTGTTTGTTTAATTCTTATATTTAAAAAAATATCTTAAGATATTCCTGCAATTAATATGCTACACCTTCATCCTTCGATTTTTTTCTTTTATAATAATACTTTTGCAAAAATATTTTTGGGATGTTGATAAAAAGAAAAAATAATAATTTATCAAGTTAACTTTAAAAGTAACATAAAAATTTGTATAAAATTTTATATTATTAATTTATTTTTAGAATTAATTTTGTAAATAAATTTTTATAAAATAATTACTCGTAAGATTATTGCATATGTATAAAAAAAATTAGTTCTTTCACAGTGATGTTTATTGGTTAATTTGTTAATAAATAATTATTGGTTACTTTGTTAATTAATTTTTTTTTTAGATAAACTAGTTAACGTCAATAATATTATTGGAAAGGTATTATTATAAAAAGAAATAAAAAAATTAGGGTAAGAAGATGATATATTTAATTATAGGAATATTTTGAGATATTTTTTAAAATATTAAGAATTGTCGAGCCAAAATAAAACCAAACCAGTATTTACCCAGCTATTACTAAACCGCGTCGGTTTAACCTTAAATTTGTATTTTCAAGCTTGTGATAGTCTGCGTTTGGTAGCTTGGGATTACTTTTGACCTTGAGCATCTAGAATGCTTTCCATTAAGGACAAAACTATCTTGCCATTAATTGCTCTAATAAGACATGGGAAACGAAAAAGCATCAGTGCCTTAGTGGCTTGAGGATTGATTGTACCGCACTGTACAAGGCTAAAGGGACTCATTTGTACGAACGAATCCGATTTTTTTTTTTTTTTGGGTTTTTAAAATCCCTTTTTCTACCTTTTTTCCCCCCCTCAGGAATTACTTGGCTGTATTGCTGCTAAGAAAAAGATTGCGATGATGTGAATATACGCACCCACGTTTTGGAAAAAAGTGTAGATGTTGACACAAAAGCGTTCTCAGAGCCAAGACGGGTCATCTCTTCTCTCTTGTTAGACTTTTGGTGCGGAAAACTAAAATACCCTATAAAATTTAACGTAAGCCTGATGTTAAGCCTCATTACAATATGATTTTGTTTCTAATCAAACTTAACCCAAAAAAATCAGACGTCATTGCATGAAGCTCTAGATTGAATTCTAAAGTTCTGCTCTTATCACAAAACGCGGCATGAGCCACGTACGCGGAAGGGCAGCCGGCTAAAAGAACATTTATTAATGCACAACAATTCCGGGCCTCATATTTTGATTGAAAAGGCATTTGCGGGCAAGTGCTTTTAACACATCAGTTTTTACTTGGTAACTTCAACTGCCTTTCAATGTATCTTCAGCTTGCAGTTCTAGTAAGAACCTAGCTTCTTTCAATAATTAGCATAATGCAGGTGCTCCTCCTCATCGCTGCTCGCTTCACTTAAAAAGGAAACCCTTTTTTTTTTTTTTTCTTGCCAATCATCAGACTTTTCCAGCCTTTCTCCGTAAGTGAAAAGAAAAATCCTGAAGCTCTCAAATCACTGAACTCAACCATCATTGGCTGAAACTCGAATCAGACTCTTGGTATTTTCCGTTTCTGGTTCTAGTTTTGTCTCTTTTACTCCCTCCGCGCCTGCTTGGATTAAAAAAACATGTTTCACACAAACACCAACAATCAAAGTTGTGACGGCAATGGCAATGCTTTCAGTGCTGGCTTGCTTGTCACTGCCTCCGCCACCACCACCGCAACCACCACCAGTTCCACCTCCCGGTCTGACAAGTATGCCCGTCTCTGGCGCCGGAGCATAACCGTGGGCGTTATTGTTTCGCTCAAGAAAACAACTTGTTTCCCTGGACAAGATTTACTGCCATCACCTACGTCTTCATCACCCCTACTTGTAAATCAAGAAGACGACTCAGATTCTCTGCAGCAGGAACCCTCGAACACTGACAGCGCTGTTCCCGAAAATGGCTTCATCAACTTTGTCTCAAAAGCGTGCAACAGTTTTTCCAGAAAATCTTTCAAGGATGAAGGAGCTTCAAGTTCGACTCCAAGTTATGCTCCTGTGCCAACATCATCTGTTGAACAGGGACTCTGTAGAAACCTGTCCACTAAATCTCGACATGCCATTGACATTCCGTCCGAGATTGAGGAGGAAGAAAAGAGTGAAGACCAGATACTTCGTGACCGTGTTGACCGGATTGTGAAAGAAAGGCGCCTGAATTCGCTTAAGAAAATTGGTGGTCCTGAAAAAGTTGCTTCAGCCTTTGGTTCCCACTTGGAGCATGGAATCCAGGGTGTCCAACTGCCACAGCCGCATATTTGGAACACCATCAAACCAAATCATGCAAGAGAGTTTTTCCTCTTCTTACTTAATGCTAGCAACAATTTCAACATTCTCCTCCTGTTAGTTGCGGCTGCCCTGTCATTTGTCACCGGGACCATAGAGCAGGGGCCAAAAGACGGGTGGCATGATGGGGCAGCTATACTGATTGCAGTTTTTGTGCTTCTTACTTTTCCGGCAGTAACCAATTTTCGCCGAGCAAGAAAGCTGGAGAAGAAGCAATGGGAGGAGAAAAACAAATTGGAAGTGAAAGTTGTAAGAAGCGGGAGAGAACAATGCATTGCCGTATCCAATCTGCTAGAGGGCGATGTAGTACGGTTGGCAAAGGG
This sequence comes from Atalantia buxifolia, assembly GCA_030444775.1. Lineage (NCBI taxonomy): Eukaryota > Viridiplantae > Streptophyta > Magnoliopsida > Sapindales > Rutaceae > Atalantia > Atalantia buxifolia. The sequence goes on from CM059832.1 coordinate 12,198,475, forward strand.
GGATCGAGTTCCTGGTGATGGCTTGGTTGTGAACAGCGACGGTTTAATGTTGGATGATGTGCTAAACTCCGAAATTGATCCTGATCGAAACCCCTTCCTGTTCTCTGGTTCAAAGGTGATGGAGGGGCGTGGTACTATGCTCCTGATATCAGTTGGGGGGAACATAGCATCTGGCCAGGTGCTGAGATCGGTGAGCCAGGATCCTAACGAGAAGACGCTGCTAGAAGCTCAGACGGAAAAGCCAAACGCTTATATGGAGAATCTTTCTCTTGCTGTCACTGTGCTAATTGCTCTTGTGGCACTTATACGCTTATTGTGTAGGAAACACAGTGGCGATGATAATGAATTGCCTGAACTGAAGGGAAATGTTTCGGTGGGGACGTTGATGAAGATCTTTGAGAGGTTTTTGTTAAAACCTCAAGGAAAGATTAGCATTTTGGTAAGCGCCCTTACTGTTGTAGCGATAGCAGTACAGCATGGCATGCCGTTCGTGATTACAGTTTCCCTCTTTTCCTGGAATAAGAAACTGTCGATAAATCATCATGCAAAATCTCAGAATTTGTCAGCCGGTGCCACGATGGGTATTGTTTCAGTTATCTGCATCGATGTGACTGGTGGTCTCCTGTGTAACCGTGTAGATGTTAGCAAATTTTGTATTGGTGAAAAGGATGTGAACAATGATGTGGCTTCTGAAATCAACCAAGCAGTTCTTCAAGCTCTTGAGCGAGGAATTGGCGCATCGGTACTTGTGCCTGAGATTTCTGTCTGGCCAACAACCGATTGGCTGGTTTCTTGGGCAAAATCAAGGAGTTTGAATGTGGATTCTGTGGATCAGAATCTTTCCATCCTACAATATAGAAAATTGAGCTCTAATAACAAAGTTTGTGGGGTTCTGATGAAGATTAATGGTGATGATGATGATAAAATTATGCATATGCACTGGAGTGGAACTGCATCAACAATACTGAACATGTGTTCGTACTACTATGATAGCGAGGGGAAAAGTTTTGAAATCAAAGGTGAGAAAAGAAGATTTCAGAAATTGATCACAGATATGGAGGACAGTGGTCTCAGACCCATAGCATTTGCTTGTGGACAAACAGAGGTTTCGGAGATTAAAGAAAATGGGTTACACTTGCTGGCATTGGCGGGTCTGAGAGAAGAGATCAAATCAACAGTTGAAGCTCTCAGAAATGCTGGTGTACGAATAATATTGGTGTCAGAGGATGAACTTTTAGCAGTCACAGAAGTAGCATGCGAACTTGGAAATTTTAGGCCGCAGTCTAATGATATAGCACTTGAAGGTGAACAATTCCAAGAACTGAATTCCACTGACAGGATGGCCAAATTGGATTCAATGACTTTAATGGGCAGTTGCCTAGCTGATCACAAGCTTCTTCTTGTTCAGAGCGCGAAAGAAAAAGGTCATGTTGTTGCCTTCTTTGGAGGGTCATCAACCAGAGATACTCCCGCTTTAAAAGAAGCCGATGTAGGGATCACTGAGGATAATAAGTGCACTGAAATGGCCAGAGAGTGCTCTGACATTGTAATATCAGCTGTTGGTTCATTGCTTCCAATTGTGAAACTTGGCAGGTGTGCTTACTGCAACATTCAGAAGTTCACTAAACTTCAGCTGACTGGATGTGCCTCTGGCTTGCTTATAACCTTGGTCACAACATTGATTTTGGAGGAATCCCCTATAACATCAATTCAGTTGATTTGGGTATACTGCATTATGTACATTCTGGGTGGCCTCATGATGGGAATGGAGTTCAAAGACCAGGAACCCTTCACCAATCCACCGGCTAGGAGGACCAAGTCACTCCTTGACAAAGTGATGTGGAAACACACAGCAGTTCAAGTTCTATGCCAGGTTGTTGTCCTTCTGGTCTTTCAGTTTGCAGGGCAGGTAATCCCCGGCATGAACAGAGACATTCGAAAAGCAATGACCTTCAATAGCTTCACACTCTGCCAGGTTTTCAATCAGTTCGATTACACGCGCCTACAAAAGAAGGCGGTGCTACCAGTTGTCCTAAACAAATTTAACTTTCTTGTGGTTTTCGTGATTGTTATAGCTGCACAAGTACTGGTGGTTGAGTTTGCAACAAGCCTAGCTGGTTACCAGAGGTTGAATGGGATGCAGTGGGGCATCTGTTTCATTTTAGCTGTACTGCCATGGGGTATTCATTGTGGTGTAAACTTCATTGCAGATTCATTCTTAGACTGGTCCTTGTCGGGTATTTTAAGGCTAGAGTTCTCAAGGAGGCAGCAGCATCGGCCATATGTTTGGTTTCTGAGTATACCCTTTTCAATTTTCCTTTACATCTCTCTATCTCACTATTACAGCCTTGATAATTCCTTCACTTTTCGCTAGTTTATAGCAGAACAGAATAAAAGTGGCCACATAGCCTTGTAAGTAAACCAGAATCATCACTATGTTAATAGTCCCACTTCATTGATCATGTATCGGAGAAGCCTGCCTTTCCTAGCTAGTTGGGCTTTCTCGACGTTGTAAATAAACAGTAATAAATTTTTTGTTTATTCCAATAATGCTACTGGCTCTTTCCGTATTAAGCAATTCCCCATTGGACTTCAATAACATATAGGAAATGTAAGATATGCAAAGAGATCTACTATTTTTTTTTTTTTTTATTACATGAGACTAATGCTGAAATTATAACTTATATTATATGAGATTTACAATTGATATTTACAATCAAACAATTACTGGGACTAGTTTATATTAATTTTTATATAGCACTACCCAGATTTTTATCCTCTCAAATATTCGAGGGACGTCAAACTCCTATTTTAGGAGAAAGACTGCCTTCACTCGAGCTCTGAGACTCCAAGTAAGAAAATTTTAAATTAAACCCCCGCAATACTTTTTGCATGCGAATATTTATTCACACTTGTGACTTGTGAGGGAAGGATTCTAACCACTTGGACTTAGCCCAAGTGGTTGCAAAGAGATCTACTATTGAATGGCTTTGAAAGTACTCAATAATTATCTCATCCATTGAATTTATGAGCTAATATTTAAAAAGCCTAGATATGTTGAAAAAGCATGTGATAAGTGAAGGGATCCACCAGATTTTTCACTGGTTCAATTTTATGAGAAAGAAGTGTCTGTAATTATATTAATATAATTTATCTAAATATTATTATACTAATTGTATGAGAAAGTGTCTGTAATTACATTAATACATTTTATCTAAATATTAATAAGATAAATTTTAAAAGAGATTCTTAAAAATTATTCTATTTTTAAAACCTAAACATGTTAAAAAATTTATATATTTATATAAAATTAAAACTAAAAAAAATGACATATTATCACCATTTTTCATCTTTAAAAATTTACGTGGTAAGTTAAAGGACACCAGATTTTTCAGTGGTTCAATTTTCTGGCATTGAGCTACCGGCCAATTTTACATACGATTATCTTGTGGCCACTATTCTCTGTTGAGGACATGGCACCCACAAGATCTTTCAAATCCCACGTGGCATAAATCCAACCTCTTTATAATCAGAAAAAATCTACATGGAAATCCCCATCCATTACCACAACCAATTAGATGCTGCTGACGTGTAGATTTCCTAATCCACCACATCTCCCCATTTCCGATATAACCCATCTCGCACTAAGCCCCTAAACATCTTCAGTGCGAGAAAAGAAGCTTCAGCAACATAACAAAAGGCTTTCGCATAAGAACATATGGCAACCTCTGCTATCCAACAATCAGCATTTGCTGGCCAGACCGCCTTGAGGCAATCCAATGAGTTTGTTCGCAAGGTTGGAGTTGCTGACGGTGGCCGTATCACCATGAGGAGGACTGTCAAATCCGCCCCACAGAGCATCTGGTAACTACATTTTACACATTCTTAGTTGCTAAGCTTGCTTGTGTTGTTGCTTCTTTATCAAGCGTGGCATGCATGTTTGATTTTGGTTACCGATATGGCATTAGTTTTCAGCTTATGTAAAAATAAATAAAGAGATCAGACATAACTTCAAGTTAAAACAAAAAGCTCTAGGCACAAGAAAAATTGTAATTCTAGCATAAGCAGTATCAAGTATCTGATCAAGGAAACCTGTAATCGACAAACAGGTACGGCCCAGACCGCCCAAAGTACTTGGGACCATTCTCTGAGCAAACACCATCATACTTGACTGGTGAGTTCCCTGGTGACTATGGCTGGGATACCGCTGGTTTATCAGCAGACCCCGAGACATTTGCTAAGAACCGTGAGCTAGAGGTGATCCACAGCAGATGGGCAATGCTTGGAGCTCTTGGCTGCGTCTTCCCTGAAATCCTCTCCAAGAATGGAGTGAAGTTCGGCGAAGCAGTTTGGTTCAAGGCTGGCGCTCAAATCTTCTCTGAAGGTGGCCTTGACTATCTTGGCAACCCCAACCTCATTCATGCTCAGAGCATTTTGGCTATCTGGGCCTGCCAGGTCGTGCTCATGGGTTTTGTTGAAGGATACAGAATTGGTGGCGGTCCTCTTGGCGAAGGACTCGACCCACTTTACCCTGGTGGTGCTTTTGACCCACTTGGTTTGGCTGATGACCCCGATCAATTTGCCGAGTTGAAGGTCAAGGAGCTCAAGAATGGCCGCCTGGCTATGTTCTCCATGTTTGGATTCTTTGTTCAGGCTATTGTCACTGGGAAGGGTCCAATTGAGAACCTCTACGACCACATTGCTGATCCCGTGGCCAACAATGCCTGGGCTTATGCCACTAACTTTGTTCCCGGAAAGTGAAGAAACTCATGACTGGGCTTATACCCTATGAAATGTATTGTAAGCCTACTTTTAAGCCTCATTACATTATGATTTTTTGTTTCTAAGCAAACTTGAATCCAAAAAAAAAAATCAGACGCCAATGCATTAAGAGCTCTAGATTAAATTCTTACGTTCTGATCTTATCAAAAAACGCGGTCAGTGCCGCGTATACCGTGCCTTATTTTCTGATTGAAAAAGTATTTTCAGGCAATCGCTAAGAACCTAGCTTCTTTGAATAATTAGCGTAATATAATGCAGGTGCTTCTCCTCATCGCTGCTTGCTTCCCTTAGAAAGGAAACCCTTTTTTTTTCTTTTTCTTGCCAATCATCAGACTTTTCCAACGGCTTATTTCCCATTTTAAAACTTATTGCCCGTTGGATTGCTCCTATAAACAATCCAACGGCTTTGATATTTTACGCATGAAACTGGCTACCGAACGAAAGAATTGGAAGTGGGAACTAGCAAATATCGGGAGTAACTATCACATAGCTACCCCAATTTTATCTAAATATCAAAACTATCGATTTAAATTAGGAAAATGTCAAAGATCCCCTCCTCAACATAAAAATTTTACATTTTCTTACGGCTGAAAAAATTACTTTGAAACATGTAATGTCTATATTAATGAGAATAATATTTATATCAGTGTAAATGAATAATATTTTTTTTATTTTTCATCTAATTATTGGATAGTTTTCAAATAATTATAATTATTCATAGTACCAAATATCATAATTAATCATCAAATATTGTTATTCTCAATATTAGTTGAACTAGTTACTAATATTAATGATATAAATCTGCACTATATACAAGGCATATATGATGTACCATATAATTGATATTTGGATTATACTAACAAAGATTCTCTTACACAAATTACTTCATACAAATTTATCACAAATTAATTAAATTATTGCATACTTTGTTTAATATTTATTTGCTACATTATGTGACATATTTGATCTAGTGTTATTATTAGTACTATAGTTAATGGTAGTTAAGGAAAAATGAGAATTACCTCTTATTGCTTACCCAAAGTTATAACAGCGTTAACTTTATATAACATTTTATTATTTTATCCCTAGTCTTAATGTTAGTTATAAGATTTAAATATTTTCAAAATACAAATAAAGTAAAATAACTTATATACCCTTAATGGTCAAATTTTATTTTATAATGAATTGTAAATTATAGAGAAAGTTACAGGTAGGGAAAATGTTGTAAATATCCCTAATAGTTGTAAATTATCCATTTAGATTGGAATAATATTTGGTGTTATATATATAAGTCATTTCACCTTTTTAATAATCTAAAAATATTTAAATTTTATGGCTAACATCAAGGTTATGTGTAGAATAGTACAATGATACATAAGTCATTAGGGGTATATAAGTCATTTTAACTTTTTATATTCTAAAAATATTTAAATTTTATGGCTAACATCAAGACTATGCGTAGAATAATACAATGATACATAAAGCCAACACTGTTATAATTGTCGGAGAGTTTGGACCTAGTTTAAAATATGAGAGGATTTTTAATTTTTCTAAACAATAGACGATAATATTTGTTTTTTCATATTGTTAATAATTGTCATTATAGTCATTATTATTATGATTAAAGTAAATTCAGCTTATGATATTTTTTAGGGTAATTTTCAGAAACCTCCCCTGAGATTTGGTTTATTCTCACTTAGATAAAAAGTATTCGCGTATTCTCAGTAACCTCCCCTAACGTTAGTATTCCTACTCTTAGACCGTTTGTTGACTGATAAAATGACCAACATACCCTTGACTTCAAAACAACACATTTTTTATATTAAGATTAATATACAGTATGTACTATTGGTTAATGGTATCATATTTGTTTTGGCGCCAAATAGATATCAACACAATGAAAGTACCAAATCACCCTTGTTATTTTCCAAAATGACTTACCTAAAAGAGAAAAAATTTGAAGTCTTTTTTTTTGGGAAAATAGGAAAATTTTGAATTTTTTAAATAGAAAAAATTTTGAAATTTAATTTCAACTTGCTTCTAAAATAATTTCAATTTGCTTCTCAAACTCAAGATACAAGATAAAGCATTCATCTTCCTTCATTAGTATCAAACCACCACTGCAAATATCACTTTATCTCCACATCAATCATTTATAAACTCTTTCAACAAAAAAAATTAATAGACTCCATAAGGCATTAATTTTGATCATTTATCAACAAATGGAGACTCTGCAACATTAATGGCACACGCAAGAGCAACAACTTTGTTCCCGCACCTTCTTGCTTGTCATGAGGGTCACTGCCAGCCGTAGTAATCCATTCATTTCGCTTATCCACATCTTTGTATGGATATAAATGTCAAAGTGTGTTGCAGTTGAGAAGTCTGTAGTTCTGAAAGTAGGGTAATGTTTGTATCACCACAAAACTAAGATGGACAATTTCATGAAACACGAAAAAATAAAATTTGGCCAAATAAGATTAAGAAGGAACATTTCCAACATCATCCTTCCCCAAGTCAACAAGCATAATATGCTCTGCACATTGCTTTTTATCATTAAAAATTTTCTTTTCAAACACTAGATTCTCATTAGCAGTCTTGTCTTTTCTAACAATGCCAAGGAGTTGATTAATAACCTTTCTCTGTAAATAATGATAAAAGGTGAACATCTGCAATCATCACAACAATACAAACAAAAATTCTGATAGCAGAAAATAATTAATGCATAGAGTGGAAACAAATCTTATATAGTCATTATGTATCTCTAAAATCAAAACTTAAGAGGAAAGAGACAAAAATGTTATTTAACAAGATTAGAGAAATCAAAACAAATCTTATTATTAACCTTCTTCATACTAGTAAGAATTTTTGGAATAGAAGCCACTAGTAAACTCAATTTAACAAGATTAGAGAAATAAATAGATAAACAAAAAGCTTGGAAATTAAATATTATTTCTCGACAAACAAATAGTATTAGGGCAAAGTAGGCAAACTTGTAATTAAGTCATGTATGGACTTGAATTAACATCTCAATGCTTTCTATATTTCAAATGAAATCTACAAGAATTTACCTTTAATAAGGTTGACTTAATATGATGTGGAAAATGTGACCAAGAAGGACAACCTCCTTGTATGCTTCACTTGTCATGCTCGACTTCTCTAATTTTGGACTAAAATGCCGTGTGTAACTTTATTGAACGTGACCAGAGCCGTGGTCTAAAATTGCATTAAAAATAAAATGTCAAAAAAGTTAACTTGAAGAAACAACAATGAAGAAAATGATATTAAAAAATATAAATTGAAAGACAACAATTTACAGAATTTTTAATGCAACTGTCCATACTTCCATTTATACAAAACCAACAAGTTATCAGCAATAATAGGTTAATATAATTTCTCCATCACAAATTGATCTAGTTTTTCCACATGTAACCATTACTTTATAATTTTAGTGCATGCCCCAATAAAGCCATGTAATGCACTTCACTGTTGAAACTTTTTTCCTTGAATTAAAACAGATATGCAACTAAAATAGCTCATGTGCACCCTAAACCCACTTATCCAAAGGATACAGCAAACCATTTCATTTTTCGCAACCCAAGTCATGTACATAACACGATAAAAACCCAAAAAAATTCAAAAACCCCTTTAACAGAATACTACCTATATACACTTCAAACTATCTTCAAGATACATTTTCATATTTAATTTTATTATAACTATCATGAATCTATTGAAAAAAAAATAGAAGAAACAAATAAAAATCTCAAAAATTTTCAAGAACCATTTTTCAATCAATGAGAAGGCAGTAGAGATATTTAGCTCTATGTTCAACGTGCTTTTACAATACTCATTTAACTACAACTAACACTAAATGATGGACAAAATCAAAAGCAACAACAACAATATTAAAAAATTTTCAAGACCCATTTGCTAATATTTCACCGAGACTACCAATTTCAACTAATAAAACTAGCATGCATTGAAAGAATTAATACCTTATTCGTGGCTTGAAAACAGTGGGATGATTGGGTAGTTGTTGGCAAAACTCACTTGCGGTTGTGAATCATTCGTAGCCGATATTAGAGTTTGCTTCACCGTCATGGTCTTTGATTTATGGCTGAAGTACTTGATCAAACCATAAGGGAGAAAATGAAATGGGTTTTGCTTGGTTGCTTTGGTTTTGTGGAGTGAAGTGACGGGTACTTTTTATTGTATTAATGTCTTTTGGGTAAAAGCGTACTTCAACTTATTCTCCAATGGATATTAACAATGTTCAAATCATTTTCAAACCCCAATGCGAAAATATTAGGTTAATTTGAATAGTTTTATCGTTAACGTGTTTAATTTACAATCTTGCCCTTTTCTACTTAACATATACTAAACGGAATACTAACATTAGGGGAGGTTTCTGAGTATACGCAGATACTTTTTTTCTAAGTGAGAATATGCTAAACCTCAGGGGAGATATCTGAAAATTACCCATATTTTTTATGAAATGTTTGTATAGTCTATATGATATTATTTTTTATAGTAATAAAAGTTTTGATAATGTTTATATATATATATAGTCTAATTGAAAACCTCTTGGTCAAGTCAACGAGAGATAATTTGTTAAAAATTAAAAATTTAATAATATAAAGCGTAATTGTTGTTGACATTGTGTTGTACCCTGAACTAAATTAACAATGTAATTAAACACCTAGAATTGAATAATTTAGGGAAAATGATATCTACGCCCTTGACATTTGGGAAAATGATCATGTAAACTCTCATGTTTTCACCAAAGGACACCAAGACCCCTTTGGTTATAATACAATTTGACTTTATTAATTAAAAAAATTTGACTTTAAAATTTTTAATAAATAAAAAATAATCTAAATAATTTAATTTGTCTAGTAAATTAATAATATTAAAATATTTTTAATATATCAAATAATTTGCAAAATGTAAATTATGATATTTATTTTAATTATATATTTGTATTTGTTATAAAAAATTTAAATAAATCTTTAGGTTAAATAGATTTTATAATTAATAAAATATATCTCTTGTATTAATAATATTAATTTTTTTTATAAACATTGAAAATAATTTAAATTTTTAAATATTTATTTTAATATTATGTTTCTATTTATTAAAAAATTTAGTTTAATATAATATAAGATTGTAAAGTACTAAAACATTTTTTATGTATTGAATTATTTTAAAATGTATATATTGTTACATTTATTTTAATATTATAGGTCTACTTATTATAAAATACTAGTGTCAATTTTTTTGAATTAATAAAGTCAAAAGGCATTATAGTAAAAAAAAGTCTTAATGTCTCTCAGTAAAAACTCAGGAATCTACATGACTATTTTCCTAAATTTTGGGAAGTGACCTTTTCATAATTTATGCTTAATTGCATATGTGATTGCATGATTTAAGTATGACAATTAAATTTTTAAAGAATAATATATTAATTTGAGTAACACTCACTTATAAATATATATTATATAATTCGTGTAGTAATCAATGTAAAATATGATGTATAATCAATTATTACAAATTTATTACACTATTAGTATACAATAAAACTATCACTAAAATATAACAATTAAAACTAAGGCAACATCATATAAGGCATAAATAACATATCCAACTATATAAGTATATTGTTAAATAAATTTATTTTTATGATTTATAAAAAAAAAAGATTGCAATTTGAAGCAATAAATAAATAGTTTTAAAATAGTAGTCAACATTATTGTTAAATTATAATGTTGACTTTACCTACAAGACAAAAATTTCCTTTCAATACTCAATTTAGGAAGCAAAATTAATGTTTTAATATATTTTCTTTTTTTATTGCATTAATTTTCCAATGTTTTTTTAATAAAAAATACTGTTTAATTTGAATTGCATTTACTGTGCTTAAAGCATTAATTTTCCAACTAAAAATAAAAGTTTACAAAGTAAATTTAGTATTTAAGCCAAATCATTGGAATTTTAACTAGATAATAGGAACACTCAACACAAAACTAGTGGAATTATTAGTTGAAATAAATGAACCCATATGTGAGAAAGTTTAACTAAAATCAGGAAAATTATCCAACAAGAAATTAAATATACTTAGAATTTAACCCAAAATATTGGTATTAAACCATTTCAGTTCGAACACCAAACACAAAACTAGTGGATTGAAAAGTTGAAACATATAAACCTATAGTTGAGAAAAATTAACCAAAATCAGGAAACAATAGAACAAAAAATAAAATTTTACGAAGTAAAATCAGTATCTAACCCAAATTATTGTAATCTTACCTCGATAATAGGAATATTCAACATAAAATCATTGAAATTATTAGTTGAAATACATGAACTCATAATCGAGAAAGTTTAACCAAAATAAGGAATTATTCCGACATAAATAAAATTTACTTGAAATTTAACCCAAAATATTGATTTTTAACGATTTTAGTAGGAACAATAAACGCAAAACTAATGGACTGAAATGTGGTAATATATTAACCTATAATTGAGGAAGTTTAACCAAAATTTGATACAAATCCAACCAAAAATTAAATGCTATAAAATAGTTTGGTACTTAATCCAAATAATTGAAATTTCACCTAAATAATGGGAACATTCAACGCAAAGTTAGTCAATTTATTAGTTGAAACTCTTGTACCAATAAGGGAGAAAGTTTAACTATGATTAGCAACTATCTTACGAGAACTAAAATTTACTTATAATTTAATCCAAAATATTGGTATTTAACAAATTTAGTAGGAACATTAAACAAAAAATTCGTGGATTCAAAAGGTGAAATAAATGAACCAATAAATGAGAAAGACTAACCAAAATTAAGGACATGCAAAATAAACTTGAAACATCCACCCATTAAATTGATATTTAATCAAAAGAATTGCAATATAATTGTTTTATAATTTTTTTAACATTTATTTATGCTAAAAAAAATTTAAAATATTTTTCTCATTTAATTAATTTTTATGTTCATGATTTAAAATTTTCATTTTTTTCATTTTATTAATTTTTTTAAAGCATTAAAAACAAATTTTAAAAATATTTAATGAACAACAGGTAAAATACCGGTTGTTCAAGTTGAAAAAGTTGTACCATAATTTGACTCAACTTTTTTTTTTCGGCTTTTAAAATCCCTTCTTCTACTTTCTTTTTGCCCCCGTAAGAATTACTTCGGCTACATCGCTGATAGGAAAATATATTGCAATGACAGTGTGAATGCACGCTTGTGGAAAAAAGTTACCGCAAAAACGTTATTGGAGCCAAGACGCGTCGCGTCATGACGTCATCTCTTCTCTCTTGTTGGTGTATAAAACTAAAATACCCTATGAAATGTATTGTAAGCCTACTTTTAAGCCTCATTACAGTATGAACTTTTTTGTTTCTAATCAAACTTGAATCCAAAAAAAATCAGACGCCAATGCATTAAGCTCTCTAGATTAAATTCTTACGTTCTGCTCTTATCAAAAAACGCGGTCTGTGCCGCGTATGCCGTGCCTTATTTTCTGATTGAAAAAGTATTTTCTGGCAATCGCTAAGAACCCCCAATTCAGGTGCTTCTTTGAATAATTAGCATAATATAATGCAGGTGCTTCTCCTCATCGCTGCTTGCTTCCCTTATAAAGGAAACCTTTTTTTTTTTTCTTTTTTCTTTTTCTTGCCAATCATCAGACTTTTCCAGCCTTTCTCCATAAGTGAAAAAAAAAAATTCCCGAAGCTCTCAAATCACTCGACTCAACCATCGTTGGCTGAAACTTGAATCGGTCTCTTGGTAGTTTCCGTTTCTGGTTCTAGTTTTGTCTCTTTGCTTGCTCCGCAGCTGCTTGGATTAATAAAACATGTCTCACACAAACACCAACAATCAAAGTTGTGACGGCAATGGCAATTCTCTCAGTGCTGGCTTGCTCGTCACTGCCTCCGCCACCACCACCAGTTCCACCTCCCCGTCTGACAAGTATGCCCGTCTCTGGCGCCGGACCATAACCGTGAGCGTTGTTGTTTTCTCTTTCAAGAAAACAATTTGTCCCCCTGGACAAGATTTACTGTCAGCACCAACGTCTTCATCACCCCTACTTGTAAATCAAGAAAACGACTCAGATACTCTGCAGCAGGAACCCTCGAACACTGACAGCGCTGTTCCCGAAAATGGCTTCGTCAGCTCCGTCTCAAAACCCTGCAACAGTTTTTCCAGAAAGTCTTTCAAGGATCAAGGAGCTTCAAGTTTGACTCCAAGTTATGCTCCTGCGCCAACATCATCTGTTGAACAGGGACTCTGTAGAAACCTGTCCACTCAATCTCGACATGCCATTGACATTCCGTCCGAGATTGAAGAGGAAGAAAAGAGTGAAGACCAGATACTTCGTGACCGTGTTGACCGGATTGTGAAAGAAAGGCGCCTGAATTCGCTTAAGGAAATTGGTGCTCTTGAAAAAGTTGCGTCAGCCTTTGGTTCCCACTTGGAGCATGGAATCCAGGTTGTCCAATTGCCACCGTCACATATTTGGAGCACCATCAAACCAAATCACGCAAGAGAGTTTTTCTTCTTCTTACTCAAGGCTAGCAACAATTTCAACATTCTCCTCCTGTTAGTTGCGGCTGCCCTGTCATTTGTCACCGGGATCATAGAGCGGGGGCCTAAAGACGGGTGGCACGATGGGGCTGCCATACTGATTGCAGTTTTTGTGCTTCTCACTTTTCCAGCTGTAGCCAATTTTCACAGAGCAAGAAAGCTGGAGAAGAAGCAATGGGAGGAGAAAAACAAATTGGAAGTGAAAGTTGTAAGAAGCGGGAACCAACAACTCATTGCCGTATCCAATCTGCTAGAGGGCGATGTAGTACGGTTGGCAAAGGGGGATCGAGTTCCTGGTGATGGCTTGGTTGTGAACAGCGATGGTTTAATGTTGGATGATGTTCTAAACTCCAAAATTGATCCTGATCGAAACCCCTTCCTGTTCTCTGGTTCAAAGGTGATGGAGGGGCGTGGAACTATGCTCCTGATATCAGTTGGGGGGAAAGTAGCATCTGGCCAGGTGCTGAGATCGGTGAGCCAGGATCCTAACGAGAAGACGCTGCTAGAAGCTCAGACGGAAAAGCCAAACGCTTATATGGAGAATCTCTCTCTTGCTGTCACTGTTCTAATTGCTCTTGTGGCACTTATACGCTTATTGTGGAGGAAACACAGTGGCGATGATAATGAATTGCCTGAACTGAAGGGAAATGTTTCGGTGGGGACGGTGATGAAGATCTTGGAGAGGTTTTTGTTAAAACCTCAAGGAAAAATTAGCATTTTGGTAAGCGCCCTTACTGTGGTAGCGATAGCAGTACAGCATGGCATGCCGTTTGTGATTACAGTTTCCCTCTCTTTCTGGAATGAGAAACTGTTGATAAATCATCATGCAAAACCTCAGAATTTATCAGCCGGTGCCACGATGGGTATTGCTTCAGTTATCTGCATTGATGTGACTGGTGGTCTCGTGTGTAACCGTCTAGATGTTAGCAAATTTTGTATTGGTGAAAAGGATGTGAACAATGATGTGGCCTCTGAAATCAACCAAGCAGTTTTTCAAGCACTTGAGCGAGGAATTGGCGCATCGGTACTTGTGCCCGAGATTTCTGTCTGGCCAACGACCGATTGGCTGGTTTCTTGGGCAAAATCAAGGAGTTTGAATGTGGAGTTTGTGGATCAGAATCTTTCCGTCCTACAATATAGAAAATTGAGCTCTAATAACAAAGTTTGTGGGGTTCTGCTGAAGAATAATGGTGGTGATGAAGATAAAATTATGCATATGCACTGGAGTGGAACTGCATCAACAATACTGAACATGTGTTCGTACTACTATGATAGCGAGGGGAAAAGTTTTGAAATCAAAGGTGAGAAAAGAAGATTTCGGAAATTGATCAAAGATATGGAGGACAGTGGTCTCAGGCCCATAGCATTTGCTTGTGGTCAAACAGAGGTTTTGGAGATTAAAGAAAATGGGTTACACTTGCTGGCATTGGCGGGTCTGAGAGAAGAGATCAAATCAACAGTTGAAGCTCTCAGAAATGCTGGTGTACGAATAATATTGGTGTCAGAGGATGAACTTGTGGCAGTCCCAGAAGTAGCATGCGAACTTGGAAATTTTAGGCCGGAGTCTAATGATACAGCACTTGAAGGTGAACAATTCCGAGAACTGAATTCCACTGAAAGGATGGCCAAATTGGATTCAATGACTTTAATGGGCAGTTGCCTAGCTGATGACAAGCTTCTTCTTGTTCAGAGCGCGAAAGAAAAAGGTCACGTTGTTGCCTTCTTTGGGGGCTCATCAACCAGAGATACTCCAGCTTTAAAAGAAGCCGATGTAGGGATCACTGAGGAGAATAAGTGCACTGAAATGGCCAGAGAGTGCTCTGACATTGTAATAGCAGCTGTTGGTTCATTACTTCCAATTGTGAAGCTTGGCAGGTGTGCTTACTGCAACATTCAGAAGTTCACTAAACTTCAGCTGACTGGATGTGCCTCTGGCTTGCTTATAACCTTGGTCACAACATTGATTTTGGAGGAATCCCCGATAACATCAATTCAGTTGATTTGGGTATACTGCATTATGTATATTCTGGGTGGCGTCATGATGAGAATGGAGTTCAAAGACCAGGAACCCTTCACCAATCCACCGGCTAGGAGGACCAAGTCACTCCTTGACAAAGTGATGTGGAAACACACAGCAGTTCAAGTTCTATGCCAGGTTGTTGTCCTCCTGATCTTTCAGTTTGCAGGGCAGGTAATCCGCGGCACGAACAGAGACATTCGAAAAGCAATGACCTTCAATAGCTTCACACTCTGCCAGGTTTTCAATCATTTCGATGCCATGCGCCTACTAAAGAAGGCGGTGCTACCAGTTGTCCTAAAAAAATTTAACTTTCTCGTGGTTTTCGTGATTGTTATAGCTGCGCAAGTACTGGTGGTTGAGTTTGCAACAAGCCTAGCTGGTTACCAGAGGTTGAATGGGATGCAGTGGGGCATCTGTTTCATTGTAGCTGTACTGCCATGGGGTATTCATTGTGCTGTAAACTTCATTGCAGATTCATTCTTAGACTGGTCCTTGTCTGGTATTTTAAGGCGAGAGTTCTCAAGGAGGCAGCAGCATTGGCCATCTGTTTGGCTTCTGAGTATCCCCTTTTCAATGTTCCTTTACATCTCTATATCTCAGTATTACAACCCAGATAATTCCTTTACTTTTCGCTAGGTTATAGCAGAACAGAATAGAAGAGGCCACATAGCCTTGTAAGTAAACCAGAATCATCGTCTTGTTTGATGCTACTATGTTAATAGTCCCACTTCATTGATCATGTATCAGAGAAGCCTGCCTTTCCAGCTAGTTGGGCTTTCTCGACGTTGTAAATAAACAGTCATAAATTTCTTGTTTATTCCAATAATGCTGCTTGTTCTTTCCATATTAAGCAATTCCCATTTGCACTTCAATAACACATAGGAAATGTAAGATATGCAAAGAGATCTACTGTTGATTGTTGAATGGTTTTTAAAGACGAGAGAATGTACTCAATAATTATCTCATCCTTTGAATTTATGAGCTAATATTTAAAAAGAACAATTTTTACGCATGAGGGTTTGCCGTATTAACTAGTTACTAGTTAAGTTGACAGTCAGTGAACTGTTTAAATTACTAAACTACCCTTCCTGCCAAAATAATAAATCATTAAAAAAAGCTAATTATTTTGAAAATAACCGATCCTTGGCAAACTCAAACTCATCACCATGATTCAGAGATATTGGTTGAATATGCCTTCTTCTTCAACCACAATCGTCTCCAAATGCACAATACGCCCAGATCAAAAATCAAGAATCAAGCTTCTCAGACTCTCTGTTTTAGACCTCCCCATGCTCTCTTGCCAGTACATTCAAAAGGGCGTCCTCCTCACAGCCCCTCCATTTTCAATCACCCATTTCATTTCGTTGCTCAGGCAATCAGTTTCGGTCACTCTTTCCCACTTCCCCGCCCTCGCCGGCCGCCTCTCCACCAACTCTGACGGCCACATCAGCATCCTCTGCAACGACGTGGGGGTTGACTTCATTCATGCAAAGGCCATTTTTCTTTCCGTCAACAGTCTGCTCTCACCCATCGACGACCCCAATTCTTTCAAGGAGTTCTTCGCTTTTTTGACTTCCTTCCGAAGTTCCTTCCTGGCCTTCGGCTTCTTCTCCGCCGCACCTTCATGGAGGACTTGAGCCAACACCAAAATGTAAAGCTAAAATCTTTTCTAATATTAATTTCTTCACAGCTTTACTAAAAAAAAAAGATGAAAATGGTGTTTGGGCTTTTGCTTATCCGAGAGAGAGATAAACAGTGTGTTTTAGTTTAAATTTAAGTTTCTTTTGTCCATTGGTCCGAAGCTCTTGGTAATAGAGCTTAACAGTCAAGATTTCTTGGATATAGAGCTTCAATTTGAATTATTTTGAAATTTAAAAATATTTTTACACGTTCACCTTTTACACTAACATTATATTTATCCTTATATTAATTGTACGAAAAATATTTATAATTATATTAATATATTTTATTTAAATATTAATAAGATAAATATTAAAAGAGGTCCTTAAAAATTATCTTATTTTAAAAATTTAAACATATTAAAAAATTTATATATCTATACAAAATTAAGAGAGAAAATTATAATGTAACGATGGTACCGTGTCACTATTATACTTAACCGTTAGATCTTAATAAATTCATCTATCAAAATAAATTTAACTTCTAAATACAACAATAATACAATATCACCGTTACACCATAACTGAACCCAAAATTAAAACTAAAAAAAGTAACTTACAATCACCATTTCTCATTTTAAAAAAATTACGTGATAAGTTAAGGGACCCACCAGATTTTTCCCTGGTTCAATTTTCTGGCATTGAGCTACCGGCCAATTTTACATACGATTATCTTGTGGCCCCTATTCTCTGTTGAAGACATGGCACCCACAAGATCTTTCAAATCCCACGTGGCATAAATCCAACCTCTTTATAATCAGAAAAAATCTACATGGAAATCCCCATCCATTACCAGAACCAATTAGATGCTGCTGACGTGTAGATTTCCTAATCCACCACATCTCCCCATTTCCGATATAACCCATCTCGCACGAAGCCCCTAAACATCTTCAGTGCGAGAAAAGAAGCTTCAGCAACATAACAAAAAGCTTTCGCATAAGAACATATGGCAACCTCTGCTATCCAACAATCAGCATTTGCTGGCCAGACCACCCTGAGGCAATCCAATGAGTTTGTCCGCAAGGTTGGAGTTGCTGACGGTGGCCGTATCACCATGAGGAGGACTGTCAAATCCGCCCCACAGAGCATCTGGTAACTACATTTTACACATTCTTAGTTGCTAAGCTTGCTTGTGTTGTTGCTTCTTTATCAAGCGTGGCATGCATGTTTGATTTTGGTTACTGATATGGCATTAGTTTTCAGCTTATGTAAAAATAAATAAAGAGATCAGACATAACTTCAAGTTAAAACAAAAAGCTCTAGGCACAAGAAAAATTGTAATTCTAGCATAAGCAGTATCAAGTATCTGATGAAGGAACCCTGTAATCGACAAACAGGTACGGTCCAGACCGCCCAAAGTACTTGGGACCATTCTCTGAGCAAACACCATCATACTTGACTGGTGAGTTCCCTGGTGACTATGGCTGGGATACCGCTGGTTTATCAGCAGACCCCGAGACATTTGCTAAGAACCGTGAGCTAGAGGTGATCCACAGCAGATGGGCAATGCTTGGAGCTCTTGGCTGCGTCTTCCCTGAAATCCTCTCCAAGAATGGAGTGAAGTTCGGCGAAGCAGTTTGGTTCAAGGCTGGCGCTCAAATCTTCTCTGAAGGTGGCCTTGACTATCTTGGCAACCCCAACCTCATTCATGCTCAGAGCATTTTGGCTATCTGGGCCTGCCAGGTCGTGCTCATGGGTTTTGTTGAAGGATACAGAATTGGTGGCGGTCCTCTTGGCGAAGGACTCGACCCACTTTACCCTGGTGGTGCTTTTGACCCACTTGGCTTGGCTGATGACCCCGATCAATTTGCCGAGTTGAAGGTCAAGGAGCTCAAGAATGGCCGCCTGGCTATGTTCTCCATGTTTGGATTCTTTGTTCAGGCTATTGTCACTGGGAAGGGTCCAATTGAGAACCTCTACGACCACATTGCTGATCCTGTGGCCAACAATGCCTGGGCTTATGCCACTAACTTTGTTCCCGGAAAGTGAAGAAACTCATGACTTGATGGTGTCTGTTTCAGCTGTAACATTATTCTATCCATCGTATGTGCTTTTGTGGAAAACTCTGTCATGGACTTATTAGTAGCTCTGTAATGTTACCATTAGAAATGCTATGCTCCTGATCTTTTATTTCCATCAGAATTTCAGAAGTTGATTTAGAATTTACAGTGTTGATTGATACTTCGGAGACTACTGGAAACTGAAACATCTTTAGACTCAATGCATGCTAAAACAAATTAATCAGAGTCTTCATACTTGAGAAGACACCAGAGACTCACCAAAAGTCCTTGCAGGAGCAAGATCCATTTTTGAAATGATGGAAACGGCTATTATCTCTTACAATAATTTCACGATTATAAATACCAGAAAGAAGTTTTGTTACAGAATGACAATCATTGCAAACACGAAGGTTCTTCACTATGCGAATAGGACTTCCCGATTTGACATTGATAAGACCAAATGCAATAGCCAACCTCTCGCTATGGTTTTCCAATTCTGCTTCCTTCTCCTTTTGATCTTCAATACACAATAGAACTTGAGTCGTGTCTGGAACATGCCCTGCAGCTTTCAATTTGTTTCTCATTTCACTCAACTTGGAATGTATCTCATCTGTTTGGGGATGAGACTTATCACCCACAACAAACTCATGAAGCACACCTCTTTGCTCAATGGAACTGGAACCAGGGTCTTTTCTGAATCCTCTCTTCTTCATCATTTCTCTGACCTCTGAAACTTTGTTCCACTGACCAGCTGCCGCATATATATTAGAAAGGACAACATAGCATCCAACAGTGTCTGGAGCTACCTTAATCAAATTGTTAGCCGCATATTCACCAATATCCTTATTTCCATGGTTCCTCGCTCCACTAAGTAAACTCATCCAAATGACAAAGTTTGGCCTCATAGGCATACTCTCAATGGTACTTTTTGCCTCTTCAAGATATCCAGTTCGACATAAAATGTCCACCAAGCAACCATAGTGTTCAATTGTTGGTTCAATTCCATAATCATTGATCATCATATTAAAATACCAGCGACCATCATTGACCAAACCTGCATGACTACAAGCATTCAAAACCCCAATAAAGGTTATAGCAATAGGCTTCATTCCCATTCTACACAATTTATTAAATAGGTCAAGAGCTTGTGTAGCCATCCCATGCATTCCCAAGCCTACAATCATCGCAGTCCAATGTCCTACCTTCTTCTTGGAAATAGCTCGAAAAACTGTGACAGCACTTTCTATGCTCCCACACTTGGAATACATTTGTATCAACAATGTACCAAGCACACCGTCTACAACAAATCCATTTTTAACAATGTAAGAATGTATCCATCTTCCTTTACTAAGAACAGCTAATCCAGCAACGGCCGAGAGAGCACTAACTAACGTAGCATCATTAGGCAAAACATCACCTCTCAACATGGTCTCAAACAATTTCAAAGCCTCCATAAACCTTCCATTCAACTCATAACCAGCTATCATCGAATTCCAAGTGATTAAATCCCTAATTTCCATGTCATTAAACAATTCACATGCTGAATCAACATCCCCTGCCTTCATATACCCATTAATCATCGCATTCCATGAAACCAAGTTCCTATTTGGCATCCTATCAAAAATCTCTCTAGCAATCTCAACTTTCCCACATTTAGAAAACCCATCAACCAAACAAGTCCAAGAAAACAAATCCCTCTCAGGCATTTCATCAAACAGCTTCATCGCAACCTGGACCTCACCCTTTTTTACGTACCCGTCAATCAAACAATTCCAGGACACCATATCCTTATCATCCATCACGTCAAAAACTCTCCTTCCCAGGTCAATCTCACCAAATTTAGCATACATACTAACCAAACTACTCAACACAAACTTATCAAACCCAAACCCAAGTTTCAAAACTAACCCATGAATTTGCTTCCCTTCTTTAATAGCACCTAATCTAGCAGCACCCTTGATCACACAAGGCAAAGTAAAATTATCAGGCAACAAAAACCGATGAAGCAAATCACAAAACAGAGTTAAAGCTTCGTGGGATCGTTGGTTAAAGACGTAGCACTTGATGAGAAGGTTGTAGAGAAACAACGAGGGATGTTGAAGAATTCGATCAAAAATGGAGCGAGCATAGCGAAGGTTATTGATATGAGGGTCGACGTAAAGAGAGAGAAGGCGAGAAGAGATTCCGGAGTGATAAATGAGGTTGGTTTTGACGGAAAGGGCGTGGAGTTGTAGGGTTTCTTTGTGAGTGCTTGAGAATTTGACAATATTCCAGTGAAGACGAGAGGGTAAATTCTGCTGGAGAGCATGAGTTGGCGATGAGTGTTGCAGCGTTTGCGTTTGCATGGGCGCGCGCTCTTTGCGCAGCGTAGGAGCTGCACAGCAAGTAAAATGAGATCTACTGGAGTCTCAGAACACAGACGCCAACATTAGCTTAGAGATTCACATTTACAGTTTATAGGGTCCAGTGGAGTAATTTTCTAACAGTTATGTTTGGTTGGCAATGAGTTCTAATCTTGGTGAGAGTTAGGAATTTAAATTTTGTCCAGCTCTGCCTTATTAAAAAATAAGTTACAAAAAATAGATGTGTCTTCAACACAAGATAGATCCTCGATAGGATCTCGAAGACCCACCGAAGCATGAAAGCCAAGATCTTTCAGAAGATAGATTTCCATTCCAAGAGTGCATAACCAAACGGATAAGCTCACACTAACTTAATCTAATTCGGAATTTTCTTTGGAAGGTATGATAAAGGAATTGAAATGGAATAATAAAGGATTGAGAATTCGAAAATCTTCGCAGATGTGGGAAGAGAATGTGTTAATTAATATTATTAGCGCTAGACACTGCGTTGTTAGTGGTTTTTTTAGGGGAGACTATTGCTCATGATATTTACAATTATATAATTACTGAGATCTGTTTACATCAATTCTGATATGGCACTTCTCAGATTTTTAATCCTCTCAAATATTTGAGGGACGTCAACTCTCCTATTGAGAGAAAAACTGTCTTCACTCAAGCTCTGAGACTCTGAAGAAGATTTAAATTAAATTTTTGCAATGCGTCCGCGGAGACTCAAACCACTTCCCTCACATTTGTGAGGTAGTGACTCTAACCTGTTTTGGATCAACTTACATAGCTCAAGCTTTACAATATCTGCCGTGTGTAAATTTTAGTAGGCTAATTTGATTTCGGATGGTCCTTATTTATCACTTAATTATTATTACACTTTCTTTACCTGTTTTGGCCGTCATCTTTATCTTTGCCTCCCATTGGCTTTGAAGATGTATGTAATGCAGGTGACTCGGGAAGTATATTCTTTTGGTTGCTTCCATTACATTTTCATGTCCTTTCTACAGGCTGCACACCAAATTCTTTCAAATTTGTGGTTAATGAGAGTCTTCCCAATTTTCATGCCATAATAGATCAAGCATTGTAATAAATTTGAACTGCATGCATGAAGCAGTGGTAATCAAAAAACATCAGAAACTAAGTGGTACCCGTGTAAAGTTTAAACTCCAATTGATTAATTAATCATCATGTCAAATATATTTACCCGGAAGGGAAGACTTTAGTTGAAGGATGATCCACAAAATCCATTCCAAATTGAACATATCAGTCTCTCACTCGTCATCAAACAAACACAATATTTCAAATACATGACTAATTTTATCATCTGCATCTTCTTCCATTCTCATATACAAATACAATACCGGTTGCCTTTGTCCCTCTGCATATATATATATAAAACAAAAACATTTTGGAATTCAGAAGCATTTTTTGCTCTTTATTGTTTCGATTGATGCACCTCCTAATTCAATAAATATTGTCCTGTTGAAGCCATACATATTCAACGAGGCTGGTAACCGATCTCGTCAACGGGATCGTCTGCTTTTTTCTTTTTTTCTTTTCCTTTTTTCTGGACCGAGAATAAAATTGGGATTATGGATTTTGGGGGTGGACAATTTGTCCTTTTATAATTACTCTAAACACTCTATTATTCTATACGCTCACATATTAAGATAGCGTTTATTTTTTTTTATTTGAAATCTAAATAGATTTAAATTTTTCTAAAGTCTGAATGGGTCGAATATAAAAATCTGAATGACATGTTTGTTTTTCTTTTTTTAATATCTGAATATAAGTGGTATTTTGTTTGTTTTTACAATAAAAAATATCTTAAATTTAGTTGTTTGACATTTATGTTCTTGTAAATTAAGACAAAAAAAAGATTAGATTTTATAGTTTAGGAAATAAGTTATTTTACAGAGATATTTTTGAAATATAATATTTACTTGTTATTCAGACATTTTTCCATTTAGATAAAAGTCACAAAAGTTTATTTTTTTCTATTCAGATGTAAATATTTGAAAATCAGACATAAGTTTCAAAAAAACAAACAAGTAAATTTTAAAAAAGGTCTGAAATTAATAAAATTTCAGACTTCAAACATTTAATAAACAACCCCTAAATTTGAGGAATTAACTTTTACTCTATATACTCTTTAAAGTCCCAAAAAAAAATCCTATTTAACTCATTTAAATTAATTTACTCAAAACACCAATAAAATTATTCAACAAACTCAACAAATTTTTTAAAGAAATATAGCATAGCTTGCAACAATAGAATTAAGTCAAGTTTTAAACAAATTTTTTAGAATAATTTTACTTATTAGCTATTGTTAATTAAAGAATGTATTCCTTATCAATTTTTACATCTACAAATTCTTAAAAATCAAGAGATATGGACTTTAATGACCCCAATAACAACTGAAAAACAAATTGCCATCTGACACAAAAAGGAGGAAGAAGAAGATGTTGATTGGGTTACTGAGTTTAGAGTGCTTTCAATTTTTTTTTTAATCAAAGACAAAAAATATGAGCACCTTTGCAATAATTTCAGTTTATTTTATTTCTTGAAAAATGTAAGGCTTACAAATATTTTTGTCTTCAAAATAATTTAAAATATTGATTTGCTGCATGTTCAAATGAAATATTTTTTAAGATGTTACAAAAGAAAGAATATATGTTGAATAAAGAGGGTACCATATGAGTGTTTAAAGTAATTAAGTTATATTACAAATTGTCCTTAATGGTAACTTTTATGATGGGTAATTTTGAAATAAATTATTTTATTAAAACAAGGGTATTCAAAGTAATTTTTAGAGTGTGAATAACTTTGCCCAGGGTAAAATTGTCATGCTTGAAAATAGAAAATGAATTCCCAGCCGCACTAGGAATGAGGATCTCATCTCTTATTTTCAAATTGAGATGGGCCCCACAATTCTGATCGAGTAGCAAATATTGTGAATAATTTCGATTTCGGATTTCAATTTCCCAATCGAGAAGAAACACACCGTAATTGTAATTTTAAGGGAATGCATGGGATTGGACTTGTGCCCATGATTTTATAATTTCTAGCTTTTTCAATTGTGTCGTATGTACGTCTTTGGATTATTTCTTTTAGTGCACATATTTGTATTATGTCTTTGGATTGTTTTAGGTTTATCTTGATTAATGTACATGTTATTCTAGCGGGGATTTTGGAGAGATTTATATGAGAATGATCAAAAAGATCGGGGACTTAATTTTAAGAGAAAAGACGAATCTTTGTTTAGATAATTGTGAGTGAACTACGAGTTTAAACTTTTGAAATTCTACCACAATTCAACTAGATATCGAGAAAGATAATGGATTTAAATTTTAAGCACAGGCATCTCTATCTCATCCTCAAAAGACTCCATTGATTTGAATTTTTAACATTTTGATAACATACTGTTTGTCAATAAATAACCGGTTAATATGACTTGCAATTAACAAAATTTTAACAACGTTCAGCCATAATCATTTTTCTTTTTTATTAGTAAATTAACTATGTCTTCAAGGTTTGAGAGAACGTTCAGCATGCTGATGGTTGTGATTATGATTATAGTGACTTGGGCATCTCATCAAGTCACGTCCCGCACGTTGGATGACGAAACTGGCAATATTGCTGCAAAACATGAGCAATGGATGGTTGAATCCGCACGCACTTACAAGGACCAAGCGGAGAAGGAAATGCGGTTTAAGATATTCAAGAAAAATCACGAATTCGTTGAGAAATTCAATCGCGAGCAGGGCATTAATAATAACCATACGTACAAGTTAAGACTCAATAAATTTGCGGACTTAACTCGTGAAGAATTTCTTGCCTCTTACACCGGATACAAGCTGCCTCCAGCTGATCATCCCCACAACAACAGAAGTAATTGGTTCAAGAAATTGAACTCGAGTAAAATGTCTTTTTATGATAGCATTGATTGGAATGCAAGAGGCGCCGTCACTCCTGTCAAAGATCAAGGCTCATGCAGTGAGTGAATTAATTCAATAAACATACATACATAGTTCATTAATACCTACACTAGACGGGGTTATGGTTTATCATTGTTTCTGTCAGCATTTTGTCTGATTAATGGATTAACATGACTAAATATTGTTCGTGCACAGATTGTTGTTGGGCATTTACAGCAGTGGCGGCAGTAGAAGGACTGAACAAGATCAGAACCGGCCAATTAGTGTCACTTTCGGAACAACAACTAGTGGACTGCTCCACTCTAAACGGGTGCGCCAGAAATTTTATGCAAAATGCCTTCGAGTACATAAGGCAAAACCAGGGGCTTGCGAGCGAATGTGCGTATCCCTACCAGGGAAGGCAAGACTATTACTGTGACTGGCGGAGTAGCAGTGCCGGCAGGAAATATGGCACGATAAGGGGGTACCAATACGTGCAGCCGACCACGGAGGAGGGCCTGCAAGACGCTGTTTCGAGGCAACCGGTGTCGGTCGCCATTGATGCCACCTGGTTTAACTTCTACCATGGGGGTGTTTTCACGGGACCTTGTGGGAATACTCCTAATCATGGTGTCACGATCGTTGGATATGGGACAACTTCTGAAGCTGAAGGGCAGCAGCCATACTGGTTGGTTAAGAATCAGTGGGGAACGAATTGGGGTGAGGGAGGTTTTATGAGGATCTTCAGAGGTGTTGGTGGGTCAGGGCTTTGCAATATTGCAGCCACTGCTGCGTATCCTCTATGATTTTTTTTTCCTTCCTTTTTTTTTAATTATTATTACCATTAGCTAGCTTAGATTGGTCACCTAGAATTAAGTGCAAGTGCTTGCTTTAGACCAGTGTTTCAGTGTTTTCAGGCTTTGAAAATACTGTATGATTTGAGAGTAATAATGTTACAGCTTCGATTTTTAACGTTATTGAAGTACTTTCAATTCCGGTGGCTTGAGTTGAAACCCATAATGCTACTGTTATATTTTTGGTTAGATGATTACTTGGCCAAAGCCATTGAGTGCCTGGTTCGATTGGCGCATTAATTAAATTTAAGAAAAGAAATATCCTCCAAAAGCCTAAGATGTGAAACAGTGAGAGTGATATACTGAATCTATGAAAAAATCCTCTGCTCTCTAGTCTCTAGCTCCTGAAGAAGAAGATCTCTTCTCCCTGTCTCGTGCATCACGTTTCTTCTTTCTTTTGGGCGTGAGGGTGGGTGTTTGGTTTGAGCTTCCCCCTCCGATTAGGTGTGAGGATGGCTATTTTGTGTCCATCCATGGCCTGTGATAGTTGTTATGTGTTTTCGTTGAGCTTTTATGTGAAGAAGTAATTATAGTTTGTGTGTTCCAAATCTGGAAAATTAGAGACTATAGATCAAGCATTGGAGTAGATTTGTTCCAGTATGGTCAGTTAGAAAGACTAACTATGGTTGTGAGGATTACCTTAAAGAGCTGGAATGTGTTCCAAATGAAGCTCAAATTTGTTAATTTTGTATAACTATAAATGAAGGCATCTTCTTTTGGTACCCCAAGCGCGCAAATCTATCTCCGTGCATGTACTATTGTTATTTGAGCTTTTAATGAAATATTATCATTTTGCGGCCAACGCGGTCGATAGCTCCAATCACTTACGAGCCATCGCCCGTAATTAACAACACGGTCGATGACTTCCATCGCCTGCAACCAATCAAGTTTGTTTAATGATAATTTAATCAAAAACGGGTGTAATAATAATTTAGTAAAAAATGGGTGGAAGTGGCTACTATAGTAAAAAATTGTGTTTTATAATTAATTTTGATAATAATTTTATGAAAATGACTAAATAGGTAAATTTTTTATTTTAAAAAAATGATGTGATATACCGATATCATTCATGGCCCAACTCATCCAATTTTTGTGTTTTGAGGTATATAGCCATCTATTAGTAGCTTGTAAGCAAGCATATATCACTAGCTACACTTGGTGCCAATTAGGTGCATTTAGTATCAATGGACATTTTAGGGTAGGACTGGGCAAAAAAACCGTGGCCTTGAAAAAACTGAACCGAACAGCGCGGTTCGATTCTAATTCGGACCGGTTTTAATTTTAAAAAATAACTGAAATATATGGTTTGTAAAAAAACCGGAATGCCGATTTGGTCTTCAGTTCACTCAATTGAACCGAAAAACTGGGTTATTTTTGGATTTTATTCAAATCGACATGTGTTAAACTTTAATTGGTTGCGTAAAATAACTAAAATAGACCTGAACACACACACACAATTACGGGTATATATATGTTACAATTTTTTAATTTCACCCAAAACAAACCCTAAAGCTAAAATCAAAATCAAAATCAAATCACCCACCCAAATCCACTGCAATCACGGCCAACACCGTTCACCGACGATAGTGTCACAATTGAATAGCTTGTGCTCACCGTGCAATACCTTCTTCCACCGTGTGAGCCATTACCTTTTTCTCACCATGTGAAAGCCCACAGCTTGTGCTCACTGTGCAATACCTTCTTCCACCGTGCGACAGCCATTATCTTTTTCTCACCATGTGAAAGCCCACAGCTTCTTTTCACCGTGAGATAACTTCAACTCACAGGCCATCGTGTGATAGCTTCTTCTCTGCTTGCCAACCACCGTGCGCCAATAGGTATGTCAGGCCTTACTTCTTCAATTTTCTACAATTAGTTGGTGTGTGAGTGAGAGCAGAAGATATATGCATGCTTGCTATTTTCTTCAATTTTCTAAGTGCTGGCTTAGTGGCTTCTTTTGAGGGAAACGTAATGATGTCTGAAATTGTGTGTATTATTCATCAAATTTTCAGTAGAGATATATGCATGCATATGTGGCAAGAAATGTTGGCCAGTGACTTGAAATTAAATTGGATGATTTACAAATATGGCTACCGATTGTTTTATAACATGGCTACCAAATATATGTTGGACAGTGGCTATAAATTGCATGATTTACAAATATAGCTGCTGATTATGTTTATAATATGGCTACCGATTGTATGTTGGACAGTGGCTATATCTAGATTTTATTTTGACATTATGATTGTTCTAATTTTGTAGGATGGTTGATAATGATGGTGAAGTACAAAAGGTTAATAATAAAGTGCAAGAAATTTGTGATGAAGTGCAACAAGGTAGTAGTGAAGAAGAGGTTAGCGGGAGTAAAAAAAGAAAAATTGAGTTGAGATCATTTGTGTGGAAGCATTTTTCGATGCTACCTGGAGGACACAAAGCTAAGTGTCATTATTACAGCAAAAGTTACGCAGCCCATAGTAATTCTGGAACAAGCTGTTTGTCAACTCATTTGGGTAAATGTAAAGTGTGCAAAAAATTGAAGGTTGTAAATGATGCAAAACAACAGACATTAGTTCGTAAAAAGTGTAAAGGTAAAGATGATGGTACTGCTAAGGTTATACATGTAGGATTTAATAGAGAGGCTTGTAGAATGGCACTTGTAAAAATGATAATCAAAGATGAGTTACCTTTTAGATTTGTAGAGGCTGAAGGGTTTTTGGAGTTCATGGAAACTTGTTGTCCGAAGTTTGAGGTACTATATCGAAGAATAATTACAAGGGATATTCTTGAATTGTATCAAAATGAAAAGGGGCTGCTAAAAAGTGTTTTGAGTGCAAATAAGCGGACAGTGTGTATTACCACCAACACATGAACTTCAATTCAAATGTCACACTTTATGGAAATTATGGCTCACTTTATTGATAAAGAGTGGGTTTTGCATAAGAGGATTCTCACTTTTACACCTTTATCTAATCACAAAGAAGATGACATTGGGAAGCTAATTGAAAATTGTTTGATTGATTGAGGGATTGAGAAGTTATTCCCAATTACAGTGGATAATGCAAGTGCTAATACACTTGCAATAACTTATGTGAAGAAGAAGTTGGCAAATTGGAGTGGAAATTAGATGGTTTTGAATGGTTTATATATGCATGTGAGGTGTTCATCGCATATAATCAACTTAGTTATGCAAGATGGATTGTCACAAGTGAATCAATCAATAGCTAGTATCCAAATATGCAGCGAAATATGTTAAATCCTCCCTGGCAAGATTACAAAAGTTCAAAACATGTGTTAATAGGGAGAAAATCTCACGTGGAGGGCTTATGGTGTTAGATGTGCCGACTTGGTGGAATTCAACATATTTGATGTTAGAAAAAGCGATAGCATTTGATAGGCTAAAGGAAAATGATGGCCATTATACAAACTGGCTTGATGAGGATGAGAGTGAAAAAAGGAGGGTGGGGCCACCGACTAATGATGATTGGGAAAATGGAAAGAGGAAAATGTAAATAGGTTAGTCAAGTGTCTTTCAATTTTTTTTTATCATGTAACTTTAAAATTCAGTAGCTCTTTAACAATCACTTCCAGTAATTACTTGAATGAAATGCGGAAAGTTTATATTCATTTAAAGTCACTTGTTGATTCTAATGATTTTTTGTTAAATCAAATGGCTTATAAAATGGAGGAAAAGTTTTTCAAGTACTTGGGTCATTCTTTTGAAAAGGTTAGCATGTTGTTAATTGTGGCAAATGTGCTTGATCTTCGCTGCAAACTTGACTTTGTTATATAGTGTTTTAGTAGCTTGTATGATACTAGAAAGGTTGATGAATTGAGAGTTAACATTAAAGAGTTGTTGTTGAAGCTTTTTGAAAGCTATGGTGGTGAGAGTAATCCAAACAGAGGTGAGAGAAGTAGTGTTGTGCGTGATGGTGCTAGTAGTAGTTATTAGTCATTTGATCCTTTCACAGAATTTAGAAAGATGAAAGAAAGTTCAAATGATGACATTAGTGGAAAAAATGATGTTGAAAAATACTTGTCAAAGACTTGTGAGAGTGCCAATAATCCCTATTTTGATATTTTGACTTGGTAGAAATTGAATGGGCCTCGGTATCCGATTTTGTCTCAAATTGCCAAAGATGTTTTGCCAATTCCGGTGTTTATTGTGGCTTATGAGTCAGCATTTAGTATAGGAATATGCATTTTTTTTTATCCTTTTAGGAGTTCTTTAACTCATAAAACAGTCGAGTCATTAATCTGCACTCAAAATTGGCTTCGCTCAACTCTATTAGGAGAGCATATAATACAACCAAGTCAGGAGGAAGTTGAATTCTATGAATTAGTTGAAACGGGTAATATTGTAATTTATTATGTTATTTTTTGTGATTTTACTTATAACATTTTGTATATTAGAATTAATGATTTTAATATAATTGTTTCAATTTCTTGAAGAATTTTTTAGGCCAATGCAATCTCATCAACAACAACAAGAAGTAGTTGAGGAGCAAATGACAGTTGATTGATGTTGCTAACCAGTAAGTTTTCTTTATTTTTTTTATTTTTAAATCTAGTATCTTATTTATATAGATTGTTTATTTAATTATTTGTTGTTTTAATTTTTTTTTAAAGATCCAAATATTGAGTTGGAAAATGCCTAAAGTTGATGCTGATATTGAAGAAGATAGGAGAATGTTGTTGGAGTTTGTTTCCAAATTTTCTTTTTATTTTGTGTTGTAAGTTGTAATTGTTTTTACTTTTATTTGTCTTTACAACATTATGTTTATGTAGATGAAATATTAGAATTTGGTTATGTATTTTGAAATCTTAATATTTCATATTTTGTAAGTACCTTATTAGTAGTTAGCAAGATACTAATGATAAAATGTGTTTTGATTACTTTGTATTTATTGTTAATATTTGTAATGAAATTTGGATGAACTAATTATTGAAAAAAATTATTACACTCATGAGGCTCAATTGGCTAAAAATTTAAAAATTTAAAATAAACCTAGAACCGAAAAAATTGAACCGAAGCGAACCGATTTGAAAAGATCTGTTTATGTTTAATTTTTTTTTAGTTCGGTTCTTATTCAATTCTTTTTATAAAATAACCAATTTAAATTGGTTCTGCTTAATTTCGATCCAAACCAAACTATGACCACCCCTATTTTAGGAATTTTTATTTTCTTCACATTTCTTCAATTTTTAAAAAATTTTATTCTACTTTTTATTTTCTTAAAGATTATAATTACGTGGTCATTCATTGCAAGTACCCTAGGCTTCTAATTGATAATTATTCGTCACAAAAATTGTACGATTGGGTCTCCTTTTACTATTCTGTTATTCATCCCCACATTGATTTACTTCATTATAAGTTATAATTATTATAACTAAGACTCTCAGAGAAACCCTGCATGACAACTAATTAATACAGAGGGTCCTAATCAAAACATTGAAAAGTATTATTTAAAAATAATTTTTTTGAAAAGTATTATCCAAAAATAAGATTAAATATGACAACAAATTATACTAAAAAATATTGGGTAACCCTAAATGAGTTTCAAGTAAAAGTTACCAATTCTTTGACATAATGACCGAATCAGCTTGGCTATTACGGGCATTACCCTTTTGTTTTACTTTTCCCCACGGCTATGGTTGATCAATGAGCACGTTCACCAACTCACAGAGTCCACTCACCCCCATCACCCAAACTTCCCCAATCTCTAGATTTTTTCCCAAAGGCGTTCAAAAGCACCAGCGGCAGCAGCAGCAGCAGCAGCGACATATGAACGCACATCAGTACAAGCAATGTTGCTAAAGCCCCTACTTAAAAACCCACCTCCATTTCGCCTCAAACAACTCCATTTCTCATTGCCCCCATTTAGTTTTCTCACATTTTCTTCGGGACCCAATCACTATTTACCCAGAGGTCAGTTCCCAAACTTGGTCACTAGAGTTTGTGAAATTTTGACTAATCTTCAATGGAAGAAGAACCCTGAACTGAATCACTTGAGCGCCAAGCTCGGACCTCACCATGTCTCGGATATCATCAATACCCATCAAAATACGGATGTTCTTTTGCAGTTCTTTTACTGGATTTCCAAGCGGCGTTTTTACAAACACGATATGGGCTGTTTTGTGTCGATGTTGAATAAGCTTGTTCGTGATCGGAACTTTGATCCTGCTGATCACGTGAGGATTTTGATGATTAAAGCTTGTAGAAATGAGGAGGAATTGAAAAGGGTATTTGAGTTTTTGATCGAATTGAATAGGAATGCTGGCTTTCGGTTTACTTTGTATAGTTTCAACACTCTTTTGATTCAATTGAACAAGTTTGATATGATTGATTTAGCTAAAATTGTATATAGCCAGATGTTGTATGATGGGGTTAGACCTAGTTTATTGACATTTAATACTATGATTAATATGTTGTGTAATAAAGGGAAGATTAATGAGGCTGAGCTGATTTTTAGTAAGATATATCAGTATGATATGTGCCCAGACACGTTTACGTATACTTCATTGATTTTAGGCCATTGTAGGAACCATAATTTGGATAGAGCATTTGAGGTTTTTGATAGAATGGTAAAGGAGGGTTGTAGTCCTAATGCAGGTACATATTCCAATTTGATTAATGGGTTGTGTAATGAGGGGAGAATTGATGAGGGGCTTGACATGATTGAAGAAATGATTGAGATGGAGATTGAACCGACAGTTTTTACTTATACAGTTCCAATTTCTTCACTGTGTGAGGTTGGGCGTGTGAATGAGGCAATTGAGCTTTTTGGGAGTATGAAAAAAAGATGTTGTAATCCAAATGTGCAAACATACACTTCATTGATTACTGGATTGGCTAAAGCAGGGAAACTTGAAGTTGCAGTTGGGTTGTACCACAAAATGCTGAAGGTTGGTTTAGTCCCTAATACAGTTACGTACAATGCTTTGATAAATGCTTTGTGCACGGGTCGAAGATTTGACAATGCTTTGAAGATCTTTTCTTGGATCGAGGTGCATGGTAAGCCAAATGTGAAAACATATAATGAAATTTTGAAGGGGCTGTGCTCAGTAGGGGACGTGGACAAGGCTATGGTCCTTTTCAATAAAATGACTAAAGCTGGTCCCCCTCCTACTGTGATTACATATAATACTCTCATTGGTGGATACCTCAAAATGGGGAATCTAAACAATGCTAAGAGATTATTGGATATAATGAAGGAGAGTGGATGTGCACCAGATGAGTGGACTTATTCTGAACTGATTTCAGGGTTTTGCAAGGGTGATAAGCTGGATTCAGCCTCAAGACTCTTCAGTGAGATGGTGGGACGGGGTTTAATTCCAAATCAAGTAAACTATACTGCTATGATTGATGGTTATTGTAAGGAGGGGAAGATTGATGTTGCCTTGTCCTTATTTGAAAAGATGGAGCAGAACAATTGCCGGCCCAAAATCGAAACTTACAATGCCATAATAAATGGTTTGTCCAAAGATAACCGGCTACCGGAAGCTGAGAAATTATGTGGGAAGATGGCAGAACAAGGATTACTGCCAAATGTCATTACCTATACGTCTTTGATTGACGGACTTTGTAAGAATGGTGGTACCAATCTTGCATTTAAGATTTTCCATGAAATGGAGAGAAAGAATTGCTTGCCAAATCTACACACCTATAGTTCTCTTATTTATGGCTTATGTCAAGAGGGCAAGGCTTATGATGCAAAGAAATTACTTGAAGAAATGGAGAAAAAAGGATTGGCCCCTGATCAGGTTACATTTACCTCACTAATGGATGGTTTTGTTACGCTTGGTAGGCTGGATCATGCATTCTTGCTTCTTCAGGAGATGGTTGGCGTGGGGTGCAAACCCAACTACAGAACATATGGTGTGTTGTTGAAGGGGTTGCAGAAAGAATCCCAACTTCTCACTGAAAAAGTTGTGGCCCAGAATGATGTTGTTTATGGTTGCAGCTCATACGGGAAAGTTGGTAATCTTGAATTGATGTGTAATCTTTTATCTAGATTGCCAGAGTATGGATGTGAACCTACAGTTGATACATATAGTACCTTAATTTGTGGCCTCTGTAGAGAAGGCAGATCTTACGAGGCAGATCAATTGGTAGAAATCATGAAAGAAAAAGGCTTCTGTCCTGACAGAGCGATCTATTACTCTCTTTTAGTTGCTCATTGTAGAAATTTAGAGGTAGACTCTGCTCTGGAAATTTTTAAATTGATGGGAATCAGTGGTCTAGAGCCTCACTTGTCACTTTATGCAGCGCTTATCTCTGCTCTCTGCAGAGCATCTCGCACACAAGAAGCTCAGCAATTTTTTGAGAGCATGCTTGATAAGCAATGGAATACTGATGAGATTGTGTGGACAGTTTTGATTGATGGGTTAGTGACGAAAGGGCTGCCAGATCTTTGCT
This sequence comes from Atalantia buxifolia, assembly GCA_030444775.1. Taxonomy (NCBI): domain Eukaryota; kingdom Viridiplantae; phylum Streptophyta; class Magnoliopsida; order Sapindales; family Rutaceae; genus Atalantia; species Atalantia buxifolia. Next base: position 12,233,093 of record CM059832.1, read on the forward strand.
TGAAGTTTTTGCACATAATGGAATCTAGAAATTGCAGTATCAATCTACAGACATACATTATCTTGGCCAATGAACTTTCCAAAGTTGACAAATCAATTGACACTGATCATCTTGTTAAGCGAGTTAATGAGAGCTTTCCTTCAATATCATCAGGACAGACAAAATGCATTGTTTCCTAAAGAGTAAGGGTTTATCTGTAAAATAAACCTTGCTGATACTCTGACCTGGACGTAAACTTTTCTGGGGGCAAGGTGTATATAGATTTTGGAGCTGTCATTACCTTGTGATGTTATCTGATAAATGGTGAGCAGATGATGTTATTAACTTTTGTTACCGATTATAATACTGCTGCATTTCTATATCTGGTATCTTGTCAGCTTAATCTCTGATGAGTATTTTTGTTTCATATTGCACCAGAAAAAGTTATCCTTGACTTTCCCAAGCCTGATGCTGGGTTGCATCGAAATGACAGTACGGAGAAGCTTTTGGCATGCTATCTGAAGCCAGCAATATTCAGGTAAAAGGGAAAATGCTTGGTTATTGCCTTATTGGGTAAATATAGAAATATACTTGCATATGGCTGAACTCTTGTTGTGAAAAGATATGCTATTAGTTAATTATTTGTTACTTTGCTCTTTTTACGTTGGCCATGGATCAAACTTCTCTTCAAGTTCGTCTGATCATTTTTTATGAATTACTGGTTGTTTGACATGTTAAGTTGCAGAACTTACGAGTTTGAATTTTGTAATTTGGTCTTCAGTAGGACCCACTGCTACTACAACTGAGTGATTTGATTACTATAATCATATACCCTGTATGTTCATTATGCAATTGCTATATGGAAATGCTTTTGATTGATTTACACCCAAATTTGCATGCTAAAGAATTAGAGATAGTATCTGTAAATCCTATAGTCGTGGGAATTTGACCATGCTTGTTTTACCTTTTTTTTCTCCTCAGGTTTTGACGGTGCAGCTTTTATTGTTCCCCTCTCAGCTGTTCCTGGTACCAATCCTTAAGGTGCACAATATATAACACCAAAAGGATCATACTGCGGTTATAAACAGCATGAAAAAGTCATTCTTTGTTTTTCCAATTACCAATACTTTTCAATAAAATACACAAAATTTTTACCATGTAATTGCTTGTGGAATTTGGTCTTGTACATGAGTAACAAATAAGCTGCCTTCCTGTTACTTTATAATTTTTGGATCAGCCACCAGCCAAATCCTAGCTGCTTTATCTTTCCCATAATACTCTTTGGTTAATTTTTGGATCAGCCTCCAGCCAAATCCAATGAGTTACAGAAAACACAATTCTGCAATTTACCCTGTGGGTTCTGTTTACTTGCCTTCGAATGTGACCAAAGTTCCCAGGTACTTTTTAACACAGTGTTGAGGAAGATAATCACCTAATGGCTGCTAGAGTTTATGTGTCGTTTATTCCTGTCTTTAAACTGAAGCTAAAAGAGTCCAGCAGAACTGAGGGTTGAATTATATGCAATGTCGGCTAGATCAATTAGCTTGTTTGTGCGCATGTCTTTGAATTGACCCGATGTTTGCCCTGCAATGACAAATCTAAAGAAGTGAAACCCTTGTTAAATACACAAGGTTATTTTCCTGTAAATGCCTTGTAACTGCTAATGCTCATGGGAAAAAACAGTTATTTGGCAATGGCTATAAATTGCCCCAAAGGGTCAAAGACAAATAGTTCACGCCGGGTTTGACTAAAATTGGCAATGGTGTTGGGTGCAAGCTGTTGAAGATAAATCACAACATCCAGAAAAGTACAAGTTATCACAGCGCGGCAAGAGCTTGCCTCGACTTGTTCTGGTTTTAATATTCATTAGAAGCTGATTTTGAGGATTTTCTTGGATTATTACATGGTGGACATGTTGCTACAATATGTATGCTTACCATTGTTTGCTGCGTAAGAAAATAAAACAGAAATGAGTAGTGGTTTCATACATGTTCACTGTATGACTACCAAACATAACAACCATACACTTGCTCTATCAACTTCTTTCTTTTTCCCTTTTTTTTTAATAAAATAGAACATAAATTACTGTTTATTAGCTTATCTACATAATTATTATCATGATTAGGCAAGCTCCCCATGAAATGTTAGAATAAGAACATGTGAAATTGAGTTGGCTAGTAACGTTAAACTATATTGATTATGTTAATTAAGTATAGAAATTTTAATGGCAGAAATTGATGGAACATACTATCTTGGCCTGAAAGATACAGAGAGAAAGTGGTGATGTTGGTGGGTTTTCTTTCTCTTTCCACCATATGAAAGTCCATTTAAAAACATAAAACTCCAAAATGTTCTTTCTTATTCTTGTCAATTTCCCCATACCCACCTACCAAAAACTTCACTACTCAAAGGCAAAAGAATAGGAACAAACTGAGTTGAAAACAGGGAAAGAATAATGATAATAATAATAATATGATATCTTCTCAAAACACATCATATAAATGTACCATATTCTTTGAAGCCGACACTGCATTACCTAATCGTTTATTCTCCTCAAAGCAACTTCCAAGTGCTACACTCCATTTTGTTTTGGAGTTTAGCTTTCGCACTCATCTTCTTTCAAAAAGTCCTTTTGCCTACACATCCACCAACCCAGCCCTCCCTAGACTAGCTTTTAAAACTCTTCTTCTTGGATAATCTTGAATAGTAGCCGATTCTCAATTATATTACATCAGCTAGAATCAATAAGAAAACAGAAAAAAAAGCATAAATTGGTGATGAACAGGACACGACTGCTTACTATATATACATATATGTATATATAAGCAAATGTAGCCCTTGAGAAACCAAGAATAGCTCTCAACTATCAGGTAATCTTCAGCATTTAGGCTCTCCTCTAATGGGTAGGCAGAGTGGTGATTCCACCGTGGTCAACTCCTCTATTGCCCTTTTGCAAGAAAGGTTTAGACAGCTTGAGAGAGAGAGAGAAAAGAGAGAGGAGAAAGATCTGTTAAAACTGTTTTCGGATTCCGATCAGGCAGCTTTGGCTATGCGTTTTGATCGTAATAAATCATCTTTCCAGCCAGAGATGATTCTGCCTCATAGTCACAGGCCAGCCCTTCAGGATCACTCACTCTCCCTAGGACTTAACTCTCAGGGAAAGCATGCCGACTTCCAAGCCACGACCAGTGCAGCCTCGGCCAGCTTATTGCCTAATGGTGCTGCCACTCCGAGCACATCGAGAAATTTTGATCATTCTGATGTTGATACTTCTCTCCATCTGTAGAAAAATGAACAACTTACCTATCTTTGTATTAGGTTCTCCGTATCATCATCTTCTTCCTCTGTGTTGTCTGTAAGAAATGAATGAGTAATATAACTAATGTTTATAAACATATTATATTTCCTGGTGCTCGTATCCTGTAAATGAGATTGCTTCAGTCACATGACCCATAAAAGTCGTCATCAATCTTCACATAATGTAAATGAGATTGCTTCAGTCACATGATCAAATTACACGTAAACGTTGTTCATTTTACAGCCAGGATATATTGAAAGAATTGTTATTATCTTTGAACCATATGTTTGTTTGGTGTGGTATGAGATTCTGATTTGCCAATGCTGCTTTTGTGCAAGAATAAAAGGACACAATGGAAGATGTTTCCTGTTCATGGAATCTTGTTTCTATAAATTGTTCAGACTTGATTGTTGCTTAGGAACCATGCCGTGTGGGTTGGTTTTGATTTGTAAGCTTGCGTTGTGTTGTTTCTTTCGTGGTGCGGTTGGTTCTCAGGTGCTTGTGGTCTACATTCTGCAACTACAACGTTGCTTTTGCTTTGGCTTTGGCTTCTTGCTTGTGTTTTATTTATGATGCAACCTTTTTAATTTTTGGTGATGTATGTAAAACATTTCATTATTGGGTAGATAATTATACGGAGGCTGTTGATTCCTCATTGCTTGTGTGTCCCATCCATGATTCAGTGTTAAATCTGTGAATCTTTTCTCTTTTGTAAAGATTTAAATGATAGGAAGATTGGTCTTTTCTCTTTTGTTCTTTTGGGTTGACGACAAAAGTCCGACCAAACAGATTAAAAATTTTACAAATCAAATAAACATTATATTTGGTCGAAATTTTAATAAAGCTCGACGATTTTCATTAATTAAAACTTATAAACGAAAATTAAAAATTCTACGCTTATGAATTTGAGGGGTCCCCTCAAATTCACTCGCCAGCTCCCACCATATAATAATCTCACTTAATTCTAAAATTATCTTTTTTAAAAAGATAAAAATATAATTAAAAATAAAAATAATTCCAAAAACTCTAACCATCTTTCACCACTATTATCACCACCTCAAGCTAACATTCTTTATCTTTCATTTCATTTTTAGCCCAATTTCATTATTTATCATTTATTCTTGTTACTTCACAACTTCTTGATTCCTATACGGAAATTATTCTTTATTTATTTTTATTTTTTGGGTTTGCATACTATATATAAGTCTCGTTAAAATCAATTCAAATAAATTCAGTGGCCATTGAAAAATTTGTTGGTAGGGTTAATTAGCGGCTAAAGGCTACGGGTGCCGTGGCTTAATGTGGTGATAGTGGTGGTGGAAGGTGGTTAGGGTTTCTAACATTATATTTGTTCTTTTAATTATTATTTTTTATTTAATTATGAAAACAAGTGAGACTAGTTTAAAAGTGGGGATGAGAGAAATTTTGAGGGGAACAATCGAACGAATATTGGCACATTGTAAATGTCTTTAAATTTTATAGAATAGACTAGTGGTGAACCCATGTCCTCACGTTCTTCTCGTCGAAAATTAAATATAGGCATTCCGTAAACTGGTTTATAAGTATAGTAGATTTCATTACAATATTTCTAATGATCGAAATCTGAACTGCGTCAAAATAAACTCAATTTAGGTGGTCTAGTAAATATCTAATATAAGCATTAATAAACTTTTGTATTAAATATTAACAGAGAGAGGGAGAGAGTCTTTCTTAGGATTGGGTGCCCTCATGTTTTTCATACAGACATGCTATTAAAGTCATTTTTTTCATGCAGACGTGCTATTGTGACAATGTGCTATATTTATTTTGTTAAAGTGAGAATGTCAATAAAATACAAAAAATATATTTTTTAATACATTAAAAATTATATTTTTTTTATCTGTTAGTATAATAAAATATGTGTATTTTTATTTTTTTAATGATATCCTCACTTTAATAAAATAAAAATTTCCTCAAAATGATATATGTGCGTGCGTATTTTTTTATTTTTTTACTGGCCTTCTTCCTAACACTATATATATACATATATAGATGTATATGTATATATATAAATGTTTCAGTTCAGAATTTTAAAGTGTAAAAAAATGTGAAAAAACTTTAAAACCGCATGATTTTAAAATTTTAAAATTTTAAACTTTTAAAATTGTGTGATTTTAAATTTTTTTTATATTTTTCCATGATTTAAAATTTTGAAACATAAAACTATTATATAGAGAGAGAGAGAGAGTTATAGGGAGAAATAGGGACTACAGGGACGTCCCGAGTCTTACCCCTTTGAGGAGGGGAAAAAAAAAAAAAAAAGAAAGAAAGAGAGTAGTTTGGAGACTAGATTCAAGGGTCAGAAATCGTCAACGTATACCAATTATGTAAAACCAACGAAGCCCAAGACACGTTATAGTTAAACGTGATAGTTGTTTTTTTCTTTTTTCTTTTTTTTTGCCCCTTTCAAAAAAAAATATAGTTGTTTTTCAAGGTTTACCCGATTTGACTTGGAGTGAACTGCACAGGGGGTTAAAAGTTAAAAATCAAAAAGTCAATTATTCAAATTGGGCTTCAACTCCCCTGGGATCTAAATCCTTCAAGACAAGGTTTATTATCAAATTGCCATTATAAATTGTGAAATAACAAATTACTCTAAAATTGAATCAGTATTCAGCCATATCAAATTAGAACTTATTGTTTAATACACTGGACAAAACATGAAGAATGAAGATAGAATATTAGATTTTCATAGATTGGTTATTCAATTAATAAAATATCTTGCACTATACAAAAGGCATACTATTGTAACTTCACTCATATAAACGGAAAAAAAATTTAGGTTATGTTGATATAATATTTTAAAGAAGAATGATCAAGTGCATGATAGGTCACTTATCACCTGATTATTGATTGGCTTGATTATTACTTAATTATTGATTAATTTTTAGTAATCCAATCAATAATCAGGTGACACGTGGTTCATCGCATATAATAATGTGTACGACTATGCACACCTAATTGGGTCTCATGTTTTAAATAAGAAAAGAGAAAAAATTTATTTTTTCTATAATAACAAAATAGTTATAGTATGAAAAATATATTTGATTCCTCCATGGTAAATATAAATTGATGATTTACCATTATACCGCTCATTTTTGGGTAACACTCACACGCACGAGAAGAAACAATTTGTAGGGACCATATGACATAAATAGTAAGTAAATCTCTACACTAGTTATTTGCACAAGCACAGGGATCGTTTTGATAATAACCCAAACAAATAGTTTTGATAAGACCAAAATACCCAAGCAGCTGATCGTTAATTTCGCGGAGTACGAAAGGGTTATTTTTCGCCACCCCCCATAAGAACCGACAAATATTACCGGGCACCCTAATCTTTCAACAACTATCATCGTGCACCCATTCCGTTAGAGATCACCGTTAACTTAACTGTTACAAGGGGAGAATAGTAAAGTTATAGGAATAAATAAAGAAAAAAGGAAAAAAATTATTTTTTTCTCTTTCTTCTCCATGACTCCATTCACGCTTCATCTTCTCCTCCATTTACACTCAACAATAAGTCTTCCCTTCTCCATTCACGCTCTCCAGCAAGGTTTTTCACTTTTCCCTTCCATCGACGTCACAAGGGTCACATAACCAATTGCACTACCACAGCGAATGTCCATTTGTGGGTAGAAACAAGCGGCAGGAGCTTGACGCACGATCGAGAGGCTTCTGGCAGTTCAAAGAGTCATGAGTTGCTGCTGACTGATGTGTCGTCAACAATGGTGACTAGTAATTATAAAATCCCAACCCTAAAATTTTAGGGTTTCCATGTTATTGTTTACTGATTTTTAGGTTTGGCTATTTGACGATTTGTTTGATATATAAATTATTTTGATTGTGCTATGAAATTGGAAGTTTACATTGTTGTCTGTGGTGCTTTCAAAGAAAGTATTTGGTTATTGCTATAAATACCGGGAAATGCCATGATATTGGAGCTTAGAGTTGGAGATGTCTTCTGGGTTTTGGTTCCAGGACTAATAAATAATAATGTCTAATTATTTTTAGTTTTAATTTAATTTCTTTTAAAAAATAACTTTAATTTAATTCTAATTATTTTCGTTTACATTTAACATTGTTTTTACACATTCTATAATTATTTTTTTTTTTTAAGAAAATAAAGTGCCAACTGCCAATTAATACATTCTTATAATTCCAGTACTTCCAATCAATTCAATTTATATGGGGGCATTATGGTGATTTCAACAGAAGCCTGACAAAATCGTTAAGGTTAACGGTAATTTCTCATGGAATGGGTGCGCGGTGATAGTTGTCGAAAGATTAGGGTATACGGTAACATTTGTCGATTCTTATGGGGGTGGCAAAAAATAAGCCAATACGAAAACCAGCGCCATCTCCAGAAGCTTCCGTAAACCCCTTATCAAAAACCCTACTTAAAATTTAGAGCACCACCACAGGCTTTTATAAACTGAGTCATCGTTCGTCGTTTTACTGAGCACGCTTACACCACGCACGAATTAAACTCTCGGTCGATCCTTTTCGATCATGTACAGGCTCGGCAGGCGCTCGGCTTCCGCTCTCTTGCGCCATGACGGCGCTCGTTACAACAGACATGCCATCGCGGCACCGATTTTCTCCGCCACTCGCTCCGGCGATTCGGTAACGTGTTTTTGCTGTATTTTGAATTATTTTATGTTCGTTGAAGAAAGAAATTCTAGTTTTGATTAAGAGTGCAGGAGCGCTTTTTGAAAAAGGATTGATCAAGTGCTTCTCTAAAAAGAACTTAAACTACTACTCCTACTGTAACCAGTAGGTGCTTTATGGATAAACGTCTATGCAGCATTTTAAAAAATCAGTCTTTGTTTATTAATAATCTATTATATTCAGACGTTACATAATATATAGAAATCTCTTCCAAAGCCTTATAAGGACTATTGATTTCCGTTATTTGAAGGACTCTTTTCTTTATAAAGAAAAGAAAAATCCGTACAATGACTCGTCTGGATGAATTTACTCGGCTCTGCTTTTTATGTCACTCGTTGGCTTGTAGTGCCATTAACTTGAAAGCCAAGTATTTTGAATGATACAATGGCTTCTGGTTTTGCATTTTTATTTAAAGGGATATATTTTGGGGACTATATTGTAAACAAATTTTTACTATAATAGCTTATGGGTTATCTTGGTATCAGATACAATTGATATGTTCCTTTGACCATTTGCAGGTGGTGGAAACCGATGCCAAAACCAGATGGTACTCGGTGCTGGCCTCTGGGAAGTGTAATACTTCCCAGTCTTCAGCAGCATTGAACTTGAATAAAAATGGCTTTTTTTTGGGCAATCGTTATGAGTCAACTGCGGCATCTGATGCATCTTCCCCACCGCCACCTCCACTCGAGAAATACGAGTATCAAGCAGAGGTATCCTATTTGCACTTTTAGTTTTAATTTAAATGGTTGATGACTCTTGGAGTTTTATTAATGTATTATGCCCGGTGGCAGGTTAGTCGTCTGATGGACCTTATTGTCAACAGCCTGTACAGCAACAAAGAAGTGTTCCTGCGGGAGCTTATTAGGTATATTCTGACTTTGTATATTTATAATTTTATATGAGTAATGCCCGCTTCTACAAACAGTTTTTTCCTGCTTTTGTTTTCTTGAGTTTTGGGGTCTGGTTAATGAAAGCTAATATTATGGTTTTTTTTATCATTTCTGCTATCTAACTGCAGTGGTAAAGTTATGTAATTGTTTTTGTAGTAGTTATAGTACCTTTGGTTTAAAAGGGTGATATTATAGCACTATATCATCTCGCTTTGAGCATTCCAAATCGATAAACTTACTTTTTGGGTTCAATTACACGATACTGCTGTCCCCAGCATCTGATTTGTAAATCTTGTGATTGGTGTTTACAGCAATGCCAGTGATGCCTTGGACAAGTTGCGGTATCTTGGTGTTACTGAGCCTGAGCTTTTGAAGGATGCAGTTGATCTTGATATCCGCATCCAAACAGATAAAGATAATGGCATTATAACTATCACGTATGCCAAGTGTGGTTTGGTTTATGATATTTTTTTTTCCCCATATTGATAATGTCATCCGATACTATGCATTTGATGCAGTGATTCTGGCATTGGTATGACTCGGCAAGAACTTGTTGACTGTCTCGGAACTATTGCACAAAGTGGGACAGCAAAGTTCCTCAAAGCAGTGAAGGTCTAACAATTGAACTGAGTATATACTGAACAAATTAAGTACTTGTATTGTGTTTATTGATGGATTTTGAGAAATCATTTTATTTAACAGGATAACAAAGATGCTGGTGGGGATAGCAATTTAATTGGTCAATTTGGTGTAGGCTTTTACTCTGCTTTCTTGGTTTCTGATCGGGTATGCTTAAATCTTTCATATTTTTCAGCTAGTAAATCTAGTTCTTGCACTGCCTTTTACTTATGTACCTTTTGATATTGAAAGGTCGTTGTGGAGACAAAAAGCCCAAAATCTGATAAACAATATGTTTGGGAAGGTGAGGCCAATGCTAGCTCCTACACAATTCATGAGGAGACAAACCCAGAAAAGCTCCTTCCTAGAGGAACACGTCTCACATTGTATCTTAAGGTCAGTTAAATAGTTTTTCTGAAGTAGTCTGTTTCCCTTTTTATTTTGATTCTTTTATTTGAAAGCTTACCGTGTTTGTTTTTCATTTTCCACCAACTCTCAGCATGATGACAAGGGTTTTGCACACCCGGAACGGATTCAAAAGCTAGTGAAAAACTATTCACAGTTCGTTTCATTCCCAATATACACTTGGCAGGAAAAGGGATACACTAAAGAGGTATGATACAACTAATTTCCTTTTGCGTGAAGTAATCTATCTGTGGGATTGTTACTGATGAGACCTTTACCCTCCCATTTAGGTTGAGGTTGATGAGGATCCAGCTGAAGCCAATAAGGATAAACAAGGCGAGACTGCTGAGGTTAGCATCTTATAATTTGTTTAATTGTTTATTCTTTTTCTATATGTCTGGAACTCTAGAACTTTCAGGAGCAACTTATGCGTAATTGGTTCATGACCGTAACAGAAGAAAAAGAAAACCAAGACTGTTGTTGAGAGGTACTGGGACTGGGAGCTCACTAATGAGACTCAGCCAATCTGGGTGAGTTTTAAGATAGTCATATTTTGTGTCCATAATGATTTTGTGATGCACATATTATCTTTAACTTCTCTAAAAACTTGTGCAGCTTCGCAACCCCAAGGAAGTTACTACCGAAGAATACAATGAATTTTATAAGAAAACCTTTAACGAATACTTGGATCCATTAGCATCGTCACACTTTACGACAGAGGTAATCATAATGCTTTTGCACATTTGATTAGATTCATTTTGCAATCTTTGCCTATCTTGCTGGACTGTCCATGTGTTACTTGGGTCTGTTCCCATTATCACACTTCATGGCAGTGGTTATAAGAAAGGTTAGACATGTATGATAGAATCTGGAAGATTACTATGCATGTTGTAATTCCTGCCATTAATTAACCACTTTATTTTCTTCATGCCTGCTTCTAAAATTGAATTGCAACTACATTATTACCTTTGAATCACTACTACATCTCAAGGATAAAGCTTGGCAGTTGTCCTAATTTGAAAGGAAAGGAAAAATCTATGTCTTCTTCGATAATTATCTTGTTGAATTCACTCTGATGAGAATTATACGGTCATTTTATAAAATTGCTGCTCTCGCTGTTGATTAATGTTGATTATGCAGGGTGAGGTGGAGTTCAGGTCCATTCTTTATGTACCAGCTGTTGCTCCTATGGGGAAGGATGACTTGATCAATCCCAAGACCAAAAACATTAGACTCTATGTGAAACGGGTGTTTATTTCAGATGATTTTGATGGAGAATTGGTAAGCGGATTTTCTTTTAAAATATACATATTGCAGTGGGGTAAGCATGAGGTGTAACTGACTCGCTTCATTGTTGGTTGAATAGTTCCCTCGATATCTTAGCTTCGTGAAGGGTGTGGTGGATTCAAATGATCTTCCTCTCAATGTATCACGTGAGATTCTTCAAGAAAGTCGCATAGTACGTACTACCAGTTTTTTCCCTCTTGTAGATCTTAGGAGAGGATGAATTGTTATTATCTGTGTCTCTAACTTTTCTTTGATGTTGTCCCCTAAAGGTACGTATTATGAGGAAACGCTTGGTTCGAAAGGCCTTTGACATGATTCTGGGAATATCCATGAGTGAGAACAGGGCTGTATGTATCTGATATCACTAGATTGTTACCTACATCTTTAATGATTCATAAAAATTCAGTTAAAATGTAGGATGGTATTCTTTTTTCTTTTTTAATTTGTAATCTCAATATTACATTCTGTTGCAGGATTATGAGAAGTTCTGGGAGAACTTTGGCAAATACTTGAAAATGGGATGCATAGATGATCGGGAAAATCACAAGCGGCTTGCACCATTGCTTCGATTTTTCTCTTCCCAGAGTGAAGATGAGATGATAAGCTTGGATGAATATGTTGAGAACATGAAACCTGAACAAAAAGACATCTATTTCATTGCTGCTGACAGTGTGGCCAGTGCTCGGAACACACCTTTCCTTGAGAAACTTTTGGAGAAGGATCTTGAGGTTTGCAATTTCTTTGAGAAGTTGTGATCTTGGAAGTTCTGTTTTTCTTTGGTGCTATGTTCTGAACAATATTTTTTCTGGTGTCTACTGCCTTAGGTGTTGTATTTGGTTGATCCCATCGATGAGATTGCAGTCCAGAACCTGAAATCGTATAAGGAGAAGAATTTTATCGACATTAGCAAGGAAGACTTGGATTTAGGTTAGCATTTTGAAACTCTTTTTTTTTTTTTTTTGGGGGATTCTGGTAAATAGGACCGTTAAAGAAAAGACCAGCATTCTGGATTTGTTATTTAATGGAGAAAAAATATTGAGCTTTTCATTTACCGCTTCAGTCACCTTGCATGGTGGGCGATTGTTAGGATAATGTAGAACTGTTAGGTGTGTGAAAACTTCAATTTGTTGGCCTTAGTAGATGTAATTGCATTGTGATATGCCTGATGGAATAAGGAAGGAAATTTCTTTTACCTGTTCATGTTTGTTAATTGGCAGGAGGCAATCCTATGATGTCTATGATTTAATGATTGCAGGTGAAAAGAATGAGGAAAAAGAGAAGGTGATAAAGGAAGAGTTTGGCCAAACTTGTGATTGGATTAAGAAGCAATTGGGTGACAAAGTAGCTAGTGTTCAAATCTCAAATCGTCTGAGCTCATCACCCTGTGTTCTCGTTTCTGCTAAGTTTGGTTGGTCAGCCAACATGGAGAGGTGAAGTTAGTCTCCCATTTTGGTGGCATGATTAGTCATTCTTCTGTTGGACATGCTTAATATGAATTCATTTTCCTGTAGGTTAATGAAGGCTCAAACAGTTGGTGATACCTCAAGCATGGAGTTCATGAGAGGAAGAAGAGTGTTTGAGATTAATCCTGAACACCCCATCATTCAAAACCTGAATGTATGTTGAAGAACAAGAAAAATTGTCTACTTGAAACCTCTTCTTTTTCCTTCTTTATAAAAGTCTGACAATGGTTAGTGCAATTGCATTAATTACTTTTAACCCTCCACTGCAGGCTGCAAGCAAAAATTGCCCAGATGACAATGATGCCCTTCGAGTTGTAGATTTGTTGTATGATGCAGCTCTGGTCTCTAGTGGATTTACTGTGAGTACCCTGGCTATATATTCTCTCTCTCTTATTATTTGCAGCTCTGGTCTCTGGTCTTTGTTTTATCCTCACATTATTAAACTATTGATGTACCAAACTTGCAAATTATATGCTTTTGTAAGGTCATCTATGATCTACAACCTAATCTTATATTTGTGCAGCCTGAGAATCCAGCAGAGCTTGGCAGCAAGATATATGAAATGTTAGGCATGAATTTACAAGGTAAATGGTCAGTTCCAGACGCTGCTGAGGTTCAGCATCCAGCAGCAACCCAATCGCAGACCTCCCAAACTTATGAAGCTGAGGTGGTCGAGCCGGCAGAAGCTGGTGGTCAGAAATGAGGAGCTCAACATTTTTCCCTTTTTCTGTCCTTTGTGTAGCGTTCTATAAATTATTTCAGTAAAGGGCAATAGGATTTAGCTATTGGTAATGAATGTAATTGTTTATCGGATGGTTTTGTAGGCTAACTTTAATTTTTTTGCTTTGGCAATCTCATGATGCCCGGTTCTTCTGGGCTGTATTTTCATAGTTGATTGATAAATAATCCACCACATCAGGAGATTTGCCATTTTGTCTTTCTTATTTGTTGCTTAACTATGGACAAATCTTTTATCATTCCAATGTATGATTGAGTGGTGATAACTTCTAGATAAGTAATCCACATTTGAACTGAATTTTTTCTGGATAAAGAATGTCTTTCTAGTTGCTATTCTTTAGAAGAAATGCGGGTTTCTACTTTTTGGGGCAACATGCTATGGGATGATGGTCCCACGGATAGGTTAAATTAATACATTCCAGATTCTAGAATGAAAGATTTGAATATCGATCTGGTCGGTATCATTGATCTCATAAGTATCATATCAAATATGAGGCATCTAAGTCATACAAGCAAAGAGCTATTCATTGATAAGAAAAATAAAAAAAATGCCATTTGGCTACATTCATCTGTGTTTGCACAATTTTTAAACACAGAGATTTTAAATTCAACCATTGTTTTATTTATGAAGAGCCAAATGAAGATTGAATAGTAAAAAATCACAACCTTTTTATTGTCTTTGTTCTTCAGTCTTTACTCTGAAATTAACTGTAAAATTAGTAATGCGACTCTAATTTTTATTTAATAATCTAATTAATAAAATTAAAAATTTATTAATTTATTAGTAGTATTAGCGCGTGTGTGTTTGATGAAAGCAGAGATTAGTTTTAAAAAGCTTTAAACCAAGCAACAATTCCTAATTTCGATATTAATTTTATTTCATTATTTTTTTCCTCGAATCGCTAATTGAGGCGTCACTACAATTTTACGAATCCATAAGAAGTCTTGAGACTTTTTTTGTCGCGATTGCTTTTTTGTTAAAATTATGTTATGTTTGCGGTGAACCTTTCACCAAAACTTTTCTGTATACATCATACATAGATGGGCCATGAGTGGGGGATACGAAGAATTTAAAGCAAACAGAAATAAAAATGTTCGTAATCAAGCACAGTATTTTAGAGATTTTCTTTTTTGTTCTTTTCATTGCATTTTGTTATACAGACGACATAATAATAGTCGTACGCTTTTTTTTATTTATTTTAGAATAATATATCTAATCTAAGTTCTTATGAGTGTGTTTCATGTTAGTTAAAAATCAGTTTTTATTATAAAATTTTTTAGGACCGATATCATATAATACATAAGAATCCGTAATTTAAAAAATCATTTCTTTACTATCCGACTTTAATTTTTCGTTGAAGTAATCTATAATTTCATATCACAATCCATCACCACGACTCCTATTAGATCACGATTTGTCACCATTGCTCCTGTTAGATCACAATCCGTCACCAAATAATCTTCTAGACTATGACTCAAGTTTGATCAGCACTGAACGTGTGGGCGTCTGTTTCACTACTTCGAAAACAATCGACTCTTTTGCAATGTTTTTCTCAAAATGTGTATTTTGGAATCACATAACTTTTCTTCTTGAGAAAAATATACTTATATAATATTTCTAGTAAAACCCTAGATATGTATTATCCTTTATTATAATTCAAAATAATAAATATTTTGAATTTAATATTATCTCTCCACTTAAGTGTAAAGATCATGTGTAACCATTGTGAGGCCCACTTTGTAAAATAACACAAGGGCTCATTTGCTCATGAATATAACACATAAGGTCTTAACAAATATTATAATTAAGTTTATAATCTAATATGCCAATTTTCTTGTTTTTAGGTTCAATAGTTGTACAATCAATTAAATGGCTAACCCGGGGATTATTTGAGAACATAAAATAGTGGCTACAACAATTAAGCCTATAAATGAACAAATCTAATCATTTAATTCCAACTCTACTCCACTATAAGATTGAAACTGACCTCCATAATTGTATGCTCGAAAAATAATTCATCCCAAGTCACATTGATCTCTTTACTACATAATCTTTTGTACCACATTATTAATTAAATCGATATCTCAACTGTCCAATCAATTTAATTACATCTTACTCCTTGATACTTACTAGTTTTCTTTAATAATCATTTTCAACATACTAAATGTTGACACACTCTGACTAGAGAATTTTATGATCAAATGTCGAAAACCCATCAAGAGATGTGTTGTACAAATTCTATATTGTTTATTTATAACTTTAATACTCATAATTGCTCCCACCAAGATACCAGGTAATCTTGACTACAAGTGTGTGTCACGCCTATTGGTAACTCAAATGGAATAACAATTACAATCATGAAATTATAACTAACTCAATATTAAGATTACTGTAAAATCAATGTCTATGAAATTTAATAAGTCTGATAGTTATTACAAAGTTAATTAGATCTCATATATGATCCGGTTCAATGTAGTTGTATTATATCAATAAATTCATACATGATTAAGACAAATCATTCAATGAATTTATTACAGTCTATACCTAAATAAAGTGCCAAAATTTATTTATCAATTGCGAACTTAATTTATTTCATCATAAGATAATTTGTATTTACATCTTCTGTGAATCCACATGATGATCACATAAATACATATAATATGATTAAATAGACTTTACTCAAAATATTAATGTAACTAAAATACTTGAATAAAATACCTCATTTATTTTATTAATCAGAAAAATTATTTATTACAATTAAATAAACACATATGCTTTTAAAGAGCATATTTTCCCAACACTTCATGTATTGTATTTTATTTTATTAAAATATATTATAATTAGATGGTATGTATTAATGTGGATTTTATTATTACGGTATAAACTATGTAATAGTATTGTACTGCATTATTTATCAGTTGTTTTGTGTTTGGTGCATAAGGTGTTCTGGACTAATATTAATTTTTATTAAAAATAAATAATTTAAGTGAAAACAAGTAAACATACTTTGTTATTGTGTTATGTTTAAAACCATCTTTGAAATATTGTGTTATGTTTAAAACAATCTTTGAAAGAAAAACGGATATGCTTAACTTATAATTAAAAATATATTTATGTACAAATCTAATATTCTTTCTATATTTATTTCTAGATTTATGTAATAATAAGTTCTAAAATAAAAATTTCGGCAGCTTGTGAAAATAATGTCACACATTCCTTGCGAAAATAAATGACAAAAAGTATTCTAATAAGATTAAGTGATGAAATTATCTAAGGAATCAAAGATTTTTTTTTTTTTTTGAGAAGCGAGATGGAAGAAGATAACCAAGAATGGCAATTTTGTACCCATTTTCGATATTCTACATATGTTCTTACCCCTCTCAATCCCCATTAGAATTGCTCGAGGAAATTCTCCTCTTTTTTCCTAATAATAATAGTGGATTTTCGAGGGTCTTTGATCCCCAAACAACTTATATCTTTTTAACTTCCAAACTTGATTTAATCATATTAAGCTAAAAATATATAAAATAAAATGAGAATGATCATGAATAGATCTTATTCCATTATACTCCATTAAACTTTTGGTACATATAATATTCAAATAATGATTTTTAAAACAAAACCCAAATAATGTGATTTTTATACAAATTTGATGTGAGTGCTATCCAAGAGCAATGATACCTCTTCGCCATGGACTGTAGCACCACGAACATCGCAAGCAAGGCTACTGGCTGATGCAATGATGAGTTATATTGCTCAACCATTGACATCGTAATGTGCTGTCGACTTATGATGAGATGAGGATGAGCTGGGTGTTGTCTATGACATGAATAATTTGAAAATGGTAAGTGAGACCATGAGAGATTATTTTAGAGTTTGATTCGTAGAATGTGGGCTTGTGAGATCGTGACTTTGGACTATGGTTAAGTTCAAATTACATTGAAATACTTATTTAAAAAATATTTTAATTATATGTATAAATATTTTGATGTTTGTTATTCACACCAATATTTAATATTTTACCGTTTAAATTTTATTATTTGTTCACTAATAATTCTAAAAAAATTAAAATTAAAATAGAAAAATGAAGAGGGGATGAAGATTCTATTACATCCTTATCCTTTCCTCAAATAAGAAATTACATAAAAAATTATTCTCATTTCTTTTCTAAATAAAAAAAATTAAGTATAAAATTATTTATATAATCTTTTTGAATAGGAAAAATCTCCTAAAATCCATCTCTGTAGAGATTTCTGCCATACTTGAAAGGAATGTGGTTGTAGTTTTTTTTTATTTTACTTTTGTTTTTAATTTTTTTTTTTACCCAAGGTTTGGTGCATCGTCCCTTGTATAGTCAAATTTTACTTTTTTTTTATCCGTACAGATCACTTGAATAATTGTACCAAAACACAGGTTAAAAAAAGGTTGGTACAGTAGATACCCTTATCATGCGGCCAAATATGGTCCAACCGTCTTGATTGTTTGGAATGAAAGTATCCTCTGAGATGTGATCTAATCTAATAATGGTCTTGATTTCTTAACAAAACACTCAGGGACCAAGATCAGATCCTACATGATATTTTTCATAGCATATAAATGATCCTTCTAAGCACCATAAATTGCACTGTTTAAAGTCAAAAATTCAAAAATTTTTTTAAAAAAATTGATTTTTAATTGATGAAAATATTGCTTAGTAAACGCTTTCAAGGGGGAAAAGAAAAGGGCAGATTCATAAATGGACACGTAAAGATTCTATTGAGAAGAGCAAAATTGGACTTCTGTCTAAAGGAAAAAAAGAAAACCGCTTTTAATTTTTGTAAATGAGACATTGGGGGGGTAATTATTAGTTTAGTCCCAGATTAATTAATCATTTTCAGACGCTTTATTAATAAGTGTTGTAGTTGTAGTGCTCTTTAAATTTTCCTTATTTAAAAAAAAAAGAAAAAAAAAAGAAGAAGAATGGAAGAGCAGATAACCGTTATTTATTTAACGCGTTTTGGGAGATATGTATCTGACAATCATTTGCCCGTTTAGCCCGTTTGACTGACCCCCCGACAGAAGTCAAATGACAGGTCACCACGCAAAGAATGGAGACGTGCTCAACCGGTCAACTCTCCCAAATGCTACCGGCTTAGCTGGTCATCTCATCATTTAAAAAAAAAAATTATTTATAAATAAAACCAACACATTCAGCCGTCTTCTTACATTTCATTTGTCTACTCATGTTGACTTTTTTGTCCAGGGATTTCGCCGGTTAAGCGAACCTAATTCTCGCAGCTTCAGAGGGTAAAATGGTCAAAACCGCGCTCCTTATTCTTTATCACTTTCTTGTCATTTGTTCTCTCTCTAACGATCGGTTGTTTCAGCTCAGTTTTCTCCTCTCTGGTGAGTGCTCTCTTTTTTCTCTCCGCTTGATTTGTTAGTTTTTCTGTTTGGTTGCTGGGAAAACGGAGGAAAGTGAAGGGAAATTTTGACTTTTCTTTCCTAGCTGACCGTGTTAATTTCATTGTAGCTTATCTAGTATGATTTTGGATTTAGAAACTCCAAACTTATGTTTTCCTGCGTTTTCTCAGAAGCCAAACACGCGATTAGAGATTTTTTTAGTTAGTTTATTTGTCTTTTGTGTTTTCCTTTTTGATCCGGCGATGCTCTTGTGTTTTCAGTTCATTGATTAATTAAATAATCTATTTTCATTTGTGTTTGCTCTTTTATTCCTCATTTTTATTTTGCTGCTTTTAGCTTGATCTAGTTTTACTGCTTGTTCTGATATTGATTTATGAAATATTTGCATGTGTAGAAAACTTACTTTTAAAATTAAAAAAGTTGCATTTGAAAAAAAAAATTAATTAATTAGGAAGTAAAAATTTGTGGTTTTGAGATGTTATAGATTCATCTTTTGAATAAAATTATAGATATATATATATATATATATATATATATATATATATATTGATTTTGGTATTCGGGGATATGACTGCTACTGCCCAGAAAGTTTATCTATTATAATCACACACTGCCTAATTTAAAATTAGGAATGCCTCCCTACCTTATAGCGTGTGTAAACATTGGTTACAATTTAAATATCATGTTAAGAGCCTCGTTCAACTTTAGCCTGTTGCCGTCCGTTAACCATTGGATATATATTTTGTTTCCAAAGACTTGCTTGATTTCTTGCAAGTTGTATGTTATTTATAATGAGTAGAATTTTTTCATTTGGGATATGCAGAGTGTAGGAGAGAATAGTTGATGGGTACATCGTCTGGGTCAAACATACACAACCAATCTTCTTCGAAGATGCTACCTCCACGTCAGCAGCCACGATCTGGAGGACTTCAAACTTCGCTATCCCTTGTGACTTCCGACCCCATGCTGTCTCCTGATGGACAGGAACCCAGATCCAACTCAGACAATATTCGTGAATCCCCAACCGAGAGTGCCAGCTCACGGGAAACTTGGCCTACTGCTGACACTGTCAATGGAAAGAAGATGGAGAATGGCAAGAGTGAGATTGACTGCCCTGAACAATCGGTAATTCGTCGTGTTTCAAGTGCAGATAAGATATCTCTTCGGGAGATAGCAAGAGAGCGAGTTGATGTAGTCTCGGAAAAGATGCATCGTCTTCCTGAGGAGTTTCTGGAAGAACTAAAGAACAGCCTTCGGGCTATTCTTGAATGTAATGGTGGTTCACATCAGAGGGAAGAGTTTTTGACTCTACAAAGGTTTGTTCAGAGTAGAACAGATTTAACAGCCAAGACATTGATAAGGGCCCACCGGGTACATCTGGAAATCCTTGTTGCAATAAATTCTGGAATCCAGGCATTTTTGCATCCAAATATTAGTCTATCTCAAACTTCCCTCATTGAGGTCTTTGTATACAAGAGGTGCAGAAATATAGCATGTCAAACCCAGCTTCCAGCTGATGATTGTACCTGTGAAATATGCACCCACAGGAATGGTTTCTGCAATCTTTGCATGTGTGTAATCTGTAACAAGTTTGATTTTGAAGTGAACACCTGCCGTTGGATTGGATGCGATTTGTGTTCTCATTGGACTCACACAGACTGTGCAATTCGTGATGGACAAATTTGCATGGGCCCTTCTGCCAAAAGTGTAGCATGTCCCTCTGAGATGCTTTTCAGGTGCCGGGCTTGCAACCGGACGTCTGAGCTGCTGGGCTGGGTGAAAGATGTATTTCAACATTGTGCACCAGCCTGGGACCGCGAAGCTCTTATGAGGGAACTTGATTTTGTTAGTAGGATCTTCCGTGGAAGTGAAGATCCTAGGGGGAGGAAACTCTATTGGAAGTGTGACGACCTTCTAGAAAAAATGAAGGGTGGTCTTCTAGAGTCAATGGCCTGCAGAGGAATATTGCTGTTTTTCCAAGGTATGTACTGTACTAAGGATTTAGTTCCTTTTTTCATGTTAGCTGAGTATATTTTATATTTATGAATTATTGATATTTTGCTTTGTGAATACAAATTCTAATAGTGCTGGCTTGCAAAATAGATTGTGTGAAATTGAATAGATATGGCAAAATAGTCCCCTGCATTTCTCACTGGATTTGAGGTGTTAATTCTGTTGGGAGTTGGGAATTGGGATTTTTTACTATGCACATGCTGTATGTACTCGTCTAGTTGTATGTGAACGTGTGGTAGCTTACTTTTCTCCTTTATCTGAATCTTGAATTGCGTGGTTTCAATGGGAATGGAAGGAGTGAGGGCAAGTTTCACCTTTTTATGTCTTCTTCATGAGGTGTTACTGATATGCTTCATTCTTTATGACAACATGCTGAAAAGAAAGTTGCTGGGTGGCTAGGAAGAGAACTCAGATATCCACTCTTCTCAAGTTAAATGCATACCTCCTGTCATCTCAAGTTAAACGCTTGACATGATGGCATATTCTCTTCTGTTTTTGACATCCTGATATGTATATAGACTGCACTTTTCCTTACCACTCAACAAAATTTTATGCATGTCCCTTTATCCACTTTACAGAATCTGAATTAAATGTTTTTCTTCTAGATGCAAGTTATTTTTGTCTCCATCATTTGTCATTGCCTCTTTAGGAGTGGTATGCAGTTTTTAATCCATTTGACATCTGGCTCAGATTTTATTTGGATGCTTCTATACTTAGAGCAGTTTCTTAATATGTCAAATCTCTTTCTATGCTTTGAGAATGTGGTTCATTATTAATGTATGTTATTCTTTCCTTTGTCTCTTGGTATTATTATAAAGAGCTTGAGGTTGACTCTCCAAAGAGCCTGGAAAATGGAGAAGCTGGTAGGCTGATTGCTCCACACGAGGCATGCAACCGAATTGCAGAGGTAGTTCAGGAGGCTATAAGAAAGATGGAAATGGTGGCTGATGAGAAGATGAGGATGTCTAAGAAAGCTCGTTTATCTTTTGAGGCTTGTGAGCGTGAGCTTGAAGACAAGGCCCGTGAAGTGACAGAATTAAACATGGAGAGAAACAAAAAGAAGCTACAGATAGAAGAGCTGGAAAAAATTGTGAGGCTTAAACAAGCTGAGGCTGATATGTTCCAACTTAAAGCCAGCGAAGCTAAGCGAGAGGCCGAGAGACTGCAGAGGATTGCTCTTGCCAAAACAGATAAGTCAGAAGAAGAATATGCTAGCAGCTATCTGAAACTTCGCTTGAGTGAGGCTGAAGCTGAGAAGCAGTATCTGTTTGAGAAGATTAAGCTACAGGAAAGCTCACGTGCATCACAGAGCGGTGGTGGAATGAACCTCCACAGATGTTGATGCAGTTTAACTTATGATTTAAGACATGGTCGCCCCTAAGCCACCCAAACTCTTAGAAGAATATTCACCAATGGATTATAATATGTTGTACCATTGAGTAACTTGATGACTTTAGAGATGTTACTTCGATGTGAACTAGTGTGAAATGCGCATGAGATGCTATTTTGCTTCATTTGACCTTAACCTTTTAGCGTCTTTACAAGTGACGGAGGAGAATCGGTGAAAGCTTGTGGAATTTGGAAACTGATTCTTTATCTATTGCTTTTGTACATAGATCTGCAGAAAGCATTGATCTTAATAGATGCATCTGTGCTCATTTGTTTCATATACACAGTTAGATATTGCGATGATAAAAGCACTTCTATTTCACCTCATTAAAGCGGTTGCCTAAATCAACTATGAATCTTAAGTTATAGGTAGTACAGGATTTCAAGTTGGTAGACTCGGCCATGCCTGGCTCTTTAGCTGAGAATTCATGCACACGTTAAAATTGACAAGTCTGGCATTATTCACATACATGCCTAATTTTCCACTGTTGGTTATGCTGAGCATCCTGCTCGGCTGAGACGAATTTCCCCAAAGTTCCATGGGGAAACGCAGCAAGTTGTTGTTCAGCAAAACTGTGGCAATTGAATGACTCAGAATGAAATCATGGAGATGCTCTGGAGTCGCTACAACTTCAGATGGCTTCTCATCGTTCGGCATCAAGAGAGTTACAGCTGTGCTCTGCAGTTACAGCCACGGCTGTCTCCAAATCAGTCTGGTTTATTTGATGTGTGAATTGAGCTTCTCCCACAACAACAAAATGCGGAAGAAGGATGTCAAACCAAAGTACCATTGATGTTTTTCTTTAACTGATATTTGCCGGAGGCGATTTTTGCAGTGGAATTTACAGCCTTAATAGAAGTGCATGCTTGGTTTTGTTCTTATGCAGTTGAGGTGATGCATGCATTTTGTTGCAACAAGTTTAGGCGACAAGTAGTTCATGCATGAGGAAACTGTAATACTTTTGAGCAATTTGATCCTGTAAAAGGCTGTTTTTTTTATGCCTAAGCGTTGGGCTAGCAGCCGATGATTACAAATATTGCTGGTAGCGTATGCTTTTGAGTTATTTTTGTGCTTGTGAGTTACGATTAGCAAATATTAATAACATTATCCAAAGTTCTGGATTTTCTTATACATCATCCAAAACTGAATTGGGTCCATCTGAAGTTCCAAAGCTGATCTTTTTCAATATTTTGATCGTAACTTCATGCTTCGGAAGGACCAAAAAAAAAACAAGAGAAAGAAAATACAAACCAAATCCCATTTGAGAATACAAATTTTGAATACAGACCAAAGACCAACAGAAAAGACCTCACGCATACATGGCGACAGAATTGGAGATTATGATCCTCAAAGAAACTATATGGGCATTTTCATGATATATTGAACCATTTTTCACATTTTATTTTAAGGCTTCGCGAGGTTGACTGAAACAAATTGCACCATACGGAATAGGACTGGTTACCATTTCATGTCCCACATTTAATATCTAGTCACAATAATGCCAACCAAGTTCATTTGAGCCATGAAACATTTTAATTAATAATCAAAGATTTTACATGGAAGGATACAAACAAAAGACATTAAAATGAAAACGTAATGGACAACAAACCCATGTTGGCATCAATTCTTGTGATCGTGAATGAGAAAGTTCAAAATAGTTGTTGGAAATTAATTAGGTGAATTGCCTTGTCCCCATGTGTTTCCATCTCTTATCTTTGTCACTTCAGCTCGACCTTAATTGACACTAAAACTGTGTTTTTTTTTTTTTTATCAAAAATTTAAATAGACTTGAATTAGCTTGAATTTTGAATAAAATAAATCTTGAATAAAATTAAATGTCAGCTGAATGATATGTTCGTTTGTTTTTTTTTTCTCCCTAAATTGTTAAAAACAAATATTTAGTTGTTTGTTTCTTAATTTTAAAAAAATTGAAAACTAATATTTTTATATTTGTGCCCTAACAAATTATAAATATTAAACAAATAATAAACATATCCAAGAACTTAAATAAGATAATATATTATTACAATATAAATCATGTTCAGTTAAATGCATTTTATATTTTAAATTAGTATATGTTAATCAATTTTATTGTAGTTTATAATGTTTTTATGTGAAAAATATTCATAAAAATTACGAAGATAAATAATACTAATTTAAAGAAAGTAAAACGATAAAAAAATAATAATAGTTTATTACTATATTATCACAAGTTATAGAGATTGGTAATAATGAAATTTTATTTACGTGCGAATGAAAATTAATTAATTAAATAGGGATATTTCGGAGAATTTTTTTTAATAATATCATTCAAACATTTAAAATAAAGCAAAAAGTAAAAAAAAAAAAAAACAGGCTTAACAAGTTAATTGATTGAAATTAATTCAATTAGTTCATTCAATTAAAAGCGAACAACCTTTAACTAATGATTCTTCATAATTCAAGCAGCTTTGGAGGGCCATATATTATTAAGTGGGATTATTTAATCATAAACAAAATAACGAGGGCTTGTTTGAAAATGTTCTCAAAAAGCATTATTTTACTTTTATGCAACACTTTCGAATGAGTATATGATGGGTGTTTCTCTATAAGAAAATTCTTTTTCAAGAAGCAGTTAAAAACATTATGAATCAAGTGAAAAATACTTCGATATTTTAAGCGCTTTTGAAGATTCAATTACGTTGACACGATGAAAACGTATAAATTAAGTACATAATTAACTTTAAAATAAACTTCTAGGTTCTAACCACAACATATTAAAAATTAATTGTCCTCTTTCATGTTCAACTCAAACATTCTTAAAAAAATAGGTAGCTACTAGCTAGTTGGTTGTGTCCAACCGAGTTGTTCTAGAGCTTGAGACAAATTCGTACACGTTTTTTTTATTTATTATTATTGGTCAAACTACAAATATTTTTATACATATGATTAGGTTGGGTCAGAACCTAAATTATAAATAAATTAAAAAAAAAAAGAAAAAAAGAAAAAGGCATATAATTGGAGATAGCAACTAGTTCTGTTCGTGAAAAATGTTGCACTTTAATCGCCAAGGAAATGTACATTTTTTACTTTTAAAATTCCCCTACTTTAACAGTACCCAAGCATTAAAACATTCCACCCACTTAACATTTTGTCGTTATTATTGTGCAGACGTTACCTAGATATTTATCAAATTTTATGCACTAAAGTGACTTTCTAAACTTTGCCTCCTTTTATTTTTCTTTAATTTTATCTCATCAAAGGGTGAGATAAAATCGCTTGGAGATGGGATAGCTTCGAGAAGTTTGGACAAAAAATGCTTCTTACCCATAATGAAACCGCAAGTGATAATGTTAGAGGCCACAGAATGAATAAGCTAATCGAATCGTAAATGAATTGAGTTTATTAAATGAATATTTATTTAATTCCTTCTTCAGTTGAACGAATCGATTTGAATTTGGATTCATTTACAATTTATTTAATTCGTTTATGTAAAATTAAGAACAAATTAAATTGAGTCTTTATTTGTTTACAAACATAATTATCATTATAGTTTATAATTACAAAACTATTCTCCATATTTTTAAATTTGTGCATAAAATTTAATGGGAAATAAGTAATTTAATCAAATAGATAATAAAATGAATCTTAAACGAATAAATCAAATATTCGATTCATTTATGACCCTTTTTATTAAACGAACTTTAAACGGATAAATAAATTAATGACCTTAAACTTAGATTTGATTTGTTTATTTATTTAATTAATTAAATTAAGTTTACTCAGTTATTAAATGAATCAATTTTTTCAAATTTAAGTCCGTTTAATTCAACTCGAATAAAATAAAATAAATGAATCGTGACCTAAATTGACACTCCTACGATGATGTCAAAAATAAAATGGTAATGAGAAGATTCGTTTTACAATAATTTTTTTAAAGGATTCTTTACTCACACATTTTAATTTAATATAAAAAAAATTTATTTAGTTATATAATTATATAACATACATCAACCTAATAATTACTATCAGTAACCCGCATATAATTTTTATAGTATTTATTAGTGTTATTAATAGTAATTGTTGAGTTTGTGAATGTTAAATAATTACATAACTCACTAACTGCGTTAAATAAATTAGCTATTGTTGAAAGTCTATTCCACAATCATTAACTAAATATTTTTTGTTTTAAAAGAATCCCACCCCTTCTCTCTCTCTCCTCTCTCCTCTCTCCTCTCTCCCCAACCATCTACATCTTTTTTTTTTTTTTGAAAAGAAAGTAACACTTTCATTAGCTCAACGGGGTGAGGACATTCAAAACAGGAGCTGGGACTCCATTAGCCCAAATTTCTGTCTCCTTGAACTCTAAGGCAAATTTTGCCAAATAATGAGCCTCTAGATTACATGTTCGAGGAGTGTACAGAATCTTTACACCATCAAAAAGCTTACATTTGTTTTGAATCTCTGACACGACCCAGAAAATTTCGGTCCTACTCCCTTGCTTGTTGTTGACCAAGTTTGCCACTTCCAGACAATCTGTCTCGATAATAACAGAGTGCAGTTTTGCTTTATTGCACTGTATACCCCAGGTCCATTGCTTGCCTTTCCGAGAACCTTACTTCTCCTCTAAAAGGCACGGTTTTGACAATGCCATCACAACTCGCTATTGGAATCCCTTACTATCGCTCCCAACCCAAACCTATCCGAGCTTCAACTTGTATGGTCTGCGTCAACATTAATCTTATAAATTCCGCTAGGAGGAGGATCCCACCGTTTCTTATGCTCATTTGGTCATGAAAGCCCAAGACATGATTTCCTGTGCTCTTTAACTCTTTTGAAAGCTTCCACCACCTGACCTCGGCCTTTAGCCACTGCCACTAAGGGATTCGGTTTCTTTCTTTCAAAAATCCATTTGTTTCTTTCATGCCACGCTACCCACCAATACGCCACCAATGACTCCATTTGAGCCCTTGACAAATGCTTTCCCAGCACATGCATCGTTCCTAGGATATCTTGGTGTGTGATATCTTGAACGTCTACTCCAAAGGGAATCTTCCTCCACATTTTTTGAGGGCCTTTGCATTGTAACAGTGCGTGTGTAACAGTTTCTACATCTCGTTTACATACTTGGCACACTGGGGTTGACAAAATCTTCTTTTTCCAAAGATTTTCTGCTGTTGGCAGCAAATTTCTCACTGCTCTCCACAAGAAGATTTTGATTTTCTCAGGAAGATTTAATGTCCACAGATCATTCCAAAGATTTGGATGCATTATCAGAGCAGCTTGGAGAGTTAGGGAACTTTAGTTGCAGGGCTATTTGATAACCACTTCTCACAGAGTAAAACCCTTTCCTGTCAAAATGCCATAGCACTTCATCTTCTTTATCCTTCGTAGGCAGAGGAATTTTGAGCATTGCCTCCGCATCTTCACCTGAAAAATCGACGGATTAGGCTTTCATTCCATTGGTTTTTCGGACTAATCACTTCAGCAACTCGAGCCTGCTTATGAAGAGTTGATGGAAAGATTGGTTTAAAGCTCATTGGTCTCGGAATCCAATTGTCTTTGAAGATCTGAACCTTTTCTCCATTTCCTATCCTCCATCTAACCCCTTTTTGTAAGACTTGCCTACCCCACAGCAAGCTTCTCCAAATGAACGAGGGGTTGCTACCAGCCTTTGCGTAGAGGAAGTCAGTTTTCTTATAGTATCTTGCTTGTAAAACCTTAGCTACTAATGAATCAGGATACTGCAGTAGCCTCCACCCCTGCTTGGCTACCAGTGCCTGGTTAAAACTAGTGAGATCTCTGAAACCTAGCCCTCCTCTGATCTTTGCACAGCTCAACTTCTCCCACTTTGCCCAATGGATCCCTTTCCTGTCTTCTTTAGAGCCCCACCAGAATCTAGCCATTGACCTCTGCATATCATCACAAATACCAACTGGAATTCGAAACACACTCATAGCAAAAGCCGGGATAGCTTGTGCTACCGCTTTAAGAAGAACCTCTTTGCCTCCACTAGAAAAGCACTTGTGTTGCCAGCTTGCAATTTTGTTCCCCACTCTGAGCTTTATCTCTTGAAAGAAATCCATTTTTTTCCTCCCTATCATGGACGGAAGCCCAAGATACTTCTCATGCCTCGAAACCACTTTGAGCTGGAATATACCTCTTATTGCTTCAACTTGTCTTCCTGGAATCTTTCCACTAAAGAACATAGAGGACTTATCATAATTGAAAGCTTGCCCTGAGGCTTGAGCATAACACTCGAGAATGGCCTTTAAATGCTTACAACTTTCGACGGAAGCTTTTGCAAAAATCAGGCTGTCGTCAGCAAAAAGTAAATGAGATATGGTTACTTCTTTACTGAATTTCAGGCCTTGAATGAGCTTCTTTTTTTCTGCCTGCAATAACAGATTAGAGAAAGCTTCCGCGCAAATAATAAACAAGTAAGGAGATAACGGGCAGCCCTGTCGCAACCCCCTCTGAGGTTGGATTAAACCCTCTGCAGTTCCATTAATAAGCACAGAGAAAGATGCAGTAGTGATGCATTGCATAATTAACTCTATCCACCTTCCTGAAAAACCCAATCTCCTCATTGTTTCTTTCAAAAAACCCCACTCCACTCGATCATAGGCCTTACTAATATCCAGCTTCAGAGCTACTTTGCCATTTTTCTTCCCCCTACAATGCCTAATTTTGTGAAGGCATTCGTAGCCTATTATGATATTATCGGTGATGAGTCTGTGAGGAATAAATGCACTCTGTGTGGGGGAGATAATTTGGGATAGGATAGATTTCAGCCTATTTGCAATGGTTTTAGACACAATTCGGTATATTACATTGCACAGACTGATAGGTCTAAAGTCAGTGGCTTTCCTAGGCTTAGCTATTTTGGGAATTAAAGCAATGTATGTATGATTCAAGGGAGCTATATTACCTCGGTTGTTTAACACATGGAGACATGTTGAGAGCACTCCTTCCTTCACCGACTGCCAATGTTTTTGGAAGAAAACAGCTGGTAATCCGTCAGGTCCTGGTGCTTTTGATGGGCACATCTGCTGTAGGGCTTCTGTAATTTCTTCGGTTGTGAATGGGTGAGTCAACTGATCATTCATCTCGTCTGTTATCATAGGCTTTAATCCTTCTAGCGCCGTGTCCATTTGAGCTTGACTTGGATTTGTGGTTGAAAATAGCTCCTGGAAGTACTCACAGAATTCATTTTTGACCTCATCTTTTCCTTCTACCCAATTGCCGTTCTTATCCTCCACCCCCCATATCTTGTTCTTTCTTTTTCGAGCTGAAGCTCGAGAATGAAAGAACTTAGTATTTTTGTCCCCTTCTTTTATCCAATCAGCTCTCGACCTCTGCTTCCAATAAATTTCCTCATCCATTAGCAAATTGTTGAGCCGTTTTTCTAAGATATTGATTTCCTTCCCATCTTCATAGTGCTTGTAATTCTGTTTGACTTCTCTCAGCTGCTTCATTAGCTTCTCAACTTCTCTTTGCCTGCCTCCAAACTCTTTTTTGCTCCAAAGTTTTAGCTCAGCCAAAGAGTGCTTGGCTGTTTTGTAAAAAATTTGAACCGGGTTACCAAAGATTCCATCTGGCAAATTTGTACCAATTTTGTCTCACAATATCCTTACAAACATCATAGGCACTCCACATGTCTTCATAATGCACCCGTGAGTATGTTCTCCTTGCATATCTTGGCACAGGGCTTCTTTCTTTTACTTCAAAAACCACTGGAGAGTGGTCCGAAGTCCAGGTTATCAAATTGGTTGCTGTTGAATCATGAAAGCTCTTTCCCCATTCTTTGTTATAGAAGAATCGATCAAGCCTTTCTTCAATCAAGTAGGGGCCAAATCTTCTATTAGACCAGGTAAAGGGGTATCCCGTACAGCCTGCATCTACCAAGTGACACTCCTTAATAGCCTGTCTAAAGTCAGCCACCAAATTTAGATTTCTGTTGTTGCCACCAGTCTTTTCATGCATATGTAATATCTCATTGAAGTCGCCAAAGCATAGCCACGGGTAAGATGACAATCCCGCTAGTCTCCTAATCAAAGTCCATGTGTGTTTCTTCTGCTGCATTTCTGGGTGACCGTAAATCCCTGTACACCTCCACTTTTTGCCATTAGCAGTATCGACCACAGCATCTATGTGATGGCTACTATAAGAAATAACTCTGAGATGAACATCGGCTTCCCAACATAACGCTATTCCACCACTCATTCCATTTCTTCCAACTGCAAACACATTGTCAAAATTGAACCTTCTACCTTCTTCATGCATCTGCGTAGACCTTAATTTTGTCTCACACAAGAACAAGATTTGGGGTCTATGCATTTGGAGAATTTTCTTTAGCTCTAGGCGCGTTCGGGGATTCCCCAAACCCCGAACGTTCCAACTCAAGGTTTTCATGGTTGCCGGCGGGGCTGGTCACCAGCCTCCGCCGATCTTTCTTGCTGCATTTCCTCTGAGTGCTCCCTTACTGCCTTCGGTGTCATTTCTTCTTCCAGCATCATTTCAGTTTGGAGGGAACTAATCTGAGAGTGCCGTTCTAGTTGTTTGGTTGGGCTAACCAATTTCAGTTTCTTTTCCTCTGGGCTTTTGTATCCCATGTCACTACTTGTTCTTTTGCTTCCCACTAGCCCATTAAGATTCTCTGTTTTAGATTTCGTAACCCTTGCCTGCAACTTCCATTTTCTCGCCTTGGGCCTTTGCCCATGCTGAATAAGCCCATGGTTCGCTTCCTCTTTCTCTAATTGGTATTGGTTGTTCCCCATTTTTTCCTGATTTGGGCCCACTGTGTCTTTTTTGTCGGTTTCCAATTCCTTCTCAACTTCCTTCCCATTTTCAGTTTCCATTCCCGCCATTAGGCCCCTATTTCGAGGAGGTGCCTCCATACCAGCTGTATTGGCTTGCTTCACGCCGCCTAATAGCTGCTGTTGCAGCTCCCCATCCTTTCGCATTAATGAGGATTCTTTTGGGACTGGCACATTACTCGATAGCATTGGCTTGATTCTTCCATTTTGGTCAATCTGGAGCTCTCCTGACCCGTTGCCCTCATCCGGGTTTTCTTGCATCTGGTGTGATGTGTGGGATTGGGTTACTGTTTCCTGGTTCTTTGCTTGGTTCTCTCGTTCTCTGTTCTTTACTTTGCTTTGCCTCGCCCTTTCAGTAGGTGTAGCTGCTTTCATCCAACTTCCGAATGCAAGCTTTTCTTTTGGTTGCCCTTTATATTTTAGGCATTCTCTATACTGGTGCCCTAGCATCCCACAGCAAAAGCAAAAGTCCGGTAGTCTTTCGTACAATACTGCTATTGGGATTTTCATTTCATCTTCCGGCTGTATGAATATGATCTTTTTTAAGGGATGAGTAACATCTATAGAGACCCGAGCTCTAGCAAATGCTCCAATACACTCTCCATCTTCATCAGTATCAACCTCCGCCACTGTTCCGATTTTTTCCGCCATCTCTTGGATAGCTTCTCTGTGCATACACATGATGGGCACATTGTGAAGTTGCACCCAAAAAGTAGCATGATTGAAGGACTGTTTATGGACATCCCCTACCCCACTTGGTTCCGATAAAACGATTAATGCCCTGTCAAAATGCCAGGGACCTCCCATTAGCACTCTCTTCTTGTCTTCCTCTGTATCAAATTTAAATAAGAACACGTTGCTTCCCATGCTTTCAACTTTCACCTTCTTGATAGATCTCCATACTTGTCTCATGGCAGATCTTAGACCCTCTAAGTTAACTCCTCTTGTTATCAGTATTTTCCCTACTAGACAGTTTGCTGTAATCTTTATTCCCTTTGCCTTCATCTTACCTAGCAGTGCGACCGTATCTTCATCCTCTTCTTTTAGCTTTATAGCTTGGCATTTACGAATTAGTTCTTCTGTATTCATGATTTCGAACGTAGCTCCACTAAGACAATACCTGTACCAAGACAGTAATTATCTTACCTACCACCTCAGCAGCTCGCCTTAAAAAGTTCCCGACTAAACTTTAGCCTTTGGTTAAATGGAAATTGGAATCAACCACCCAAACTGTGGGCGATGTAAAGAGTCATTACGACTCATTTACCTTCCATTCCTGGTTTCTCTTTCAGAGAAAAAGAAGCCTTTGGAAGGAAGACTTTTTATCGTCATTTTGACTTTTTTTCCCCAACCATCTACATCTACTACTGCTAGACTAGTCATTTTCACATGGGCTTCAAAAGTCACTGTGATCTGATTCAAATTTTTAACGCTTCTAGGCTCTGCACTGGCACTTCTCTCTTTTGTGTTTTCGTTTTGTCCTTTTAAGCGCAATTGTGCAAGTCTTTAGGGAGGGATAAAAAAAAGAAAAAAGAAAAAAGAAAAACGTGCAATCAATGAATCTTTGGAAATAAAATAAAGTAATTAGAATAAGATTTGCTTATTATAAACACAATTTGCCAATTTGATCCTCATGTAGATAAAGTCATGCACTATTATTATTATTATTCTTTTTTTTTTTTTGAGACCTCTTAATGGAGGAGGAGTGGAGAGATTCTCTGCAGAAATGGGGACTTCCCCTCAACCGCTGGCTTTGCTGCAAAGTACCCAATAGTGGGTTTTGTAGATAAAAAGTTATAATGTTCCTCGTGATATTCACTAAAACTTAATCTTATGATTTTGAAATATATTTTTAAATTTTATTTTAAATGATATATCATCCGTAAAACGATCGATACTTTCTCTCAAATTCTAAATTAATTAATCACATCTCCTCATTATTTACTATATCACTTAAT
Source organism: Atalantia buxifolia (assembly GCA_030444775.1). Classification (NCBI taxonomy): domain Eukaryota; kingdom Viridiplantae; phylum Streptophyta; class Magnoliopsida; order Sapindales; family Rutaceae; genus Atalantia; species Atalantia buxifolia. Next base: position 12,266,047 of record CM059832.1, read on the forward strand.
AAATATCATTTTATTTTGGAAAGAGCTCTCTGACATGGGATATTGGGATTTCTAATACCTCCAAATGGAGAAAAAAAAAACACACCAACTAATCAAGTTTAATTCAAATTAATTTCACGTTATCTGAATTAGATTAGACGCTGTCTAATTGCTAATTGTTCAATCTTCTAATAATCTAATTAACTAGATTAAATTTATGAAATCAATAGTTTTAACTTTTGTATAAAATTCGTATTTTTAGTTAGGGTCCTGGAGCAAAACGACAACAAAAGTACCCATGTGGTTCATGTCAAAGTCAATCGCTCAATCTGATTGTCGTTTTTTGTTTTGTTGCATATGTGATGGGATACATTCATCAGCTTTTTTATTGGATACGTGGACCTCTTTGCAACAAAGCCAAAAGTTTGAGGACTTTAATGGAAGTTCATATTAACCTGCATGTCCGCGAGCATGTGTACAGTTACTTGCACATGGTCCCTCTGTCAGCAACTGCATTGGCTTCCGTCTGGTTACGGCTGTTCATAAAAGCCCCGTGGGACCCCAAGTGACGTCGATGACGTGTCTCACTCCGATGCGTTCGCGCCTTTTCTTATCTGCCATCGCTGATCGCTCCGGCTGAAGAGAAGGAAAAAAGAGGAAAATTGTCAGAGCAAGCTGTCTGCGGGTCCCATTGTTTTCTGCTTTAGCTGCCACGATTCTCGAGCAATTCCAGGACTCGGCGATTTTGATTTTTTAAGTCGTGGTGGGACCCTCTGAGGGCGTGTTTGTTTTGCGATAAAATGGTAAAAGGACTTTTGCAAAATTGAAGAAGTTGTAATTATTATTTTTTTAATTATATGATACTAATGACTTAATGTTCATATTATAACTGATATAAAAAAATATTTTTATTTAATTATATATTATAATTAAAAAAAATAAATCCTTATATATATATCATAGAAACTCAAATCACTGTACTTATAATTATAAATATAAAATCTTAACCATTAGACTAAGGCCAAATGACTAAGAAGTTGCAATTGTTGAAAACAGATAATATTACCATTTTTATGTATGTTTTTGAAGCTCCTTTAAAGATGGGTTTTGCAGCCTTTTTTTTTTTAAAAAATTTGGAATCTTGTCTATAAACAGCATCATTACTTTGCAATTTGACTCACGAGGAATGGGGTTTGATTATTGAGAGATTAATATGTCAATTTCATGACCCAAAGGAAAAGCTAGTAAGCAAACATGATAAAATTAGCATATTCCTTTGAATCACATTTAGTGCTTCTCATCAAATCATGCTTGCTGCATACAATCAATTGCAGCATTTCTTTCACACCAAGTTGCAAATATTATGATTGGCCTCATTTCTTTTTAAGAATTGATTATTTGTGAAATAAAGTAGCAGATTTCCAAAATTGAGATGTTAAAAGAATGAACTTGCATACGAGGGGGGGAAAAAAAATCTATGATAGTGGTGGGTCTTTATCCAACTGGATTTTGTAATGATTGAACCCCTAAATATTATTGCATAATATGGCCCATGCAATTAGGCAATTATCCCATGTACTTGTTGTTTACCACGACCATTAAGTGAAATGAAATGCTGGAATCAAATTGAAAGATGATAATAAAGTGGCTTAAGATGAAAGTCATGGGCCTAAAATTTATAATAATCTTAATTAAGGTATCCAAGACAAAAAGTAAACAAACTTTGATCAACAGATCTCCTCCACTCGACTCTTAAAAATTCAAGATTGCAAAGAATTTTAGGTAGAAGTGATACATTCAAATATGCTCTTTGCTACAAGTCTCCATTAAATGAGAAAAATTGGTCATGACCAATAAAATAAACATCATTTTTATTGCTTGTGAGTTGTGACAACAAAAAAAATAATAATAATAATTGCAATTCCAATGAGCCTTCCTTAATTGGCCATATTAATTACTAATTATTCTACAAACATTATTAATTTTAGTGAGGAAAAAGATTCAAAAACACACAAAGCTTGTTTTTGGCTCAAAAAAATGCAAGTCCTCTCTTAACTCTCTCGAGTCATGATGGTGCTTAATAAATTTGGCAACGGGTAGGGGATACGTGATAGAGACTAGCAAGGAGAAAGCGAAAGCATGTTGTTGGGAGAAAAAACCAAATTCACCCACCAGCATTTAAATGGGCAGTCGATTTTACTTTTTATTTCTCAAAACGACATAACTTTGAAAATGGTAAGTTCCTTGGGCCTCAGCATGAAAAAGAAATGGGAATTGACAGGCTCAGGGCGTGAGCATCTCTTAATGGTATTGGTCTGTGTACGATTTGATAGTTGCTTTGAGATTTGAGAATCCATTAGTGACCTAAAATTAATCCACTCGCTAGCCACGCACGCAACTGCCCACTAGGCGCTTTGTACAAATCAAATGCTAGCAAGATTTCAAAATAATACTTTAAAAAAAAAAAAAGATTTCAAAATAATAAGTCTGAAAATAAAATAAATGTCGTACACATCATTTAGCCATTGGTGGTGCAGAAATGTAAAAAAGATTGATAATTAAGAAAAACTTATTTGTTGAATAACCAAAATTTTATTAGAAAACCTTAATGAATAAAATTAAGGTTTTGAATCTCTTTTTTTTTTATTAACCCTAAATATCGTGAAATTATTAAAATAAATAAAATTAAAATATTATTTTATAATAAAATTCTACTAATAGAAATATAAAGAACAAAACAAACATTTTTCAAATCCGATATATAAAAAAATAAAGATAAAAAATCCTTAAAAAATAATAGGAAAAAATAAGAAAATAAATAAAAACTGCAAAACGACCAGGAAGAAATAAAATTTTTAACTCAACCATGGGGCAGAACAGTATTAGGAGTTAAAGTTTTGATTCATCTCATCGTAAGTTTTAAAACGGTATATTATACATCCAAAACAGACACCTACAACCTAATTAAATTATGACTTATAAAAGATGCATGCTCATCCTATGCAACATCCTATATTAGCATTATATGATAAATGAAGAATTCAACTAATTTAAATTTTGATATTAGTTTATAGTACATAACTAAAATTACAATCACTTGACCTTAATCTATAATTGCTCTAATATTTCTTAAACTAAATAGTCTCGAGAAATGTTCAATCTACAGTAACGACAACAAAACAATATAGTAGGTTTCTAATACTTGAATCGAAAGGGTAAAAAAAAAAAAAAAGAAAGAAAATCATAGTGATAATGGTCAAACTAATCATGATTTAGATTAAAGTGGTTAGTTTAATCCTTGCTTTGCTTTAGTAAGTCCCATATCTTCCCAACTCTCATCATGCCCATTTTCTTCAAAATTTTAAATGAAATGGTGGGTAAGGGTATGCAGCCGACCCGACATACATTTTCATTGATGCCCACTTCACCACTAATTCTCCAAACGATTAAAGATTCTTCATCGCCCAGTTCACGTTTGCCATCACCAAATCTCCGATTAATTCCCGATATTTCTTTCTTGTTTATGAGATTTTGTCATTGGGATCCCTTAATTTGTTACTTTCTCTTAAGTAAGGCCATATTTTGTCCGTTTGTATAAATATGTCCTCGGCCTCCATCAAAATGACCTTAATACTCTTTTGTATCAATCTACTTGCACTGATACTGGCATGTTGATGCCGTTAAAATCCAACACTGTAAGGGTAATATGGTCATTTCAGTAGAAAACAAAGACCCAGCTCAGACAAATAGACAAACTTTGTCTTTTTGAGAATCTGTAAAGTATAGGGACCTCGATGATAATTCTCCTTTTTTTTTGGGTAAATAGAAATAGAATAGATTCCTCTTTTGCTTATTGTTTATATTTTCATAATTGAACCTTGACTCAAAACCGCAAGCCTTTTCTGTCTTTTTTTAAATGCCCATTTTACCCTTCCACTAGGTAGCAGTTTCTGTGTCTAATTTTTCTCTGATCGTGTCCGTATAACTGCACAATCTTGAATCGCTGAATGGAAGGTGCAGTCACTTTCAAAAGCAAAAGCGGCTCAGAGCCAAAAAAAAAACAAAAAACAAAAAAAGAAATTAAAATTAATAAAATAGTAAATAAATTAAAGATAAATAATCATACTGAAAATGTCAAATAGACAAAATGCTAGAAGAGCTTTTAACTACACCATCACATATTATAATAATGGTTTTTTAATGTCACCTTCTTCTTCACCTTGGGCTTATTTGCTTTTGGCTTAAACCATCCCCACCTAGATGATGAGGCAATAATATTTAATGTACCAAAAAACTCTAATTTCAAATGCAAAATTCAGACTCAACAGAGAGAAAGAGAAAAGTGGGCAGTGGAAAAGAGAAATTATTGGAGTGCCTTTTTTATCCGACTCTGATCATTGATTCCAGTTGGGTTATCCGAGAAATGAAGTTGGTCTGTTTCAAATTTTGGTTTTGATGAGTTGCTTTGATAAAGTTTCTGTCTTGATGATTCACTTGGCTTTGCAGAGCTGATTAATGCTGAGAGGGGTACTAGATATAGAGGGAACAAAAAAGCCAATTTTTTTCTTACCTCACTAATGATTCTCTCACAGGTTGCCAAATTACAAGCGGAATTTAGTTTTTGATTCAGCTGCTTCTGGTTTGACATGTTGATTGGTCATTTTTGTTTGCTTCAAAAGAGCTGTGCCTGTGGTTTTGAATTTTAGATGGGATCTATTGGTCCACGTACTAAGGTGAATGAAACTTAGCATTTGAGTCATTAAGTGGAGAGAGCAAAGAGGCTGGGCCACTTGTTTGTTTGCATGGTGTCTAATTAGAGCTTCGTCCGTTTAGAAAATGAACTGGGGTTCATGCAGTTTTCACTTCCTCGTTTGTGGTTTTCACATAAAGCAATGATGTTGATGTGTTCAGATCCAAACTTGGTGAAAAATTTGCTGGCTTTCAAGCAAATTTACATCTTTCCTTTGGCCAGCTTTGAAGACTCTTAGTAAAGACAAGTGGGTGCTTGTTTAGATGACTATGGCTATCACCTGCAAGCTCTGTGGCTCTAGTAGTAGTAGATTATCAGCAAGTTCAAAGCTGAAGAAGGCAAGCGAGCCTTTGCAAGGGCCTGACCGTGTCAATAGAAGGAGCACGCTTGCATTTCTCTGGCTTTTGGGTTTTGTTATTGTAGGGAGCATTTGTTTTTTCTTAAGTTGTGATGGTGGGGCTTTTGTGGGAAATGAGGAGGAAGGCCGAATGTCTTGTGAAAAAAAGGCTCAAATCTTCTTGCAGCATTCCAATGTTAACCACAATCAGCTCCATGCTTTGGCTTCTTTGTTCTCTGAGTCAGATCAGGTACTGCCTTAATCTTTTGAACTTAACATTTTGACAATACAAGCTATGAAATGTCCTTGTTTTTCTTTTTGGTTTGGTCAAATCGTTTGTAGATTGAAGTAGTGGCCAATAATGATAATTGGTTCTGCAATTTTTTTGGTTTGTTTTGGGGTGTGGTGGGGTTGTTAAGTTGTTGGGTAAACTTGCAGAGGTTCATGTAATTCCTTTAATTTGTACTTCTGTTTTGCTTAATTCATTTACTTCCATTTGAGTTCTGAGTCACATATGTTTTTACCTGGACTTTAGAATTAGACAGCAACTTGGGGCATTGATGAAGCTGAAAATGGGTTTTGATATAATAGATAATTCAACTCATATGCTTATTGCTCATGGTGCTGTATAATCTCAAGTGTGTCGAAACTATTAATATCTGCTTAGTTTGGAAATAATTGTACTTCAAATACTGTTCTCTGTTTCGGAAGCATTGGACGTCATATGTTTGTTTACTGACGGCTAATGTTGAGGAAACCAAACATGCTAGAAGTTTATTTAAAATATAGAAGGTCAGCATATAATCTTAAAACACTTGCATTCTCTTGTGTGTATTACAGATTGCATCCCTCAAATGTACCAGAGAACCAGGATCAGGAATGCTATTACGTAATGGCATCACTTGTGCTTTGAAGGCACCATATTCCAAGAAGCAAGAGTTTCAGAAGCAGAGTATATGGCTTGCAGAAGATGTAAAGCAAATGGACCAATGCCCAGTTGAAGATGTGACTATCTCCTGGAAACTTGACCATTCAGTGTCAAAGGTAATGGTGATTTATGGTTTTATTCCTCGGTGCTTAATGGGTCTGGCAAGAGCCTTTTCTTTTTACTGCCTAAAAGAGTTTGTTTCTATGTCTTGGAAAGTCTCTTTATGTAAATAAAGTATGGCTTAGTTATTTCTATGAACGGTATTTTGTCGTCTTGGTCAAAATTTCTAAAAATTATGGATTAGTTAACTTTAGTGGTTGATTTGACTTTGTTTAGAACATCTCCCAAGCAAGGACATGGAGCAACTACACGAGAGATCATTTCAAGATTTTATCCTGTTGTTTGTTTAAAGGGTGTTGGTGGTTCATTTGTGGAATGGTGGTAATCTGCATAATTGTCAGTTTTCTTTTTAAATCAAGGAGGAACCACAAGCATAAGCATGATCAGTTGCAGCTCATGTCCCAACAGCGTCAAATGATACTGCAGCAGAAGCAGCAACAGCAAACTCCTCACCCTCCTAGAAGTGCTGGAAAGTGGAGGAAGAAGATCCTAGTGGTCTTTGTTCTGCTTGGTATTGCAATTTCCATCTGGTTGTTTTGGCACTTGAAAGAAAAGATGCATTTGAGAAGGAAAGAGACACTTGCCAGCATGTGTGACGAGCGAGCGAGGATGCTCCAGGATCAGTTCAATGTGAGCATGAATCATGTTCATGCCTTGGCTATTCTGGTGTCCACCTTTCACCATAGGAAACATCCATCTGCAATCGATCAGGTAGTCCTCTTTTCAGCTCTTTCTACTCTGTTATACCTCAAGATTATAATTTTATGAAACCATAGGTCTAAGCTTATGGACTCTTACTCATTACTGCTATGTTTTCAGTTGATATTTATTCTTCATCTTTTGTCATGCAGAAAACATTTGGTGAATATACTGAGAGAACAGCTTTCGAGAGACCACTTACTAGTGGAGTAGCTTATGCTTTGAAAGTTCTTCACTCAGAGAGAGAGCAATTTGAGAAGCAGCATGGATGGAAAATAAAGAAAATGGAAACTGAAGACCAGACTCTTGTGCAAGATTGTACACCAGAAAATTTGGATCCTGCTCCTGTTCAAGATGAATATGCACCAGTTATATTTTCTCAAGAAACTGTGTCCCACATTGTCTCTATTGACATGATGTCTGGAAAGGTGGGTTCATTTAGGCTTTGGTGCTTGCTTATATTTGCTCAATTGTTCTTAAAAAATCCACTAAATTTGTTTAGTATATTTCTGCTGAAATGTTAGTACCAAGACACAAGTTACCTCAAAATATATTTATTACTTAATTTGTTCTATCAAGCTTATCATTATTACTTAATTTGTTCTATCAAGCTTATCATGCCATTGCATCTTGTGCAGGAAGACCGTGAAAACATTTTGCGAGCAAGGGCATCTGGGAAGGGAGTATTGACACCACCCTTTAAGCTGTTAAAGTCTAACCACCTTGGTGTTGTACTCACATTTGCTGTCTACAACACTGACCTACCCCAAGATGCTACACCAGAACAGCGTATAGAAGCTACTTTGGGGTAACTATATCTCCTCCTGAATATTCTTGATTTCTCATATATGTTTTATCCTTTCGAAGTATTCTATGTTTCCCTTCAAAAAGATTAAGTTGATTTTTTTACTGAGATCATTACTTCATAAGGTATCTTGGCGCATCATATGATGTCCCATCCCTAGTGGAGAAGCTTCTGCACCAACTTGCCAGCAAGCAGACAATTGTTGTGAATGTTTATGACACAACAAATGCATCTGCTCCAATCAACATGTATGGTCCTGATGTCACCAACACAGGTCTGCTGCGTATCAGCAACCTTGATTTTGGTGATCCATCACGGAAGCATGAGATGCATTGCAGGTTAGTTCTATCACAAACTTCAGTGTACAAATCAGCAGAAGGTAATGTAAACACATATTTGTTCAGACGAAAGTTCTCTTTTATTTATTTATTTATTTATTTTCGTCCTAATTACAGGTTTAAACAAAAACCTCCTTTACCTTGGACGGCAATAAATGCATCAATAGGAGTCGTAGTTATTACTTTGCTTGTTGGCCATATCTTCCATGCGGCCATAAATCGAATTGCACAAGTGGAAAATGACTATCATGAGATGATGGAGCTCAAAGCTCGTGCCGAAGCAGCAGATGTGGCAAAATCTCAGGTGCCCTCTCCTTGTCCTATTGATGAGTCACTCTTTGCTGTCCTTAACAAATAGAGGCATCCTGACTGAAACTTTCAGTGTTGAAGCATGGCTTCCTTTGTTGAGTTTTCTGTGAAGAAATTTATCTTTAGCATTATTTTATTTCACCTTCTTTTTTTATTTATATATATAAGAAGTCAATACTTTCGTCACTCAAGGTTTCTCTTTTTCTTGTAGTTTCTTGCAACTGTTTCCCATGAGATCAGGACTCCAATGAACGGTGTCTTAGGTAAGTTAAGAGTCTTTCAATTATTGTAGGCTTCTCCAAATATGTCAAGATTAACTGGTAGATTGCTGCTTATGATCATTTTCCAGGTATGCTGCAAATGCTGATGGATACAGAACTTGATGCAGCCCAGTTGGACTATGCCCAGACTGCTCATAATAGTGGGAAGGATCTTATCTCATTAATAAATGACGTTCTTGATCAGGCTAAGATAGAATCTGGAAGGCTTGAACCAGAATTTGTACCTTTTCATCTGCACGATGTTCTTGATAATGTTCTATCCCTTTTTTCGAGCAAAGCTAATCAGAAAGGAATTGAGGTATTACCTAATTATTCTCTTTTCTCATTCTTTGTTTTCCTATGTCCATTCAGTTGGTATTTACAATATTATTCTTACATAAGGTGTTCTTCTGTGTGAGGGAAGTTGGCCATATATGTCTCTGACCGGGTTCCTGAAGTTGTCATTGGTGATCCTGGACGATTTCGGCAAATAATAACAAATCTTGTTGGAAATTCAATCAAGGTTAGTTATTTTCTTGCTCCCGCATTTCTTCACTTTTGTCTCATATTTAAACGAATTGGTTACAAAAGCCCTGTTAACTTAAGAAAGAAAGCCATTACCACAGGCAATTGTTTGTTATTTGATGGATTGCGTATATTTGTTTCAAATAATTGGACATTTCCCTTAGTATTTGTGTGAGGATGCCGCTCTTGGTCCTCCCAATCTTTTAAATTATCATGATGTGCTAGTTCTGGACCAAAAACATCCGTGAAATGATGGTCAAGTATTATGACAGTGATATCTTTGCCATTTCTCTCTGGTGAATGATCATGTCATGGTTTAATAAGTTTGTTTTGCTAATTTTTCCACATGCATTGCAGTTCACACAAGAAAAGGGGCATATATTTGTCTCAGTGCATTTGGCAGATGATGTAAGGAGCAAAGTTGATGTTAAGGATAAAGTGCTGGAAAAAAGTTTAAATTCAGTTCAACACAAATCAGAAAAAGTATATAACACATTGAGTGGGTTTCCTGTAGTTGACAGATGGAAAAGCTGGGAAAACTTTAAAATGTTAGATAACACAAATACAATGGAGCAACTTGGTAGGATTAAGTTACTAGTGACTGTTGAAGATACAGGTGTTGGAATTCCTCGAGAGGCGCAAGTGCGAATTTTCACTCCTTTTATGCAGGCTGACAGTTCCACTTCACGAACATATGGTGGTACTGGAATAGGACTGAGTATCAGCCGTTGTCTGGTGGAACTCATGGGTGGCGAGATTGGGTTTGTGAGTGAACCTGGCACTGGCAGTACTTTTTCATTCACCGTGACTTTTACAGAAGGAGAAAGAAATTCACTGGATCCAAAGTGGCAGCAGTATGTTCCAGATGTTTCAGAGTTCCGAGGATTACGGGCATTGGTAATTGATGACAAAAGCATCCGAGCTGAGGTCACAAGATATCATCTTCAGAGATTGGAAATGTCTGTGCATGTAGCCAACAGTATGCAATTGGCATGCTCTTATTTATCTGACACATGCAGCACCAGGTATAATTTGCTTTGATAGAATAGTTTAGAAGATGCATTATGGTAAAAAGTTCCAAGGTTTTACAATTTATACACTAAAACTAACAAATTTAAAGGTTGACTGAGAAGTACCTGTTTTCAATTCTTAGAATCAGTAAAACTAAATTATTGGTATTTCTATTACCTGCCTCATGGAATACATCCACACCTTGTTAAGCTTACAAATGATCAACATTAACCTGGGAGAGATCTGAAGCTTTCGATGGCTTTTCAGATAGCAGTTTGTACGTTTCTGTACTCATCAGTTCTCTCTCTGTCTCTGTCTCTCTCTGTTAATGAACTTGACTTATCTCAGGTTCTCTTTTCTCAAACAAGCTAATTAATGGGCTTGCTTGTTACTACAAGATGCCTCTTTTCTGCAATCACATTTTATGACTGTCAAAGACATAAATGGTAGTGTCTTATCAAATCTAAGTAAAATGAAATTATTTTCTAAAATTTGAATTATAGAAGAAATTGACTGCTGTAATCTTGTTTACATTTTCCTAATGCATGGTTGTTTGCTTTGTCCAGTGTGTTGCCACAGTTAGCATTGGTTCTCATTGACAAAGATGTTTGGGATAAGGAAATTGGTCTTGTGTTGCATTATATGCTGAAACAGCAAAGGAGAAAAGGCGGCCTGGAAATCTCAAGAAACCTCCCAAAGATTTTTCTCTTAGCTACCTCCATTAGTGAAACTGAGCGCGATGAGCTCAAATCTGATGGGATTGTGACATTGTTGACAAAACCTCTTAGGTTGAGTGTCTTGATTGGCTGCTTCCAAGAAGACCCTGAAAGCTCTAAGAAGTTGCAACAAAAAAGAAAGAAGCCATCACTGGGGCACCTATTAAAAGGAAAACAAATTTTGGTGGTGGATGACAATATGGTCAATAGAAGAGTGGCAGAAGGTGCTTTAAAGAAACATGGAGCGATCGTTACTTGTGTGGACTGCGGCAGGGCTGCTGTAGATAAGCTTACACCACCCCATAACTTTGATGCTTGCTTCATGGATCTGCAAATGCCAGAAATAGATGGGTAACCACCCTGCTGTTATAATATATAGTTCTGTTCTATTTAGTCACTGACTCACTATTCTTTCTGAACTAAAGTGTGCTAACAATGTTTCATGATAAGAACTTAGGAAGTGCGTGCTGCAGATCCAGTTGAAATTTTATAAAAGATTTAGTCAGCCGCTAAGCTAGAAAAATCATCCCAAAAATTTTTTGCTGGTTCCATTTGAATTTTGGTTGCTTGACTAGAATCAAACCCTTTGGCTTCAACCTACAGTGATACTACTAGTCCGCTAGGAAAAGACACTTCTATCTGCACATGAATTTAATGTGGCTACTAGAGTAATCTTATTCAATCTAATGGAAACTCGTTTAACCACTTTAATGGATAAGTAATAAATTTAGAAGTTGATCGGGCATTTGCATGGTTCCGTAGGCATGTTTATTTGTATCTAATATATCCAAAACATGTTGAGAATGGTAAATATCATCCAGTGTCTGAATGTCTCACTCTACTCTATTTGTTATATTTCTTAGTTCATCGAAATTGTTAAGGAACCGTTCTTGTATTATTTACCTCTTCCATTTTGATCTTAATATGTGGCAGATAATCTTAAATAAAAAAGAAAACTATTAGTTCTATCAATGCTCTTAACTATCAAGCATTTTCTGGCACAGTTTTCCTGTTCAATGGTACCCCTTAAGCATGCCAAATTCTTGACACTGTGTGAAGTTATGCAGGTTTCAAGCAACTCGGCAAATCCGCCACCTCGAGAATGAGATTAATGAGCAAATTGCATCTGGTGAATCATCAGCTGAGATGTTTGGAAATGTGGGTCTGTGGCATGTACCAATATTAGCTATGACAGCTGATGTCATTCAGGCCTCAAATGAACAGTGCATGAAATGTGGGATGGATGATTATGTGTCAAAGCCTTTTGAAGATGAGCAACTTTATACAGCAGTGGCACGATTCTTTTTGTCTGGTTGATATGGTCTTTACATGGCTGTGATTATAGGCTGATGGTTCCCACTCTGGTTGGTCTTCATTATATTTGGATTGACAGGAACTAATGGCAAGCATCATCGCTCTGTTGGGTTATATTGACCAGTCCCTACATTAGCCCTAATGCCGTTCAATATATGGTGAGTATTACACTAGTTGGGTTGGATGGAGATGGATGTAGGCATCAGCTATCCACTGTTTCATGCCTGAGTCATTTAATGTGAATTTGTTTGTCGTATTCTGCACCCATGTCAATCAGGAATCTTTACTGAATGGTTCTCTGATTGCAGGAAGCTGAGCTTGTAACCATATGTGATGCATTCAAGTAAGTGTAAGTTCTGGGGCAGAGTGATCATATGCTTGCGGCTTGCCCATTTGACACATCCACAAAGCCTTTTATGCTCACTTAACCCAATCTCTTATAGATTGGTGTCCGTTTTGTATGTATCCTCTGTATTTGCCAAACCAACCACCCTCTCTTGCCTTTCCTGTTTTACAACATTTGTTCAATCTTCCTTCAAGACAGTGAAGAATGAAATGCTATAATACCAAGAGAGAGTAACTGTTTGAATTATTCATCATAGTAGAGTATGATGTGGCTATTTTGGCATTGTATACCATTTTTTGTTCAAGTCTGCTTAATTTTGAGGTGAGGATAAAGGGGGGGAAAAAAAAACAAAGATTGGGGTTAAATGCAGCAAAGCTCAGGAGCATTTACAGGAAAACCCAGGAAGATGGAACAATGTGCTCCTGTATCTTAGCCGAAAGATCTTGTTTTCATCTGGATTGTGTTATGTGTTTGGAAGATGAAGATGATGGTTAATAGGATAAAACTATGGTGCAACTGTGGTACCATGCCACAGTTGCACCTAATCGTAGAATCCACTTAAAGTTAAGTGGGCTTTATTTATTTAAGTAGATCCAACGGCTAGTGTAACTCAGGCGCGGTACCATAGTTGCACCACAGCTGGATCCTGGATAATATAATGCTGTTGGGTTATAAGTGATGAATATTATGTATGTTGAAACTTGTATCCTATGTATCCTTTCTATATATTTGTTGAATCTTATGGCTAGGCTTTGTGTCCTTGCTGTATGTATATTGATTTTTTTCCTTCTTAGAGGCAATGTGTAATGAACTACTTTGAATCATATACATAATATACATAATGTGTAGTGTGTAATGGTTATAAGCCATCAGCACGGGCATGTTCTTTTCTAGTGGTTTGGTTTGTTTTCATGAACTATACTTGACCAATATGGAGCGTTTTGGCTCCGCTAAGAAATGCTGATATGAGCATCACAACAATTTATTTTGATGATCAGCGATCAGAATAAAAATGTAGTTGATGCTTCCCATTGCATAATTTGATTAAGGGATAATATTGCAGCAATAATAATAATAAATAAAATAAAATAAAAGGAAAGAGTAGACCATAAAATGGCATCCAACAAGAAGATGCTCGAGTAAAAAGTAAGATCAAAACAAAAGTTGATTTGGCCTCTGCCTTAAATTTTCACTACGCAAATAATGTAGCTTGAGGTACCATAAAAAAATCAGTAGTGCCATGCAGCTAGGCTAAGGGTGTGAAGAAACAGCCTAAAGCAGGCCCAAATCTTGGTTGATACCACATGGAACTTACTGCTTTTGAATAATTAAAAGCACTTTAGAAAAACCAGCCAATTTTTTAAGCATTTTTCACACTATATATGAAGCTTCTCACTGGTTGTCGTTGCAAGACTTCTCGTTTGGATAGGTTGATTCAGCTATTTGTGCATCTTCTCCCTCCCTCCTCCCGTCCTTCTCCCCTGTTCAATGGGAAAGAAGATGTCAATTGTTTTGCCAAGGATAATGCTTGCCCTGCTTGCCACATCTATAATTACTCCAAAATCAAGTAAGCCTTCTAACCAATATTTCTCTTTGTGTTGTTTCATATCAGATTTAGAATTTAAACTTCCATGTTCTTTACATTTGCTGCTGAATCTTAATGTGAGAAAACTAAGGCTTGAAATATGCATTGTTCTGTTCGTGTGTTATTATATATATGCACGCACACATTCGCACCTATATTTATCAGATGGGGAGAATGAGCAGTGGTGCATAGCTGATGAGCAGACGCCAGATGATGAGTTGCAAGCTGCAATGGATTGGGCTTGTGGGAATGGTGCAGATTGTAGCAAGATTCAAATGAACCAGCCTTGCTATTATCCCAACACCACTAGAGACCATGCATCATATGCTTTCAACAGCTATTTTCAGAAGTTCAAGAACAAAGGCGGATCTTGCTACTTTAAAGGAGCTGCCGTGATAACTGAACTTGATCCCAGTAAGTACTTGAAAAAAATACTTTTTAGTATAACTAGAGATTCGCTGAGGAAAGCTTGTTGTAAGCAATTAAAATCTTATCCCTTTCATGCAATATAAAAGAATAATAAGCAGTCCCATTTGCATGTAAATCAAATAGGCCATGTGAGTCGTGAGATTGGATAAGAGAAAAAATAGATCGAGGACATTGACCCCATGTGTGATCTACTCATCATGGCTACTAAATTCTGCTTATATATATATATATATAAATGAGCTCCATTGTAGCTTAGTGAATAATCAAACATAACAATGACCTCAATTCTTATTTCCTTCTTAACTTGATTGTGTTTCTATCTAATTATCTTTGTAATGAACTTTGTTCCAATTTCTGCATGCAGGTCACAACTCTTGCCGATATGAGTTCATACCTTAACTCATCAGCAACCATCAAGATTTGCATCGACCAAATTGGAAGATGAAAATTCTCAATTCCCATTTAAGTTTGCTCCGGTTTTGCATTTTAATAAGTTTTATTCAGAACAAAATGACGAACACAAAAGTCAGGTTGAGATGATTTTTGACTCGGTTTTTCCAAGAAAAACATGAGTCAACAGGGAGAATTAGGTTCTGCATTTCTTCCTTCCCCAGTTCAGCAAGTTATAAATTCTTGCGTATTTATCGATTTTTCAGTGCTCACACAACCAGTATTGCTTTACAATAAATTGTGTTCATCTTCACGAACAGACTTTATTGGGAATAAATATGACATTAACAAGGCCAGTAAGTTACACGAGGCACTCGAGCATACTAAAATAGTAAAATATAGTTAAATAATATACATCATAGACCAGAAGCAACAGTGATAAGAGAACAATGCCAATAAATTCCTTCAGCAACTGCTCGGTAGCAAAGCAGCAACAGGACGTAGCTTTGCCAAGCAAGTAAAGACAAAATCCTTAGAATAGCAAGCTCACCCAAGCTCCAATGAAGGCAAAGCCACCAAAGGGCGCTAGAGTAGAGTACTTCCTGTCCTCAAGGAATGCCACAGTATAGCACCTACAAACCCCAATTATGCACATCATTTTCTCTATTGATTAAAAACAAAAAATTGCCTGCTATATCCACAACACAATATAGTTTTTGCGTGCTAAACCAAGAGGGAGAGTAAATTAGCCCATGTGCAAAACCCTCACAAACATAAATTCAAAGCACTAAACCTCACTTCAAAACACATTTATGCTCAAAAGAAGCATCAATGAACTAGAAACTTCATCACATACAATCTATTTACATACATGAATATCAAAGAACAGAAATGACCACTTACGTCCCAGAGAAAGCTAGAATTCCGGCGGTCAAAAGGCCTCCAAACTGAGACAAAAGACAAGAGCCAAAGGTCACGTACGCACATAGTTGAAATTATCACCGAAGGGAAATAATTTCTCCATTTCACATGAATTATCAAACATATAAACAGACTTCACAAATACATGAGCAGAATATAGAACAAAACCGTATGAACATCACATAAGTTCAAGGATAAAAATCATCAGCGGCCGGTTAATGCCTCAGCAATAGCATCCACAAAAATGTTAAAACTAGCATAGTAGAGACACCCTATCCCATAATGCACCGGAAACAACAGACTAGACGTATATTTTATCATTTATTACTCTCAATTGTGGTCTTATCATATATTCTTCTCATTCATCCCTCTGATCAAGATTAACTTTTAACACCTACATCAACACATAAACACCAAAATATATATAGAACACCGTAACTTTGTGTAACTGATAATCTAGTACCTGTCAACAAGATAATAACTATTGATATATCTTGACCAAATTTTGTTATTTATCCAACACATATCCATATATAAGAGAAATAATTTCATCAGAATGTATGAGCCAACACAACATGCAAGTTTGACTAGTGTAGGTACTGTCAATAAACAAAAACAGTACTTCAGAAATGCCAGCAAGATCAAAAGAAACTCACAATATTAGGATTTTTAGTGATAGGGGCAGCAACCAAAGCAGCTGTGTGAACCAAATGGTAAAGAGAAGCCGTTTGCCATACCTTCACCATCAAGGAAAAAAAATTGCAACTTATCAGTAACAAGTTTCAAAAATTGTAACTTTAGCAAAAGCCCATAAAAGAAATTGAATTAAAAAAAAAAGAGATGGAAATGAACTTAAATGGGGAAAGAGTGACCTCTTTGAAAGTGGGGTTTTGGGGCTTGAAGCCATGGGCGCCATAGGTGCCTAAACCAAGTGCAGCTACTCCTGTTTCAAGTAAAATCACAATACGTGTGTCAAAGATTGAACAAATCCATTGAAATTTAAGATGTGTTAATGAGTAATACACACCAGATACAGCAGCAATTTTATGCCAGATCATAGGATCCATAATAATTCTTCTTCTCTCTTTTGGCTCTCTCCGCATCAGTCTTTCTTCACTCATCGTCGTTGACGACGCATTACAAAACTGCGACACGTCGTCGTTTAAGAGTCGGCACACACATCCACCAAAATACTTTAATATTTGTATATGGGCCGGGTGATTGATCGTAGCCCAATAGTTAATATTTGTAAATGGGCCTGTTTCTTGCATTGGGTAGTTATATTATTAGCCCAAATTTCGTTCATCACCCTCGCACAATCAGATTATGCTAATACTTGGAGTGAATTCAAAATTAAATTCCATCAACACCGCACCATTTTTTTTCTTCGAAATTGCATTCCACTGTCAATTCTTGGCATTTAGCTTTCTCCATGACCGACTCTAAAGAATGTTTATCACAAGTTGATCAAAGGATTAACGTGCAGTTTAATACAAGCAGTCAACTTTTCTTCTAATTTGAATGGCTCTTAATTTCCCTCAAATGGCCAGTGCCAGAGAATCGCACAAGTCAAAGTTTGTGCAGTGTTAATAAATAATATTTAGTCTTGTGAAACATTTCACCGAATTGTTAAATCCTTGGAAACTTGAATCGTTTACTTTGATAATTTGATTTGATTTTTTTTTTTTTAATTTGTTTTTTGGGTGGTGGTAGTCACACGCACAGAGACAAAGCCGAGTTCAAAGCAGAGCATGCTAACAGGCTTAGCTAAGCTAGCATCGGGGTATCAACGTGGGAAAAAAAACAATAAATATTCTATTAGCAAACAAAGATCTCTATCTAACAAAGACTTTAATCAAATTCCAGATTAAAAAAATATGCCATGTTTGACAAATAAACAAAATGACAATGATGTTCCAGTCTTCTAGAAACGGCAACTTGTTATGAATAAAAAACGATTTGTCGCACAAACGTGATTGAAGGAGTGATGAATTTGTGTTCTTTCTCTTGTAATACTTTGATTGAAGCTACAAAGCAATTTGTCTTTGGTCTTTGCTGCTGCCAAAGACACCCAAAAACAAAAACAAAAACACCAAACACCAAACACCAAACACCAAACGCCAAACCTTTTTTTTTTTTTTTTTTATCACTAGTAGCTAACCCACCCATGAACATTCTTTTAATTCATTATTCATCATGCATGTTTCATACGGAGGGGACCCAACGAGACCCAAAATGAAGAGCAAAACGGGTGCCTAGGGGCCAAAGTGGGAGTTCAAATTTAGGGACAGGGCCTTTAACTTTGAGGCTTGAGCGAGGTTAAGACAAAATCTGCACACCAAAAGCCGAAACATGGTCGGCAGGAGGACGATGAAGTGTGCATGAAAAAGTCAAACAGGTATCATAATGGCTTTTGATCTGTCTATTTTTGGCTCCATAGAAGTTTGTAATCCTTTGAAATTGTGGCACCTCAGTCCCGATATGCTAATCCCATGCGCTAATTGATATTTATATTTTATGCGTCCAACGGATGAACTGAAGCAGTCACTTTTTGGGTTGTGGGGTTAGGGGACACACCTGGGGCCTTGACTACTTTCTCTCTTGTGCTGTGCGTGTTTCAAATTTGTAAATTTAACAACATTTTACATCATTAAAATATAATATATTCTCCATAATTCTGGCTAGATTTAGGGGTGTTGGATCGGATCTTATGGATTAGACGGTAATTCATGTTTGATCTACGATTTTACGGATTACAAAATTTTTAATCTAATTTAATCTATGAATTTGTAAAATTCAATTCAAATTTAATCCATACATCAGCATATTGAATTCAGATTTAATTTAATCCATATCCAATTCACTATTTTGCAGAGTGGTTTGCAGATTAAAAATTTTTAATTCTATCTAATTCACGAAATAATTAAATAAAAATATAATATAAAAATAACTTTACTACCTATCAAAATTTAAAATTGAATAATATTTAAATAAATTAATTATTTAAATAAAGATAAAATAGCACATTCAAAGTTTCAAAATATAACAAACCAAAAAAAAAAATCTCATTTGTTTAAATTGGTACATGAAAATTACTAAAATTATGAATTTAAATTTATACAAAAGTTGAAACTTGAGAGCTTAGGTGACCTATCAAAATTTAATTATTTATATTTGTTTATACAATCTATAAAGCTATATTTGTTTATTTAATTTAATTATTTTTTATTTTATATGGGGTTATTATAAAATTTTTTAATCAAATAAGATATAATATAGGGTTAATATAACTAAATTTTGACTTTTTTTTTAGTAAGTAGTAATGCCACATTTATAAGTTTTATTTTTTTTATTAAATAAGTTTCTTTTGGATTAGCAAATTTTTGTAGATTTATAAAAGTAAATATATATTTAATCCATCGATTATGAATTTTTAAATTTTCAATCCAATCCAATCCACTAACCAAAAAATCGAAACATATCGGGGATCAAATTCAAAACGGTCCTAGTTAGAATGTTATATTCATAGTTTGTTCCTATAAGACTTGAGATTTTAGTTAAGATGGTTACCTATTTGACTTAAATTTTTTAGTGTAACACAATAATAAGACAGATATAGGTTATGTCCCAGTTAATATGTGAAGAGATTATTTTAGACCGTGCTCTTGATGATATTTGGGATAGGGGCTATGGTAAGATTGATTTGGATCATTTCTTGATTACTATTGAATATGAGCTACATTTGAAAGACTGAAAAATAGACAAAATCATATTAAAAAAGACAGTTATATCAACAAAAATGACTTTGTCTTGGCAATCATTGTTTATTATGTTCCATGAGTTAAATTTTGCGTGTAAAAGTTTGCATGGGATACCAAAACAATGTTTGTAGACGAAGTATGATATTATATTCCCATAGAATCATATCAAGAATTGATGCCAAGCATGAGAGAATTAATTAATGTTCTTTCTTGCAATCCAACTCCAACCTCATATTCTCTTCTTCAGGATTAGGATGATGAATTGTGGGGTTAGTGAGTTCTCTTTCTGTTAATTGATGATTAAATTTTGGGGTTCTACTTCGAGTGATTGTAGCTTTCAAGATGTCACACTTGATGATATAAGCCACAGAAAAGTAAAAGAGATGATGATGGTGATTTACCTTAGATTTTTACAAAAATTATGTCACCAATTTGAGGGCCTATTAACTTAGGCTTAAAGCTACAGCCAACTTGAAAAAGGTCCAATATCAAGCACAAAATGCCAAACAGAGGCATCAGTAAAGGTTCACTGAAGATAAGAACGTGGGGCCATCATGCACCCACACTTTGAAGGAGACAGAGAAAAACAAGATACCCTTTTTTCAGAAATATATTTGGGCAATTTGATTCTAAAGCATGTCAGTGAGAATCACTAGGATTTTGCATGATCTAGAGGTTGTCTTAATCCCTTTCATTTCACTAACCCCATCCTAAATTTTGGTTTGTTAAACATACTTTTTGTACCCTAGAATATCTCATCATTTCTTTGATAAGATCAAGAAAGATTTTTGAATATATCATTTACTTTCATTATTTATTTTCTATATATTTAAAATTAAAAAATTTAAATTTATTATTATTCATATCACCTATCTTTTTGTCGTTACACTATTTTCATCTCAATTAATATAAAAAAATATTTAGTATTACCTCAAAATTTTGACTGATTAAATTAAATATTATCATTACATCATCGATTTACCACTAAGAATATTTAAATCATGATTCACCACTGATTAACTACTAAAAATAAAAATAATTAATTATAGCATTCGTTGATGTGGAGTGATACATAATTAAGAAGGTTTAATGAACTCAATTCAATACAAGACAAGGAAAACTAATAAAATATAAGCGCAATTTTACAAAGAAGATATCATCAATAGGAGGGAAGGGGCCGTAAGTGCCAAAAGAGAAACAAGGGGATTAACATAAAAGATAATTCACCTAGATAAACATGATTACTTATTATATTACGAGCGTGATGGGAATAGAAGCTTTGATTAGATCATAAAAGGGGCACTTTAGGGAGAGAATATTAAGGCAAACTGAAATTTAACAAAAGAAAAAAAAAAGGAGAAAAAAAAAAGAGATTAAAAAAACGTAAATGCATGTTAGCTGAAGTGGAAGGCACTACTTCCCACGTCATTAATTAACCTTTTTAACATTGGTGTTTCTACGGCTCTGCATCATCCGTGTGGGTCCCCCCATCTAATTGAACCCCATCGGCTCTGTTCTTAATACTTGCACTTCAATTTCGATTATTTTACATGTTTGCCATTATGATTGTACATGATAATAATATCGGCATTAAAAAAACAAAAGAAGGAAAAATACCATATTATATATTTTACATTTTTTTTTCTTTTAGACCTCTTATTATCCTAACAGGCCTTATAACCTTATAATTGATTAACTAAAATGAAAATATAATTGACGAAACTCTTATCAAATATGCATGCATATGATAAGAAAATTAAAATATTCAACTTTATCTTACTCAAGATTCTTAATATAAATATTGAATGTTACATATATAAAAACTTCTTTTATTTAATTTCGATGTAGATTGATCATAAAAGATTATGTTTATAAAGTAATTGATTAATTATTAATAAAAAAAAGATAAGTATTCATCTTTAGACCGAACAAAAATATCATAATACAACTACAAAATAATTTTCCGTCAACCAAACCAACTGCGCCATTCAATTTATAGTCAAAATTTTTGTCCGGGCCCACAAAAGAATGTATTTGTTATTTTTTGTCCCAAAAACAATAAATGTGCTATGCCGTTGTACGAGCATTAGTCGACCACATGTCAATAAACTAAATCCATCCAACCAAAAAATAAAGATGCCAACATTAATAATTAGTATAAAATGAAAATGAAAAGTAGTGGCAGACGTGTAGTTTCAGAGTAATTACAGGGCTTTTGCGAATCAAGTGCATTATTATAACCCACATTACACTTTGAGAGTTTCTTCAGACGAGCTCCACCTCCTAGTTCCTGATTCCTACCTATCTATCTATCTATCTATCCTTCGCTCTCTTCCCCTCTCTCTCTCTTCCTATTTCAACTTACAAAGGCTCTTGCTTTGGTCTTTTGAATTGAACTTACGAAAATTGAGATTCCTTAATTCCTTAAAACAAGTTGTGGTAAGTAAAAGAACTAATGACTTTGATGTTGATGGAGATGTTATTATTTTTAACTGATATGAACGAGGTCCCGCTTCTGTGTTCGTCATGCATGACTTAGTTTTATTGAAAATGTGTTGATGATAAATCAGTGAAAGTTGTTTGATTTGGTATTCCTTTTTTGTTTTTGTTTGAACAATTGTTGGTTGCTTGAACAATTCTTGCATGTGATGCGAAGTTTGGAAAGATAGAATTTTGGTTCCAAATGGGTAGTGGCTAATGGCTTTCTTGTGGAAGGAATGTCAATGTTCCTTTGCTTTGCTTCTGGTTGATGTTTGGTTCCCATTTCTGGAGATCAGTTAATTACAGGTGTTTTGCTTTCTAGCTGTTAAATCTTTGTATTTGCGAGCTGTGATTTTTCTTCTTTTGGAGATTATGAATGGTTACGCAAGTAGTTTACAATCTAGTATTGTGATAGTTCATTAATAAA
The DNA here is from genome assembly GCA_030444775.1 of Atalantia buxifolia. NCBI lineage: Eukaryota > Viridiplantae > Streptophyta > Magnoliopsida > Sapindales > Rutaceae > Atalantia > Atalantia buxifolia. The sequence continues at coordinate 12,288,478 of CM059832.1, forward strand.
TTAACCCGTTCTTTTTCCATGTAGCAGCAGGCCCTTTGTTTTTTGTAAGAATGCTGGCGCTGATCATCTGATCACCGAAATGAGCCCTATTTTTATTGTTATTTTTCCAAAAAAAACTTTTATATGTTTGATAGCTATGAAAACTACTCCACCATTGTTCATTACCATTGTGAATGCTATGTCATATGTTGAATCTTTGTAGGCAAGAGTTATCATTAATATTGACTGGAATTTGGCTTACGGATGACGTTGTTTCTGTTCTAAATGGACAAGAAGTCCTCCGTTGTGTCCACTGATTTGTAATTTTATGATTTTTATATGAAATTTCCCCTGTATTTTGAAAATTATTCCTTTATTGTGTGCTTGTTACTAGGATTTCACTTTCACTGATCTAGTGGCTCTTCATTCCAGATTGTTGGCTATCGTTGTGCTGTGGAGATCCTCCAGAAGTTTCCTGCAGAGGATAGTAGAGATCATGACTTCTGTGTAATGCAAGAATCATAGCAACATATAAATTCGAGCATGTCAGGCAGATTGTACTATCAACCAATACAAGAAATCGAACCATACTGCTTGCCACAGTTCCAAATTGTGGATCATCATCTGCAGTACAATGACGGTGGCAAAGGAGCCCATTTCTCTCTTCAGAATTCTTATGGGCAGTACTGTACTCTGGAATCGTCTTCAGCAAATGGTAGCTACACCGTATATAATTCTCCGTCCACTGTCACTTTTTCTCCCAGTGGAAGCCCAATGTCACAGCAGGAGTCTCAGTCATACCCTCCTGATCTGCACCATTCCCCTGACAATGCCTATGGCTCTCCTATGAGCAGCTCCTGCATAACCAATGACGCAAGTGACCTGAAGCACAAGCTGAGAGAACTGGAATCTGTAATGTTGGGACCAGATTCTGATATTATCGATGGAATTGATAGTACCTATCAGAATGGGACCAACACAGGCTCACCAGAGATGGACAGCGGGAGACAAATTATTGGGGCTATTGCGAAAGGAGATTTGAAACATGTCCTCATTGCCTGTGCAAAAGCAGTATCAGAGAATGAGTTGTTGCTGGCAAATTGGTTGATGTATGAATTACGTCAAATGGTGTCAGTTTCTGGTGAGCCGATTCAGAGGCTGGGAGCATACATGTTGGAAGGGCTTGTTGCCCGGCTAAATTCCTCTGGGAGCTCAATCTGCAAAAGTTTGAGATGCAAAGAACCAGCAAGTTCTGATCTCCTTTCGTACATGCACATTCTATACGAGGTTTGCCCCTACTTCAAATTCGGGTACATGTCTGCAAATGGAGCCATTGCAGAGGCTATGAAGGATGAAGACAGAGTTCACATAATTGATTTCCAAATAGGTCAGGGAAGTCAATGGATCACTCTTATCCAGGCATTTGCAGCTAGACCTGGTGGCCCACCCCACATACGGATTACAGGTATCGATGATTCTATGTCGGCTTATGCCCGTGGAGGAGGACTTGGTATAGTGGGGAAGCGGCTGTCGAAGCTCGCAGAGCAATTTAAGGTGCCATTTGAGTTCCATGCTGCGAACATATCTGGTTATGATGCCCAGCTGGAGAATCTCGGGGTGCAACCAGGGGAGGCTGTGGCTGCGAACTTCGCATTCATGCTGCATCATGTGCCTGATGAGAGTGTGAGCACTGAAAACTATCGTGACCGACTATTGATGCTAGTTAAGAGGTTGTCACCAAAAGTGGTGACTCTCGTTGAGCAGGAATCTAACACCAATACTGCTGCTTTCTACCCACGATTCCTCGAGGCACTGAATTATTATACGGCTATGTTTGAATCAATTGATGTGAACCTCGCTAGGGGTCATAAGGAGCGGATCAACATTGAGCAGCATTGCCTAGCGAGGGATGTTGTTAACATAATAGCTTGTGAAGGACCTGAGAGGATAGAACGGCATGAGCTTCTTGGCAAATGGAGGTCCCGATTCACAATGGCAGGGTTTAGGCCATATCCTTTGAGTTCCGTAGTTAATGCCACAATCAAAACACTCCTAGAGAGCTACTGTAATAGATATAGACTTCAAGAGAGAGATGGGGCTTTGTTTCTTGGCTGGATGAATAGAGATTTGGTTGCATCCTGTGCTTGGAGATGATAACCGGAATCATTGGGGGACCTGGGAGCGGCTGAGGTGCAGCTCAGATTCTTCTATGCTTCTGTTTTTGCTGCTAATGGCTTTCTTATGAAATTGCCATCAATTGTGTACTTATATTATCAAAGTTAGGCTGTTTCTTCAAGAACATTTCAATGTTTTGGCATCTTTGTTTCTGCCACGCTCACAGCAGGAGCCAAATTCTTGACTGTGATTGCGTGCTTTTATCCTTTGAAAGTTGTGCTGATCAAGTAGTTAGGCGCAAACATAGAAAGTTAAATGCAAGTTTGGAAGTACGATACTCTGGCCATTATGATTACTGAAAAAACGCTCTGAAGTTAAAAACGGATCTAAAATTGACTTGACCAATTTTATGCACCCCTCCAAGCAGATCAAATCCTTTGACTAGCAACTGAGCTTTGGAAAAAAAAAAAAAAAAAACGCCATGCATCATGCTTTGCTTTTGTTGCAACTCTCTCCAATGTTGATCAATCTGTCAATTCGACCCTTTAAAGGAATCAAACCATGAAGCATCTGAGAAAAAGGAAAATTACCGTAAATAGCTGTGGTATATTAAATACTTCTAAGAAATTTGAACAATCTACATCTTTAAATTTTTGAGCCATACGACACGCTTCAATAGTTTTACACACTGAAGTACCCGAACATCCTTATCTCATACAATGCACTTACATTAATAGGAATCATCGTTCGGGTACATAACTAACTATATTATTCAAACCACCTACATGAGTTCAGCTTCGAACAGCTTCGGCTTTTGGTGTTTGTTCTTGCTCGCCATAATTAGCGTCAGGCAATGAAGTAGCCTGAATAACTTTATCACGGCAAGCAGTACCATTCTGTTCTGATTTAGTCTCTGACTCGCAATTCGACTGGTCATTTGAACTACCCTTGTGACACGAGCGACCATGGGCAACATCACTTCCTTCAATAGTCCTTGAATTGCCATTTTGTGGCTCACTTGACTTGCGTTCAGGATGTACGGCAGATTGCTCAGACTTGACCAAGGCAACACTTGCAGTTGCAGTTGCTTCAGATTTAGTTTTTGGCTCACCATTTTTCCCTTCAGTTGACTTACTCAGGGGATTTGAACGGCGATGGACATCACTATCAGAGCAGATAGCATCAGTTTCTTCTAATTTTGCAGACTCACCATTATGAGCTGTTTTAGAATTTTTTGTGCCTGCTACATTCGGAGTAACGGTTCGTGATGGTGGCATATCATGGTCATGTCGTCCCTCATAAGTTGTAATAACCAATTTTGGGTCATGAGATGCCCTTTCAACATGTTTCTTGGCTGGACATCCAGAATTAGAGCACCTATAGTAATTCCTAAATAATTTGAGAACATATATACAGTTAGCGACTTAGCATAAACTCGACAACAAAATAATATGAGCTAGGGTACCCGGCTATCAGATATGGATACATATGCAACAATTGCAGTCTCCATAAAAGAGTTAAAGATACATCTCTTCTTACAACTTTCAACAGCATACACATATCCATAACCAATATTTAGGGAAGCAATATAACACAAAAATTCACAGAGAATTGCCATTAGCCATGCATAGAATATCAAATTGATGCAAACCTCGGATTGGGATTGCCTTTCACTAATTTCTGCCCATATTTACGCCAGCGGTACCCATCATTCACAAAATCAACCTCACTCAAAGTCTGAACAACACGATGATCGCCGGTCAGTTTTTCCACCGGAGATGCATTAGCATTAAAATTGTCCTTTTTCCTGTTCATAAAATATTGATAATTGATGAAAAATCAGCTCAAGCACCTATAAATACGCTGGAAATTCAAACAGCTAGTGAACTAACATACCGGCGTTTTGATCCCGATCTATCATCATTATCAACCTCATCTTTCATCCTATTTGATATCAAAGGAATATCTTTCATACCATCACTTGCTGCAGCAACTGAAAGTCGAGAGTTGTCATTTCGTTCAGTCTGACGAGGTGTCTGCCCATGTGCGTTGGACAATTTGTCTTCAAACATGAGAAGACAAGAAATAGATCAAGTCATTAATAAATGGCTGAACCAGGCAATAATGATTAACTTTCTTTCTTACCTTTGGCACTACTTATAGAAGAGTCTTCTGGTTTCTCTTCAACAACAGACACAACAATTCCAACAGCTAGTGGGACGTTTGGAACCTTCGGATGACAATGATCGCCAGAGTAAATAGTATCTACAATCTGCCCTTCATGGGTACAATCCAGTTGCTTTTTAGCTAGGCATCTTGGATGCGTACATTTGTAATAGCTTCGTACAAATTCATTCCCTCTAACAAGTTTTTGCCCATACTTTCGCCAGTTATAGCCATCCTCTGATACTTTCTCACGTATTGTAGGAGTGCTCACTTCCTGACCAGTTTGTAATGCAGGGATGATGTCAGTAGTCTGTGATGCTTTCTCGGATGTTATAGAAGAAATGCTTCTTTCTTGATCTGATGGCAGCAAGTGACCAGTATCAGGTAGCATTAGACTTTTCCTTGATAGTATTGGAGTGCTGACCTCTTGATCAGATTGCAATGCATGAGTTTCACTAACAGGGCCTGGTTCATGCTGCAATTGATCAGAAGCAACTTCATCCAATCCATCTTCCCCAGAAGAAACCATATTGACTTGGAGATTTGTTTGTCAATAAGAGAACAGTTCAGATCAACTCAAGCTCAAGTTAGTCATCACTGAATTCGCCTTGGCTGAAAATAAAACTGAAGTGCTGGTGACCCAAACCTGAAAAAAGCAAAACGAATAAGAAAACGTTACTCTATAGGGCAAAGCTTCATTACTCATTCTTAATAGGTCAAGCTAATCGAACTAGAGCAGTTGAGCCAATAGCAGCTCAACAAAATCTCCACACTTCCAATGAAGCATTACATTTGAATTCCTTCCTTATAGTACACGTAATGTTCAATCTGCTCAGGATATATAAATTTAATAATAAATTCACCAAAAAATCAAAGAGTATGCATACAGCAGCTGCAGAGTAACAGATGAAGAGTGTTAACTATGAAGGCTAATAATTTTTGTCAAAGATTCAACCTGTTCTCAGCAGGCAATTGACTTGTGCATCAAATTTTTTCAGACATCTACCAATTAAATAAATTACTTTAAAAAATGAACTTATTCACCCAAAAAAAATCAAAATTGTTTCTTTATAATATAATAACAAAATTCCCGGTGAAAATGAAAGTTCCGAGAAACACAGCTCTAAACTTGCAAATTGCATGATTTTCCAACTCTTTTCCCAGCAATCAAACACGGCCTAGCGAAGCTCCCAATTTTTATTTTATACACAATTTCATTAGTAAACAATAAATTTACGTCAACTAAGATGCGTAACTACATAATTCAAACAACTAATTAATGAAAGCAATTTACAAAATAATAACAAGAATAAAGAATAGTATCTATTAAAAGTACCAGCTTCGTTGTCGAGTTCAAGGCACCAGACAAGCAAGCCCTAGCAACCCGGTCATGGTCACGTGCTACAATTTCACGTACAACCGTTGACTTTTGATTTGATCACAGCCGCGGATCTTGGTGGCTCGAGACTCGAGCGGTGAGTCAACCCTACAGAGGTTGATTATAATTTTAGAGTGTGTGAGAAAGGAGAAGAGAACAGAGGAGGGGAGAGAGAAGGGGGGTGTGAGCTTTGATGTTACAAGTTAGAAAGTCTAATCCATAAACGGACTTGAAGAGGAAGAGGGGCTGGGGATGAAATGATTTGTTGTGAGGGGGAGCAGGGAAGCATCTGTGTTCTCTTGTTGGGTGGGCGTTTGATTGGATCTTTCCCGTGTGCTTTATTCTGTTTTGCCAGCGGTTAGATAAAATATATGACGATAACAAAAACGTGACGTCGATACGAGCTGGGGCTTGGGCCTAGTACCAGATCATTAAAAATCCAGAGTTAGTGGGCTGTTGGGTCAACTATGTTTATTGAAATAGTTCCTAAACACTAAAAGGGTAAAAGAGGAAATAAAACTAGACCCTACTGCCCAGGGACACCTCTGCAAATTCTTGTAACCTTAGGATTCCTAAGCACACACCGATTCCGGACTCACACAAATGTCATGATAAAGGAAAACCGACGTCGTAAAGATTGCTACCTAAATTGACGAAGGTTTAAACAACTTTCCTTTACACTCTCTGCAGGAAGTTGCGCCCAATCAATTTTTCTGGCGATCAAACCCTAATCCGAAACCCTAATTTCATCAAACAAACGCAGCAATGCTTCTCTCTCCGGGCAATTCTCCTCGCCACCTTGCTTCTCCATCGCCGTCACCATCGCAATCTTCGTTTGCCGAAAGCTATCTTACAAATGTCAATAATTCCGCTTCAGCCACACAAAAAGTTCCGCCGAAGAAACGAGCCAAAGTACTCGATGAGGACACGTATGTATCCGCGATCGAGAGCATCATCGAACGTGATTACTTCCCTGATTTATCCAAGCTTCGTGATCGGTATGAATGGCTCCAGGCGACCCGAACCGGTGACCCGGTTCAGATTCGAGATGCCCAGTTGAAGATCATGGAACGTCGTGGCAAAAAGGTAATCAGTCTCAACTCTGATGGAAAAATTCGGACCCAAACTGAAACCCCTGGTTCTACTTTTGCAAGAAATTTGACTCCTTTTGATGAACTTGATGTTAATATTACAACTCCGAAAGTGGGGGTGGAATTATCTGGTGAGGGTGACTGTAGAGATGATACCGATGAGGTTGATGTGTCGATGAGGTTAGATGACTTTTTGAGAAAACATACAAGTGAAGATAATGATAGTTTTTCGAAGATTTTAGAGAAAGTTAATAGGAAGAGAAAAGAGAGGTATCAGTTTTTATTAGAAGGCGAAAAGAGGGATAATAATAATTTGATTGAGGATGTTACAAAGGATAGGATTACAGATGGTTATGGTACCTCATACCAGCCTCCCAGTACTTTAGAAGGGTGGAAATACACTGCTAAGAATTTATTGATGTATCATCCGGCTGATTGTGGTGAGGCTCCATTGACAGAGGAGGAACAGGCTGTGAGACTGAAAGGTTTAACTAAGGAAATTAATAAAACAAATACTCGTTTTCATGGTAAAATTATGGACTCTAGGCCAAATGATGATGGCACTGTTGAAGTGCTTTATACCCCTGTTGCTGGGACTACTCCAGGGCCAGTGTTCGAAAGAGATGGGGATAAGATGAAGAAGTACGATTTGGAAGATATGAGGAAGACCCCGAATAGGTTTTATGTGGAGTCGGGAAAGAAAGCTGAGAATGGGTATAGTTTTGTGAAGACTCCGTCACCTGCCCCTGGAGCTGATGAATCCCCATTTATTACGTGGGGTGAGATTGAAGGGACGCCATTGAGGTTGGAAACTGAGGATACGCCAATTGATATCGGTGGCAGTGGTGATGGTCCTCATTTTAAGATTCCTAGTGCACCCACGAGAGATGTGATGGCTCATGAGCTGTCAAGGGAGGCCTCAAGGAAGTTGAAGGAGAGGTCAAAGATGTTTCATAAGCCGCCGCTGCCATCACCGTATAGAGCAGGAAGTGCTAGTCCAAGCGGAAAGTTGCTTTCTCCTGCTGCACAGAAGTTTATGAGGAATGCAATGGCCAAGTCTTCATCTTCTGTTGATGATGCCCTTCGTGCCAGTTACCGAGGTTCAAGCCCTGTGATTGGTACTCCAAAAGGTGGAAGGAGTGTGTCAAGGCTTGGAAGAGATGTGAGCTTGAGTTCCAGGTCACCATCTGTTAGGGAGGGTTCCAATCCTCCTTGGTAATCTGCTTTGTTTTTATTTCTGGTGATGTTATTATTAAGTTTCCAACTTGAAGGTTGTGTTTATTGTACCTAGTCTTGTTTGTACCAAAATATGCAGACAAATGTATCTGCTATGTTCATAAGTTCAGGCTAATGAATAGCACAAAATACAAATCATTCCCAATGCCTTTTTGAGATACATAATTTCTAATTCTCTGGTGATGTCATGTTTTTGCTTAATACCTTTGATTGAATGCTCTCTTATTTTCCCCATCTTCTTTGGAGAAGTAGTTAGGGTGATTTTAATATATTGTTGGCTAGAGGTTGTTCTTTTATATTTTGCACTGCCTTTTATGTTTTAGGCTTATGAGAATAACCGAAAGGAAACTAATTAAATATGCTTGAGAAGTCAGTAATGCATGTTTTCCATTTATAACTTTTGGAATGTTTTGTACCAATGTATTCCTTACATGATAAAATGATCCTTTTGTTAGTGTGTTGAGGGCACACTGTTCTGGACTGTCAAGAGTGGATGTATTCCTTACATCATATTCTCTTATTTTTATTTATGTTTCCTGTAGCTGGCCTTTTTGAGATCGATAGAACAACACCCAAGTTTGCGCGCAAAACACTGTGTGTAAATGTTTCTACTTTCATACGGAAATATGAAATGGAAGGTTATAAGTGATCTGAAGAAGTAGGTGCTAGGTGTAGTTTTTCATGCTATAAATGTTTGATCAAATTCTTTTCCTTTTTCCTTTTTCTTACAACTATGTATATTATCTCCATTTGCATTAAGCCAAAACGGAACATTAACAAAGGGATGACAGGTGATTGTGTTTGTGCGTACCTGTAAACCATGTATATAGCTGGAAAGCAAAGTTCATGAGAACTTTTATTTTGATCTTTCATCAATTCATACGTTCAATTGTCTCACGTTTCTAGATCAGACTAAGATCATGTGATCTGTTCTCATTAAGGATGATACATTACATAGAAACATTACCGACATCTATTTGCCCTAGACATCTATTTTCCCTTACCTTTTTGAAGGGGCAGGCTGGAGTTAATGAACCTTGCCAGCATTCAATTGACACTAGGCATCGTTCGTGACAACTTGACAATCTTAGATCTTAGGGCTTCCCATTTCTGGTATGATGATGGCGGCAGATTGAGATTCAGTGATCCCAAATCTGATTCAGGCATGGGTTTCCCATGAATGTCTGGCAGTGTACCACTGTACCTGAGAAGATTTTAACACCCGATGTATGAAGACTCTCTCTTTTTATCACGGATGTGAAGTTGAAATCAAGCATTAAATTCAGGCAGCTCAGCTGAATCTGATGCCTTTTTACTTAACCGCTCGGGTTTCACATTCATTAGAAATCTTCGCACTGGCCCCCCAGACACCCGTCCTGACCTTCCCAAAACTAATTCTGAGTGAATTTTATGATTTTTAATTTTTATTGGGTATTTTTAAATTTTTAACCATTTATTTACATACAATTAAATTTTAATTTACTAACATTTTCTTTTTTTAAAAAGTAAGAATAATTGCTTTTAAGCCTTTTTTTTTTTTATAAGGGAATAGTTGCTTTTAAGTAAAAACAAAATGCAACAGAAAGGTGCCCGCGTACACACTACATACGCATACTCTTCCTTAATTGTAGAGGATTTTCCGCGGCAAAGTAACAACCCTGTACATATCACCCGTGACGTGGTGCATGGGCTTAAAAATTCGAAGTCCCAAACGGCGGCGTTTAATGAACAAACTCCCGTTTCGCGGCGCGCACGGCATAAATAACATCCGACTCGTTGCCCATCTTCTCTATTTTCGTTTCTCCAATCAAAACTCTTGTTTCTTCTCAGCTTCATCAGAATTCAATTCAACTAGGAAACTTCTCGAACAAGAAAAGAGGACGGAGTAAAACGCTCCGTTCCGTGTTTTTGCAATCTTCGTTTCATAATTTGAAGGTACTCTCTGTTGCTCTTTCTCTCTCTGTTAATAACGTAGGAACTTTTAACGTGAAACTGCGTCGTTTAACCTTGTTTATGAACGAGCTTGGAACTGCATCCTCTTTGGTGATTCTTTGTTAGAGGAATTTGATTTTTGAATCATAGAATTCGAGTAATGATAGTGAGTTCTCAACTTCTCATGTTTTAGGTACTTTGAATTTTAAATTTTTGCTTAATCGAGCATTCTCTTTGTGAATTGAATGAAATAAGACGCATAATTAGAACCCTTATCGTGATTTGGGTGGATTAGAGTTAGTTTTATTGATCGTTTGTTTATTTCGTTTAAGTCTATGTGTAGCTTTTATTTGATCTGTAAGAGTCTGTAATTTCATTAAAGAGAATTTTTAGTTTTATCTATATCATTTCTGTTTGATTTGTGTTCTTTCAATCAGATATTGATGATTTGTTCTTTTAATATGAAACGTGTTAATTAACTGGATCAAAATTCAGATTTTATGTCTAATATCAAACATGTATGAAATTATTGCTTCATATGTGTTTGGTGATCGCTACGTTGTATCGATACCTAATATCTAGTTGTTTTAATCTTGAAGATGCCAGCTGCAAATTCCAATATGTCTGATAGAGATGGAGAACCCTTTGTTGAGATTGATCCTTCCGGTCGGTTTGGGCGATATGGTGATCTGCTCGGTTCTGGTGCTGTGAAGAAAGTTTATAGGGCATTTGATCAGGAGGAAGGTATAGAAGTGGCATGGAATCAGGTGAGATTGAGTCATTTCAGTGAAGATCCTGTGTTCGTCAATAGGCTTCATTCAGAAGTTCAGTTGCTGAGAACGTTGAAGAACAAGTATATCATTGTGTGTTATAGTGTATGGTTGGATGACCAGCATAACACACTGAACTTTATCACTGAGGTTTGCACGTCAGGAAACCTGAGAACTTACAGGAAGAAGCATCGACATGTGTCTATTAAGGCCTTGAAGAAGTGGTCAAAGCAGGTGCTTGAGGGATTGGAGTATCTACACACGCATGAGCCTTGCATTATTCACCGAGATCTCAATTGCAGTAATATCTTTATCAATGGAAACATTGGTCAGGTAATTAATATTCCTAATTTTCTGTTGGAGTATTTCAATGACATAATTGCTAGTCAACTTTGGTGAGTCATAAGATAATTAAGCAGATGTAATTGTTGCTGTAGTTATGATTTAAGCTTCATTTAGTTTATAGAAGATAAATCTGGGTGCTTTTATATAGTAGTGATTAGTAAAAATTAATCTAGATATATAATGTACTCACGGCAAAATATGAGGTACTGCAATTGGGATTTGGTTGAAGAATTATCAGAAAATGTAAAGACAAAGCTGGAAATGATGTGCCTTGTTTATTTCTTAAAGAGTCTGCAATCTAATCTCAGAAGAATTCAGTAGCAAAGAAACATTACTACTGTGTTACACTACTGATTACCATTGCTTGTTATGTAGTACCTGTTCCTGGATCCATTCTGTTCTTAGCTTATAACCTGACCAGGCATTTTTAAGTATATGAATTGAAAGTCTAGCAGAAAAATTTACTATCCGAATTCATATAACCCATGAATACTGCATTATTTAATTCATAAGATTGAGAATTCCGAATTGGCAGATATTTTCTTTACTGAAAGTTCTAAGACCTGGTGATGGTATTGACGTTATAACACCTGTGTAGGTGAAGATTGGGGATCTAGGCCTTGCAGCAATAGTGGGTAGGAGTCATGCAGCCCATTCAATCATTGGCACTCCAGAGTATATGGCACCAGAGCTGTACGAAGAGGATTACACTGAGATGGTGGACATATACTCTTTTGCATTGTGCTTGCTTGAGATGGTGACTATGGAGATACCTTACAGTGAATGTGACAGTGTTGCCAAGATATACAAGAAGGTCACAGGTGGAGTTAAACCCCAAGCCTTGAACAAAGTGAAAGATCTGGAAGTGAAGGCATTCATAGAGAAGTGCATAGCACAGCCAAGGGCCAGACCTTCAGCCTCCGAACTTCTCAAGGACCCATTCTTCTCTGAGCTCAATGATGATGACAGTGACCCTTCTCCTTGATGAATTTTCAAGTGAAGCATTTTTCTAAAGCTAGCCCAGTAACTCTCTTTCCTGAAACTATAAGAAGTATAGGCAATTTCCACGTAGCAGTATGCTTCTTTAGCTCCTTCGCACTACTTGATATTCCGTACCAACAATTACATTGTAAATAAATAGTATATTGTTAGTATCATCTGTTTACTGCAGTTGATCTGCCATTATGGGTGATTGGATTCGAATGCAAATCATTTGTTTCCTACATGGTATTTTGTCCTTCTTTCGATTGTTCTTGAGGACCTTTAAAATCTTTGGGAGACAATTGCTGGTAGTGTTAAAGGACCAAAAAATAAATTACACATTTTTAATGCAGATTGCAAGACAAAATTCGTGTGGCAACCATGAGGAAATTTCTGTACAAAGAATCTGTGGGTTATACAAGTTCACTCCTAGAGGCTGTTTTCTTTGAGAAACTACTTAGAATCCCAGTGTAGTTTGTTGATTTATAAAATGAATGGTGGGGATCTTATTTATTTATTTAAATTTGAAAGAGAGAATTTTCTTTGTATTCGCGAATAACTGCAGATCTAGTGAATCGTTGGAGCAAATGAAACTTTTACTTAAAATCAAAGCATTACTTCTCTTGATGTGTGAAAATAAAATACAAGCCTTTACAGCTTAAAGGGGTTGTATTGCTTGAGTTGTAAGGATATAAGCTGTTCTCCGTATGGTACCTGCACACTAAATGTACACAGCTCATAGTTTAGAGAATTTTTCTTACGTGCACGTTAGTAATTGGACCCAGCATCCCTATTGTACGATATATTAGATGTACCAGAAAGTGATTTATGTATTTGTATTTGTTTTTTCTTGGCATAATTATCCGTGTAAAATCATTAATTGAAAATAATCAGGATGTGATTCTGGGGATTGAAGTGTGCTGGTAGAAAGCGAGCAAAAGCCTCTTCATTCAAAGCAACCCGAAATTTCAGAAGCCGTGCCGTTTTGGGTGTTAGTATTACGATTAGCCACAAAGCACAGAAAACTTCATCCGCACTTCATCTCTAACTTTTATCATATTATATTTGCTTTTCAATTATTTTCTAAATTTCTCAAACACACCCATTTCTCGTTTCTCTATAACATCTCCTATATAATTATATACCTTCTACGAGAAGCAATATACTTCTAACGCATTTGACCACCGATACCCACATCTACCAAGACCTTATTTTCTATAAATGAAATTATAGATGGACAAAATTAACCAATCAAAATGACAAAAATATCAATTAATGTTCAATTCATGATGGTGAGATCAGGGGGAGCGATCATTAGTAGTGTGCCTGTGCTACTTATTCTCTCATAATGGATAAGGATTAGGAAGAAATAAACTCAACTTGGCAGTGGGAAGGCAAGTAGTAGCACAAGAATTCAACTTCGCCAGGCTCGAGGCACGTTTTTGAAGCCTTAAAAGTTGGATTTTCAGTTAAGCACTCGTGTGCATTTGACTTTGACTAATGAACTTCTATGCACGAGTATAATATGGACAAACTGATTAAACTACCTCTTTTTTATCTCTTTCAATCTGTTTCATTCCCACTGGTTTTCAAGATTCTAGATGCCCTAATAACTAATACTAACCTTTTACTGCAATCTTGGGACGAGCTCCAAAGCATTTATAATCATTTAAAGTCAGGAAATGAAATGAGAAGCAATGTCCATTCTTGCAACTGAATCAACTTCACTTACTAATCTTTGATTGCTTTCTCTAGCTTCACTTGCGCTATTTGCTTCTTTCTTTGAAGCCATTTTTCATGAGCTTTGATCATGGAAGTTGTCAGCTCAAAAGATAGTTCAGTGGCTTCAAGTCCTTTCTCTTCACCTAACATAAGTGCGCTGCTGAAGATTAAGATTGTTTCATGGTAAGATGATTGGGTTAAGGTTTGTATTTTTGTTTCATATCTTATCTCACAATTATTTCAATTGATGTTAACTGAGATCATTGTCTCAGGAGCCAAGAGACTGGTTTGCCTGTTTCCATTCGAGTTCGAGTTGGCAACAGAACTTTCAACTTGCACAAGGTATGAATGAGATGAATGACTTACGAGATCTTCCAGACCAACTTGTTGCAGAAAGTAGAATTTCCACAATAGAATACGTGCCTGCAATCTGCAAACATGATAGAAAAATTACTCTTCAGAGAAGATGAAACTGTTTTTATCAGCGAGCCCACTGTAACTGAGTTTCTTTGCTGTTTTGCAGTTCCCACTGTTTTCAAAGAGTGGATACTTCAAGAAGAGATTGAATGAATCAAATGAATATGAGCTACCACAACATTTTCCGGGAGGGCCAGAAACCTTTGAGATGATTGTTTTGTTCATCTATGGCTCCTCCACATTGATTGACCCTTTTAATGTAACAGCCCTTCGATGTGCAGCAGAATTTCTTGAAATGACAGAAGAATACTGCTCTGGCAATCTCTGTGAGCGCTTTGATCTATATTTAAACCAAGTAGTGTTCCAAAGTTGGGATGATACTCTTATTGTTCTACAAAGATGCCAAACCTTGCTGCCCTGGACAGAAGAGCTGTTAATTGTCAGCCGCTGCATTGAATCCCTTGCTTTCATGGCTTGTATGGAGATTCTTGATCCGGAAAGAAGACGGGAGAAACCAGTTGTCACATTGGAGGCATTGACTAGCCAAGCCTGGTGCTGTGAAAGAGTGAAGGGGATAGTGAGCCAGGAGCTGTGGATCAAAGATCTCTTAGCTCTACCATTTGGATTCTTCAGAAGGATAATAGGATCCTTGAGAAGGCAAGGAATGAAAGAAAAGTATGTCAATCCCATCATCGTCTTCTATGCAAACAAATGGCTATTATACAAGAAGACACGCCAGTTCTGGGAGAACTCTAATGACAAAAGTGGTGACAAGGACACAAATAGCAAGTGTTCAGAGATTTTGCAAGGAATTCTTGATTTAATTCCTTTGCAAGAGAAGGCAAGCAGAGTGATTCCTGTTGGATTCTACTTTGCATTGCTTTCTAGATCCCTGGAGGTTGGTTTGAGAATTGACAGTAGGGCAAAGTTGCAAGAACAAACTGCCTCTCTTTTGCACTTTGCTCAAGTGGAGGATTTTCTTTTTCCAGCAACTGGGACACAATCAATTTCTTCCAGCATAGAGTTGATTATAATGGAGAGCATATTTTCAAAATATGTTTCCTTTAATATGGACACCAACCATACTCCTTCAGCAAGCAGCTCAATTGTTGCAGAGTTATGGGACACATTCCTCTGCCATATAACTTCTGACCCGAAAATGGAGCCCAAAAGATTCATGGAACTTGTTGAAACTGTTCCAGTTTCTTGGAGACAGAGCCATGATCAACTCTATAGAGCAATGATTATCTTCCTCAAGGTAAGCTTCATTAACTTCATCATAACTCAAATATGCAAATTACATAAAGGTCAACTTAAGCATCAAACCAATTCATTTCCCTTGTAGTAGTCCAAACCTTATTCTAGGAACTCAGCTCAAGCTTTAGCCATCCAGATAAATAACAGAATAAAATAAACAGTGTTAGGAAACAAAAATTAGCCCCTTTAATCATAGATAAATTTTTCTTGGTTTTCTCACCAACCAAGCTTTATCTCATCTTTCTCAGCTTTCAGTTAGTCAATCCAAGAAAATAAAGCTCATCAATTAAATGAAAAAGAAAACCCTGAAGTTCAGTGAAAGTTAATTTTGCTTCTTTTTAGAAGGACTCGATTCCAATTGATTAAAGACTAGTTTGGACCACTAAAACTTAGTCCCATTGCAAATTAAGCTTAAGGTCTTTATTCTATTGATATTCTCCAGGCACACAGGCATCTATCCCAAGAAGAGAAAGGGTCAGTATGTAAATACCTCAACTGCCAAAAACTCTCACAAGAGGCATGCATTGAAGCAGTTCAAAATGAGTTGATGCCACTACGCTTAATTGTCCAGGCTCTGTTTGTTCAGCAGCTGAACACACATCAGGCTTTCAAAGATTGCTCTGAGTCATTTAGGTACATGCATCGTGGAGAGTTCTCTGGCAGCTTACCAAGCTCAAGGTGTCCAAACTCTAAAAGCCTGAATCAGAGTGAAAGCTCATTTACAGATGAAGCAGAACCTGGCAGCAGACCTTTTAGCTTCTTACCAATGAAAGACCTAGCAATGAAAAGTAGTGAGCTTTCAAGAACGGATTATGAGTCCACCAGCTTCAGGATTCAGAATCTGGAACAAGAGCTCATGTCCTTGAAGAGAAGTCTTGTACAGAACATTTCAAAGAAAACAGAATCGGTTTCAACCAAACAACAAAATATGAAATTCTATGGTCTAGAAAGTCGATCATTGAGCAAGAAGAGAAACCCACTTGGACAAGTGACTGGCTGCATTGGCTCTGTGAATTTTGCCTCACAGAGAAAATACGCCAGGAAGCTATTGAAGGTCTTTCGTCGGATTTCCATTTTCGGGAGCAGAAAATCAAAGAGAAAGTCAGGTGCATCTGGTGAATGGGCCAAATCAATCTAGAAGAATAAGTAAAGGCCCCAAAAATTTGCAGATCACGCAGAATCCCTTCAAAGGTGTGCAAAATCTTATGTATTGTAAACGAAAATCCAAATATTTTCCAAGCAGTGTGTATTAAAAGTGAAGGAAACAGAAAAATATTTACCAAAAACTGAACAAAATAAGAATGATGTATTGGGAGGTCCTAAATTTTTAGTTCACAGGTGCAGAGCTCTGAAAAAGGGTTGCTGACTGATACAGAGGCAAAATAAGTTGTTATACATGAGATAAGCTTCAAGTATTCAAGGAGAGCATCTTGTCACCCCAGTTAACCACCAATTTTTCTTCAAAATAATTTCCATAACAGAGGGTTAACTTGGTTCATTTCATTCATAATAAACACGCTTTAACTAATTTATCCTAATATTTAACCACCGTAAAAGTGCTACAATTACTTCACTGTACATTTTATTAGGTAGGTTTGCCGTCTGAAGTCACACCTCTAACACAATCACATGGGAGTCAGAAACTTAAATGAGCTCATATCAGGAATCATTTCTTTTTCTCCTCTAAATAGAAATCAAATTCAGAAACTTGCATACAAGACTAACGAATCTTTTGCTAATCTGATGCCATTGCGGCGTGGGGGATATCATAGTCTATGATAAAAGAAGCAAAAAATTAAATATGCAGATATTTATATACTTCCTACGTGTATACACTAGTACATTCTGTAAGATTAATATCAACATGGCAGCAACAGCAGTTACTAAGTGGCTACCATGTCAATTTCAATATCTTTACAAGGAAGCTTTTCAATTGTCTCTACATCCCAAAACGCCACATCCATAAACTAAAGAGGATCTCACGAAAATGACCCGGCTTGGATCCTCAAAACATTATACGAAAATTTTTTTCAAGCAGCTTGATTGCCTCCACCACATATAAAGACTCCTTAAGTTAGTCTTCTGCTGCCTGTCATGACAATGGGAATCTGAATTTAAGCACAATAAGAAAATGCAAGGCTAACATCTCGAAGAAATTGAATAGATTGTATAAATGATAACTATAAAAATATTACCTTTGTAAGAATGGACAACAATGCGTTAATTCTAAGCTACAATGCCGTTATCACCCTGCTTTCCTATATCCTCAACAGTTTCTAGAGATGACTGTGGAATAACCTCTTCCTCCTCTTTGGCAGTATGAGCATCATTCTCACCAGCAACATGTTCAGGCTGTGGGTAACTGACTTCGACCGTTGTATACATTTCTGTGTCATTGACATGCGCAGGTTGATCACAAGTTTGTGCGTCATTGACCGCATCAGTTGCATCAGGAATCTGAGCATACTTGACCTCATCAGCTGCATCAGACATTTGCAAGACCTTGACCTCATCAGTTGCATTACAAACTTTTGAAGCATTGGCTTCATTAGTAGCATCACGTAGCTGAGATGCCTGTGTGACAACCTCCGCTGAACCTTTGACTGACGGGAGGTCACTCTTTGCAGTAACATGAGAGAGCTGGGAGTCATGGGTCTCATAAGTTGCATCACAGAGATGAGATCCATTGACTTCAGAAGTATAGAGCTGAGATTCATCAACCTCATTAGCTGCATCACAGAACTCTGTGTCATCAACCTTGTCAATAGCATCAGCAAGACCCAGGCGTGCATCATCACTACCACCAACTGCATGAATTAACTGTAAATGTTCTGCCTCCCCGTCTGCCCGACGTAACATCTGATGAATCTCAACAACTGCTCCACCAAATTGAGATTCATCCTCACTGGCTACAGGACCTTCCACAAAATCATTGTCCCGCTTCCTTTTTCCAGAACCCTTTCTTCTTATTCTTTCCTTCCCCCTAGCCCGTTTCCCAAGTTCAGTTTGTGCGGTCACCGATACCATAACTGGACTTTCAACTTGGTCTCTCAAACATTCCTGAGCAATGCACCTTATCCTAGAAATTGACTCAAATTGTTGAGCATCCAAACCTTTGTCTGAGAATGTATCTGCTAAGTATGCAATATCCCTTAAACCTGAAATCTGTAACGGTAAGAAATGATAAATATGTTAAATTTATTTGTAAAATGCCAGTGGCTAAGAAATGACAAATAACAAGTTAAATTTAGTCCCACCGTTCTCTGAAACTCAGATGAGAGGGATATAGGTCTTCCAACAACTCTACGGGTAATTCTTAGGTACCAATGCATGTATTCACTTTCATCTGCATCATCATCTTCTTCAACGATCTGAAGTCTACGGTCTGCCCATTCATTAAGCTCTGACTCCATTTTTGTTGCCAAATCCACCCCACCATCAACTCCACGACTCTTTCTCACCCATCGTGGTACATCTTCTGGAATTCCTTGAAGCATTTTGTATTGCCTTAGGCAGCGATCGGGAAGGTGTCTTTCTGCCTTGTCAAAGCATATCAACATTGTTCTTGATCTTCCCAGACTCAGAGTATTTCTGATATTCAATGGTATTTCTGTTTCGTCCTTAATTGTGTAAGGAACCCACTGAACCTATATGTCAAGCAATATAAACCGTATCGTAGTTTTCTAGAAAATTAAAAGGAATAGAAAATGAAAACACATACTAAAGCTTACATCGGATGGTTTCAGGGAGTCCAACGCCTTACGGTAAAAAACTACATCCCGGTTAGTTGTTGGGCCACTTTGTTTTCCCTTCCATGACAATACAAATGGAAAATGGCAATGCATTGGATCCTTATTAAGCTTGGGCTTGCCTACATCGAGATGATAATAGCTCCAACACTACAACAAAACATAAGACTTATCATTCCAGTATTCTAACCAAAGCTTCACAAATTAATATTACCTTCCTGGTAGGAAAGAACAAAACAGAATAAAATAAATAAAGGAAAACGTGAATAACCTGTAGTAATGTCAAACAACCACATATTGTACTTTGCGATTTCACAGAGGCATTCCCGAGTGCCCTATACAAAAAGGCCAAAGCAGCAGCACCCCAAGCATACCTCCCAGCTTCATCAAAATCCTCAAACAACGGAAGATACATGACAGGCACCTTATTCCCTGTAGTAGTAGAAAATATCGTACTTCCAACGAGATACAACAAGTAAGCTCTAGTGTATCTCTCAATCACTTCAATTGAAGCGTCCGGGGGACAATTTGAAAAAAATTCCTTCAACCAACTCAATTTCACCATCCCGCCACTTGCATACTTTGCCTCTGGTGAACTCCCTAAATACTTAAGACAAACAGAATGACACGTAGTGTGTGTCGTTCCAATCACAGGCTTGCCATCAATTGCCAATCCTAACAATAACGCCACGTCTTGTAAAGTCACAGTCATTTCACCCACCGTGAAATGAAATGTATTCGTCTCTCTCCTCCATCGCTCAACCAATGCTGATATCAGCGGATTGTCTAAACTTATTGCCGGAATCTTTCTTAAATAACCAAATCCAGCTCTTTCAACTAACTCAATTTGTTTCGGTGTCAACTTCCATTCTCCTAACTTTGAAGTGTGTTCATGACATCTAAGTGCACCCCGCTCCTAGACAAATTAATAAAATTATTCAAAATTTAAATCATATTATAAAATGTAGTATTATTAATAATTCAATTCAAAACTTTACATCAAATGAACCTGGCCCTCCCAAACAGCAGAGGAAACATGCTTCTCTTGATCATAAAGTACAGAAGGATCAAGCGGTCCAGGATTGGTCGTTGAAGTATCCATTAATGGTGACTGATTATCACCGCTGATCCAAAACCAATGCAACTTAGTTAGAACCAGTTTACTCGGACAAAGAAGCTCAAGTGCACTAAAATTTTTAGTAATCACTCTGTTTGGTTGCCGAGAAAGCCGAGGAAAATGCAGGAAACGGAAGGAAAATTTTCGGTTTTAAGTTTTAATGTCGTGTTTTATTTTGCGAGGGAGTTCGAAGATCAGGGTTAATTTAAGATGAAACGACGACGGAAAGGAGGGGAGAACGAATGAGAGGAATAAAATTAACTAACCTGAATTAGAGGATTTTAATCAAAACGACGACGGAGAGCACTGAAATTGCGCGTCCTTGCGGTGAAGTGTGAGAAAATTAGCTTGAATCTGAAAACCCTCAAAACGACGAAGAAGGCGTCGTTAGAGATAATGATAAACGATGAGTTTTGGGGTCAATAGGAAGCGTAGATGGGGGAAACCTAATCCCCATTTTGTAAAACTACCCGGCATACGTGGCGTTATCTCAGAGATTGGGCTAAGACCTTTATCCGGGCCTAATGAAATAAAATTATTGATGGGCTTTCTTTCAATAAAAAGTTAGGAATGGGCCTTTTAGACCCTTTCGCCAAAGGTGCGAATCCGAGATTCTCAAGATTTTGCTTCGATGGACATCCAAGATTCCTATTGTTTTGAAAAAAAATGAACATTCCAATCTCTCTTGTTAGTGATTGTTTATTTAAACGGAGATTATAACATTACTGTGCTAAAATACCCACTGAGATTTACATATTATAATATTTTCCCCCCATAAAACAAAAAGGATGCTATGGTAAGTTTCGCAGTGCTCTAGTTTTTAAAATACTAAAATAATTACTATTAAAAGAGCTGTAAAAATAATTAGTTGCAAAAAGGAATTGGTTAAATGTTTAGTAAAATTTATTTTTAAAAATTTTATGAGTTTTAAAAGTAGTCATACGTTTAGTAAATCTTATTATTAAACAACTGTAAGAGTATGAACAAGTAAAATATACATGATTTTATATGTATATATAAGCCAAAATAAATAATTTAATTTTTTTAATTTTATGATCTCAATATAATTTAGGGATGACAAAATGCGAGCTGGGTTGGGCTTTTTCAAGTCCAAGTCCAAGCCCATTTTAGGAGAAGTATAATACAAGCTTAGGCTTTCACTTATATTTTTAAGGGTATATGCTCTTTAAGTCTTTATATTTTGATTTAAAGTTATCATTTAATCCTTATATTTTAAAAAATATCTCAAAACATTCTAGCAGTTAAACATTTTACATTGTTACTGTTATTTCTTCTTTCCTTTTACGATAGCACCGTTCCAACAATATATTTTTACATTAATGGATTTATGGGTAAAAAACAAATTACCAAATTAACTAATAAAAATTAGTTTAAAAGAACTAATATTTTTTATACCTGAGCAACAATCATTTTAAAAATTTTATAAACAAATTAATATTAACCAATTAAAAGTAATGTTTAATATCCTTACAGCAATTTTACTTATAATTATTTTATAAAAAATTAGTTTACCAAATCAATCCTCAAAGTAAAATAATCATATAAAAGTTTGTGTAAGTTTTTATGTTATTTTTAAAATTAATTTGAAAAATTATCATTTTTTCTTTTCAGTAATATCCCTAAGAATATTGTTGTAAGGGTATTATTTTAAACGGAAAGAAAAAAGTAAGGGTAAGAATGTAACATATTTAATAGTAGTGTATATTGAGATATTTTTCAAAATATAAAGACTAAACAATTGCTTAACTCAAAGTATAAAGACTAAACGAGTATTTACCCTATTTTTAATGATAAACTTGAAATAAGTTAATAATCAATAGTTGTTATAATCAATAATAAATTAAAGAAGATGAATATTTTAAAATAAAATGATAAAGAAAGAAAATGCGCAAATAAAAGTTTAGAGATTTAATTTTCTAATATTGGATTCTCTATTCAAGCACCATCTTTATTAATTAGTGCTTAAATAAAAGTTTAGCACCATAGTTTTAGGTACTTTGGATCATTCTTGATTTATAAATTAGGAATTAAGTTTTTATTCAATTTCTAATTTACAATTTTTATTTTCAAAAAACGGGTTGGGCCTGGCCCCAATATATTTTTTTTTCCCCTTAAGCCCCTTTTTTACATCCTCATATGGAGGACCAGACCAAAGCGTCTGGGCGTGGGGCATGTCTATCTATTCTTTTTCACCCATCCTAATATAATTAATAATAAGACTAATCTCTTTCCATTTAATGATTTGATTTTGTAATTGTATAAGCATAACTTTAGATTTTCATAATACATACAAGGATATATATAGATTGAATTAGTATAAAATTGATCCCCAAAATTAAATTTTGAAAATATATTCTTTTCTTACTTTCTAAAATTTTAAATTTTGAAAATGTATTCTTTTCTTACTTTCTAAAATTTGTTGTAGGATGAGTTAATTTTGCCAAAATAAATTCTTTTTAAAAGAAATTAATAAAATAATAAAATTAACTTTGAACTTTTCAAAATTACTTTTGAATTTCTTGAAAACAACCTCAAACATGTTTTAAATATCCATTTCTAAAGCATATAATTATTTAATGTAAACATATTAAAAATAAATAACTAACAACTACCATAAAAGCTTAATAAATGAATGTTTGATAGATGAATAACCTCGATGAATTAAATAAAATTTTTCGGTTCCAACTTAAGCCAATGTAATGAATTAATAACCTTATTAAATGTATAAGATGATAATTTTTTTCAAATCCTTTGGCCACAAAGAAAATACAAAATTAATAATTAACCAAGTACAAAAAGTTCTAATAACAAATAACTTATAAAATTTATAATATTAAGGAGTTTTTCTTAATGATTTCAATTTTCTAAATTTAACTCTTTAAAATATGCATCTAATGATTTGAGACAAAAAGTAAAATTAATGACCAATGTACTTATAGAGTACTTATTTTGTAAATTTTAAGCATTTGAAACACTTTACCTTATATGGCATTAAGTTTGAAAAGTAGGCACATCAAATTTATATTTATGGGCTAGTTTGGGATTACAGTTATAAGTTAGTTATGTTGTGTTGATGTAATAAGTTGCTGATTAAAAAAATAGATGAATGTTTGGTAAATTGTGTTGTTACAGTTGTTGTGAATTTAAAAAGTCGTGTACATATGTTTGGTTAATTTATTATAAATTTTTCTGTTTTATTATATAATTACCAAAATAAATATAAGTTTCAATTGCTTTGTTTTTAGTATGTTTAATAATGCTCAAACATGTCCTTTTTTTCCTTTTTAAAGCACATAAAATTACATAAATTGACAAAAAAAACTCAACTAAATAAAATCTAATGAACTTCATAATTTGTTACATAAAATATAATAAAAATTCATACTAATACATAATCTAAATAAAATAAAAAAGCAATATTCATTACATTCACATTAAACTTGTTACAATAAACATCATGACAATAGAAAAATATAAATAGATCAAACATTAAAAGCTAGGGTTATGAAATCGATTATAAAAGTTATGATTAATTTTCATGTGAAATTATTCATAATTCAAAAAAAATGTACATAACTATATGTCAATCTTTTTTAATCTTATAATAGAAAATTAAAGTAAAATATAAAAAATATTTATTATTAAATCAAAACTTTGATGGTTGAGAGAATATACAGTAGTTGTGTTGGTAATATGATATCTAATGGTTTATACATTAGGGTACATGGAAAATAACACATAATTTTTTTTTCAAATATTAAATTTATAATAGGAGACTTAAAAAGTGTGGTAACTTATTCAATAAGTTGCTTGTGAAAAAGTAACCCCTACCTGCTTTTAAATGCTGCTGATTATTGTCAAAATGAAGAAAATTATAAAATAAACAGCTTGTTGAGTTTCAATATCAATCCCAAACAGGGCATGTTTACAATATACTTACATGCATTTTTAGACTTCTACATATGAGTTCATAAAATTTATTAATAATTTTTTATATATACATGATAAGTTTTTAAATTCATAAATATTTGTCAAAGAAATAGTATACGTACTAAGGTGATATGAGTAATTAAAATATAAAACTCATCTTAAATAAATAAACATACATTTATTGATAAATTAATAAATTATTAATTCATTAATAAATAGATAACCTTGTTAAAATAATATTATTCAAACTATATATTTTTCCTTAGTCCCAACAATATTATTTTTATTGAAATTTTTACTTTATTTTAAATTTTCACATATCCACCAATATCATAATTTATTTTAAAACAAAAGCAAAGTTGACTTTAATGCAGCACAAAAATGATATTAAATGTCGTTCTAGCATACAATTTGGAAACTCAAGAAAAAATAACTCTCAAAGAGAGAAAATATCAAATTAACGACAAAGATAAACCCAAAGGAGAAACTTATAGTGCATGATTTATTGATCTTGTAAGGTGAACATGTAGCACTTTGTATTAGCTTTTCTTGAAATTCAAAAGTACCAAAACTTTAATTTCTTTTTGCTTTTTAAGTATGGCTCTTCTTAAAACAAACTATTGGAAGTTTTCTTTTAACTTTCTCCTCATCTTGCTCAATGTATTTTACATTCAATTTCTCCTTTTGAGCTAGGTGTTCTTCAAGTACAACTTGCTTATCTTCAATACAAATAGGCATAACCAACTATCTCAAGATCTTCAAGAACAATTTGCTTAGTTTCATAAATAATTGGTAAAATCATACGAATTTTATCATTTTTAAGATCAATTGGTGTCTCTTCACCTTGAGCTTCTTGACAATTTTAATCATATTGTTAGATATAAAACTCAAGTCAATGATGAAACTAGTAAAAAATGTTTTTCCATGCTAATATCTTGAACTTTAGAATCTTGGATAAATTGATGAATCATGGCAGAGGGTAGCAAATTGAGCAGCGGTCTTGGTGGTGGTTTAACAGCTATTTGGGTGGTGTTTAGGCTGCTATGGTAATGGATCAGTGGTGTTTGACGGCTGGGATTTGGTCGGCAACATGTAGGTGTCCAAACATGATGAGGATCATCAAAAAAGAAAAATAGTGGCAGCGACGACTGTTTGTGGCAGCTATGAAGGAGGTTTTTTTTATTTTTTTATTTTTTAACTTGGTGGAATTAATGGATGGTGGAGGAAGGATTTTGTGTATAGCGAGTGGTTGGTGTTAAGAGAGCTTTGCTTAGCACAAGAAAAGACTTTAATACCACATGATGTAGTGTGAAAGTAATACTAAATATAGTTCTAGCGTATGATTTTAAAACAAAAAAAAAAAAGCCTCAAATAGAAAAAAAAAGTTAAATTAACAACATAAATAAACTCAAAGGAAAATAATCTAAAATCTTATCAATGAAAAACTAAGATATTACTATAAATTATGAATAACAAACATACACATACTAATAGATAATTTAATTCTAATCCTTCTTAAATAAGAAAAATAATCTAAAATCTTGATTAGACTAAAATCACAAATATGACTTAAATGAACTTAATAAAATAAGAATTAACTCAAAATTAAGAATTCCTAATTTATTTTATTTTATATGCTTCCAACATCGGATTTTAAAATTGTGAATTATGAATTTTTTTTTTGGAAAAAAGTGGATTATAACTGCAAAAACTTAAATAAGTACTGCGATTACAATTACACCCTTATATCTAAATCTACTCCTTCCTTTGATTAAGCCAAGGTAAAAATACTTATAAGTATCCATAAAGATAGCAAATCTTTTGAAAGAAAATTCATTCTATATACATATATGAGGAGTAGTACACTGAAAAGAAACTACAAATTAAAAAAAAAAGAAAAAAAAGAAAGAAGTTCGTAACATGAAAGATTCAAATTAAGCATGTTGGAAAAGTAATTGCTACGGATACCACTGACACTACAAGCAAGCCCAGACTTGATATAGTAAAGCTGTAAATAAGCTAAAACTGATCTCGTTAGATAGCTGCAGCTGCTGCCTCAACACAGGATTTGCTCTGAACCTTATGAGATTCCAGGACATTCCTAGCAGCTCCAATGACTACTTGGCCATTGACATAGTGCTGGCGGCAAACAGGCATGTAGACATTAGCCCCACCAATAATTTCTGTCTCTGTTTCCTCTGTTTTTCGCAAAGTGAAGAATGCCCGTTTGCCGCAGAGTTCACAGCGAGCAGTCAACTTGGTTACAGTATCAGCGAGGGGTATTATATCAAGAACTGAACCAAAGCTCCTTCTGCAAAATGCAATTGTGGGTTTCCGTCAACAAACGAACCAAAAGGCTGCTAAGAACTGAAATTGGAAATTTTATCATCAATATTAAACTGCACCTCAAATAATCACCATCAAGGCCTGCAACTACTACGGTTTTCCCATCATGATCAGCGGCATTACAGCAGAATTCATATAGGTCTTCAAAAAATTGAGCTTCGTCAATGCCAATCACATCAAGCTGCCCACATCCAAAACAAGAAAAATATCCATTTTATGTCTAATTCCGGAGACAACCCAGATTTTTCAACCGCTATCCAATGAATAATGAATTGCCCAGAAGATTATCAAAAACAGGGCATTTATAAGCGAGAACCAACAATCCAATTCAGATTTGGTTTTAAAAAATCACCAGTATTATAAAATAAGCGGAGAATTGAATATCACTAAACTCAAACTAAAAGTATTTTATTTAGAAAATTCCATAGGCAATTTTAAAGGGAAATCAAACACAATAACATAACCAAGTGAGTGGCAAAAACACTCTGTTAATTTCTTTTTTAATACTCAAAGAATTATAAAATTAATCAGATCCAGCAATACAATAAATCTTTAAAATGACCTTCTCGTAAGCATCATCTCCGAGTTTCTGTCGGAATGACGTCAGTTCCGGCAGTGCCCAACACGGAAACTTAGCCCCATCATGAGTCACCACCGAGTCAATCGAGTACCTCGTATCCTTGCTTGATTTTATCATTGCAATATTTCTGCGCAAAATCGATTTATTTGAAAGAAAATGGAAGAAAAAAGAAAATCAACTCAGAATTTACAAAGAAAATATATAATTAACAATTTAAAATGGCGAACCTGCCATTGTCGCTTTCGGATCTGATACGACGGAGGAGCGCCGTAGTTTTTCCGGCGAACATGGGGCCCATGATTACGTGGATCTCCCCTGAATTACGGTGGGGCAGTCCCACACGGTCGCGGCCACTATTGACCTGATTAGCGGTAACTGCTGCGGGCTTGAAGTTGGAGGCCGCCATGTTGATGCGAGCGACGCTGTCGTGTCGGGGTCACGAGAAGGGAGAGAATTGAATAGAGAAGAGAAGTGGAGATGGTTGATCTTGAAAGAGTCGTTGAAGTTTGAGTTAAATAGGAGATTCTAAAAGAGTGTCGCGTAAGCTTTGTTCTTGTATTCAGAGGGAGCGGGGCGTTTGAATTTGATTGGTTTTAAACTTTGGAGGGAACATAAATTTTGTTTTAATTGGAGGGAACGTAAGAGACGGCACATAAACTGCGACGTCGTTTTGAGATCCGTATTTTAAATGCATGGGCTTCAAGGGTCAGAAGTCGATAAGCCCACACATGTTTTTAAATTAAAGATTTTTCCTTTTTTGGAAATTGCATGTAATATTATATGTTTTAGTTCATTTATTAGCAATTACCTACGTGCTCAATTAGATGCATTTATATGCATAAAAAGGCACTTTATTTACATTTATCGATGAATGAAACTCGTGTTATGATTTTTTTTTTAATTATTGAACAATATTTTGTAACCCCTCTCAAGTGTCATATCTCGCCATTTGCCCAATATGATGAGTTCATCATTCACTCTTCGCATGTTTAGAAACTTTGGAGATGGCCAATAATTTACTGGGAGCCAAATTAAATAAATAAGTCTTTTTATACATAATTTGTATTATATATATATGTGTGTGTGTGTGTGTTCTAGTCCGAAATTTTAAAATGTGGGATCATTCAGGAAAACGCATAAATTGTGCGGTTTAAACGTTTTAAGTTTTAAACTTTTAAAACCCTGCAGTTTTAAAATTGTTCCCGCACTTTAATATCTTAAACCTGAAAACTACTATATATATATATAGAATTGTGATTCGGTGCATGTCGTCACACATTTGACATGTGGTCTATTGTAGACAATAATGTTTAATGACGGTATATACCTAATTAGATTTCTACAAATTAATTTAAATTTATTTGAAGAACAACTATTGTTATTAAAAAAATGTAAACATATTTATAAAGTCAACAATTTGGTTTTTGGCCTAACGTATTTGTTGGGTTATGTGAAATTTGCTAGTAAACTATCTATAATTAATGCATCATCAAAAGACTCGCCTACTCTTACTATTTAAATTCTTTTTTTTTTATTATATGAGACTATTACTTAAGAGTACAACTCATATTACATGAGATTATAACTGATATTTATAAATTAAATTATTACTGAGACTATTTATATCAATTTTTATGAAGTCCGTCCATATTTTTTACCCTCTTGAATATTCAAGAGACATCTACTCCACTCACATTTTGAAAATTTTTTACAATTATTACTGAGACTAGTTTACATCAATTCTTATGAAGCCTGTCCATATTTTTTACCCTCTTTAATATTCGAGGGATATCTACTCCACTCACACCCTCTTTAATATTCGAGGGACATCTACTCCACTCACATTTTAAAATGGAAAAAATTGTCTTCACTTAAATTGAGGAAGGAAATTAAACCCCCACAATACATTGTGGGGGCTCGAACCCATGACCTCACAATTGTGAGGTATGAGTTCTAAATTGTGGGGGCTCGAACCCATGACCTCACAATTGTGAGGTATGAGTTCTAAATTGTGGGGGCTCGAACCCATGACCTCACAATTGTGAGGTATGAGTTCTAACCACTGAGCCTTAAGCTAAATGCTTATGTATTTACTTATCTATATCACAAAAAGAAGAGTAAAAAAATAAGTTATTTTTTAAAATATTTTTTTAAAAAGAAACAAGTTTATATTATTTTAATCAAATTTATTTTTTACCAAATTTAATTACCTTCAGTTTTTTTCAATAATGTAGTCATAATTTTTCTCTCTCTTCAATGATAATAATATAATATTATTTAATAATTAAAAAAATCACTATTTAATATTAAAGACAGAGAAAGGCGTTCTCATTTGATGAGTGTATAACTAGGATGACAAAAATACTCAGTACACATGGTACAAAACCACAAGATGACTTCATGTTTCAAGCAATCACAAGTTGAAATTAGAAAGCATAGACATTCATCAAAGTATGTGTGCCATCCGATCAGATACCAAAAGTAAATTTAAAGCAATCATATAATTGCACGATGAGAATCAAGGAGACACAAAAGCATTTCCCTTCGCATTTAAATTTAATGGATGTGTGTTAGCATTTGCATGTGATGAGAGCCCAATTCTTCGATGACCGATCACGACTCATGGTAGGCTGGAGGCCAACCCACTAACCTAAGCCAGTGGATGATAATAAATAAAACGTCCAAAATAACCTTAGCATTGTAGCTATCACTTCGAAATGACAAAATTAACCTTGGGTTACTTGTGTGATAATGAGTTGTATAAGGGTTTTATGGATAATGGAAATTTAGAAAATGGGAAAATGAAAGGATATAGCTGGAGGATCTTAAGACAGCTATCTAGTGGAAAGACCAAAGTGCCTTTCGTGGAATGCACGATCCCCATTGGCTTGCATTGCTGTAATAATATTCTCATGATGTTACCTTGTGTTTGATAGCCTCTATTTTTTATATTATCAATTTTTGTTTTTGAGCTTAAATTTTATTTTTTTTCTAATCAGGCTCAAACTCAATTTTAATTTCACATCATCAGAGGTGGCTTTAAGTATAAACAAATAAGTTAGGGGCTTAAAGTTCTAAATTTTAAGAATGCCTCATTTTTTTGAGTATTTAATTAATAACTCTATAATTAATAAAAACCACATATTGGTCTTTCTAAGAAAAAAAATTAAATTCTTTACCTTTTCAGTTTTATAAGAAAACTTAATTATTTAACGTTACAATCTTTGACTTTTAGTATATTCCTTTCAATTTCTATTAAAAACCTTATAACCTAAAAAATCAATAGATGAAAAAATTTCTTACTCGCTTCCCTACAAAAAAAAGTTATTACATTTATTGGTTCATTTAAAAAAAAAATTAGTTTCTTAAAACAGAAGTCCATTTCTATTATCTTATCATCAATTCATTATCTCAACCTTCTCTGTACTACCAATCTAAATATTTTATTTAAAAATAATATTTTTCTTGTTTATTTGTTTGTTTATATATATATATATATATATATATATATATATATATCTTCTTGACTATTTTTTGAAATTTTATTTTTGAAACTTTTAGGATCTTTTATTATTGTTGAAATTTAAGAATTAAAGATGAAATGACTTTTGATCCCTTTATATTTCTTTTAATATTGAAATTGCAGAATAAAAAGAGATATTATAAAAAAAAGTTCGCCTAAGGTCTCAAATACTCTAAAGTCAGTCCTGTACTAAATCTCGTGACAATTATTTATGATCTTGTAGACTAATTATTACAACTTCAAATATTACTGTAGTATGATCAACATAAATGACAAATTATTTTTTTACAATTTGATCTTAGAATTAGAATTATTTTTGCATTTTGACACCTATTAGTAATCAATGTTATTGTAAATGATGTTCACTCAAAGATTATGGTCCCCATTGTGGATATGTGAAAAATATTATTTGACATACTATTAAACTTCCTACATTTCATTTGTTACCTTATTCAGTATAAACGAAATTTGTATGAAAAATACGATGATACTAAATAAGCAGCATGAAAAAATAGATTGATAAAAATTGTAAATTTTAAAAGCACACAGGTTTTTTTTTAAATAAAAAATATTATTTGAGTTATAATCTAATTAATTGAACTTTAGGTCTACATTCATTAATAGGAATTTAACAATAAAAAAAATCTCAATTGTGGTGTATCTTTGCTCTCGTGCCCTAATATGAATTACCAATGCAACATTATGTAGAAAGAACCCCCAAAATTATATTATATTTAATCTGTGCGAAGTTAAATATATATTTTTAAATGTTTCAAAAAATATATATATATATTTTTAATGAAAAGAAGTTACTTTTGGTGCAGATAGATAAGTAAATTGGGAAAAGGGCAACATAATATAAAACAAAAACAACATTTGTTTTAAAATACAGTAATCTATGACTATCCTATAGACCTCTACAGTGAAACACTTGGGTCGGTGATATTAGATAGTGTGCCATGATAGATCAAAATCAAATCCAAAGTGTTTAAGCTTTAACGGTAGCCTGTAATAATAATCCTGTATAAATGTTTCAGCGTACCTGAAGAGTCGAGCATCAGATAACAATACATTTACCAAGTGGAAAACTAATCTTCACATTTCAAATGATGTGATATACACGCGACTCTCATATATATTATTATGTCCACCTAAAATAATAATAAATATTCACATATTGCTTGACACGTAATAATTTATAATGTTACCACTGGATACATCATAAAATTTAGACATGGTATTATTGTAAAAAGTAATAATATAGTCACAAATTTTGTACAAATTATTTTGTACAAACTGATGTGATATGATAAAATTAGTTGAATTAAATATCTCTTAACCCACATGATTTATTTTTATTATTTTGTATTTTCATTCAACCAATAAATTAACAATAAGTCAATTTGTATAAAATAAATTTGTATAAGAATTTGTGGTTGTATCAGTACTCTATTGTAAAACTAAATTCTTCATCTTTAAGAAAATTTGAAATGTGACCATATTTGAACTATTAAAACCTTTTATGCCATCAAGTGAGAATCATTTTGCCAAAACTTTTTTTTTTAAAATAAAAGGCGGAAAAAGAAAACAGTGGAAAATTAACAATTAATTAACGTGGGGTTTAGCCCTTTTTAACCTTAAGCCCTTTTTAACCCTACCAAATGAGCAAGGCTCAAATCTGCTGTTATTTGTTTCAAATGAAATTTTCATAAAGGAATTATAAAAAAGAAAAAGACCAAAGCTTTTCATAAATAGCTGCTCACCAACGACAAAAGGTTCATTGTCAACCCCTCAAAGTCAACAAGATCAATGGACACCAAGCATTGAAAAGTTTACAATCAAAGATAGATGGAATCCAATGGCTAATCCTTAGTTGCATGCAACCTGAAGCTCTATGCATGCATGCATTGCGTCGTATTTATTTTTATCATATTGAAGTATAAAAAGGAGCAAAATGAGAGAACAAAGCTAAACAACTACTTTCCAATTTATCAACCGCATCCGAAAGAAGAAAAGAAAAAAAGAAAATCAATTTCCATTTTTAACTTTTTGAAAACATTTCAGTTCTAAATTATGAATTTCCATACATCTCTCTAATAAAAATAAAATAAAATAAATCACATTGTAAAAAATAAAATAAAATAAATGAGCCTCTCTATATATTCTCAACACCAAAGCTTGTATAACCTTCTCTCTCTATCTATCACATGTCTCTCTCTTTCTCTCTCTAAAAACCAATACATCATCAATTTAGATACTTATATTTGGATTGCAAATTGTTTGGTGAATGAATTTGCATCTGTTTTGAATCCAAAAAAAATAAAAAAAATAAAAATCAAACACAATTGAACTTTGAGATTGTTTGGGTGGCTTCTCAGAGGAGGATGAACATGCCTCCTCTTATCAGATCTTAGTTTTTTGCAAGATTTGGGCATCTGGGTTTGCTTTGATTGGTGGGTTATTGTGAATCTCGGTTCAAGTTTCGATCTTTGATTAATTGTCATTTTTTTTTGAATGCTGGAAATGAATTTGTTTCCGGGATTTTGTTCTTATTTGCTTTTAATTTTCTTTTGATTGATGTAATTCCAGGCTGGTGCTTAATTCTGAGTCTGTTGATTGATCGATGAAGGATCTGTTCACTGTAAATTGAATCAGAAGATATCTGTATTGTAACTCAATATAAATTGTGTGTTTCAGGTTGTTCATTCAATAAGGTATTGTTTATATTTACTTGATTGATTGCACATTAGCATTACACCTCCTTTTCTCTACTTCTGATTTATCATTTCCATATTTTGATCAAATTGTGATAGAATTGTGAGTTTTTGATTGGATCCAGTGTAAAATATGAAGCAGGAGATTGATTGTATCAAAAAGTCTGTTTTTATAATGAATTCAGTATTACTATGATTTGCACTTGCTAGATTTTGTATTGATGGAGTGTTTTTAATCATTTTGAGTGCAGAAACAAAATGCAATCTGATAATGGAAAGTTATTTATTGGTGGAATATCTTGGGACACCAATGAGGAGCGTCTCAAGGAGTACTTTAGTACTTATGGTGAGGTGGTGGAGGCGGTGATCATGAAGGATCGGAACACAGGGCGTGCCCGTGGATTTGGCTTTGTTGTCTTTGCTGATCCTGCCGTTGCTGAGATTGTCATTCAGGATAAGCACAACATTGATGGGAGAATGGTAAGTTATTAATCTCTGAGCAGACCTTTAAATTTTTTACTATGTCATCATCTTTGATCGTTATCTCATGTAGGATAGAATTTATTTCCTATAGAAGTTATGAATCCGATATTGTAATTGCAGGCATTCGTTTAATTCTGGTTCTGTGTCCAACTAAATTTCAAATTGAGCCAAGAGTAAAAGTCATGCCTTCTCCTCTTATGCATTTATTCATTTATTTTTAAAATGACATCAATTATGTTCTTAATTGATGGATTTTTTAATTTATTCATTTAAGTTGATTCCGAGAGTTAGATGATCTCTTGTTATTTGAGCTTGGTTTTCATGTGAATTCTTTGCCACCAGGTTGAGGCAAAAAAAGCTGTTCCTAGGGATGACCAGATTGTGCTCAATAGAAGCAGTGGCAGCATTCATGGTTCTCCTGGTCCAGGCCGCACACGAAAGATTTTTGTAGGAGGTTTAGCATCCACCGTCACGGAAAGTGACTTTAAGAAGTACTTTGATCAGTTTGGGACTATCACAGATGTTGTGGTGATGTACGACCACAACACCCAGAGGCCAAGAGGCTTTGGTTTCATTACTTATGATTCAGAGGAGGCAGTGGACAAGGTATTGCTTAAGACTTTTCATGAATTGAATGGTAAAATGGTTGAGGTTAAGAGAGCAGTTCCCAAAGAGCTATCACCTGGTCCCACTCGCAGCCCACTTGGAGGATATCACTATGGTCTAAGTAGGGTCAATAGTTTCCTTAATGGTTACACTCAGGGATATACTCCTAGCACAGTTGGGGGCTATGGACTTAGAATGGATAGTAGATTCAGTCCAGTTGCTGGTGGACGAAGTGGGTTTCCTCCATTTGGTTCTGGTTATGGAATGGGTATGATTGAGCCAGGATTGAACCCAAGTTTTGGAGCTAATGCAAATTTTAACAGTAATCTCAGCTATGGAAGGGGTTTGAGTCCTTATTATATTGGGAATCCGAATAGGTATGGTAGTCCTCTTGGTTATGATGGAGGTAATGGAGGAAACACTTCCTTTTTCAGCTCAGTCACCAGAAATTTGTGGGGAAATGGGGGCCTTAACTATAACTCGAACACTGCTAGTTCCAGTGCATATATGGGATCGGGAAGTGGGACCATTGGAGGAAACACCTTTGGCAATACTGGAGTCAATTGGGGTTCTTCAGCAATTTCTGCTCAAGGTGGAAGTAATAATGTTTCTAACACTAATGTTAATTTTGGGTATGGAAGTGGAGATAACAGTTTTGGCTTGGGAACCGGAGGATATGGAAGAAATCCTGGAACTACTTTGGCTCAATCATCATCATTTGCAGCTTCAAATGGTGGTTATGATGGAGTCTTTGCAGACCTATATGGCACTGGCGGCGGTAGTGGTTCTGTTTATGGGGATCCAACATGGAGATCATCATCATCTGAGCGAGATGGTTCAGGTTCTTTTGGTTATGGACTCGGTAGTGGCACTTCGGATGTTTCAGCTAAAAATTCTCCTGGTTTTGTTGGTGGTTATAGTGTTAATAAGAGACAGTCAAATAGAGGTAAGGGTTTCTGTTTATCATCTTCCTGCATTTGCTTGCTCCTTTTCCTTTTAGTGCCTCCCAGAACTTTATCGATGTAGTAAACTTTAGTTGAGATAGTGTAGTTTTTAGAACATTATGAATCTTTGAGGAAATTATGCTTTTGTCGGAGAACATTAAAAAACTTGGCAATTTTTCTTATTATTATGTTTCATTATATTGTTTTCAGTTTGCACTTTCCATTTTTGCGCACTAGTTTGAGATGACTGTCTCTCTATGAAAAATTTGAGTGGATTGATGATTTATATGAAGAAAAATTGCGATCTTGATTCCAAGAATTCTTTTCAGTTTTTATTTTATCATCCTACAAACCATTGTTGTCAAGTGTCTAGGTCAGTTGATGATTGGTCCTGTTAAATATAATTCAATGATAATATTATCCTACTTGTGTAGCTCATAGTTGCAGCTGAGAACCTCTTCTGCATTAGGTGAGACATGATTCTGATGCAACAAATTCCTTAATGTGTTTCTTGGTCCTGCCTTGTGGACTTTTTAAGTATTCATGAAGCTCTGCCTCTTTGAACCTCTATCTCCGAGTTGGCAGTTATTTCCTATTGCTTAACATTGTTTTATTTAGATTTGTATCTCTGATAGTGCAATATCCTTTATCTCTGTCTTCTTTTAATGATGCTCCATTAAACTGAGAATTTCTACTCGCCATGATAATAGAACAGATATGTTTACTGAAAGACGATTATTTATATGAAATATTTCTAGTTTGATTGAATTTTAAAATAACCTTTCGATTCATTATTGGTTCAGTGGTCAAATTTTATCGAACTGATTATGATCATATGAAATTTCAAGATTAAAATTACAGCCATTGCTCTGGAGAATGTTTCAGCAATAAAGTGAAGAAAATAATTATCATAACAAAAGATAGAATTATTCTTCTTCTTCTTAGACTTAGTGTCTTTCATCTGTTTTGGGTGCCATGATGAAGGACTCAATGCAATCTCAGTATCATTAAGTCATAACTACAAAGCACGGCCTTGTCTCCAAATTCCTATTTCTGTGGTCGAGTAAGTGATTGCATTAAGTAGGATTTAGTTCTACTCTAAAAATGTGCTGCTTATTTTGGGCTGGATGCTTCCCTGAAAATATAAGAAACAAAATGCATAGAGAAGGGAAGATGTTGGGTTCATTAAATTTGAAGAAGTATAAATGGAGGATCATTCTTAACTTTAGATTTACCCTAGGGATTTGTTTTCACATGTTGCTTCCTGGCTTTTGCGCTGGTTGTTACAGTGTGTCATGGGGTTGGTTGGCTCTGAGGTCATAAAAATTTAAGATTTGTATGTTATTATTTATTTCACTTACCATGCTCGAGGGATTGGCAAGAAAACATCTAATTATGTGGGCACTGGCCCACACTGGAAAAGCTCGATCTCATAGATATTTGGTCAGGATCCTGCAACTAAGATTATGGGAGAATACTAAATGAGTAGTGAGACTGAGAATTTTCTATTTGAGTAAAACTCATAGACACTTATAAAACTCGTAGACACTTGTTCCTCCTATCAAATCCATAATTCATGGGTGTGGTCTTTTACCCATCTTGCTGCAATTCTAATGTTTTTCTCTAAGACCAGGAGTAAAAGGGCTTGCGTCATAATTTTTTTTTTTTTTTTAATAAGTTAGTTCTTTATGAATCTAAAATGAAGATATTGGAGGTGCCTGGTTTTGGATAAAGGGATAAACCTGTCTTTCTGCCTATTAGTATTTTATGCAATCACATTTTTTAAATCTTGTTATATTGCTGATTCATGTAGGATTCATCTTAATGGCTTCTTTTGCAGTCTGTTCAGATTTTTCTTAAGTTTTTCTGGAATACCAATGTGTTGGCTAATTAAATTACCTTTTGTTCAGTATCCTTGTTTTTGGCATGCAAAAGCATGTGTTAATTCTCTATGATTGCTCTGTATATTTAGGATCAGCAGAAGGCATAAATGACTTTAATGTGCTTAATTGTAAGTGGAATCTTAGGCATGATGCTGTTATTACTATTACTGATTTGGCTTGAAGTTGTTGGTGCCACCTTAATTCATTGTATATTTTGGCTGTTGCACATCACTGACATATTTTATATTTGAAATGTCGTGAAAAATTCTGTAATTATGGATCTAATTTTGATACTTATATCATTCTATTTGTCTCCTTTTTCAGGAATTGCTACCTAGGAGGATTGATTACGTCATCACAACACTATAGGTGAAGATAATCATGTGAAGCAGGTGAACTGTGAATTTCCCACATCCACTTCATAAATATGTTTCAGTTAGAAGAAAATTGTTCATCTAGAGCTAACTGGGGTGCCTCTTTTGAAGAATTAAACTTAGGGATAGATGTTACAAGGGATTTTGTGTAAGGCTTGAGTTTTGAGTTGATAGAAGTTGAAAGGGATTTTCTGTTGAGGCTTGAGTATTGAGTTAAAATTTTAGGTTTTTAGTTTTTGGTATTTGAGTGAGATGTAAAATCAGATTGCGGCATATAGTCAAAAAATGTATTATGCATCTCCGGTGAGGCAGCAATACGTAACGATATAGACTATTATTATTTTTCCTTTTTTCTTTTTCTAGATTTTTATGTCCTGTAACGGCTCTGGCAAAAATATTGTGGGTTCTTGTCAGGTATGCTTTGTTTTTTCATCATCCCAATATCTGGGTTTGTTTTTCAGCAGATTGTACCTGAGGTTCTTATTGAATTACTTGTGTGAAACATTAAAGGGGATACCCATCTAGGGTCCCTCTCAATAAGTTCCCCATATTCTGATTCTTTTTCCCCTTGGAATATTTTATGCAACCAAGTAGAAACTTCATTTGTTTGTGAAATAGACTCTACTTGAATGGATTTTCCATTTTTCATTTAATGCTTCTTCCTTTCTTTTCAATTTTGATTTAATGCTTCTTCTTTCTTTTCAATGTACTGTCGCAACGCCATTGTTACAATGATTAAAAACTTGAAATCATGCTTTTTTTTTTTTTTTTTTTCCCTTTAAGAGCCTGAGCTAGCTATTCTTCAGATAAACTCCTTTTGTTATATTACAATTACTTGTGTTAAACTGTTTTTCTCTCAGCAGTCGATTGATAGATAACCCTTACGGGTAAGGACGCTATAAATTTGTGTGAAGCATTTCTGTTGGTCTTTAATCTCTTTTCTATTTTATCAGTTACAAATAATTTTGCTACAAATTTAAGGTGTTAAAACACTCTGTACGCGTCGACGAATATTTAAGTCATGAACAAGGGAAAAGGAGAGTGAAAGTTCAGGATAGCAAGGGAGTTAGCCCCCTTCCCTATATAGATAATTGTAATGAAAAAGGCTTATGATGTGTATGATAGAGACAGCTTAAAGAGAGACCAATTTTGTCTGCTGTATTCATTACTCATTAGCTTTGTTTTCGGATGGGGACTGGAAGAGGAGGCTAGACTGTCGAACAGTGGAAGCACAACAACTAAGAAAATAAAGCAATTGATAAAGGGGGGGTGTGGAACGTGCAGCATTTTGTTTGCTTTCTGATTCTCTGTGTGGTTGATGAGACCTATCAACTTACATTCAAGTTTCAACCTTTACAGGCTGTTTGTGTTGACCGTGAGAAACGCATGATTAATGGGAACGATGCAAGGGGGCGACGCAACACTTTTCCTACTCTCTAAAACTTCTAGGTGCAGATTTTGGAACCTATTTTCAGATCAATTCAGTTGTGGCACGGGCCAAGCATATTTATTCGAGATCTATTTGATCTCTGACCAAACAGATTTTATGCCGCGTGTCTTTTAATAATAGTTTATAGTTAAGATTTAGTTATGTTCATATTTCATTTATCAATCAACAATTATTTGCTTAAATTTTGACCTAGAAGAACAATCATGCACAACCACAACACAAAGCGCCACAACAAAAATGTTCATATTTTAAAAATTGAGAAATATAGAGTGAATTGAAGAATGTTTTCGCCAATTGCCAAATTAAAGTTTTTATTTGATATTGAGGTGTTATAATTTTTAAATTTTAAATAATAATTTTAACAACATTATTAAAGATATAATAAATTTTCTATTATACTAAGTGAACAATTATATTAATTTATCTTTCAAATTATAACAGTTAGTATTTACCGAACACTTTAATGCAACAACTTAAAAAGTTACACTGTCTCCGTTTAGGTTATGTCTCATCTCGTGGAGTTACAGAGTCTGCGAAAACGGTCAATGGCGGCAGTGCTTCAAGCCATTATCGGATGTCAGCAACGAACACCATATATGTACACATACTTACATACTATATATGAGCACGAGGGTTACAGCCAGCTTGTTTCTTTTTCCTGAGCAAGAGCAGTGATAGGTCGCAGGAGTAAGGGCTGACGACACACCATGCCTATGCCAGTTAAGAGATCTCGCGTAACTTGGAAATTGTACATTCATGGCTGCATGCACGCACGCACGCACGTACGTTAAGATCGTGCGTTGAAGCTGTTGTTCTTGCTTTTTTTCTAAAAATATTCTCTGCATCACATCGACTACAAAGTCAAGATGGCCGAGTTGGTCTAAGGCGCCAGTTTCAGGTACTGGTCCGAAAGGGCATGGGTTCGAATCCCATTCTTGACAGTCCTGGTTTTATTTTTCTAATTTCTAAATAATGCTTTCATATTGGACAAAAACAAAGAAATAATCAGAAACAAGCATACCCCATTTCAACAAAAGAAAAAAAGCGCATGATACATTTGACACAAAATGTTCGTTCCTTGATTACCTATTACAGGAGCAGTTCAGACTTTTTAGTTATAACTTACAAAACTGTGGCTTCCACTTCCTTTATCAGACCCGCCAATCAATCCTTCTCTTCTAAGCTTCTCTTCCTTAGATTTTCTACAAAAAATCACCCAAGAATTCACCTCCAAAGCTATACAAACACCGATCAATGTTGACAAACACAAACAGTAAGCCAACTTAGCATAAGACCTGCCTTCTCCCATCACTTCAAATCCTTGAAACACATTCACGACTCCCAGCACCACACAAGCATACCCAACAAAATGGTGATATGATTTCCAATACTTCCTGAACTTGTTCGTAGTCTTCGGCCTAAACAGCAATGCCAGTGTCTGCAGTGCCCCCAAGCAAAATGCCGTGAACCCGAGCTTACGGTGCAGTCCGTAAACAACCCCTGGTGACAGGTCCCCTAGCCTAATTCCAATGGCAAAACCAACTGTTCCCAGAAAAAATGCTGAGAGCTGGATCCCCGAGTGAGCATAAAACCACGATGGCCCTAGTGCTTGAATGTGCCGCAAGTAACGTGCGGTGACAGCTCCAATGGGAAGCAAAACTCCCCATGCAACGGCGTTTATGATTCCATGGACCATTCTTAATGCTTTGATGTTGCTGTGTTGCACTGCAGTTGAGCCAGACATGACATCAATGGTGGCAATTGATGAAAGATCGTTAGATGTCGTGGGATGAATAGTTGGGGAGTAGCCTTGGACATATAGGCCACGGTTCCATACATGGTGGATTTTGGTTTTGTTGGGTACAAGTTTTAACGTGGCAAAGATTTGGACTGAGGCACCATTGTGTATAGTTGCCATTTTACCACCATAAAGGGTAGCTGAGGACGAAATGAGGTTGATGTCGAGAGGTCTTGAAAGGAGAGGGGATTTTTGGAGCTTAACAGTTGGGTCTAAAATATAAGGAAGAAGGACCAATTGGCCGGAGTTTGGATCTGGGAAGGCGACTAGGGCACGGGTCCCGGTCATTTCGGGGGAGCTGGGGTTTATGCCCCAACCGACCCAACCGGAGGGTGAAATGAAAGTGCCAAAGAAGCAAAGGTCTAAGGTGGCATTGTGGGCATGGAAGGTCCAAGCTAATGAGGCTTGTTGTGTGGGAAGCGTCATGCATTTTTGAAAAGTTTTTGTGGCAGTAATGGTAGAGCAATGTGATGAAAGTACAACGCGTAGATGGGAAGTGAAGAGAAAGAAGAAGAATAGAAGAGACATATTGGGCGTGAAAGAAGAAAGGAGAGGAATTGGTCAGGGTTCAAAGAAGTAGCATGGTTTTGTTAACATTTATGTGTTTGATAATAATGTTTCTTTTTGATGCAAAAGAAAATGGTGGGTAATGATTACCGTTGGGCATTTGTAAGAAGATTGTGCTTGTGCTTGGCTTTGAAGGCAAGATAACATGATGTCTTAGTTTGGTAGATGTGAATAAGTGAATTAAACTTGTAATTGTTTTTAAATAGTGGGCTCATGATCTCGTAGGAGATATGTATGGACCATTTGCTTTAATTAAACAATTTTCTTATCTGTGTTGGCTTTTTCCTATTGGAAAATGGAAGAGCGTTTGAGTGGGGAATCTGAAATGGGGCTTGGCTTTTAAGCTAAGTTGCAACAGTAAATCTTGGGGGTGTAAACAATGGAAGGCGTGCTCAATTGTGAATCATTACATGACCAAAATCCATTTTTTAAATTTTACCATAAACAAAACTTAGTGACAAGCAAACGAAGGTAAATCATCACATGACCATAAATCCATTTCTTAAATTTTACTGTAAACATAACTTAGTGACAAGAATCAAACAAACTCTCATTGAAACATCCACTTGGTATCAGTCTGTGTCGTGTCGTAATCTCGTAATTTTGGAAGATACAATCATCATAAGTATTCACAACCTCCAGACTATATATACTATATAAACAATTATTGATCAAGTGGCGCAATCCCAATTTACCAAGTAACCCTTGTTCAGGGAATTGAGTAATTGCTCCTCTGCTACAGAAAGAAACCCAACTGCTCATGTTGAAATTTGGGAGAAATAGGTGGATAAAATAATGCTCTCATCATTCCCCCCGACCTGAACCTCTTTCCTGCCCAGAAAAGTTTGCCGGAAAGAACATATGATTGAACTAGATTACTTCCATTCAAATAGCCCAGAAGACAAATACTGATTTTCTAACTAATTCACCAGATGGTTCTTTAAGATCACTTATTCAAGCACGAGGACACTTGTTATATTTAGACGAATTACTAAAACAAGATTTCAACTTTGATGTGCATACCAGGGGGGGTGAATACGAATTGAACTTCCAACTTCAAGGTCAACATCGCAGCAAACTCTCGGGTTGAAAATAATTGTCCTATCTCTTCCTGCATTTCCCCTTTTTTGGTTACTCCGAGGCCACTGGGGTTCCTGTAGAAGCAGGATGCACCTTCAGTTTTCCTTTAGTTGATACATGAACAGAAGTGCTTTAGCAGTTAATAAACAGATGCTGTTAGATCCTGATTGAAATCTCATTCCTGATTTGAATCCTCTCTCCAAAACATCCACTTACAAACAGAAAGAGTGTGTGTATGTGAAAAATCACAGAAAATTTTCCAAACTGTTAGTGCAAGTGCATCTTGCTATGGGTTCAAACTTGACCTCAGTGTCCTTGCTAGAAGAAACGTGACAAACTATCAACTTTGCATCCAAGTATCTTGAAAGGATTTTTACATTGAGGCAGGCTGGTTCATCTGAGGAAACATATGAAGAAAAAACTAGGAATAAGCAATGGGTAAACAAGCACAAACTTTTTTGTCTTGCACAACAAAATAGTCTGTCAGTCAACGCAAATCCATTTCCATGAGCAGGTGTGTTTTCTACAAAAGAGAAAAAGAAATATTAACAACTGCAGGGTCTTACTATTTGGGCTGGCCTTGGTCTGTAACTTCAAAAATTCCAAATCTGTCTCTTTTTCACTCTGCATAACCTGCTGCAACTTCCCAAATAACCCAACACTGTGGAATTGAGAAGCATCAAAGCACATTTGGTATATAGTTACTCATTAAAGATTTACTTTAACAATCATCTAAGGCATGGGTTGAAGGAAGACTCTAGACTTGTGATTTACCCAAATGATCTAGGTACAGCGACAAAGGCGGCTTCATCTCTCAAGGTAGTACCCAAGGCTTCCTGAAACCTATCCACAATTGTTTGCCTCTTCACTTCTGGGACAGTAGGTTTTGGGTTTTGATAATTGGCCTAAGTGATTGTGCAGATAAGATTACACAAAATTAAGGAATTCAGAAAGATACACCATAATAAAGCTATTGAAACCAGGTAGTACCTCATTATCACTCGATGATCCACTCCCCAGAGGTTCAAGGTCTTCACAGTCAATAGTTCTGTTTCCCAGTTGTGAAATACTTCTCCTTGAAAAAACTGGCATCCTTTTCCCTCTTGTTCTGCTATTCTGCACTAGGTATTTTATTAAACTGGGTATGGATAGCAGTACAGGGAAAGAGGCATTGATCAAAGAAGAAAGCTACCATCTTCGAGTTTCTTCTCAGCAAGCTCGAGTTATCCTGAAGGCCATCCAAATGCTCTGCCACTGAATGATCATCACACCAGTATGGGTCTTCTACTTCATCAGGCACCATTTCTGACTGTGTTGCCTTCTTTCCAGGGAAGCCTTCAAGAAGCCCAGCAATTGAATGTTTTTCACAATCAGCAGTTTCCATCCTTTCAGGTAATTCATCAACTTTGCATGGAATACCCTTATCATCCTTAGAAATAGAAGGAGAAGAGAGTCCTTCCCTACGTGACTGAAAGCGGAATGAAAATTTTGGCTTGGATTTGCTTTGGATACCTGCAGAGTGCAGAGCATAAAGAACTAGGCAAGAAATAATTGATTATCCTTTCCAAAGCCACATAAATGAACTCCAGCAATACGAATTGAATACCCGAGTGATCTTATGCATAAGATATCTCTTTGCGTTAACCTCTGGATATTATTCATCCAATAAAGAATGATTACATTAGTATCTCACAAATGGTGGAGCACATATGTGTGAACAACAGTGCATCACATAGCTCAAAAGCACATTAAATGTTCTCTGTCTTATTCATTTTTCACTTTAGATTTTATTTAGCATTTTTTTTTTGAGAATAAGCTCCAACTGAGAAGGTGAAATCTAACTTCCATATGCAGACATTCTTGCAGCTGACTGCAATTAGTTTGGGACTATGACTTTGTTCAGTGTCTGGCATAGATTACATTGAAATATACAATTTACATACAAACATTTAAGAACTAAAACATTTCATGTATTTATAGACATTTCAAATGTCAGCAAACTACTATATTTAACTAGGTTTATTGGTTTAACAAGTAGCACAACAATTTTTTTAGATAGAAATGTACAGAAACTAGAAAGCAAAAGCATTATCAAGACACCATCAAAGAATCATAGAGAACCTTTACCAGATTTGTTTACTCTGCAGGTGGGCTGTGATGATGATGAGCATAAAGCATTTTCATTTAAGTGGACAACTGCCTTAGCTTCTTTACTTACTACAGACCATGTGTTCTCCCCATCTAGCCTCGCACTTCCAAAATCATG
Organism: Atalantia buxifolia; assembly: GCA_030444775.1. Lineage (NCBI taxonomy): Eukaryota > Viridiplantae > Streptophyta > Magnoliopsida > Sapindales > Rutaceae > Atalantia > Atalantia buxifolia. Next base: position 12,333,298 of record CM059832.1, read on the forward strand.
AAATCCATCTTTGTGGAATGTCTTAACGCCAGGAGTGTGTGAAAATTCTGGGAGTGCATTTCCCTTCTAAATAAAGAGGAAACTCGTAAATAATTCTTATGTCAAGTAACAAGGACAAAAATTTATTTGGAAGCAGCACATCCATGAAAAGATAGATGCAGATAGCTACACAGACACAGTCAACACATAATAGCTAATCCCAAACTTTATTGGATATAATACCTCATTAGCAGAGATTGCTTCTTCATCTGAGGTACATGTTGATGCCTTCCTTGGCGAGAAGATAAAACCAACCTCATCAGGAAATTCGGGCATTTCAACCTCGTCTTCCACAAAGACACTTACTTGCTTCTGTTACAGCGACATACACAAATGTCAGTTTCTCCTAAGAAAACTGGTAGGAAATTGAAAATTTTACTCAAATTTAATCACTTGCCTTTGGTGATAAACTGCCAGCAATCCTTCCACAAGTTTCTCCATGCGTACCTGTATGTCAGAAACCAAATCTGTGCTTTGGAAACTAGACATGAATATCGATGAACAACACCACAAACAATCACATTAACATGAAAAACATTTTATTACAAAATAATACTACGGTTTCGGAGTCCACCTTTCAGTATGTCCAGTCGCGATTGAAGTTGCACTACTTCCTATCAATTTACAAAAATCATAACATGAATAAATAAAACAATTGCCTCTAAATTTACAAAATCAACGTCATCACATCAATTACGCGATGGATAACAATTTTAAGTAAATTTTAATAAAAATTTAATTCAACAATTAAATCGAATGACAATTAGACTGGTAAATTGAAAACTGACCTCTTTCTCTGATGACACACCCAACGAAACACAACTATCCCGTAAATCGACGTTAAAATCTTCCTCATCTGCGAATCAAAAAATTTGAAAAGCAGAGAAATGCTTAAAACGCGTACAGTGTTTAGTGTATACATAACATAAGAGTATTTCAAAAATAACGGCAACCCAGTATGAAATGTCAATCAAATTACCTGAAATGCTTTGATCAGAATCTTCATCTCCCTGAAAGCGCATAAGATCCCGGCAAAATGAAAAGAAAAAAAAAATTGTATGTTAAAACAAACAAAGAAATTCCAAAGAAGAAAATAAGAAAAATATTTAAAGTCAGAGTTCTTGCCGGGAAAATTTTTTGCCGCCACATTTGTTTTTTTTGGGTGTAATAGACGGACGCCACATTCAAATATAAATAATTGCGTTTATTTCAAGCTTTTCAATTTTTTTTTTAATTTGTTATTTATTTAGTTATTTACCTTTGAGCTTTGAGTTGAGCTATCGGCACCCCTCAATCACTGTCTCGAAACCCCACTGTTGTATTGACTATTTTAACCTTAAATAAAATTACATAAAAGACCAGTATAATTAATTTTCTCTTATTTATTTTTGAGTTATTTATTTATTTATTTTAACCAGACGGTCGTCTCTTCTTTGCTTTCTGTCAGCCATCGAACGGAAGCTCTCTGTTCTTTTCATCTCCCAATCGAAAATACATAACAAAGAAGCAGTGAGAAGAATGGTGGGAGTGAGCTTGGAGGGAGAGAAGGTGATACTTGTACCTTACATGAAAGAACACGTGCCAAAGTACCACCAGTGGATGCAAGACCCTTTCCTCCTTGAAACGACGGCGTCCGAGCCTCTCACCCTCGAGCAAGAGTACCAAATGCATCTCTCCTGGTGCCAAGACCCCCTCAGTTCTCTCTCGCTCTCTTCTTCCGACCCTCCCTCTCTCAATTGGGTTTTGCTTGTGCTCAATTTTTAACTCGTTTTATTTTTTATAATTTTTTTCAGAGAAAACTTTCATTGTTTTGGACAAGGATATGGTGGAGGGAACGTTTGTTCATGGAGATCCCCACGTGGAAGGTCAGTTCAAATTTTTGCATTTTGCCCCTTTTTATCTTCACACTTCAGCTATTGAAACTGCTGGAGAGATAGTAGTTTGGGATACTTGTAATTTCGGTCTTATGAGGTTTCGCTTAATGTGTTATGTTGTATTATTTAATCATTCATGACAAAGTAATGGCGAGTTCTTTTGCAGCCATGGTTGGTGATGTGAATATTTACATGAATGACTTGGATAATTTGGAGCTAGCGGAGGTTGAGATAATGATTGCTGAACCCAAAAGGTACCTTCGTTTCTTCTTCTCTAATAACGAACACCTTAGCTGGAGAAGTTACTTCTTGTAACGTTGTGCTTGTGCATGTTTATAAAAAGCCCTGTGCTTCTTTGAATAAGTTTCAGATTTGCTTTTTGAAACGGGGAATTCTGATGAAAAAGGCTTATTTACTATCAATTCATGACAAGCAGCATCTACTGATTGTAGAGACTAATTCTTATTATTTGTCATTAAGATTCTTCTGTTGGCGCGGGATATTCTGTTATTGTTGTTACTGTCCATAATGTATTAGCATTGTGTTCAGAGATATGTTGGATTAGTATTGGACAGATGTTGAATGGACTCCATTTGATCAGTTTTCATAGACAAGTTGAAAAATGCCTGAATTTATGAGAGATATTGGTTTGCTTTTCTGTCTGATTTGTCGTTTTGTTCTTGCTAGCTTAGCCGTGGTAAAGGACTTGCAAAGGAAGCTGTCTTGATGATGATGGCCTATGCAGTTGAGAATTTTGGTATTCGCGTCTTCCGTGCTAAGATTGGAGAATCAAATGGAGCATCTCTTAGCTTATTTCGAAAATTGGTCTCTCTCACTCTCTCTATATTTATGTGGCTGTGTTTATATATCCAGATTTTATTGACTAATATTTATGGTTGGTGTAGGGCTTCGAGGACATTTCCTATAGTGAAATCTTCAAAGAGGTGAGCAAACTTTGTCTTTAACCATCAGAAAATGTAGTTACATTCATCAAGAGTATTAGTGCGCATGCTTATGTTGGTTAATTCCTCCTCCCAATATCTCTACCTTGGAGTCCATTACGAAATTTTAACTAGAAGTGTTTGTGACTGCTTAATTACTGTCTGATTCAATTAACTGATAAAGCTCAATAGGGTATAATTAGTACAGGCAGTGGACAGCTTGTAAATTATGTCCTAGAGCAAGGGAAGTTCAAATTAGTCGCATAACACTTAGTAAACTTTCATATTGGAAGTGCTCATTTATGTGTATCTGGTAGCTTGCCTCATATTTTATTTTATTTTTTCAATTTTATTCGATTTAAATGGGATGTATTCTCAGGTGACTTTGGAGTTGCTAGTGAAAAATGCCAAGCAAGAGGAGCTGCTTGTTTTAACTGGTAACGTGGTTCGACATACATAATCCTAACGAAGCTACTTGTTTTTATTTATTGCCCTAAAAGAAACTCCCCCATGGTTGTTCTGTGTTTATGATGAGAAGCTGAGGTTGTGTGGGCTGTGTTATTTATTGACCTTATTCATCTTGTTGTATCCCATATCTTATTTGTACACCACAAACTGCTGTTAATTCAGCCTTTGGTCTTAGGGATACAGTGTACTACCTGAATTCATAACCCATAGAGTCCCATTACTGTTGCTTTTTGATTATTATCTTGATATTCTTTCCTTTTTTTAAGGCCAAACATGTCTGTAATTTATCTCTCCGCTATTTGGAGAATGCAGTATGCAAAATATTGCTATAGCTGTTCTGGTATCTGCAAGGCTTACTTAAACAACCACTTAATCATTCTGGTGAGTGGCAATGATGATGCATAATGATTACAATGATGACACAACAATTACAAGAGTAATAACTGAACTCATCGGCGAAGGTAAAAGATTTGGGACATAGGGAGGCAAGCTTTGACACATTCTAAACATTTTTCTCACAAGTTTGTTCCTATGACAACAAATCCAATGTGCCCATTGATTCGACATTCGGCCCGGAGGTCGAATGAATCTGAGGATTTTCATTTGAAACTGGACCTGCTTGCCAGGCATGATTAAAAGTAGTTCCATTAACTAATGGGCCGACAACAGCGAATATCGTCATCTCGTTGTTGGCATATGAGGCGGATACATTGGAAACCGGAAAGCTCAAATTTCCAGGTTGCATTATAGGGTTGTAGCTGTCTATTGGTGTTGTATAAACAGCCACTGTTCCATTAGAATATCTGAAAGCAGCAATAGCTTGCGACCCAACCATGCCTGTTCCAGTTGGGTTGATTGCCCATGCTACCCATCCTGTAGGTGTTTGGTTGGCTCTGTATGCTATATGAACACTTTTTGTTTCGGGAATGTAGTTCCAGTGGAGGTTGGCCCGTAGCACGGGAAGTTCACTGCAAGAGTGAAGACTTGTTGCTTGCAAAGGTATAGTTTTTGCAGCTTTGAGCTGAGGAAACAAGGACTAAAGATAGAATAATGCTGATTATGAAGGTAGTTTCTGAGGTTACTTCCATTTAATACTGGGTATATGAAGGGTTACTGATGCCTATGTATGGAGATATTTCAGCGATTTGAAGATTTTGTGGGCAATGAAGGGTCAAAACTCAAAACTGATGTTTACAGAATGAAACAGAGCAGAAACGTTGAGAGTTTCTTGTCAAGAACCTGAATTTTCAGAGTGTTGCCCAGAATCTGTAAACTGAGCCTGGTGGCATCGAAGCTGGGGCTTTTGGGCCTATATAAATGAAACTGTTAGATCTAAAAAGTTAGAAAAAGAGTAGATCAGCCGAGGGTGAAAATGGGGAGCGGTGGAGTATTTCTAAGTGGATTCTATCTTTTCTTGATTCAGGGCTAATTTTGAAGGGATGATTTTTAGGAGTGTGAATTCAATCGTCTGTAAATTAGAGAGTAATAATGGGGCTTCTTATAGAGAAGTGATGGCTGCCACTCCAGATTACTGCAATCGTATTATTGGCTAAATGGATCGTGATAGATTAGTCACAAAAGTTTCTCCATTTTTTATTTCCTGGTTCATGATAGATTAGTTATGAAAGTTTTCTCCAATTTTTTGGTTCATGACGACCTGTTTGGTTCTGCTTTTCTCCTACTGACTAACAGCCTCTATTCTATTAACATCTTCTATTCTAACTTTAAAACCAATTTAAGTTACTGGTTAGAGTTAGGAAGCAGTCATCAGCAGATGAACCAACTAATAAACACTAGTTGAAGAAGAAATTATGGAGGTTTAAAAGCTGAAGCATGTGTTGTCTCTCGGTTTGAACCATCCCATAATATTGTCAGTAAAGCCATTAATTTTCCCCAGAAAAAAAAAATTGAGATATTTGACCCAATAAAAGAAACAGAAACTTTTCTTAATTGACGAGGAATTTATTGATTCCTCCGGAACACGTTTTCTTTTAGCGTGATTAAACGACATAATGGGATTAACGTGTATTATCTAAGTAATTGATTATCTTTCTTGTATTATATGGAAAGTATAACTCAAATGTTTCTGTCCTTTAGTTTAGGTGGCTTATAGTTATAGGTGCAGAAAGTTTTGGTGGGTATGTTTGAATCTTTCAAATAAGTTTTGAAGACTATTCTGTACTCCATGTATTGCAGAGAAAGCATTTGTACTTTTTATAATGGTTGGTTTAGACAAATGAAAGGTCTACGAAGACTGCTTATGCTCTTCACGCTAGCCCTAAAAGGAAACTTCAAATTTTGGACTTGATCACTTGGTGTTTTCGCTTGTAGTAGGTTCTGAAAATTAATGGAGAGCAAGAGAAATGTGGAAAAAAATCATTGATGGTAAATTTTGTTGTGTAAATTCAGGCAAAGCTGACGGATGCATTTTATTTTTGTTCTCATTGGGTGCGCTTTTGAGCTAACTAATATAAGTGGAATTAATTTAAACCAAAAATGGTTGTACGGAAAAAGTGTTTTGAAGAGACGAATGAGAGAGAATTCAGGTTTGTTGGTAAGTACCCTAATCACAACTACATTTAAACTTAATCCGGGCTATAACATAATTAAAGCCCCCCACAAGCTCACCTTTGAAGACTATGATTGGTGCTTTGATCTACTTGTATTAGAGTTCGGCAACCTGCCATTTGGTCTTAATTTAGATTGGCCGGGGGGGTGATCTTTTGAGAAGTGAAAGTCTCAAATGGGTTGGTGAGAAATCTCGATACGGCTAAATTATTACTAAAAAAAAAAAAAACCTTTTTGAAGAAGGGATCAGTCAACGTATTTTCAATCATCACCGTCAGTTTTCTTGCTTCATCATTGCATGCATCAGATTTAATAATCGATTGCCCGTCCGAGTGCTTTTTAAGGGAATGGGGCGATGGAGGTCAAGCTTTGCCAGCATGAAAATGGGGTTCAGATGAAACCGTGTTGTTTGTGAAAGAAGGGATCGTTGCTATTGGTCGTCTTGACTTTTAACTGATCCGGTGAGTACGACAATGTCATATAATTTCCAAGTAAACAAGACGGATGGTTGTTGCATGGTAGAAAAAAAGAAAGAAAAATCTTTTTATAGGGGGTAGGTATTTTAACTTTTCTGTTTGATTTTTTTTTTTTTTGGTCCCAGTATACACGTATTGCTGACGCTTTGCTGACGTAATTCAAAATCTTTATAATGTTCTAGCGGATTTAAAAAAGCAAAAAAAAAAAAAAAAAAAAAAAAATTCTCAGGATAAAATGAAAATTTTCTTACGCTATCAAAGTGAAAAAGAAAATCTTTTTGTGATAGGATGAGTTCATCTCTTGGTTGTAGCTGTATGTCCTTGGCCAAAATAATATTTTCTCCTGTGGGAGAGATCCTAATCAAACGTTGGCTTCATACATTGTGAGAAAAAGACAGATTATCTAGAGACGGTCGTCGGAGTAATTTATTATCCCCATGAAATCATGCCTCATAATTGACTTGGAGCTTTGATTCCTGGAATATATATTCCGGTTAGGGAAGGTGTGAGTTATGAGTAACGTAAATTGTATTCTCTCACAGTAACAGCACCAGCCCTATCAATAATATTATTGTTGTGAGAGGCGCGTTAATCGTAACTTAGTGTCTATCATATTTTTAATATTATTTAACATGGTCGTGATAGGTATTGTTTTCTATTAAATCAGCAAATATTGTCCTTTCTTAATTATGATATATAATTAAATAAAAATAAATTTTTTTTTCTTTTCGAGATGTGAATGGAGTAGATACTCATCGAATATTAGAGAAAGTAAAATCTGAACAGTATTATATAAAAATTAATATAAATTAATCTCAATAATTATCTGATTGCAAATATATTAATTATAAATCTCATATAATACGAGTTATAATGTAAATATTAGTGTCGTGTAGTTCAAAAAAGTTAGCAAATATTGAACCAATTTTTTTTTTTTTCATATTTGAGAAAGATAAAAGAGATTTTCGAGAAGAAACGAGGGTGGACCTTTCGTTGTGGTCGGAAAAGATTAAAGTCATAATTGAAATGTAGCCCATTTCTTTGTAATTGTTAACGGTTTGACCGGTACTAATATATAGTTTGTTTTTAATCTTGTAGGTTCTTTTTTTAATTTTTGATTTCAACCCTCAACGAACGGAAATTCTAATTCCTTTGTTGATACACGTTCCTCCTTAGTTTCATGGAGTTATATTCTGACAGTAGGGGGAACCAATTTAAATTTAAGTCTACGTTTCAGCTTTCAAAAGATAATAACGCTTGGATCTATGAATGGGACTGGGAAGCTAAACAAAATTGATATGGAATCCGGACAGGGCAGAAGATTATGCCAAGTGGCCAATGCGGGAGGGGCAGAGCCGTAGGCTTTACGTTAGCTCCCAAAACGACGTCGGTGGGAGGAGGACGTGTGGTTTGAGTTTTTTTTTTTTTAATTAAACGTGTGGCTGAGTTTAAGATGGCAGAGCAGACACGGCAAAAGATGGACCCCACTGGATCTGATGCAACGTCGTTTTCATACGTAAAAGGTTTCGGTCAAAGGAAGATTCTATTCCCACGTGGAGAGGGCTATCTTACAGAACAGCCCTCACATGAATAATGCTTGGCTGTGGGCCCGTGTGGGACTCACAACTAAGTTTGTTTTACAATAACGATCGAGCTGGAATCATTTTTGTATAAATTTACATGTAAATTGATATGAGATGAAAAAATTAATTGAATAATAATAATAATAATAATTTTTAAATATATAGACCTGTAAATCATGGGACTATCATAATTTTATACAATTAATTTTTCAATACCACATTAATTTTTAGGGTTCACTTACGTTATAATTATAGTATAATATCACAGTTTTTATTTTTATCTAATATAACCATTGGATTAAAAAATAAGTCATCCCATACACAAAAAATGGCCACGTTTCTCTTAAATGAAACCGGAGAAGTCGGTTAAGAATAGGTTATCATACTCGAGTTTTTGCTATTCAAGGGCTTTTTCTGTAGCCAACCAAATGAAGAAATGATACTGCCGTCACTGAAAAAGCTTATGATCAAGAAGAAGCTCGGATCCATATGCGCACCGACAACACCATCAGAGAAAACGCAAAGTGCTGGCATTGGCGCCACACGAAGCTTGGATTCTAAGTTGCTTTTAATCAGATTGATTTGTTATTTAGTTTGTTTTAAGCTTATCTCGAAGTAATTTAGGCAATTATACTAGGTTTTATGTTTTTAATTTAGTATTGGAAAACCCATTTGTATAAGGAACTCATTAGGAGTCCTTAATATATTTTGAGTCGTTTTGAGTTAATTTGCAATTATAAAATTTCATTTGTTTTACTCATCGACGCTCTCATTTTTTACTTCTGCATTTGGGTTTAATGGGTTTTGAACTAATAGAAGAATTTTTTGTGAAAGAGAGAGAGGCGAATTCTCATAAATTCTTCAGCCATGAAAGTATCATATTCTTCAGTTGCAACATAGCTTTTGCTTGAAAACAAAAACCGAACATTGGCTGGCATAATTGGCTCTGCGTTCGGCATACTAACATTTGTTTGTTGTTGAGCTCAAAAAGATAACGGGACCGCTAGAATTGTTAATCAACGGCACGAATTTGATAAAAGGTCTCTCTAGCCGATCCTTACTAACCGGCTTCAAAGGTTGATAGTTTAGGTTACCAATAAATTTCAGCCATTAGATCGAAGAAAGAAGCATCCAACGATTTTATTAAATGAGGACAAAAACTGTGGTACGTTATCACTGTTGTAACATAGGTGAACCTTAATTTATATCAATTTATTTATATAAAATGATTGTGAATTTATCATTACTTATTCGTCTATGGTACAATTTATTCTCTCTCTCCACTTTAAAAAAAATGGAGAATGAGAAGAAGATTGAAAACGAAGAAAAAAAATTGGAGAGTAGGAGGGGAGTGGACAAGAAGAGAGAGAAAATAAATTTTAAATTAGGGTTTATATGTTGAACTTCGGAAACCCATAATCATTGTTATTTTCAGAATGTAACTGGGGTAAGGCGCAATCCGGGCAAGATAGTTTTGTCCATAATATTAATGAAAATAACAATTGCAAGAAAAAAATTGAAATTAGTTTGAAACCGAACCTGTATTTTTATTAAACAAATGTGTAGACTCACAGAATGCAAAAGCAGTTCCCCTGTATTTTATTAAACAAATGTTTAGAAGCAGTTTCCTTCCAAGCTGCAGAATGCCAGAATGGACAGACCTAAATATTAAAGCTTTTTATTTTGTAGTGGACACCGACTCACGGAGCATTAACACATGCTAAATTCTGAATTATTAAAAAAAAAAAAATTGATCATTTTGCTGAATTTAATTATTTACAAAGCACCTCACTTTAAAATTAGTCTATAAAGTCAACTCCTCAAATTCTTCGAACCACTCTTCTTGACCACTCCCATTTTACTTTCTCAACTTGTTGTAGCTCTGTAAAACAAACATAATATTTTTTTTTAAAGTCCAAAACACAAGTATCAGTTCGCAATTAAAATATCAAGAAATTGATGATCACTATGGATTAAAATTTGATATCAGGATTTACCGCTTGGGTTTTAGCTACCCTTTTTGCTGCATCGTCACTTGCACTACAAAGCTGTATTAGCCACAGTTTCTCTAACAGAGTGTACACCACATGCAGTGATCTTCCTGCATTGAGTTCATTTCTCCACTGGACTTATGATCCATCAACAAACATTGTTGATCTTGCTTTCCGCCGTAGTCCTACGGGAAGCACCTCATCATCTCGGTGGGTAGCATGGGCTCTGAACCCTTCAGGCCAAAGAATGGCTGGCTCACAGTGTCTCGTGGCCTTTCGGAATTCAACTGGAGCCATTCGTGCTTATACTTCTCTCATTGGTTCTGGGACACCGACACTGGAAGAGGGTCCTTTGAGCTTTGGAGTAACAAACATTACAGCCACTTTGGTGGGAAATGAGTGGTCTGTTTTTGCCAGATTGCATCTTAGTAGTGATTTGCCATCAACCAACCAAGTTTGGCAGGAAGGTCCAATGAATGGAAACATTCATGGCAGGCATCCCTATTACTGGAGACAACGCGAGATCAATTGTAACCATTGATTTTCGGACAGTACAGATTGCATCAAATGCCGGAGATTTCGACTCCAGACAAAGGAAAAGAAATGTGAGTGCTTGATTGACAGAGTTTCTGAATTTTTATTTGGTGATGATTACATTTCGCGTGCGTTGCTTAAGCTTCAAGTTTCATCAAATTTTCAAGTTCATGGTGTTCTAAACGCGTTGAGTTGGGGCATTCTAATGCCAATGGGGGCTATGATGGCTAGACACCTTAAACTGTTCGAGTTTGCAAATCCAGCATGGTTTTACTTTCACGTTGCTTGCCAAGTTTCGGCCTAACTCATTGGTGTTGCAGGATGGGCAACTGGTATCAATCTCACCAGCGGAATTAGTTCACTGAATCGCGATTATACTCATAGAAACATTGGCATTGCCCTATTCTCCCTTGCAACACTTCAGGTGGATACTAATAACTCACCTTTCGTTTAGCATATTCAGTTGTTTACTTGTTTGCTAAGCTTCTTATATTATATGCAGGTGCTTGCACTGCTTTTGAGGCCAAAGCCAGATCACAGTTACAGACTGTATTGGAATATCTACCATTGGGCTGTTGGCTATGCTATAATTGGTACGAGTGTGTTTAACGTGTTGAAGGGTTTAAGCCTTTTGGATACTGAGATTCAATGGTGGCATGCATACATTGTCACTGCCATATCATTGGGCATCATCTCAGCTGTCTTGGAAGCAATTACCTGGACAATTGTTGTAAAGAGGAAGAAGGCAAATGAAGAGAAGCAAAATCAGAGAACCAATGGAGTAAATGGAGCAAATGGCCATGCTGCCAGGACAGTACAGCTAGAGCCAAAGGTGTAATTTAATGCTTAAATTGTAATAGAAGTTTCAGTTTGTGAGGAGAGGAGTGTTGCTGGAGATTGAAATTCTTCACTGTAAATAAAAATGCAAGACACCATTGTCAAAGTGTTTTTGTATTTCATTCTTTTCAGTAAATTTCTTCCTCTTCATTCTTTAATTTAGAGCTTAGATTAAGTTTTGATGATGGTAATTACTTTAAGCCTGAGTTCTAGTTTGAGTTGCGCTTGGCTTCTTAAAATTCTCAGTGCGAAAGCGAAAATGCTTTCACATCTGCAAGTTTTGTATTGCAGCATATGGGGTCCTTTTTCTATGAAATTACTAAATTTGGATACTATGTCAATTTATATCAATTGCGTCCTCGATCCAGTGACCCTATGCTAAAATATTCCCTTCTTGAAATTTGATGGTCAAAACCCAAGATTACTTGGGTAAATTAACTGTTTGAACAGAAGCTATGGACTATTTTATACAAACGGAAAATTATCTCTACGGTATTCTAGTTTCCAACTACCAATTTTAAGGCAGAATTATTGGAAGACACTTGCCTTGGTCAGAGCTGTACCCGCACAACGTGGAGCCTGCAGTTAGAGCCCTGACAAATACGATGTGGAGGTTAATTTTTTCTTTAATTATACTATATATTTAAATAGAGATAATTTCTTTTTTTATAAAATGTGAATGAAATAAATGTCGGTTAAATATTAGTGAGGTAAAAAATTTAAACAGTACTTCATACAATTGAATATAAATTAATACTAATAATAATTTAATTGTAAATATTAATAGTAATAAAAATTAATCTCAGTAATAATCTAATAATAAATATTAGTATAAATTTCATATAATATGAATTATAATTTTATTATAATCTCAATGTAAAAAAAAAAATAAAAATATACAGTTAATGAAAGGACTCTCTAAAATCCTTTAAGTATTTCACAGCTAAATATAGATTTGATAATCTCACATAAAGAGAAAATACATATTCAATTTATCTTATATTCCTTACTGGGTCCCATTATTTCTCAAAATTTTCTCCAAAAAATTTTCCATGCCTTAAACCAAAAAAGATAAGACAAGAAGAAATAACTTTAAAATAAATTATTTTTCAAAATTCTTTTCTTAAAAAAAAAAAAACAAACTTCTCGAGCGAGCAATATTGACCCGGCTGAGGGCCCGAGGAAGACACGTTCTCTCATTTTATTTATACCATTTCTTTTTTCTTTTGAATTTCATCCATCATTTGATAACTAGTGAATACTATTTTATAGCTCGGTCAAAAAATTATGAGACCAAAGCTCCGGTCAATGAAGATTTTAGGCAGCACGATTATGTATCAAGATGAATTTAAAAAATTATACAATAATTCTGTCTAGAGTTCTGGTCAAAAGGTAACTATAACTGAAGAAAAATGCAAAACATATTTACTTTTCTTTTTTTAGGCAGCACGATTGCATGACATGTCACAATTGAATTTTAAAAATCATATGCTAGCAATTCACGTAACAATATTTTTAATCAGGGCAGTGTCTTATTCTTTAGTTGTACCAAATAAATTTCCTATTTCAGAATTAAATTAGGTGTACTGTTAGTTGAAAAATTCGTACGTGCGTTCACCAATTATGCCAACCTCCTTCTTATCACGACGCGTGTGCCGGTCATGAGAATACAAACCATTTTTTTTTTTGGAAATTTCTTGACCAAGAAAAAAAAAAAAAAAAAAAAAAGAGCAAGTGTGAAAAAAAGAGAAGAGTTGGAAAATGGAGACTCGGCTTCTTCTTTCAAACGTTAGAAAAATAACTAAACAAAGACTTGGAAAAAGATTCACCCATCATCTAGACTTTCTTGCATGCTTCCATTACAGAGTTGTTAGAGAATAAGTCAACAATCACAAAGCCTTTTGAACCCATAAAAGAAATAAAAAAAGAAAAATAAAAATTAAAAAAAGAAATAACTTCTATAAATTCTAACATCTTTCTTTACACAAAACCTCAGACTCTTCATTTGGAAACATTTTGCCTTGGAGAACACTTTCAGTGCTTTCAGGAACTTGTTTTCATCTCAAGGATTTGATCTGCTGCCTGTAGATCAACATGGTGAACAAGGCTATAGCATGTGCTTTGTTCTTTAGTTTCGCTGCTGCTCTTTTTGCTTCATCATATGCACAACAAACTTGCGGAGGCCACGCTTTCACCAACAACAAAGTATACAGAACATGCACAGATCTTCCGGTGCTGAACTCATTTCTCCACTGGAATTATGAGTCATCAACAAACACCGTCGATCTCGCCTTCCGGCACACGAGCACGAGCTCATCCCGATGGGTGGCATGGGCACTGAACCCATCAGGCCAAAGAATGGCAGGCTCACAGTGTCTTGTGGCCTTTCAGAACTCAACTGGGGGCATCGCGGCTTATACTACTCCTATTAGTGATACCTCGCCGACGCTGCAACCGGGTCGTTTGAGCTTCCAAGTGCCAAATATTTCAGCCAATCTCGAGGGGAATCAGTGGACTATTTTTGCAACTTTGCAGCTTACTAACGATTTGTTGTCAACTAACCAAGTTTGGCAAGAAGGTCCAATGAACGGTGATAGTCCCAGCGTCCATTCCATGAGCGGTGATAATGCAAGATCAGTTGGTACCATTGATTTTAGAACCGGACAGACCACAGCAGGTGGTGGAAGCTCCGACTCCAGGAGAAGGAGGAGGAATGTAAGTGCTTGATTCAAACATATTTCAATTGATCAATTCACTTGTTACATGAACAGAGCCCTTAATTCTTATACATATTCATTTACATATGTTCATCACCATCAATATCATCTTCATCTCAACTTATAGGGTTGGTGGGATTTTTCAGATTGGCATGTGCTGCATAATTTTGAAATTTCAATTAGGTTTGAAAACTTCATGCAGGCAGCTGGCTTGAGACAAATACAGTTTTTCTTATCTCATTTTAATATTCTAATATCTTGACTAGTAGTTTTGATGTATTTGTGCTTTTCTAGAAATGGGAACTCTATCCCATGGTTGAAAAAATATATGCACACACACAGAGAAGCAAATAGATCGGCATCTTTCTATTAAGCAAGCTCACTCTTGATAACCGTATTGGCTACATATCTATTCCTAGATTGGGTTTTAAATGTGATTACATTGATTTTGCAGACTCATGGAGTACTAAACGCAGTGAGTTGGGGAGTTCTCATGCCAATGGGAGCCATGATAGCTAGGTACCTTAAGGTGTTCAAGACTGCAAATCCAGCATGGTTTTATCTCCATGTTGCTTGCCAAGCTTCTGGCTATATTGTCGGCGTAGCAGGATGGGGAACTGGTATCAAGCTTGGCAATGATAGTCCTGGAATTAAGTATAATAAACACAGGAACATTGGCATTGCCCTCTTTGCCATTGGAACACTTCAGGTAACTATTCTTTCTTTCTTTTTTCCCCGCTTTCGTAATCATTACCTAACTTGTCTGCTCATTATCGTTGTTGAATTATTTATATGTTGTTGAAACTTGACAATTGGACAACGTGAATCTCGGTCAATTATTTGTGCCGGTCAACTTAAATATTTATGAGGCAAAGCATAAAAAAAAAAAAAAAAAAATCCAACAATTATTTTGCCAAAGTCAAGATCCATGTGCACATTCTAGAATTATCAACTTTTCTTCACCGACTCTGTTTGGGCAGAGTAATTTACCCATTTGCCCAAATAGCCTAATACTTGCTAGGAATGACAAGTTACTTGTGCCTCAAGGCTTCTGTTAATATAGTTTTGTGACAATTTTGCCTGCTTGATATGCAGATGTTTGCAATGCTTTTGAGGCCAAAGCCTGATCACAAATACAGACTATATTGGAACATCTATCACTGGAGCCTGGGTTACAGTGTCATAGTCCTGAGCATTATCAACATCTTTGAAGGCTTCGATATCTTGGATCCTGAAAAGAAATGGAAGAGGGCATACATTGGCATTCTCATATTTCTGGGCGCTGTTGCTGCTCTGTTGGAAGCCATAACTTGGGTTATTGTTTTAAAGAGGAAAAATGGCAATTCTGTGAAACACCATCACAGCATTAATGGAGCTAATGGAGCCAATGGCTATGGTGCCAGAACACAGCAGGGGGCTTAGTTTGTGTATAGTGTACTTTCTAGGATTTCTGCTTTTGTGTTATAACCCTACCATTTATTCTTTTCAGTCCTATATGTCATCGGCGAGAGTATTTTATTTTTTGTTATGTTGTTACTCATACTTGATATTTGTGAGGAGACTGCTTTATTTTGGCATAGCTAGGTTGTAATTTTTTTATGTATACACACTTATGGACAGCGTTTAGATTTACTTTCTTCTTGTTTCTTCTTGACTATTATTATATCCCAGTAAAACTTGATGTGAATGCTAAGAAAATGTCTAGTTTTTTTATAAACATTGACAAATAACAACAGCATGTCCTGAAGTATTTGTTTAGAAAAGCTCTGGCAATCGATATCAAATCCAATGCGGTCTATGAACTTTATTTACACAGAAAAATTATGCCCGTATTCTTTTACACTTTCCTAAACGCACACTGAAAAAAAAAAAATCCATTTAGGTATTATACAATAATGGACAAAATAAATAAGCATATAAGAATTAACTTGGACTAGTCTCGCCATCATCGTCATCGCCATATGTGGATGGGGTCTCATTTAGATCCAAAGTAGCAATCTCTCTGATAACCAGTGATTTGTCTGCTTCGAATTGTTCGTTCACTGTAGCTAAACATAATTTAGTAACACAATCACAATTCAAAGGAAAAAAGTTCTAAGAATTTCATATTCGTAAACAAATGTCATCTACCTTTATCAATACTGAAGTCACTAAAGAAACGGAGTAACTTGCTCCGATTTGTAATCAGGACACTGATGACCTCGGGAGGTTTATTTTGATTTGCAACGAACAGCTATCAATAATAAAAAGGAGAGGATGAAAGTTTCTCCATATAAGATCAAAGGCAATATTTTGCATTTTGCAATATCCAGATAGGTCACGGTTATGTATTATACCTTGAAGACATGAAAGCTTTCAAACTGTATATTTTTGTTCGAGTCCTGCAAATTGGTGAACTGGATGACTTATAATGAAAAAATTGCACAAAAATTCATTCCAAAACAAACAGAGAGAGAGAGAATACCCTCAGAAGATTCATCAGGATCCTCATGTTATCCAATGAGCTCACATACTTAACCATAACAGCAGAATTTGAACGATCTAGCAAAATATCTCCCAGCAGCTAAGACATATAGTAGAATGTCAGCAAAAGTAGTACTACAAATGTTTTCTTTTTATAAATTAATTGATTCCTTTTGGTTTGGGCTGATAGATTGAGGTGGTGAAAAGTTAAAGAGAAATGTTTTCTTTTTCATTTTGTTTGATAAAAAAGAGAAATGAATCAGTGAGGTGAAGCATTCCATATTGACTTTTGAATCAAAATGCAAAACTGAAGAGTTCATGATGGAATTCTTCTGCTACAAAGAAAACAAATGCATGCTGATTAGAACACCTAAAATGATTGAACAACTAAATGTGATGTCGTCAATGGAAACTTTTAGAGGTAAGTAGTTTCTTGGATCAAAGACAGAGCATTATTGTTCTATACCTTGACAGCATGCCGCTTGGTGATATAACTAGAAGATTCCAGCAATTGTGAATTGTATTCTTGAAAAAACTGGAACCATAAAACAGATTAAAAGGCTTCAGATAAAGATCAGAAATGCAAGTAGGGGCCATTGCTGTTATCCAGCAACAAGTCCTAAAGAAATGCAAACTTTAGCATAAAGTTCCCATGGACCAATCAATCATGAATGATATTCATGAGATCAATTTCCAGATATGAATAGCATGAAGAAACACCTGTCACTCAACCATGGCTTCAGGCATTGTTGATTTTTTATTTTTTTGATTACAGCATTGTTGAATTTTGAATCAACATGCTAAAATGGAATGTAATAATCATTTATTAAAAAATAAAAAAATTGTACTATCATCAGCCCATTATGCATTTATTATCAGAATTAGTTATCACCAACGATGAGTGTCAGCATAACACAACAGAAATAGACAATTACTCCAATGCTTACCCAGTCATAATTCTTAGACAAAAATTCAGCAACAGTTGATTTATGCCTTGTCAAAAGCTCCTGTGTAAATCTTCGTGGCATCAGAATTCATGCTTGTAGTAGTTGTATCAAAATAGGAGGGTAAAAAAAAGAGCATAGCATAAGCATGATATGAACAGTTCATAAAGGTTCAGGAAAGTACATTCTTCTCCCTTATACTTTCACATAAAGTACAAAAGAAAATAAAAAAATTATATCTATCTTTAAGAATTGAGTTAGAAAAAGAATACTAAGAATAAAGTTGTTTTAAGTCAGTGCTACTAACTTTAAACGTTGCTTGAGCATCTGAGGCTATGTCAAAATTTGGATTTTGTAGGAAGCTGAAGAACTTCTTCATATGCTCAGACTCCAGCACATATCTGTCAAATCAAACAAATTTATTTAACAACAAAATGTCGACAAGTGACAAGGAATAAGTCAGCGTCTAGCAAGCCCTAAACCTTCAGTAGTTCATCAAATGAGCATTAACATTCGTAGACAAGAGCCTGAATAGTGTACACTAGACCAAGAATCATTTTCCAAAAATCATAAAAGAACCTAATTCCTGTTGATTAACTTATGGCTGGTGAAATATTCATTCAAGAAAGATTTTCAATATCGGTTAAGATAACATTTAACAACTCAAATTAAACTAAGTTGCTTACCTTGCAACACTTTGATGACGAATGCACTCCCTTGCAATAGCACCGTAAGTCAAAGCAACATCCCCATCTTCATAACTGATGAAGAAAAACTGTAAATTACTCATCTGAAATCCTATGTCTCATGAGCAATATAACACTAGTCATTGAACATACTTAAAGGAAGAAAACTTACCCAAGAATCAAAGTATCCATTATATCGAAGTTTGCTTCTAAATACGTGCAGGCAATCAACTTTGAGTCAACCCTTTGCCTCTGCAAATTTGCAACCACATGAGTGGCATCTCGTCGAGGCTGCAGCAAGCGAAAAATGCTCATGATCATGACATCAAACCACAAAAAACCCACATGATATAAATTAGAGAAATAGATTGACTTTAGACATCAATCAGTAAATTGTTAATTGGAGATTATTCATAAAACCATCCCGATTAGTTCATTTAGAGCTTACCCCCATTGGTAATTTTGGAAGAGACGCTATGAGAAGACGGAGAGTGTCTTCTTTGAAGAATGCACGGGTCAATTGTTCACAAGCATCTGCATTTGGCTCCGATTGATCAGAGCCAAAAAGAACTGTCCTCATCTCCAATAATAGTTTACTTAGCTCAGACATCTGTACCACCAATTCCAAACTAAATACATATTTTCTATATAAGTTAAATAATAAATACAAAATTAAAACTTATTCGCATTAGTATCCATGGAAGCTCTAGGGAAGAAGGAGGCAAAAAAAAAAAAAATCCATTGTATTTTATTTAAAATTTTATATTTATCAATAGAAATAACTTATAGCAAGTTCTAAATTTTGCAGTCATTTACATTGCATGTGTAAGGTTTGTTGCACCAACAAGAGGGGGGAAAAAAATCAATTTATTTTAAACCAAATAAAAACAACAAATTTTAAACCATAAGGAGAGATGTGCTTGGAATTTTTTTTTTTTGGTTGGTATTTTCAATTTGTTGTTTTTATTTTTCTTACTTAAAAAATAAAAACAACAAATTGAAAATACCAACCAAAAAAAAAAATTCCAAGCACATCTCTCCTTATGATCACCATATCAATACTACAAACATAGGCCATTAATTTTTTTCAAAAGAAAAGAAAAAAAAAATATTTTTTATAATGATAAAAATAAACCTTTTCGTCGCGCTTCTTCTCGCGGGTCTCGGTGGTACGGTTGGCGTAAAGAAGAAGCTCGCGAGTGAGTTTGACGAGCTCGACGGGCGTCTTTGGCTTGGGCTTGAACAGGCCTTTCATTTTCTTCTTCCAAAATGCAGACCTCCAAAAAAATAACTTTTTAAATTTTATTTTCTTTTCTTCATCTCTTTAATTAGTTAATTCTTTTTTTTTTTTACTATTTCTATTTCTTCTTCAGGATTGGATTATTTATTAGGGTTTTAGAAGAGGAGAAACTTCAGAACCCAATCCGCAAAATGGGATCATGGAGGAGAAGAATTGCAGTTTCATGCAACAACAGAAGCTCTCTGCTGCCATACAGCATGGTGATTGGTTATAAATAGAGAGGATTATTTGACCACTCTCATCCTTTGGCGCGTGTAGTATACTCTCTGTTGAATGGAGACACGTCAGCATGATTTCAGAGGTTGTTTCTTTTGATTTCAGAGCGCGTAGGACAGCGGTCAAAATTTGAGTTTTAACCTCAAATGAGTTCATTTTTGTGGTTTACAGTCAATTAAGCAAACGAGGACAATAACTATTTATTTTAAGTCAATCGATGTTTGACACATGTCATTATAAGATTTTAGTTCAGGTCAAATTTCTCTTTTAGAATAAAATAAAAGAAAATTCCCCTTT
This sequence comes from Atalantia buxifolia, assembly GCA_030444775.1. Taxonomy (NCBI): domain Eukaryota; kingdom Viridiplantae; phylum Streptophyta; class Magnoliopsida; order Sapindales; family Rutaceae; genus Atalantia; species Atalantia buxifolia. Next base: position 12,353,232 of record CM059832.1, read on the forward strand.
TTTATTCTTTTTCCCTAAATACCAGATTTTCAGAACTTTGAAAATTCTATTCAAATTCTTATCGTTAAAATCAGGAATTCGGGATCTTGATATCTTTAAATTGATCGTTATCTTTTTTACAATGGCGAATTTCCTCATTTAATGGTAGAAAATTGAGTCAAAATACCTGAATTTTTTTTTTTTTGCAGCTGAAAAAATAAAAATATTTGGAAATAATAATTATTTGCTTTTTTTATTTTTTATTCTTTTTTCATGAATGCCTGAAATCCTGAAGGTTACCGATATCGGATGAGAGCGTCCACCTGGGTACCGTACACCAAAATTTGTTTTCTGTTGGTAAATGTCATTTGGAGCCTTATACTATTTCTAATTTATAATTTGTTTATAATATTAGGAAAAATTATGTTTACGTCCTTTCTTTTTTAAAAAAAATAATCTTTTTTTAACCAAATTAAATAATCTCTCTCTTTTTATATTGTAAACCATTTGAAAGTTTTGCTTTTTCCTTTTTTGTTTTTGGATTCAAATATTTTCCTTGTTTAGTTTTTCTTATAAATGCACAACTTCAATTATCAACAACTTTTCTTTTACTCCATGGAAATTAGGATTTCTTTGTTAAATATTTCTTTTTTAATCCAAAATCTCTCTGAAAAAAAAAATCAAAAGCCAATCGCAATGGAGGCTCCACCTACACTTGATTGATATAAATTGCCATGTTACATCAATTACTCTATAATTTCTTATCACATGCAATCTATATATAATGCCCTTTTTTTTTTGGCTTTGTATTTTATATTAAATATAAGTTAGTAGACATGAATGTTTTAAGAGAGAGTTTGCTGAGAAATTTTTTCAGAGAGAAAAATTGGAGAGTTCTTTCTTCTTAAATCCTAATACTTCTTTAACTGCTGTATAATTTTATTGAATATTTTTATTTGATGCCATATTTAGTTCCACATTTGAATCAATTTTTATTTGATTGATGAAACAAATCCTGCTACGGCTAAACAAATTACACAAATCAAGTTTGTTCAACCAATGATAACTAAAATTTTATTTTAATGTTCTTAATTATTGTTATTTATAAATAACTACCATGAGTTTATTTAGAAGATTATTATCTAAAATATTTTCGTTTTATTTTATTTCTTTCCTTAACAACGACCAATTTTTTGTTTTTTTAATGAAAAGTTACGTTTGTAACTCGCATAAAGCTACAGTGCTACACTATATGCTTACCGAAAGATTTCAAATTTCAATGTGGATATAATGTTATGGGCTGTAAAAAAGATTTCAATTGTATTGGATTGGGAGTGTAAAAATGGGCCGAATCCAAACTCAATGAAATTCGGGTAGAAAGAACCCACCCGAATTGCAAACAAACGACCTCATCCACACAACAAAGCAAGACAACATCTGTTGTTCGGTTAAGAGGCCGCGAGGCGCCAGCAACCATGAGGTTCATTGTCCAGAAAATGGCCGCAGCTTCTCTCTTGTCATCTTCTTTGTTCATCTCCAAGCCCTCGTCACCATCCTCACTCTTTCTTCACTTGCCTGTAAAACGATTCGTTTCCAGCTCGGCCCAGTTCAGGCAAAGATATGGGGCTGTGGTCGCTGCTACCTCAGTGGCCACTGAGCCAGCCGAGACAGCATCCGTGCCTCAAAACGGCAAGGTGGAGCGGGCCCACATGACTTCTGAGGCTGAAAAGGTCGTGCTTCCCACTAATGAGTCCAATGAGCAGCTCTTGAGAATTCGCCACACGGTGAGTTTTGGCATTTGTGAAGAAAAGAAAATTTTGATTTGAAATTTTAATTTCGTGTATGATCTTGTAGCTTGGTTTTGGGGTTGAAGTGTTATTACTTTTAATGCATAGCTGGTGTAAAATGGAATCATTAGCTGTCGAGTTTAGCTGTTTCTGTTTAATAAGCTTTAGCTATCAAGTAAAATGAGTGTTTAGGTATTACTTTATCTGTTGTGTTTCAAAATTAAGCCGCAGGGAAGCTACATAAATGTTCTTATTAGTCTTGCAATTTAATTTTTTATCATTTCATTGAATTCTTTAAATTACTTTGAGGAGCTTCTTTTGGTGTATGAAATGAAAAAAATTTATGTACGAGAGATGATTTATGTACTCAATTTTGTTTTGTTTTTTTTTTTTTTTTCTGGCTAAGTGATGTTGTTTCTGGTCTAGTGTGCTCATGTGATGGCCATGGCTGTCCAAAAGCTATACCCGGATGCAAAAGTGACAATAGGGCCTTGGATAGAAAATGGGTTCTACTATGATTTTGATATTGAGCCTTTGACTGATAAGGATCTGAAGAGGATCAAGAAAGAGATGGTGAGTACACTTGATCCTTCAATAGTAATATTATTGTAGATTTCGAGTGTAGGGGAAAGTCATGAGATTGGGAAAATGCTTATTGGCCTATGATTTCAGGGTACAGAATTTATTTCTTACATCATCTGTAGGATCGCATCATTGGTCGAAATTTACCACTTGTGAGAGAAGAAGTCTCCAGAGATGAAGCTAAAAGCAGGATAATGGCTATTAATGAACCTTACAAAATGGAGATTTTGGACAGTATCAAAGAGGATCCTATCACTATCTATCATATTGGTATTTCCTAGTTCTATTATTAGATTTGTTACTCTATTTTGTTATTACCATCATTAATATAGCCGTTGGATTCTTCTGTGATTTGGTTCTGCATTTTGAAATTTTTTCTATGTGAACTACATTGTAAAGTCTAGGTTGCGATTATTGATATTGATGTATGGTTTCATATTTGCTTAGTTGTTAATATTTGTGCTAATTTAAAGTCATTCTAACAATGCTGCTACAGGCTGATTCTCTTTTATTGTTTATATAGTGTTCCATCCTAGGTGACTGGGGTAATAAAGTGGAATGATTTTGAGGGGAATTCAAATTTTAAAATTTTTTAATTTTGTTTGTTCTCCTAAGGTGAGGAATGGTGGGACCTTTGCGCTGGACCTCACGTCGAAACTACTGGTAAAATAAACAAGAAAGCTGTTGAACTTGAGTCTGTTGCGGGAGCATACTGGAGAGGAGATGAGAAAAAACCAATGCTGCAGAGGATCTATGGAACAGCATGGGAGAATGAAGAACAGTTAAAAGCATACCTTCACTTTAAAGAAGAGGCCAAACGCAGGGATCACAGGCGCCTTGGCCAAGATCTTGATCTATTTTCGATACAGGTTGCTTTCTTTCAAAACTGATAATTGCTATTTTGCATACTATAACTGTATATAACGGATAGGATTTTGTGCAGGATGAAGCTGGTGGAGGTTTAGTATTTTGGCATCCAAAGGGTTCAATTGTTCGGCACATCATTGAGAATTTTTGGAAGAAATCACATGTAGAACATGGTTATGATTTGCTATATACTCCCCATGTGGCTAAGGCAGACCTCTGGAAGATTAGTGGTCATCTGGACTTCTACAGAGAGAATATGTATGATCAGATGAACATTGAAGATGAGCTTTATCAGCTCCGTCCCATGAATTGCCCTTACCATATTTTGGTTTACCAGAGGAAGCTTCAGTCATATCGTGATTTTCCGATCAGGGTTGCTGAGCTGGGAACAGTATATAGATATGAGTTGTCTGGAAGCTTACATGGCCTTTTCCGTGTAAGAGGTTTCACCCAGGTAAGTTTATCCAAATTCTTAGCTATGAGCCAATGTAGAAATGGTTTGGCTTATAATTTTGCATCATTTGTCTTACACTAAGGGTAGCTTTTTGTGTATATGATTGTACATGTTTTAATATTTGTTCAATATATTCGTAGTTCTTGAATCAAGGTAAGCAGAATGAAATTCACCCTTTTTGCTCTTGCAGGATGATGCTCACATATTTTGTTTAGAGGATCAAATAAAAGATGAAATTAGGGCTGTTTTAGATCTTGCAGAAGAGATATTACTACAATTTGGTTTCAACAAATATGAAGTGAACCTCTCAACTAAACCAGAGAAAGCTGTTGGAGGTGATGATATATGGGAGAAGGCAACATCTGCTCTTAGAGACGCTTTGGATGATAAGGGATGGGATTACCAAGTTGATGAAGGTGGTGGCGCGTTTTATGGTCCAAAGATTGATCTTAAGATTGAGGATGCTCTTGGAAGGAAGTGGCAGTGCTCAACCATACAGGCAAGTCCTAATACTTTTAAATACCATATCTAATTTTGCCATGGGTTCTCACTGGGTAAGTGAGAATATGTCAGCTATAACATTTGCATTATAGCTCATGTCCTGTTTCCTTACATTCGTAACAAGCCCCTTCTGTCTCTCTCTCTCTCTCTCTTTATGCTATAGTGATTCTGAAAAAACTTCATATCGATTTCATTCATTCTTATCAAGGCATATTGATTTCATTCATTTATTTCCATGGCAAAACTGTTTGATTGAGTGACATTTTATTTTTCAATGTATGCAGGTTGATTTCAATTTACCACAGCGATTTGACATTGTGTATGTTGACTCAAACTCAGAAAAGAAGCGTCCCATCATGATCCACAGAGCAGTGCTCGGATCCTTGGAACGTTTCTTTGGAGTTCTAATAGAGCATTATGCTGGGGATTTTCCTTTGTGGCTTTCTCCAATCCAAGCTCGTGTTTTACCAGTTACAGACACACAGGTAAACATGGCTACTTCTGTTATGAACCTCAGATTTCCATTGTCATGAATATATTGACGGTTTTGCAGGTGACTTGAGATTTATATAATCTTTGCTATAAAATAACTAATTGGATGCATTTACCCAGCTTGAGTACTGCAATGAGGTGATAAAAAAACTGAAAACTAATGGTATACGAGCTGAAATTTGCCATGGCGAGCGCCTGCCTAAGCTCATTAGAAATGCAGAGAAACAGAAAATTCCCTTAATGGCAGTTGTTGGAGCCAAGGAAGTTGATACACAAACTGTTACAGTCAGATCTAGGTTTGGTGGAGAACTTGGAACCATGAAAGTTGATGATTTTATCAGCAGAATCAAGTCTGCCACTGAAAACAGAACTACAATGTAAAGTTCTTTGAAATTCTTGGACATGATATTTTTACAGAGATTTGAATACGTACTATTGTCATTAGATAGTGACATTGTTTTCACTTGTAAATTTATCTACTTGAGAACCTAAATATTTCTTCATAAATTTTAAGGTTGTAGCCTGTGTACAATAATTTTAGTTTCTATTTTTCCTAATAAGCAAATAAATATCTGTTTATCAAAGAAAATGTTTGTCTAGGTTGTAACAGAAATTGTTTATATCAAGTCAAAGTTTGATTGCGGCATAATTTAAATTTAAATTTATTTATATTTCGGAACAACAAGATATCCCTTTTCATTTTTCCTTTTCTGTGATTGTTGAAGTATTTCTTTTTTAGGTTCACACGGTCTAGAATTTGGATTCTTTTGTTCACATGGTTTGGGTCCTTTTGTTCACATGATATTTTCTGATACAGCATTGATTTGAAACCAGCATTAATTCATATTTCTCATATTTCGTGGAGTCGTCTAAAAAGCTTTCACTAAAATGTCTACTTTTAAATAGCTTGCATGTCCAGGTGAATGAATGGAGTATTGGAGCTAAAATTGCTCAGTGAGCAAATACGTTTATCATGTATTATTATTTACCCTAAATAGAGTTTAATGTCCTCCAGGAAAGCTGAATCTCCCGTCAACATTTATGGTTCTTCAAATATTTGACCTTGAGCTACCTAAAATTAGGTGAAGGTTTGTGGGGTTAAGTTCCCTTAATCGCACTATAAATGAACATTTTTTCAGAGATTATCTCGTCTTAATAAAAAGATAATCCAAGCTCAAAAGGCCTTATTTGGAAAAAAAAAAAAAAAAAGACGAACGGATTAAAAAGAGTTTCCAAGATGAAAGTAGTGGGTGCATTGCTTTTGTGCTGGCTGGCATTAGTCATAGAGTCACACGGAGCAAATTTGGATTTCCAAAAACCTGAAGCACAGGCCTCAGAAGCAGAGGCCTCAAAAGGTTTAACTGTTGTCAGACAACCTGAACCAGATGCCCCGCGATCACAAGGTGCAGTTTTTGATCTCAATAAGTATGGAGCAAAGGCCGATGGCAAATCAGATGATAGCAATGTACAAACATTTCTATAATTCTGAGTAATTTCAAATGAGTTTTCTTGGTTTGTCTGATTGTTTTTCTTTCTTTAGTTTATTGCAAGTGCATGGAAAGACGCATGCGCATCTGAAAATCCGAGCACTGTTGTAATTTCGAAAGGAAACTACATGGTTGGTTCAGTAACGTTCAAAGGACCCTGCAAATCTGCTATAACTCTTCATATTGAAGGAAAACTGAAGGCCCCAGTAGTCGTAGAAAGGCTCAGTTCACAGGACGGATGGATCGTTTTCCAGGACATTGATGGGTTACAAGTCTCTGGAGGAGGAACATTTGACGGTCAAGGATCAGCTGCTTGGGCTAAAAATGATTGTCGGAAAACTGGAAAATGCAATTCTTTGCAAACAGCAAGTCTTTGCCACTTTAACATACATTGTTTCCGGATTTTTTTTTTTAACTCATATTAATGCTAATGCAATGATTTATGACTATGGTTCATTTATTTGAAAACAGAACTTGAGATTCTCTTCAGTCACCAATTCGAAGATACAAGACACAACTTCACTTAACAGCAAGCTGTTTCACATGAACATTTTGAATTGCAAGAACTTGAGCCTTCAACATATTAGCATCAATGCACCAGCAAACAGCCTAAACACTGATGGGATCCACATTGGTCGATCAAACGGGGTCCACATCACTGATGAAGACATTAAAAGTGGGGATGATTGTGTTTCACTTGGCGATGGAAGCCAACAAATAAGCATTGAAAAAGTGACCTGTGGCCCTGGCCATGGCATCAGTGTTGGTAGCCTTGGGAGATACCATGATGAGCAACCCGTTAATGGAGTTAAAGTGAGAAATTGCACTCTCAAAAACACAATGAATGGTGTTAGAGTCAAGACTTGGCCAGATTCGCCCAGTGGTGTTGCCTCAGATATGACTTTTGAGGACATCATCATGGACAATGTTAGCAATCCTATTCTAATAGACCAAAAATACTGCCCTTATGGTGAATGCAAAGCTAAAGTACTTAAATAGCTCCTTGATTAAAATTACATTAAGAGAAAAATCATATTAAGTTACTGAAATGATAAATTCCATCGTGTATCTAGGCCCCTTCTCGTGTTAGGATTAGCAACGTGAGCTTCAACAACATTAGTGGAACGTCCGCGACTAAGCTAGCAGTGAAGCTTGCTTGTAGTGCAGGCATACCATGCAGGAACGTACATATTGGTAACATTCACTTGAGATATACCGCACAAGGCACTGCCTTCTCAGAATGTACCAACGTCAGGCCTGTAGTTTCCGGCAAAGTGGTTCCGCGTGCTTGCTTCAAGAATACATGAGCTTCGTCAGATGCTGACCAAGTAGGAGTCCAAGATAGTATTCATATTCATGCTATAAAAAAACTGTCCAAGTGTCCCTTCATGCTTACTTGCATGATGAGTGATGGTGATTGGTGAATTGTGTATTTGATTCTGTATTTTTTTTTATGCAGAGTCAATGTATTGTTACAGAACAAAGAAACAACAGAGACATAGTTCTTTATTTGAAAATATCTAGAATGTGATATGAGTGTCTCTGCTATGACACTTCATTGAAGCTGTAACTAGTCTAGTCCATTTTGTTAATACCACATTCTTGGCTAGTGCGACGCCATTTCTGTTAACTACGCCTCCGTGCTAATTCATCAAATCTTAGGTTAATCCAAATATATATATTATGTTTTGATTGGATTTTGGGTGTGGTCAAGGCCTAGTGTAGTCGTATTGCAGTCGAGGTGTGCTGCCTGTTTGGGTCTCTAATGAGCAATGAGTGTGGATCTAGGGAGATTTAGTGTTTGGGAGATTCGATCAACCTGCAACAAAGGAGAAATAGAGATTAAAGATGGAGCTAGTGGTGGCCAGGGACCACATTTCAATGCTCAAGTTAGTCTTTAGTCTATTTGGGTGACAAATTAGCAAACCATCAATAATGAAATGAGCTCAAGGTTGAAGACGACCCTTGGCCCCCACTTTTTTCTAGTGTATGAGTGTTGCTTAGTTGGAGAGAAAACATGAATATCTATATATGCAGTGCGCTTGGGGTATTCCTATCACCATGCCACCTAATGCTGTTTTTTATGGCACTTTTCCTCTCTAGCCAAGGATGTTCTTGTCTTTTTATACTTATAAATGTTTAAACCCTGGGAGCATACTTGAAGAATAATTTTGCTTTTTAATCATTATTAATGTAATTTGTATGAGAATCGGGTAGCTCTGTGAGAGCAGCCCGATAGTTGTTGACATGGTAGATCTTTATTGCCTCCTTTTGGCAGTCTGTTTACTCATTACTTCCCCATTTTTAGCTAAAGAGACAATATTCTCTTTAGGTGATGACGACCTCTCATGTGATCCTGAATAATCTAATTTTCTTTTTACATTGCACTTATAACCAAGACTTTATTTCTGTTACTGCATTTCTTATAATATTTAACTTATCCTTGGCATATTTGGGGTAGCCGAGCTCCCCCTAACACTCAACGGTTCCTTGTTCGTAATGATAGGTTGCATCCTTACGTTTTCATCTATTTTTCCCCCGAACACATTATACTTATGATTTCATTATTTTAAATTAAAATTTAGATATTTGATTACTTTATTATCTAGCTGATAATCTGAATATTAAATAATACCATACAAATTAATTTTTTATAAGTAAATAATAATTAAGCTTAAATTAGTATTTAATTAAATGAAATTGATTTTAATAATTAATTAAATTAAACGACCAGGCATACAATATCGATAAAAAAAATTTCAATATGTCATCTCTATAATAAATTTATAAACAACAAATACAAATTTTATCCGGACTAAATTTTATGTCTTACCACTTCTGTAACTGTGCGATTTCATCTATATAATGATCTTAAAATGACATGACAGACCTTATGAAAGGGAGAGGGGGAAAAAAAGACACAACATATAAATTTTACTCTGGAATTAAATTTGTATGACATGTCACATTTTATCTAAATATATCAACAATTATTCATACATATATCATAAACATGTACGACGTGTAATTTATGTCATAAACTATTAATGATATGTTACACAATATTGGCCCAAGATTTATTTATGGCAATGGCTATCTGGGAGCTGCTCTGAGATAGAACATAAATCACAGCCATATGCGCAAAGTAATAAATAGTAAAAAATACGTTATAACTTTAATCGTGTGGTTATGAAGGCATGTCTTACCTTAGAGCGGTTCCAACATAACCGGACCCTTTTATTTATTTATTTTTTCTGTTTTCAAACTTAATGCACAAATTATTGCTGAAGTAGTCTTTTTTCTTCTTTTTCTTAATCTTTCTTCAAAGTCAATAGCTTGGATTTTGTTACCCTAAATTATAACTATGTAAATTAACAATAATAATTGTATTTAATTCCAAGAATTTAATTTTTTGAACCTATTTCTTTAAGGGTGACATATTTAATAATTTGGTTGCAAACGCCTTAAGAAAATTTAGCTTATACCCCTTAATTTTTCATAAAATAATAAAATTCTTTTTTATTTTCAACTATATCCCCAATTCAATTAATTTTTTTAGTTAGTGTTGGGGAATTATTTTATAAAATAATTCAATTATATATTTATTAAATAAATTAAAATTATTGTCGCTAGGAGTAATTTTATAATAAGGGAATCTCTTACTTAACCTATAGCAATAATGCTAGAAATCCTAACATTTGAGTCCCAACTTGAGTTCCTATTAGTGTATTAAAATTTAGGTTTTTTTTTATATCTATTAGTGGCATCTTCACTTTGTTAAAACGAGGATGCCGTCACTAGATAATTATTTTATATTTACTCCTTTACATGAACCGACATTTAGACAAATATTTACCCCATATATAGGGTCCAGCTACTGTACCACGCGTGGTACCGTACCACCCCCTTGCAAAATATCGTTGAAGCCCCTTAACTCAGTTTTATTTACATTTTTTCACAAATATTAAATTCATTTCTCTCAATCCCGTAAATCATTCAACGGCCGATCAACGGCAAATCAGCTCACTCGGTGGCTGTGTCTAGTCAAAAAAGACAGAGGGAATTGTGAGGAACAAACCCCGAGTGGTGGGGTCACCGGAAATCGGTGAAATCACGGCGAATTGAAGCCGCGATTCTGCGGCTTTCCGAACATTTTCCGGTGATAAGGATGGCATGGAGATGACCAGCATCGCACGAGCTTTCAATTGGTACCAATCTTGGCCGGTGGAGTGGCCGAAAAAGGAAACGGAAGCCGGTTTGGGTTCGCGGATTCGGGTCGACCCGGTTCATTTTGCCACAAGGTCGGCATGGAAATGACCGGCATCGCACGAGCTTTCGATCGGTACCAACAGTAGCCGGTGGAATGGCCGAAAATGGAAACGGAATGCCGGTCAGGTTCGCGGGTTTTGTGATAAAGACAGGGGGTATTTTGATACATGTACAATATACAATAAAAATTTATAAATAATAGATACTATAAGGGTGCTAATTAAAAAATTTATATGGATTCAGTAGAAATAAATTTAATATTTATGAAGAAAAATATAAATAAAATTGAGTTAAGGAGCCTCAACGATATTTTCAAAGGGGGTGGTACGGTACCACGCGTGGTACCGTAGCCGGACCCATATATATATATATATACACACACTATGCTCTGAGGATGAGTGATGAAATCATGTGCAATGAGAAGTATGAAGATACTAAAATATATTAGGTGTATTCTCAACAAATACTCAGCTATCCTAATCAATATGAGAAAAATAATTTTAAATAATTTTGAAGTAGGATTGAGAATTAATATCGGATGAATGGTACTTTCATTTCTTTCAAAATTCATTTTTATCACTAAAGACCCTAATAACACGTTGAATTGTAAAAATGTTCGAGCAACAGTCAACAGTCTAACGGACATGTAATATGTTCGAGAAATAAATAAATTGAAAAATTTTAAAGAATAAAAGGAATCATAAATAAACAATATGTCTTTTCCCTTCTTATTATTCGAAAAATTAATTCAAGCTTATTCTCAAATAAAATTGCAAGAAACCGACATCAACTTAAACAGTGAAACTATAGATCTAGTGCAAATTAAAAACTTCACGCACCACCACTCATCATGCACCCAGACATGAAGAGGTCGTAGAAGAATATTGCTCCTTCTTGCAGCATCAGAAATGAAAAGAAAGACGGCGGCGACCAGGGATGGTGGAGCCAGAGGGTGAGGCGCTGGCGATGCAGGGAGGCGGGTTCATTTTGCCAGACGTCTTGGGTTGAATATTTGTGCATTCGGATTTAATAGGTCCTTCGGGTCCTGTATACGTAAGGCTAATATCAGCAAGCTCCACGCCCTCGCATGGCACGCCACCGCTGCAAGCCAGCTTTATAGCCACCGCCGTCGCTGAAGTGCCTTTTATGTTCTTGAAGCTTACCCTGTCCAGCTTAACACGCGATGGAACCTGGAGAAAACAATTAATTAATAATCCCATGCATTAAATATAATTAATCAACTAATTAACTGAAGATCATGCACCTTGGCATTGCACTGATTGTGGGGGCAGTACACTTGATCCAAGAGGATAGGATTGCTGACATTATTCATTGTAATGCCTTCGAAATGCAAGTCAGAAGCAGTGCCTGGATATGAAGCTGGCCAGGTTTTGATTCTCACGCCATTCGAGGTGTTGCTAATGTTGCATTCCCTGACCCTGATTCCAACTACAGGCTCTTCGTTTTGGTACTTTCCTAGGCTTCCTATACTGATTCCATGACCGGGTCCGCAATCAATCTTGTTGATTTCCATTTGCTGGGTGCCGTCGCCAATCGAGATACAATCGTCCCCGGTTCCGATTTTCGAATCCGTAATCGTCACTCCACTGGATCGCCCTACGTGAATTCCATCCGTGTTCAAACTCTCCTCAGGTGCTGTCACGGTGACTCTCTGGAAGGTGAAGTTCTTGGCGCCAATTACGTTAATATGAAACTGTTTGCTGTTCAGTGAAGTCACGTCTTGTACCACCGAGTTTGTGATGGCGTTGAAACTCAAATTCTGACAAAGTTAATTACGTACATTCTGGTTAGCTAGCTATGGTGAATCAAAATGCCACACGCACGTAAATGTAAAAGAAATAAAGCTGAGCCTGTCAGGATTGAAAACACGCACTTACAATGGGACGTTTCTTGCAATAATCATCCTTTTTACATTCAGAAGGAGCCACGGCTCCTTGGCCATCAAAAGTTCCACCGCCGGATACCGTCAGATGTTCGATTTTATTGAATGAAACCCAACTGCCAGCGTCCTTGACATTTGCAGGATCTGTTAGGGCTTTAAGGGTGCCTTTAACCTGAAGCTCAATAGCAGCCTTGCATGGGCCTCCCATGGTCACTGGACTTAATTGATACGTCCCTTGTGGGATCAACACTTTGCTTGGTGTAGTTGCTGCACAGGCTTCTTTCCAAGCGTCCGTTAACGCCTAATTAAGACAAGAAACAACAAACATTATTTGATTAAGATGACTAGAACATTATTTATACATGTTAAAATTTAAAAAAGAAAAAAAAATCATTGCCAGTGGGGATATTCATTCTACATATCATCAAATTAGGGCTCAATTATTACCTGGCTTATATCTGCATTTTGCTTTGCGCCGTGTTTTGTTACATCGACGTCCAAAGCTGCAGCAGCCGATAACATCAGTAAGGATAGGAACAAAGCCAGGATATTCGATTTCGCCATGTTCTGGTTTCAGCTGCACTTATTTAATTTCTTAATTAACTCGAGATTTTGGATGAATTGCATGAAATCCTGTTTCTTCCTGATAACATTTTATAGTGCACTCAGGGAAGCTCAGGCCACAAAATTTTTCAACCAAATCTTTAGCTAATTTTATGCCCCCTTCCCTTATTGTCGTAACCAGTGGCTCAATTTCTTTCCTATTTTTAGTGTTTATTCCCTTTTTTTTTTTAAGCTTTCGCAAATATTTCCTGCACAAGATGAATTGGTAAATAACAAACATTAGTTAGTTTTTTAAAAAGAAAATGTTGGCTAGTCACAATATTACACACTTTTTTTCTCTCTTTTTCTGCATATGCATCTATCAGATTAATTAGTATTAAGTGTGGAGCTAAGTTTTGCTTAACACTCAATTAATAAATTTTTTTAATATTTATTATTTATTAATATTTATTCTTTTTTAAATATTAATAACTAGTATGAATTGGTAAATAACAAACATTAATATTTATTCTTTAAAAGAAAATGTTGTTAAATATATATTAATAGTATGAATTGGTAAATAACAAACATTAGTTAGTTTTTTTTTTTACTCTCAATTAATATTTATTCTTTTTTTTTAAGCTTTCGCAAATATTTCCTGCACAAGATGAATTGGTAAAGTACAAACATTAGTTAGTTTTTTAAAAAGAAAATGTTGGCTAGTCAGTATTACACACTTTTTTTTTCTCTCTCTTTTTTCTGCATATGCATCTATCAGATTAATTAGTATTAAGTGTGGAGCTAAGTTTTGCTTAACACTCAATTAATGGATTTTTTTTTTAAATCTTAACCAGAGTTTGGCCAAGGTTCTTAAATATAAATCAACGACTATAGCTGTTAGGTTTTTGGGAATTGATGAATCAAAAATTACATTTTGAATCCTTTTTTTTTTTAGTGATGATACAGTTACAAACTCTTGTACAAACTTATTATGTACAAATTGATGTGTCATTAATTCATTAGTTTAATGAAAATATAAAATAATAAAAATAATTTATGCGGGCCAAGAGATATTTAATTCAGCCAATTTTATCATGCCATATCAGTTTGTACAAAATAAATTTGTACAAGAGTTTATGGCTATATCATTACTCTTTTTTTTAGCGTAACAGCAACAATAATAACAGCATCAATAGCAACACTTGCTAAATTGATAGCTTTGATAAAATAATAATTTTTGCTGGTTGTGACTTGAACTAGGTCAGTGTGATAAATTAATAATTTGATAAATTTACAAAATAATGATTTTTTAAATCCTAATTTCATATAGGACTTACCTACTATATAAGGTAATAATTACTAATTTTGAAACTAAATTTACATTATATGTCAAGTGACTTTTGTAAAATATGTTTTCAGTGTTGTTAGTCGCTTCTTGAAATTAATTTAGAAGTTAATCTCAATTCTAGCTCTACAATAATCTGATTACTACTGGTGTAAGACAACTAACTACTATTAAATAAAACAAAATAAATACTAAATCAAGGAAAAATTATAAATGTGATCATGTTTTCTAAAAATAAGGATTTTTTTTTCCAAATGAATAATTAATTTGTTGGTATATTAATATTCACTAAACTTATAAAATTTTCATAGTGCCAATATTATTAATTCATTAAAGTTTTATTGTATATATATATTTACAGAGTTAGGTTCCATTAAACCATTGAATACTGTAATTGAGTGGAAGTACAAGATTGTTTAGTGGAACCTAACTCATATACATGTGTGGGTATGAGTGTATATAGTGCTTCTCTTGCGCAAAATTCCACACTTTTAAAATTATGCGGATGTTGATCGTCGGCAATTGGATCAATCCAGTTTGATCTAGTGGCAGAAATTGTTCAAGCATGAGTCAACAATCTTGTGACTGCCGGACCCCACGGGTTAAATTAAAAAATGAAATAGATCGTTTATAAGCAAGTTTATAATTTCACTGAATGCTGATACTCAAATCTCCATCATCTCGGACAATAACGTATTAATTTGGGAGCTAATTACTAGAGACGGGAGAAGACGAATTGCTTGCAACCCATCATGCTGCTGCTGGTGATGCAATTAAAATTTTACGGAGAACCACTCAACACCTCTTTGATCCCGATGAATTATTGACTGTAAGGCAATCTCCCGTTGTTCTCCCCTACTTTTTCTCATCCTTGTTTAGTAGCTTTTACTGCTTCTGGGGTCCCCACAAGTTTTATATGAATCATTGTTAATAAAATTCGGCAGGCCACATTCGATAAAAATTGGCTCCATGAGGACCAACACTATACCAAAGGAAACGAAAAAGCAAGAACCAACATGGCTGAACTTGAGCAAAGACAGAGAATACTGAACTCAAAGTGGACGACAAATAGCAACTTTGGAGCAAACTTAGGATCAAAAGCTTAATTTTAATAGATATCCAAGTTGGGACCCATGGGTGCTTGACCAGGTGGTTTTCCAGCAATATTATTTAGCTAATTACCCGAGTTTGAGTCTTAGGAAGGTAGGGAATTAAAAAATTAATTTAAACTTTGTTTATTCTCCTATTAAGGGGAAAAAAGTATGTTGCTTGTTGCAGAATAACGATATTAAATGACGAGTAATGTTATAATTAATTGGGGATAAATTTTATAATTCATCTAGGCTCCATGTCATAATTTGATATGGAACCACCAACTAATTATAGTTGGACACATGCGATACATATTGAATAAATTTTAAAACAAAAAGGAAAAAGGACATCTAAACCCCTAAAGTTTGAGAAAATAGTCACCAACACCCCCAAGTTTTCAAAGAGGGATACCAAGATCCTCTTTTGATAATTATACCCTTTATCTCTATTATCCCAAAAGAATTAACTCTAATATTTTACAATAAATAGAAATATAATATTAAAATAAATGTAATAATATATACATTTTAAAATAAATTGAATTTTTAAAAAAATATTTTAATATTTTATAATCTATTAGATGTATTTTATTATATTAAAGTAAATTTTACGATAAATAGAATCATAATATTAAAATAAATGTATTAAAAATTTAAATTATTTTGAATATTAAGTAAAATAATAATTTTAACAATATTAGTATGTGAGAATGTTTTTAATTGTAGAATGTATTTAATGCAAATATTTATTTAAACTCTCTACAATGAATAAAAATATATTATTAAAATAAATATAATAATTTACATATTAAAATTTATTAAAATATTAAATATTTTAATATTGTTAGTCTACTGTAGAGATTACATTATTTATATGGTATTTGTATTTACTAAAATTTTTAAAATTAATTTTTTAGAATAATAGAGGTAAAGAGTATAATGGTCAAAAGGAGGTCTTGGTATCCCTCTTTAAAAATTTAAGGGTGTTGGTGACTATTTTTCCAAATTTTGGGGTGTAAATATCCTTTTTCCAAACAAAAATTATAAATTTCCCTCTACTCATTATGCCTCCAGTATTTTTGAAAATTTTGGAATTTGAAAAAAGTAAGAGATAGAACATTAATGCTCCTCTCTCTCTTCATCTTTGCTTTGGTGGCTGCCATTTTTGAAAACTAATGAAGACGAATAAGATTTTTTTTTGCATGATGAAGATGATTTTTCTCCCGATAAAACCAATAAAATGTGCTCCATTGTTTCAATTTGCATCTTTTTCACCTTACTGCACCCATTGCTTTGCCGTCTTGCCAATATTAAATGCGGTATAACAATCCACATCGGTGTTTGAATCAAAGATTTAAGCTCCCAGTAAAATGCTATTTCAAGTCATCGTAGATTAAAGTATGGCCATGAGAGAGGGGAATCAAAAGCCAAATCTACTGGGAAAAGGACTTGCCCACCAAAAAAAAAGATGAATTTTTTTTTTGTTGTTGTCAATATTTTCTCTCCATTAGAGTTAAAGATGTTATATCTTTGTAAATGGTCAGTTTAATTAGGCTTGTTCAGTTTACCGTCGATTCAACCTTTCTCCAAATTTTCATATATGATTTTATTGATTACGTTAGTATAATATACTCCTTCTATCAGTTTTGTGTGATTAAGGCATTAGTTTTATTTTTACTAAGAGGACATTTTTTATTAGGCTATTTAAAATTAATGGACCTATTTTCAGTGCCAATTTTGCATTGATTATGGTGTTTCATCTTTTTATGTAGTATATTCTTGAAAATCCTTTCGAGTGATTCAATTTTATCGCTACTTAACAAAATATAAAGACTTGATGGTATCGATGATATAGAACAAATCGAATACAGATTTACCGATATGTTCCAAACCTTAGTAGAATTGTTAAAGGTACTTTAGATCGTAAATATTCACCATTAAAAAAAAATGTACCAATTCAAAAGCCACACTGTTATTGGAAGAGAAATCTCCTCAAATTAATTTATAGATGCTTATTAAAATAAATTCTTTCTTAATGCCAATAAATAATTGGATAACCAAAAAGTAAAATAAAGAAAACTTATGACAGCCACTATAAAAAATAAATAAATAAACAATGGCAGCCACAGAAATTTCATCTTTGACAAAATCATTCTTGCTTTAGCCTTTATGTGTGAAAGGGGCCAACATCGTCTTCATCATCAAAAATCTTGTTCTTCTTTACTAGGTTCAAAAAAAGGCAGGCACAAAACAAAGATAAAAATTGAACAGGAGAAAAGAATTCGAATGGGAATAAGGTAAGAGAGAGAGAGTAACATTAATGTTTTATCTCTTACTTTTTTGAAATTCTAAAATATCCAAAAATATTAAAGGATAATGAGAAGAGGAAAATTTTAAAATTCTTGTTCTATAATTTTCTTAACATATATCGCCACATGTCCTATAATTTGTTGGTAGTTCCACATCAAATTATGACATGAAGCCTCAAATACATTTTAAAATTTCTCTTTAGATGGAATATTTATTTTAGATCTCAACTAATGTGTCATTAATAATAAAATTTCACCATTTAAATAAAAAATTAATAAAATTTAATTATTAATTATCACTTAAGTCAATCAAATAATGCCACATCGATAAAACTTAATTACTATGAACCTTTAAGGTGGATGCTGAAACTAAGAGTCCTTAAGAGTCGGCCATTGGATTCCATCAGTCTTCGTTTGTAAACATTTCAATGCTTAGTATCCATTGATTTTGTTGACTTCGATGGGTTGACAATGAAGCTTTATTGTTGGTGAGTAGTTATTTATGGAAAGATTTGGTCTTTTTCTTTGTCATACATAATTCTTTTTTGTTTGCAATTTTCTGAATAATTTTTATAATTAATTAAATGAATAAATTATTTTTATTTAACTACAGTTTAATGATATTTTTACAACCGTTTGTTTTATTTATAATTTTAAAATACCATTTTACTACTGTTATATTATTTTACTTATTTTACTTTATATTTATTAGTCTTATCTATAATTTATAAAATTTATATTTTTCAGATGCTATAATTTTAATAAAGGCATCACAGAATTTTCCATTAGAATATATAGGAAATAGTAAGATTGATTCATAAAACCGGCCGTTGGTCGTTCTGGCCTTTGAAGTGTGTTTAAGAAACAAAAGACATGGCTTCAAGGTTGGTGTACGGGCTTCAAGGGCAGCTTCCTACCTCATGAAGGTCTCTGTCTTGCAGAGAGGATTTGATTCTTGTAGAGGTAAATCAACTTTCAGCGGTTGTTATTTTGTTGTCTATGTTAATGGTAGTACATTTTTAATGCGTATGCAAGCAATGATCATCATCTATAAGAGTACGAACATTTGAAAATAGATATGCATGTGGGTGTTGTTTATGTTTCGTTAAAAAGTTTGATTTTTGTAACTGGGGTTCTATTAATTATTGTCACTGGTATAAAGAAGGGTCTGGAGTCAGGGCATTCAACTAATTTTGGTTCTCTGTGACAGAAAATCGGTCTATGTAAGCTTTGGTTCTCCATCAGTGAGTGTTGGTATATTTCTGGTCAGGTTCTTTAATTGTGTTGCCTTTATATTAAGATTGATATTTGTAATTCAACGCATTCCCTGCCTAATTCATATTTTTGGCTTCATTTCTTGCTATGTTGTCGTGGAGAACTTAGCAAAAAGTGCAAGACACCAGTTATCAAGAAACCGTGCATTGCATGCAACACAATGCAAGTTATACGAGTATGTGTCTAAATGTAGATGTTATTGAAATTTTCAAAATCATATATCGTGTGCCGATTGCCGAAAATAATATCGGATTATTTCATTTGGGCAAATATAAATAAACAATTCTCTAGTTGCCACTTCATGGTACAGGGGCCTTTAGCTTTTAGGTTAGATTGAGCCCAATACAAGATCTTTTCTTTTCGGAGAGAGAAGTCAAGAATTAATTATCATTTGATTACAAAATTCTCTATCATATTAAATTTTTTGACATCAGATGTCATAATTAAATAAAAAAAAACACACACAATATACACAGTGGGAAAACAATTCAAGACGGGTGAGCTATTGACTTTACGTGAGAGAGAGTCAGCAGATTGATACATACATACATATACATACATACATACATACATACATATATATTCCAATTTAAGATCCTAAATTCATTAATGTCTGAAAAAATTATTAAACCATATAGTGTAATAGTATAATAACATTATACTATTAAATTATGTACTTTAATAGTTTTTTTAAACTTTAATAAAATTCAAGATCATGAGCAAATCAGCTCTCTCTCTCTCTCTCTATATATATATATATATATATATGCATATGCTTGTAATAATGATTGAATAGATTTTAATTTTGTTCTTGGATTAAATTACTTTCTTGTATGTCGGCGTGGACTAATGTAACACATTAAAAAAATAAAGCTATTATCAGCACCAATATTTGGAAAATGTAATTATTATATGATTACATTTACATATAATGGTACTCTTGGATCAAGTATTGGTCAGTCATTTTCAATACTCAATGATTTCCATCATTCCTCGATAATTTACTTTAATTTGCTTGTCATTTTCAGCTTTATTCTAAAATGTGTGAAAAAGAAGTATTGCGGGAATTAAAGCTTAGCAAATTCCAAGCCGTGTTGATTAAGCAAAACAACATATTAAGTGAAAGTTGAAAGGAGTTCCAGAAAGGTACTTTATTATTAATGCATTCTATTTTTTCTTTAGAGATTTGTTTGATATAGGGTATCTTTCTTTCATTGGTACTTTCAGAATTATTATTGGTTACTACAACTTTTTTACTCCACTAGCTACATTATAGTTATGATTGCCTAGAAGAGAAAACGAAGAAAAGCTTGGGATAAAAATCTTGCAAAGCTTTTTCTTAATTTCTAACATTATATTTTCCCCTTATTCATTATAAGGTTGTCAATTTTCTCTTCCACCCAAAATTATCAGTAGCTCTCTGGTGCCACATCTGTACAGTTGAATATTAAAATTTGAGGCTACAATCGTATCTGGTTATAACTTTACATTGTGTTGTAGTTATATCACATCTAATATTGTATTATAGTTATATCATAACTTCTTATCTTATTTGTGTTTAATTATTTGCGAATGTTTCTTCAATATAGTACTTCCATTTGGCCTTCCCTTTTAATGTTTTGGTGGCTAAAACGAATGTGTTCAAAACTTTCAGGTTTATTAGACAATCAAATTGGAAAATAAATCCAGAAGGAAAAATGTTAGAGTACAATTTATGCACTAGTGCATTGTTTACTTCCTTAAATATCGATGTTTTGTACTTAATAATAGTGATTTAGTTGTGTTTTATTTTTGTAGGTGTAATTCTATTGATTGATGCTAAAATTGAGCTACAAAATGATGTTTGAGGATGATTGTTTTTGTAGAGAAATTATGAGCTTCAGAAAGAACTTTGTTGATAAGGCGTGGGCGCGTGCTGTCAACTACGAACATGCAGTTTTTAATTTAACGTGTCTTTTTGGTTATTTTTGTAATTTCGAATTTAATATTTAGATACTATTTTAGATATTAGTATTTTATTTTAAAAAGAACTCTAGAGGAGAAGAGAAGAAGGAATTCAAGAAGAAAAAACCCTAGATCTAAATTTTTCTCTTCTCTCTATGAAGAGCTAAACCTATAATTCTGGTTGAAGGTTAATAAAACTTTGATTCATCATTACTGTGAGATTTTTCTTATGCTTTGATTGTTTTATTACTTTTTGGATATTTGTTTATTCTCTAAATTATTGTCATGATCGTATCTAGGGTTGTCTATTGATTAGGGAAATAACTAATGGTCGTACCTTGGTTATCGACTAGTTAAGGAGAGATTGGCTATTAGAGGATCTCAATAGCTATAACCGGTCTATTCATAAGTAGTAATGATTTATATTTGAATCAATGATCAATAGTCGAATCAAGCTGAATTAATTCTTCAACCAGAGCTTTTTCCAATTTGAATTACAATTTTAATTTGCATTCTTGTTATTTTAATTTGATTTTTATTATTGTCAACAATCCCCCCATTTTGCATTTTACATTTTAAAATAATTTAAATAATTACCGATCTATGTGGACACGACCCTGCTTAATCACCATACGCAATTTATTTAGAGTAGGTTTTTATTTTTGCTGGCTTCGACAACCATCAAATTTTGGCGACCTAAAAAAATCCGAAAATATTAAAAAACTTGACGTACAACTCATATAATTTTAATCTTTCTTCCTCTCCCATTTTTGGATAAGAATCTTAGCCTGCGAATTGCAAAATGGCAGTACTAAATTGTACAGCTCAGAGACAATAATCTGTCTCACCCATATCCATTTCAACTTTAAGCTGAACAAAAATATTTATTTATGAGCAAAGATGCTTTGTGCATTACCAACCTATATAGATTGCCATTGCTTGTATTCATTTATCTTCCAGCCTTACCATACATACATATGTGATTCTTATTGTATTTTTTTTTTATAATATCGACCTTCTTGTCAAAAAATCAAAAGAAATATTTTATTAAAAAATAGAATAATTTTAGCTCGAGCATATAGATATAAAGTTTGCCATGTATACAGGCTAGACAGGGAGAGGCAATATCAACAAAGTCAAAAAAGTAAATAATAATAATAATAATAATAATAATAATAATAATAATAATAATAATAATAATAATAATAATAATAATAATAATCTAGTGAAATATCCTCATTTTAATAAAATAAAAATGCTATTAATAGACAAAAACCACAGTCTCTAATATATTAAATTCTATAATTTTTTTTAATTTTTTTTGACATCCTAACTTTAATAAAGTGAGGATGTTCTCATTAGAAAATGATTATATATACACAATTAAGTATATAAAATACTAATCATAAAATTATAAGAGAGTTAAAGACGTTCACTTTTTTTAAAATGTAAATTTTAAATAATGTAGTGCTATCATTATTGACGCTAATTTTTTGTCAACCAAAGAATTAAATAAATGGAATGATATAAAGAACAAAAATACCATAGGTTTACCTGGTTCAGTACTTGGTCTACGTCCACAGAGTTAAGAGAGTAAATTCACTATAAAATAATGATTACAACGAAGTTTTTCTTTCTTGCTACTCTTTTGCTAGAAAATTTTTCTTGTTCCCCTTCTACTCCTCTGGAGCTCTCTATTTATAATACAAATTTTTGGTATCCTAAGTCTTTACTAATTCCTAATTTTCATTGACTTCCTCTACATAATTAGAATTTTATTTGAAGTCTACTTTTGTCTCATTCTCAAAAAAAGTTCCAAAACTTCTCGATTAATTAGAATTTTATTACACTTTCTTTTATTTGTTGGTTTCCTGTTTACTTTTGACTTGTTCCGGTTCATAGTTCCTAGTTCTTGGACTTTTGTCTTTTTCTATACTTGTGCTCCATACTACTTTATGTATTTCATGCTTCATTTTCTCTTGGGCATCAATCATTACTCTTAGGTGAAAGAGTCTTGCACGTAATCTTAATATTCACGCTTGATATCCACATTGCAGACTTTGCAGATAATGGGTTAATTGTTCTAGAATGTTATGAACGATGTTTTTTTTTTCTTTTTTTCACCTTAATTATCTAATAGACTAAATGACCAAAGTGTTATCAACAAAATTGAGTGGGAAAGCTGAAAAACAATCAAATTAATTCCTGGTATGTGCGGCACTCACTATCACTAGATCTAGTTCACATAAATATAATGATGGTAAGCAATACAAAGTTTAATTGGAATTAATAGTTGACTCATTTACTCATTTTTCCTTTTGCACTAAATATGGACATAAAACCAACCACATGATTGCCATTTTTCTCACGCTTCGCTCTCATTCGTACACCAAAGAATATTCCATAAACCTTCTGATGATTACTAATTGAAAAAGTTCAAATTTGATATACCAATTGAATTGGATTGCAAGTTGTTGTGAATAATATATTCGTGCTTGCTATATGCATCATTGAGACTTTTGACAGCAAAAATTTAAGAGAATATATATAAAATCAATTTATATGTTAATGTATTTACATTATTATCAAGCCAAAAAATCTCTTTTACAAACATATTATAAAAGTAGCTATTATTTGATATGCTTGTTCTAATGGAATCCGTGATGTGTTAGTAAGCGATAGCTGGTGTCTGATAAAGTATAGGCTTGTAGATTAGTAGCCGGTAGAATTTATTCCATATCTTTGATTATCATTATCTTCCTTCTTTTCGAAGAAAAATTAAGGTTATTAGGCTACACTGCGCTAGAGTATCTTGCTTTTAATTGTCTTTTTTTGATGACAGGACTTAAAGACAGAAGCAGGGTTAATTTTGGCCTATAAGATTCAAATTAATAGAGTGCACATTGATCTCTGTGGTCATTTAAATTCAGTTAATTTTTACACAAAGACTCCTTTCTTCCAACTCATCGAAAACATATTGAAACTTTAATTGATTATGTATTAATACTATGTTGCATCCACCTTTCTTTCTTTTTTTTTTTTTAAAAAAATAATTTTCTAATTTTTATATCCTCCTCCGGCCTCCGCTGCAGCCAGCAGCCTGCTTCATTATACAAAGGAAAAAAATACAAACACCACTGGTTTGATTTTCCTTTTTTTTTCTTTTCAGTAGTACTATTACTTTATCCTTAATTAATTATAAATTAGAATAATGCATGTGGTTGTTTTAATTTAAAGCTTGATTAAAGATCTACTCAGATGATCATTCTGGAGATATAATTTCGACATAACATTGAGAAACAGAAAGAAGAAAAAAAATGAACCAGAAAAGAAAAGAAACTGCTTTATTCATGGCTGGCAAAATTCCATTTATCATATATGGATTTATTTGTGTACTTTATTCACTAACACAAGTGATTTGATTCAGAAAAGTTAACAAAAATTTACATGGTACACAATCTTAGAAAAGACCATTCTATGTAAAATCCATGCAAATAAAAAGTACCCCAATTCTATTTAAAGATCCGAAATCCATATAAAATTTCACTCCCCAGTACCTGAGCCTTAAATTGCCCTAATTAACTAATTAACCAACTCACTAATAGTTGTAATAACTATTGCTATATGTATATGTAGCTAATTTACATCAAGATTGCATAGCGCAAGCTGTCACTGACCATCAAATGATTCATTTCTGATATTTGAGTGAACTCACCGGACACCCAAGAGCCATCAGCAGCACCATTAACATGAGGCTGTGAGAAGCAACTGAAGACCTCGATCGGCACCCGGACGACTGTGTAGATGATTGAGAAAGCAAGATTCAGTGCGTCCCGTCTTGATCTTCTGTTCATTCCATGCACAAACATTGGCAGCGGATGGGCTCCATTCAGCATCGTCTCATCCGCCACCCGCGGGCTCTTTCTTGGCCTCAACATGCGCCACATTTTTTTTTCTACGGAAAATTTTAGATTCTGTTGCTTGCTTGCTGCGGCTCCTTGTATTGTGAAGAGAAAATGGTTGCGAGGACCACCTAATTTGTATATAGAGGGAGGGGATCTTTTTGGCTTTTGATGATAATGGCTAGTTGGTAGTGCTGTTGATAGTGCTTGTGTTTATCACAAAATGGTATGGGTCTCTTTTAAAGGACCCCTTCACTCATGTTATCATTTTTTTATTCTTTCTATCAAATTGTGGGGTCGTTCTTGCCCAATTTGCCGACAAAGTTGCCTAATTATTCAAAAGAAGTTTTCAAAATTAAAATCACTTCATTTGGAAAATGCAAAGAAAATTTTTTTAGAGAGACCTCACGGTTCATGAAGCTTAAGACAAAAAGTGCACCTGAGTAATCTTTGTACATCAATTTTAGATGACCAATTGCTGGCTAAATTTTGCTTATCAGTCGTTAATTTTTTTCCAGCTGTTCTGTAATGAAATGTAGAATATTTATTTAATTGACATTGTTCGACATGACCATTTGTACGTTTTAAAATAGAAATTTGAGTTAGACAACAATCTTACTTTATAATATTAAATTATAGTTAAAATATTATTGTCTAGCACAAGTTTATTTTTTAAAGCATACCAAAATCTACACTTAAATTTTCTTTTTAAATATATATAAATTTAATTTTAACTGGACAAATTATGCTTGTAGTCTCCCTTTTTAAGGCCCTACTATAAGGGGAGAATAAATACGTGTAATATGATTGCGAAAGAGACCTGTATGGCTATTGTATCATTACAAGTATTACTCCACTAATAGTGCTCGAGGCAAGTTGCATACGCATCCCAATAAACAGGTAATTGAATAATTTTATTTACATTTAAGGAAAAAAAAAAAAGAATGAGAATGATGATATTTGATTGATGATGATCATAAACCATAATTTAGTTGTCATTTTCATTGTCGCCTCGGGTTTTATTTTAAGCCCACAGGTTATTCCATTATTAAGAAACGCTAAATACTAAGGTTCAATGTAAATGGATATATAAATAATTTTTGGAATAAATATACAACAAAGCCATTGATGTCCAAAAAGGTGGACATTTAAAATAATAAAAAATTAAACATGTTGAAATGGATTCATTCAATAATGCTAATACACTTGATACAAATTATGCACCTTTTTTTTTTTTCGTTTGTTTGAAACCTCCATTTATATAAGACGGGAAATTTATTTTAAAACCTTCACTGAAAAGGAAAATGACTTTTAATTAATTTGCTTTTATAATGCAGCATTCATTTGTCTACATTATCTTCATCAATTATATAATGTAATGTGTTTGTGGCTTATTGGAACACACTAGAGTCATTAGTGCACCACCATTACCTCCAGAGACCACATGATTAGCATCAAACACTACAAGAAAAATGTGTATTATATATTCTACCAAGTATCAACATATACATTTTGTTAATTCATATTGCTATAATGCATATATAAAATTCATCTTGCAATAGCCTTAGGTGCTATTGGCTGACAAGCAATTACAAGTCAAAGTCATTGGTCTCCTAGCTAAGTCAAGAAGTATCTTATAAGAAAAGGGTTAATAATTAATTTTAAAAAATCATCAAATAAGTATGAATTTTATATCCTTCAAGTAAAAATGTTCTTTAAGAACGATTTTATAAAATCCTATTATAACGTGTGAATGTATGCAGAAGAGAAGTACTGAATCTATTTGCAAACGAGAGAGAACTCATTCATACTGCACATGTACATACATACTATATTTATATGTATATATATGTATATATAGTATGTATGTATGTATGTATGTATATATATATATATATATGGGTATTCCTGTAATCTGTAAAGGGATAAATGTCTTTCTCCGAGTGTTGGTGTGTTATTGGATGAGACACGCTTGCAAGGTTAGGTTCTGTGATGTCACATAACATTGTTCCAATCTTTGTTTGTGATTCAGATTCAATGGTCAAATACGTAGAAAATAAAATGGCCCATTAATTAATTTTTTATAATTAAGAGGTAATGGAAGGTTATACCCATATATACCAACATTAACTCTCCGGGACCTACCAGCTGATAATGTTAAAGATTTGTAGGAATATGGATGCAATGACTTAGGTGACAGTGATGGTGCAATGGATTAAGTAGGCAGGAGAAAATCAATCTGAGATGTATAGATCCTCATATGTTGGGGAGATTTTTTGATTTTTTTTTTGGGGTCCCAAGAACATTCTTTAGTGATAGAAGAAGAACCTGAAGAAGTTAGGTTGGCATATATGATAGTTAAGAATCAAAATCCAAATAAATATATGTTTCTTTGTTTCATCATAATGCAACTCATGATGCTGTCTGTTCGTCTCTGTTACGGCCCTGAATTCTACTTGGGTTAGGAACAAATATAATATTAATATGTAGGAGAGTTCTGGGTCAGCACCCGTTTTGTTGAAGGTATGTTCTATCAACGAGCTGAGGTCATAATCATTATTTTCGAATTAAGAAACTACTATCATCATTGTATCATAAAGCCTCAAAGATTACAATAGTTAAATGAGATGGATAATCTTCTATCCATATAAATAAATCTAAATACTGTAAAGTAAATTTCGTTAAAAGATTTGCTTCTTGATTACAAATCATTGAGACATGATAAATTTGAAAACCTTGATTTGACATAAGCAAGTGTTGAATGTCAACAATAAACTAAAATAATTAAGTACAAGTAAAATTTTGACCTATAACTAATTTAATAACGTGTAATGAATCCGACTCTACTACTAACGAAGATAAACTAATCCCACCGCAAGACTTTGAGAATTATATTTAAAATAAAAAAAAAAGTGAAATCATTAAATAAACATTCATAGATTTATTAGAAGATAAATTATTTGTCATGATTTTGTCATCTTTTTTGTTTCTATATAATTTTTCTTCTAAAAACCAAATTGTGATTGCCCATCCATCAGAAATGAATGAAATGGCAAATAAAGGAGCGGGCCGATCTACTTCAATGAGCGGACCACAAATTTGATGAGAAATTAAATCTATTGGGCCGGGCCTTGGCCTGATGTGAAGACCGTGTGGGCAGACGATTTCTCTCGGATGCGGTAGTTGGTAAATGTAAAGTATAGATTGATCCAATCTACATATGATTGAATTAGGGCACTTCCTGTGTCGTTGCATTGCCCTCTTATCTTTGGCTAGAAAGTAGAAAGTGCTAACTTTAACTTGTGCCAAATGTTTTCGTAATCAATTCATTTCACCCACAAATAAATTAGTTATGTGTAAGTGAACATTTAATTAACATCGGCCTCGATAACCCTTAGTTTAAATCAAGCAATCGAATGCTGAGACGCCAAGCAATTTATTTGTGCGTATTTTATAATGATTGCGGCTACTTCTTTCTTCTTCTTGCAGCAAGCTGTTTCAGCTCACCAAATTTCCATGCAAGCCATGCAACTGCTCAGTCTCATCTCTTCATTTCTTTTTGTTACCTCTTCATCTCTCTCTTTCATTGCCTGAAACCAACAAAACAAAGGATTAATAAGTTCAAAGGAAAACATTTCTGGGCATTTGTACCTCTGTCCAACTGTTGGATCCTTTTGCCCAACTCTTTATTTTTTCTGCCTCACTCTTCGATCATTCTTGCCAACTCTTCATGTCGTTCCCTAATTGCCCAAAACCACTGAAACAAAGGATTAATGAAATGAAGTTGAAACAAAAACACTTTATATCATTTGTAACTAGCCATTTGTAACTAGCCGTTGATTACCTTCAACTGTTGAATTATTAAATTACCTCTTTTTGCTTTGAGATTCTTTGCGCCTAAGAAGTTTAAGAATTTTGTGCCTCATAAGTTTGAGAATCTGATTTTGGCATAAACAAAAGTTGAATGTCAGCAATAACCTAAAACAACTCAGTACGAGTAGAAACTTAACCCAAAATTAAGTTATTAACACATATAATGAATCTGATTATATCAATAGCGGAGATAAACCAATCTCACTAGCAAGTCACATGCTAAAGAAGAAGGTCTCAACCGTGAGATCATAACAATTGGTATCAAAAGATGAGTTACACTTATATTATTAATGGTATATATATATTGGTATCAAAAGATGAGTTACACTTACATTATTAATGGTATATATATATATATCACGATTGAATTGTTCTGCTTTAGCATGTGACTCACAAGTGAGATTGATTTATCTCCATTATTGGATATATATGATAATATAAGAGAAGTTTTATTAATTAAAATAAGAGTGCATCTGATTATAGGGAAATAATAAGCCATATCTATATGGCAAAGACAAACAACAACAATAATAAAATATAACATCCTCTGTTATTATTCTTTCTTTTTCCTTTTTTTTTTTCTTTTGAAGTTAGCATAATGGTGTAACCCAATTTTCATTGTACCTTTATGAAATAGCTTGAACTTCATACTTGCGGGCACCCACAATAATGAGACCCGTCATTTGAAAATCAATCTTAGTTGATAGGGCCCATCATATTTATTATTTTGTTAATGGTAAAAACTAAACTGTGGCACTGTACTCATACAATCATCATTCATAAATGAGATGGCAAATAAAGGACCGGGCCGATTCACTTCAATGAGCGGGCCACAAACTTTGATGAGAAATTGAATTCATTGGGCCGACCATTGGGCTGACGTGAAATGGCGTTCTAATTGTCAAAGGCGTCAGAGAAGAAAGAAGTCAACAACAAAGCAAAATTGGACTTTTATTAGGTAATCAATTATGAATTTATCAGACGGAGGACTTGCAAATAAATACAAAATGATTTAAAAAAATCTTCAAGATTGCAACCTCTCTGAGAAATTTGCACCCGTCTTCTTTTCTAGAAGACATTACTTCCACGGAAATTCTACCTCGTTTACTCTTGATTTGTCCAAGCATACACCAATCTTTGAAAGTTTCAACCTCAAGTGTAAACGTTTGGAACTCTGTGTGCTTGAGCTTAACTTAATCTCAAAGTTAATAATCTAATAAACACACCCCTTTATTTGAGAGTTGATGTTACTATTTATCAACTTAAAAAAAAAAAAATAAGCGACACTCCATTATGAAACCCATCATTTCCGAAAATAATAGGACTCTCTATGACTATTTTACCTAATCTCCCATCAACTACTCCATTTACGTCGGATTCATTTATAGCAACTATTCCTTCATTTACCTTGGATTCATTTTTAGCTACGGATGAAATATTCCCCAACAATTGCAAATTCAAAGTCACTGGTTAGACCCACCAACAGAATTGAATATTCAATCTCTCATACTTCTCCAAGACACGAAATAAATGATGGTCACACGCGGCTCTATCGCAGCCGAGGCAACATAATGGAACTTTCATGCAGCTTATGGAATTTACAGTATTTAACTAAAACCAATAATTGATCCAAAAGCAACCTTGTTGTTTTTCAAAACCTTGCCCCGTACGCCATAACTTGCAACATTCTCCATATATAAAGGTTCCTGATTAGTTCATGGCCATTTCTCGCTTTCTGAAAATGAAATCTCGTATTACAAGAAGTAAAATCCAAGCCAAAGAAGCTGCAATAGAAGAAGATGGTGTATTGGCCACTAATTATAATGTTTCCATGGAAGATCTTCCTTTGCCAATTCTTGTTGATATTTTCTCCAGGCTCCCAATCAAGACCATTCTTCAAATCAAGTGTGTTTGTAAAACCTGGCACAGCTTATGCTCGGATCCTTATTTCACCAAAAGACATCTTGCAAGAGCACCATTTTCAATAATGATTCTCGCGAAGTTCTGTAAGAGGATCTACACAAATTCCCTTGTGCCCTTGTTTACATTGAACCAAGGTAACAAGGAGAGGCTGTCTTTGCTATCTTCATGCAATGGCTTGATTTGCTTGCATGAGTTTTCTTACAAGCAAGATATCATTTCTGTGTGGAATCCAATTCTTGGCGATCACTTGGTCCTTCCACAACCTAAAAGGAAAAATGTTGCTACAAGAATACGCGGCTTCGGCCACAATCACTGTACTAATCAATACAAGGTGATTCAAATTCTCAGTTACAAAGATCAAGCAGCGATTTCCTCCAGTAAGCTTCAGGTTGAAGTACATACAATTGGCACGAATACGTGGAGAAACATCGGAGACCTTCCGTATGTACTTAATCAACCATA
Organism: Atalantia buxifolia; assembly: GCA_030444775.1. Lineage (NCBI taxonomy): Eukaryota > Viridiplantae > Streptophyta > Magnoliopsida > Sapindales > Rutaceae > Atalantia > Atalantia buxifolia. The sequence goes on from CM059832.1 coordinate 12,384,220, forward strand.
TTATGGAGTTTTTCTGAACGGTGCTCTTCATTGGTACGCTCATTCACATGATAAGAGAACGGCGTTTATGTGTTCTTTTGACCTTGGAGATGAGCAGTTTCGACAATTTCCAGGTCCCCCAACTCGAGAACATGACAAATGTAGGCCCATTAACAGCATTTCTGTGGGAGTTTCAGGAGGGTTTCTGTATTTATGTGACGGTTTCTTGGAACCTAATCTTGATATTTGGGTAATGAAGAAGTATGGGGTGAAGGAATCTTGGACTAAGGAGTTTGTTATAGTCAACTCAGTAGTCTCCAAGTTGCAGAGGTTATATGGGTCGTTGCACATTCTGAACTACAGAGAGAATATGAGCAAGGAAGCAACCGAAGGCACTGAACTGCAAATGTTATTTGGTTCAGAAGCTCTGCTTGCTTACAATGTAAGAAGCAAAAGTATCAGAAGACCAAAAGTTTTTGACGTTCAGACAAACTACCAAGCGATTCCTTACATTCCTAGTCTTGTTTCAATCAAAAAAGCTGCAATGAACGAAAGCTCACAGGTGCTCTGATCCTAATCAAGGTTCTCTACTTACAAATGTCATTACAGGTTTATTGTTTTTAGAACATTATTAATTAATTAATTTATTTTTTGTAAGGAATTAGCATTCCAAAAGAACATTTGAATGATGGATCCATAAAACCGAAAATTTCATCATGCTCTCCCTCTCTTTTCATATCAATTTGTATCATCAAAATCCCACTTTGCTTGTTTAATCATCGGCGTTTTCAATTTAAGACTTGCTGCCGCAAATCTCTGCCAAGTTGATATCTTATTTTATGGAAAACAGAGTAGGAGAAGCAGCAGCTGGCTGATTAATTAGCTCACAAAATACGGACCGATAAGCACAATGGAGTATCTTCCTGGGAGATTATCCTTGACATTCAATCAAGGCGGCCCATAACATCTATACTACAATCAATCTTGTTTGCTAAGCCTGGCTCAGCTTAGAACAAGACCCTCTTCTTGTTACCATGCATTTCTCACGTCTTTCCAGATTTTGATATGATTGTGTGATTCACTAACAACAAACTATCTACATATATAATCCATTCGCCGGGGACTACATAGAACTGCTCAGATCAATACAATTCCAGAATCAAGATGTGATGTTGGGTTTTGTATTCGAAGGAGTACCAGGTTTTCAAGATTGTCTATGACAGGATACCAAGTAGAATGCATCGCATTTTTTATGACATGATTCCTGTAAGATCAAATGTTCATGTTTCCACACCAGGCAGCCCGGCCTGAAGAAGTTTATAGCTAACACCTTGCGATATTTTTCCAGGAGCCATCACAGGTTTTTGGTTAATTGGAGAAATAAATTGGTTTACGCAGCCAGTAAAATATTCCAAGCCGGTGAATTTAGGGGACTGCCTTTCTGCTGCTGTCCCTTGCAAATATGGGAAATTAGAGATTTTGGGTTATGGAGAATTATGGTGATTTGAAACTCAGAAATGGAAGTAATGCTTGAAATCGATCAATTTGAGTGTGGTACACCTGATTTAACAAACTTTTAGTTAACGTTCGGCTGGGCAAAATGGATCAATTCTGTCAAAATTTGTCCTTGTTAATTGGTACATACCAAACAGAAAAGCGAAAATACCATTTTCCATGGGAATTATCGAAGGAATCAATCCGAGAAAACAACCTTCATCGTGAGTTCAAATGTTTTCATAAAACTATGATGTGAGTAATTGCATCTTGATTCCTAATACTCATCTAGTGTCAGCTCAAAAAACTTCCATAGACCTATAAGCACAATGAAGCATCTTCCGGCGGAGATTTCCTTGACATATTATCAAGGCTGCCAGTAACATCTATACTGCAATTCATGCCTGTACGCAAAGCCTCGAACAAGTTAACACACAACCCTCTTCTCGTTACAATGCATTTTTCCCGCATGGGCGAAAATGACCCATGTCTCATCTTACACTGTGACTATCCAGTACGAAACCAGTTTTATTCCTTGGAGCTCTTATCTTGCAATGAAGACAATCAAACGGTGAATAAAATCAGATTTTCTACGTTGCCAGAGTTTTCTATAGTCGGATCATGTAAAGGCTTGCTTTGCTTATGTGATTCAACAACAAAAAGTTTACACTACATGTATAAAATCGTTCACCTGGGACTAAGGGTGTGTTTGGGAGTGAGTCTTTTAGGCTTTTTTAAAATAAAATTTCTTTGAAAGAAGTAAAAAATTTATAATTTATGAAGGAGAAGTTAAAAAAAAATTTTAAACACTTTAAGCGCATTCTGAAGTGTTTCAAAAGCTTTTAAAGAACTTCAAGCCCAACTACCTCACCACACTCCCAAACGAGCTATAAGTAGAGCTTCCCTAATCCATGGATTTCAACTAGCAATATGTGATGTTCGGATTTGGTTTTGATACAATATCAAATAAGTACAAGGTTGTCAAGATTGTTTATTAGAGGGATCCGCGCAGACATCACCACTATCTTAACAGAATCATTTCACCGAAACCTGAGGCTCAGGTCTTCACCTTGGGCAGCCCGGCGTGGGGAAGGCTTGGACAAGGTCCTTCCCATTTTCTTCAGAGCCCATCACCGGTTTTGGTCAGCGGAATGCTTCATTGGTGTACTTGGCCCCAAAAATATGGCCCATGTCGATTGCTCATCTCCTTTGACCTAGCAGATGAGCGATTTCGGGTTGTCCCAAAACCTGATTGTGGTGGCTTAGAGAGGTGTCATTTTGACTTGGTGAATTTAGGGGTTACTTGTCTGCAGTTGCACTGCAAATTTGGAAAATTTGCGATTTGGGCTATGAAGGATTATGATACGAAGGAGTCTTAGATCAAGCAATTTAGCATTGCAATTCACGTGCCAAGAGGACTGGAACAAGATTTGAGTCAATCTTTCAGGGATTCAAAGTTGTACAGGAATATCTCATTTGTTCATGCCTTTTGCCTTCTTAAAAATGAAGATATCTTGCTGGGGTATAAATGCAGAGCTTTGGTTTCTTATGATCCAAGAGATGGAACATCTAAGGATCTATTGTTCCCCGGAATGCCTATTTGGTTTGAAGCTAGTGTTCACGAGGGAGCCTGAGTTGGATTCACAGTTTTAATTGATAATGGCATATAAAATGTAAGCCAATGCTTCTTTGCTTAGTGAGTTTGCTCTTTATTAAATAAAAATGTTTGGTTCTATGTTGATAGCTAGTTCCGGTTTTTCAGCATTCATTTCTTAATTACTTTCAGAGTTTGAAATTGACGATTTACTAGATAATGTTTAAGCACAGCTACAGAAGCATCAATTAATTGGATCAAAATCTGTATGGAGGACTCTCAATATCACAAAGAAATAAATTTAGAATTCTCTCAAAATTATAACAGATTAACAAATTTCTTGTGGCCCGGCTGCCGTATCAACAGCTTAAGAACACATTCCCACAGTAGGGGATTTTTTAAGTGTTTGGCCAGCTGCGTTACCAGCAATGCTCTTTTATGATCGAGATATCTTTTTTCCATCCTTAGCGTAGATGACAAAAAGATAAGGAGAGTGTCCCTGATTTAACAAGCTCATGATAATAAATTATGCCTCTTGTATCAATCATTTACAAAAGAGTCCAATTTAATTTGGTCCGTATCAAACATCAACCTTCATGATAATTATCAAATGTATTAATCCGAAAAAACGATCTTCATCGTAGACTCCGTCTCCTTTTATTAATTTGATGTTATCATTGTTCCACGTCGTTTACTGTCCCCTTCATTTTCATTTTAAGACTTGTCGTCCTGATTCACTGGCTAGGACTCATGTATTGCCAGAGATATAGCAAGTGAGGAAACAACAAATCTTAAGAACCACTCATAAACCAAGCAAGCACAATGGAATATCTGCCGCAGGAGATTGTCCTTGACATATTATCAAGGCTGCCTGTAACGTCACTACTGCACTTCAAGCTTGTATGCAAAGCCTGGCTCAACATAGCACAAAACCCTCTGCTTCCTAGTTTGCATTCTTCCCGCATGGCCAAGAATGACCCATGTCTTATCTTGCACTGTGACTACCCCATCCGAAACCAGTTCTACTCCTTTGAGCTCTCATCTCGTGATGAAGACAACCAAAAGGTTCACCAAATCCGGGTCTCTGCCTTGCCTGAATTCGATGTGGTAGGATCATGCAAGGGCTTGCTGTGCTTATGTGATTCATCAACAAAAAATCAACTGTACGTATATAATCCTTTTACTAGGAACTGTGTAGAGCTGCCCAAATCAATGGAGTTCCAGAATCAAGATGTGGTGTTTGGATTTGGTTTCCATCCAACAGCTAACAAGTACAAGGTTGTCAAGATTGATTACTGTAGGAAAACACACGGAAACGACCGCTATTACCGCGGTTATGGAAAATCAGAGGTTCAGATTCTCACTTTAGGCAGCCAAGAATGGAGAAGTCTTGGGCAAGTAAATTACCACATGTTGGGGGCGCCATCACAAGTTTTGGTCAATGGAAGACTTCATTGGTGCACTTGGCCGCGATACCGTGGTCCAAGTCGCTTGCTAATCTCCTTTGACATTGCGGATGAACAATTCCGGGTAGTCGAGAAACCGGATGAGCTACACAGGATCCACTATGATTTGGTGAATTTAGGGGGTTGCCTTTCTGCTGCTGTCCCTTGCAGTTCTGGGAAAGAGATTTGGGTTATGAAAGAGTATGATGTGAAGGAGTCTTGGATCAAGGAATACAACATTGGAATTCATGTGCCAAGAGGATTGGAACAAGATTTGAGTCAATCTTTCAGGGACTCAAAGTTCTTTAGGAACAGAAGCTTCGTTAGAGTCTTGTGCCTTCTGAAAAACGGAGAAATCTTGTTGGAGTATAAATGTAGAGCTTTGGTTTCTTACAACCCAAGAAATGAAATGTTCAAGGATCTTTTGCTACATGGGATGCCAAGCTTGTTCGAAGCTAGTGTTCATGAGGGCAGCCTCAGTTGGATCGACTCTTTCAGTGATAATGATATATAAGCATATAATCTAAAGCTAATGCTTATATTCTCAGTGAGTTTGCTCTTTATGGATTAATAAAAAGAGTGTGATTCTAACGGTTTATGGGATTTTTATGACGTGTCATGTAGATTTTCAGAACATTGAATTATTTAAATAAATTGATTTAAAATTTTTTTGATGAAACAAGAAAGCTGATTTGATCAAGGAACACAATATTAAATCTGCAATTTAGGAACTCAGTGAATTATAGCAGCATAGAAGAAAAGAGAACAAGTGTTTTAGGTAGTTCAGCTCATCCATGGGAGAAGCACAGCAAAAGAAGCTTCACTTAAAATTTAATCAGAGCCAGTACAAAAAGACACTCATCAAGATTATCAGCAATTAAAAAGCCATCCCCCATCTGAATTAAGAACGTAATCGGAATTCCGAACAGTCCGGATTTTTCAGAGTTGTTTTGCTTGTTACATTATTACCCAGCGATGCTCTTCTATGTTCAACTCGGTTTTTATCATCATTGATAATTTCCATGTTGATATCTTTCTTATTTGTTGTCGTTAAATTAATATTTAAGTCCAACACCTGGCTGAAGAAGATGCTCCCTTAATAGACATATTGGTAACTATAATTTGAAATAAATTAAGGGAAAGTGACATTTTTGTCACTCCCATTAACCTTTGACACACGAGCCTCTTGTATGTTGGACATGTGTCCATTTCTCTTTCTTTCTTTAAATCGTATAAAATAACTTTTATCTCGTTCTCAATAAAATATTTAGTTAAATTCTTTACCTACCTTTTTCAATGAAATTACATTCGAAATGCCACGTTACCTCTTTATTTTGATATTTAATTGCCCTTAATTTTTCCAAAAAGAACAAACACTGGATTCCACCTAGTTCCAACTTCAAAAGCACAAAAGTTGCGGGGCATTTTTAGATTGATTTCAAAATTTTATTTTGAAATTATCATCTCAACAGCCACCAACAAGGAATTAATTGTTTGGAGAAGCTACAATTCTTTTTAGTAAATTCCTTTTAACTTTCCTTTATAAAATATCCTTTTATAATGTAATTTACATTACATTAGGTTTTTGTTTTATTATTAGAAAAGCTATTATTCATTCACTTTAAGTTTATCATGTTGTAAAAAATACGATAAAAATTTGAATTTATTTAATTTTTCATCTTGATATACCAAAAAGACATAATTAAAATGACAAAATAAAATTAAATACATATTGTGGCAGTAATTATTTTATGGGAATAATTATATCTTTCTTGTGGATGGTTTTATAAATTGTAAATTTATGGTAAAAAATAAAACAGATTCAAAATTTTGCAATATTTTTTTAATAATGGGACAAATTTAAGATAAATAACTGATAATTCCCTATAATTATTTAAAATAAGAAATGCTGCTGTCATTTTTTCTATACAAATTTGGTGTCTTTGTTTTTGTTAATTAATATTGATCATTTTATGTAGCAAATTTTTTTATATTTATTTTCTATTTATATTATAAAAATTGAGTCTTTTTACATACAATGAAGTTAGTAAATTGAAATTGTTTCTGTTGAATTGTTGAAGTGCAGGTGTTCATTTCCTATCTATGATTTTTGAAAATCTTTGACAGTATTTAGAAAGAGAGAAGCTTCTCTTTAATGAGTAATTAAGTGACAAAAAAAAAAAATGAAGCCGGTGGCATTTTGAATGTAATTTCACTGAAACTAGTGGGTAAATAATATAACTAAATATTTTTTTCTATTTTAATCATGAGGTATTTTGGGAAGGACTTCAATTATGGGAGACACCTTCAAATCCGTACCACAATTCAGATTAAAAGTTCTCACTCGAACTGAGAGGTATAAATTCTCCCAATAAAAACGACTTTCTTACTACTTGAATTGGAGAACAAATCCAATTAAAACACTTAAGGAGATTTCAATATCAGTGGAACCAATAATTAAATATTTTATTGGCAACCAGACAAAAATTATTTAATGTGATTTAAAGAAAAAAAAAGACCAGTGGACACATGTCCAACTTACAAAGAGTTTGGGTGACTAACCGCTCTTAACCTTTTGCAGCAAATAGTCAAACGTTCGTTCTTATCAAAGACCATCTACATGAGAATCAGCATATGGATCGATCCAGAAAAACAATCTTTAATTGTTTGTGCTGTCTCCTTTTATATTATTTTCCTCCAATCAATCGTGCTCCCACTTTGTTTTCATCTTCATAATTCAATGTCTATCTGAGATCTCCTATATTTCAAAAAACATGGCATTGTCGCAACCAATAAGAGCAAAAACATTCCTAAACCAACAAGCATAATGTAATTATCTTCCACAGGAGATTTTCCTAGACAAACCATCAAGACTCCCCGTGACATCAATACTGCAATTCAAGCTAGTATGCAAAGCCTGGCTCAACACTGCACAAAACCCTCAGCTTGCAAGTACGCATTTTGCCAACACCGGCAAAAATGATCCATGCCTCATTTTACATTGTGAAAATCCCAGCCGAAACCAACTTTATTATTCGGAGCTATCATCTCGCGAGGAAGAAATTCAGAAGGTGAACAAAATTCATGTGTACTTTGCCCGAATTTTTTTTCGGTGTATTAAATCATCTGATATTCAAAATTCATATTAGACCCCGACTAATATAGATTCGAGCTGGGTAGGACTACTAGAGCGACAAATCTCTCCCAACAAGTATTTGATACAGCTACATTTTTAAGTCTCGAACCGAGAACCTTAGTTAAGCTAAAACAGTCTCATATCAACTGATCTACATACTTGTCGGTTCGCTTTGCCTGAATTTGATGAGCTAGGATCATGCAAGGGCTTGCTATGTTTATGTGATTCATCTACGAAAAATGAATTGTGTGTATTCAATCCATTTATTAGGGACTACTTAGGGCCGCCCAAACCCCAGATTTAGATTTCAATATTCAACATGTGGTGTTCGGATTTGGTCTTCATCCAACATCAAACGAGTACAAGGTTGTCAAGATTGCCTATTATAAATATCGGAGGAGAAATGAAATTGCCACTTACGGTTATTGGAAATCAGAGGTTCAGATTCTCACGATTAGGGATGGCAAATTAACCCGGACCCGGACAAACCTAGATAATCCGGTTTGGGTTTAACTTGCACCGAAAGGCAATACAATGCGGATCCAGAAGGGATATTTTGAACCCGGATACATTTCGAGTCCCGATCCGATTTTATCTTAACCCGGATATCTGAAACCCGGACTTGGATAATTTAAGTATAAAAGAAAAAAACCATAATGCCTTAAGTCTTAACCTACTGCAGCCACTTTCTTTCTTCTCCATCTTCTCTTTTCATTAAACCCACTGCAACCGCTTTCTTTCTTCTCCAATTTCTCTTTCATTCACTCAAATGACTTAGAAAAATCTTTGTATTGAAAGGAAGACAAAGAGGAATGCGCCCATTATGGTTGATTCTCATTTTTCCGCCACTCTTGTTGGTTTTTTGTCACCAGAAACTGCCAAATCTCCACAGCAACTTTCTAACGATGCTCTCCTCGACGCTGACGACAACACCAATGCCACCAAAAATCTGAAAACTCAGCAATCCTCCCTCGACATTCATTTAGTTATGTTTTCAGGATTTTGGTGATTTGAGATTTGGAGATTTGAGGAAGTAATAGCAAGAGAAAAAAAATGTGTAATAGATATATGGGTTTGGAACCCGCCATCCGGAAACCTGGATTTTTTCGGGTTTAACCTAATCCGGACCTGAAATTAAAATATCCGGGTTTATATTCGGGTCTGGTATAGCAAAATTATCATCCGGGTTCGGAACCAAAAAGGTTGAACCCGGACCCAGACCTGGACCTGGATTTTGCCATCCCTACTCACGATAGGCCACCAAGGGTGCGTTTGGGATTGAGGTGCTGTAATTTTTAAACTACAGCTGATGCGGAAAAAAAACTATAATTATGAAATAAAAGTTAATAATATGTAGTAAATATAAATTTTAAATATTAAAGATATAATAAATTCTTTATTATACAAGTGAAAAATCATATCAACATATCTTTTAAGCTATAGCAGCTAGTGTTTATCGAACATTTTACTGTTGTAGCTTTTAAGCTATAGCTGTCCAATTTCAATCTCAAACACACTCTAAGCCTGAAGAAGTTTAGGGAGAGTACATTACTATTTGATCCAGGGGCCATCACAAGTTTTAGTCAGCGGAAGACTGCATTGGTGTACTTCACTACGTGGTTCAAGTCGCTTGCTTGTCTCCCTTGACATTGAAGATGAACAATTCCGGGCGATCCCAAGACCTGAAGGGGAAGGATTATTCAAGTGTAATTTTGATTTGGTGAATCTATAGGGTTGCTCTGCTGTAGGTGTCTCTTGTAATAATGGGACATATGATATTTGGGTTGTGAAAGAGTATGCGGTGAAGAAGTCTTGGATCAGGGAATACAACAGTGAAATTCAAGTACTACAATGACTCAAAATAATTGTGATTAGATCTTTCAGGGTCTCAAAAGTTGTTGTGGAATAGCACACTGCTTCGAGTCTTATGCCTTCTAAAAAATGGTGAGATACTGTTGCGGTACGGATATAGGTCTCTGGTGTCTTATAACTCAAGAAATAGAACATTTAAGGACCTTTTGTTCCTTCGAATGCCTAATTAGTTTGAAGCTTATGTTCACTAAGGAACTCTCAGTTGGATTGAAAATCTCACTGATACCTAATGCTTCTTTTCTCAGCTTTGATTTAATTTTTTTTTTAACATTATAACGAATCAAATAGGTTGAGTACCGGCTGTTCAACTTGAATTTATCGGCTCTCACAACTTGCATTTACCTTAAATATTTAATTGCCATAACCATTCTTGTATCTGATTTTGATTTTCATTGAATTGCTGACATTTGTAGAATGATTGATAAAAAACAAAAGATGTCATGTATGAAATTAGTGAATAACTTATAGATTTCTTTATCAAACCAGTAAGACATGACCAAATTAGCTCCACTAAGCCAGCATTGGCCAATGGCAGTTGCTCACTCCAAAATTGAGGGCACTAGTTTGAGTCTTCTTATTGGATTTAGATTCAGTTTTGAGTTAATTTATATTCAACTTATCATTATCTTTTGTCATACACATATATATAATAATATATACAGTAGAACCTCCAAGTATGATACTCTATATAGGAATAATCTCTTCATAATAATAAAAAACTTTGGTCCCAACTTGAGATCAGTTGTAATTAGAAATAAACTCCACATTATAATAAGTTACATTTGTTATAGATCCCGTCTTAATAAACTTACCTCCACATAGTAATAGTATTTTAAAAATTTATGTCATGTTATATTAAATAATTAAGATTGAACAAAATATCTTTCTAAAGTTACTTGTAACAATGATTTGTTCTTTAAAATTGTAACCACATCTTTCAACTTGTGGGTATGTATTAATTGGTTAGTATAAATATTTTCTTGTTGAAATCAAAATATTTCTAACTTTTCAAGTATGTTTGAAGCTTCTTGGCATGAAACTTTTTGTATTAGTTTTTTAAACTATATATCTTTTTTATTAATATCTATCTATTGAATTTGACTCACTTACTAATTAATTTATTAATAATGTCTATACATTGAATTTGACTCACTTATTAATTTATTAATACATGACATAATTTACCTCTACATCACTTGCATTAGGAATAATTAAGTAAAGACAATAATTTTTGTACTATACATCTATTGAGTTATAACCTCTTTATAAGAATAAATTTCTCCAATTTCAACAATATGACTATATAGAGATTTTACTGTAATTAACATCTAATTAGTATTATATTCTTATCTAGTAACTACCAATGGTATTTAAAAAAAATTAACAAAAAAAGTCAGCTCAACACTCAAGCGATTCAACAAAAATCCTCTATCTACATTAATATTTTCTCAAATAGTAGTGAGATAAGATAAGTGTGAGAATATTTCTTAGCATACAAATGTATGATTTCAAAATATATTAGTATTATAATAAAAGTAACCATAATAATTAAAAAAAAGTGACAAAATTAACAAAAATTGCAATTATTTAGGAAATCAATGCTGTTTGGTTTGAACTTTGAACAAAACATCTAAAAGTTAATTTTCCTTAATTTAGATTAAGTTCACATTATTTTGTGCTTGACTTAATTTGAAACCCAAAAAATAAAAATTTCACAAAATTTTCAGGTTAAATTTGTAAAATCAGTCGTGTAGTATTTGGCTAGAAGAGTTTCCTCTGGAAGTCTCTAATTGATTATACTCAATTGTCAATTTATTAGGAAAGAAATAAAATTTTTGTTGAAATCTAATAGTACAAATTAAACTGTTTTATTATTTCAATTTACGAAAACGTATTTAACAATTTACTTACAATTATGTCAAATTTTAATCCGGAAGAGCCGCTACTGCGAGTTATCCGCAAGCACGTGGACTATTCGCACCATTGAAAATTTAGACTAGTCCCTCGTCCACTCTAAAAAAATCATTTAAAAAACGTGCATCTGCTAGTTAGATCATGATTATATCAACAGCCGGAGATGACATCATGATGACAGATTATTTTTTTTTTTAATCACAACAGCAAAATACACTATTACTGCCGCACTTAAACAGTAATCTCTCATTCTAATAATCTAATTCATGTAATAAATACGCAATCGTCTATCAAATCATCATGTGACGGCAAAATGATAAGATAAATAATTCATGAATACGAGATTATTTATTATAGATATGTTATATTATTAAAATACAAATTTAACATTTCAACTTTATTTATACATAACATCATTGGAAAATACATGGTATTTCTTCCGTGCAAATGCTCTTATGTGTTAAAAAATACAAACGAGTACATTTATCGTATATTTACTAATTAGTAATTGAAATTAGTTGGAATCTGAATGTGGAATAAGAATTATAATAAATTGTTTATCTCAAATGTAAGAATCGAAATTGGAATCGGAATTAGTTTACTGTTGATGTGTTTACTTTATTTTGAAAATAAAATGAATTGTTGTAAGTTACTAAATGATCTTAGTTGATTATTGCATTATTTATTATAATAATAGTGATTATTATTATTCAAAATAGTTATTATTAATTATTATTCTTATTACTAACAGCAATTAAAAAATAAGAATAATAACAATAATAATAATATAGTAGTATTTTAATTGAGGACGAAAATGAAATTATGAAATTTAAGTAGGATAAAATGCTTAGTTTAAGAAATGAGAATTCATTCCTCAATTCCAAAAATATATGAGTCCTTCCTCTAAAAAATATGCGAGTCCCACACATTTGATTCTCATTCATATTATTATTTTAACAAGTAACCATCATCAATTATTCTCATTATAGATTCTAATCCTTTGATCTGAAAAGCAAGCAAACCATTAGAATAGAATCACATAAGGGTCGAGTTGGGTCGGTTCGGACTCTCAACCCACAAATAGTTATATTTTTATTTATAATTTAAACTTATAAAATCGATATATTTATGAAACGCTGCTGATAGTTTTAGTTTGTGATTATTTACTCAGTGGTATCCCTTTTTTTTTTTTTTTTTGAGACTTCGAACCCAATATCTTTATTTTTCAATATTTTAGTCCCCATTGGTTTAAATGTCAATAAATTTTTTCCCATATATTTTGACAGTGTTAAATTTTTACCTCTCTTCTTTTATCGCTTCGACATATTGGCTGTCATTGACATGATTTGACATACTGGAGCTGTTTCTGGGTTTTCTTCGTAGATGACTGTAGGCTAGCAGCCGGCGCACGTGGAGGTAGCCTACAGTGAAATTCCATTTTTTAATATCCGGAGCTTTTTTGAAAAACTGTTTGTGATATTTGAAATTAAATTGTCAGAAAGAAAAAAAAAAAAACAAAACAAAACAAATCATACGTTGCTCTCGGTGAGATTTGTCTTGTACCCACCACTTATTTTAAGCAAAAAAAAAGTATTTTTAATTTGGCCAACTTACAAGGCTCTAGGTGATGTATCAAACGCAGAAAATCATCAGGAACTTTCGGGCTGAGTTTCAATTTTCAATTGGCAGGTAGCTAGAGGGAGGCATCAGTCCCTCTGTCATTTTGCTCAGTGTTTGGTTTCTTCTTCTCTTTGTAAGTATCATCGGGCTACATGACTTTTTATTTTGTTAGCTTTGGGACTTTCTTTATAACGTCATGGGGCCCTCTTTTGTACACAAACTTTCAACCCCATGGTTATTAACGGAGTTTGGAAAATGCTGCACTGGGTGCACTGTGGACGCAACTCAAAGAAAAGAAAAGAAAAGAAACGGGGAGAAAATAATAATAATAACAACAAAGCGTCAACCTTTTGAAAATTTTCATTATATATATTTACAGCATTACTGATCAATCTTTTGTTGCTAAAAAAATACTTTCAATGTTGCCTAGTCACTATCAGTAGGGACAGCCGTCCATTTAACATGGAATTGGATTCATTTCATAAAAATTTTGCGGTTTCTGCACTCACATTATGAACGGTGCTGATTGTTAGGTCCATCAAGAAAGAAACTAAAACTAAATATCTTTTTTTTTTTTTCCTTATTTTCAAGAGAACTATTCAAAGGTGGATTCTTCTTGTTCTTTTCGTCCCTCTACTTTTTTTTATTTTATTATTATAATTTGATTTTGATCTCATCAAAGTCTACATGTTTATCTTCAACCCCTTTTAATTTTTCATCACCAAACCCCTTTGCTTTTAACTCAATTTATTCATTCAACAAGCTACCAAAGCTACCAGGCCCAAGCCATGGAGTTGGATGATAAGCAAAAGGTGAACAAAAGAAGCAAGCTTGAAGATGATCATCAACAATCAACCGGAATGGAAACTCTGCCTCGAGAGATCGTGCTCGATATATTGCTGAGGCTCCCCATCACATCTTTGGTACAGTTCAAGTTTGTGTGCAAAGCTTGGAGAGCCTTGGCGCAAGACCCTCTCCTTGCTAATCTGCATAATACTACAAGTACAAGCAAAGCTGAAAAGAATCCGTGCCTCATCCTTCACTGTGACTTTCCCATCAGAAACCAGCTATGCTTTATTGATTTTTTAGAGAACCAAGACAAGGTAAGGAAATTTAACATGCCTTTCCAAGCTAAGATGCCTGAGTTTGATGCTGTAGGTTCATGTAACGGCTTGCTTTGCCTGTCTGATTCATTATTTAATGATGCAATCTGCATATATAATCCTTTTACTAGAGATTATATTGAGCTGCCCAAATCTATGCAGTATCTTGATCAAGAAGTTGTGTTTGGATTTGGGTTCCATCCTGTTAGTAAAGAGTACAAGGTGATTAAGATAGTTTATTATAGGAAATCTTGTAGTAATAGTAGTTTCCAACGTACCCGTAGGGTCATTTACCCTAGATCAGATGTTCAAGTGTATACTGTAGGAAGCCCTGCCTGGAGGAGTAAGGGGAAATTAGCATACCAGTTTGTCCGGAGGCCATCGGAGGCATTGGTGAATGGGAGGCTTCATTGGGTGACGAGACCTCGGAGATATAGTCCTGTTCGTGGAATCGTGTCGTTTGACATAGCAGATGAGCAATTCCGCGAGGTCCCTAAACCTGATTGTGGTGGTCTGAATAGGTGTAACTATCATCTGGCAGTTCTAAGAGGTTGTCTTTCTGTAGCAGTTTATGGCAATTATGGGAAACTGGAGATTTGGGTTATGAAAGATTATAATGTGAAGGAATCTTGGGCTAAGGAATTCAACATTGGAGCCTATATCCCTAAGGGACTTAAACAAAGTCTGGACAGACCTTTCAAGATCTGGAAGAATTCTGTGAATGGTAGAGTTGTTCGAGTTGTATGCATTCTGGAGAAAGGTGAGATCTTGTTGGAGTACAAGAGCAGAGTTCTGGTTTCTTATGATCCGAAGCGCGGAACATTTAACGACTTTGTATTTAAGGGGACACCAAATTGGTTTCAAACGATTGTACATCAGGGAAGTTTCAATTGGATTGATACACCACATGATTTGTAAACTGCAGAAGAAAGGTATTCACAAGTGCTGCTTCTCTTCCTGTGAGTTTATACCCTGCTGAAATAAAATTATGTTATAAAATTTCTTTTGTATTGTCTTATAACAAGTTATGACTTGCTATGAAGCCTTATTGTTAATGTTACACACATGCTTTTAGTGTTTGCAAATTTTTTTGAAGTATCTGGCTATGTAAAGAGACAAATTAAAGCTTATTGGAAATGAAATAATGCCTTACTTCTGTGTAAAATTTCTGTATAAACTTACTGTTCTAGTGAAGCAATGTGTAATCTTCATTTCAAAAGTATACCTTGGAATGAGATCACATCCTAATTCTATTATGGACTTCTTCAGGTTGCTGAGCTCTGAACTAGTTTCTAAAGGACTCGCTGTGTCCTCATAACCTTGCTTTTTGAAGATGAATTGAGTTGGTCACTAACTCGATTGATGGATTTCTTGATCAGTAATGTTTTTTGAAGATCTATATCAGTCGCCAATGATTCATTGCCTAGCTGAAATTATGAAGTCATGTACTACAATTTTCAATTCTATTTCTATTACTCGCTTGTAGGCTCCATTGCTGATACTTCTTCACTCCGAAGCTACAGGGACCTAAGATTATCCGTCCCCAGTTCTAGAGGTCTCTCTTGGGCTTCAAAACTGCCACCAGTAGGAGTAATATTATATAAAACTGAAGGCAAAGTCCAAAAGAGCCGCTTATGATGCTTTCCCACCAAACGATTGTGGAAGTTTTCTTAAAAGTCAGCCACCAAAAGAGACTCTATGCCTCGAGGCCGATTTATTTAATCTTATTCTCTTGAAAGAGTTGCAAACTGACAAAAAAGAAAAAAAAATTGTCATTTTAATATACGATGATTGCCTACTGCCAATATTTTCTTACTTCAAGAAATAACGGCTCGTCAAGAACAGATGCTTTTTCTACTCTTTTATCCCCATTTTCCTGTTGCTAATCTAACCCTAGTTAAGTTCTCAGCTAGAGAGCTTCACACGTTGCAGAACTTTCATCTTTATTAAATCGACTGATAAAAAAGAAACAATCGAACATCTTATCATTCAGCATCTCACCCAACATCTCTTCATGACTTATCTCAGTCGCCTTCCATCTCTCTGCAAGCATGAATGATTAACCTACCACGCTTTTTTCTAAAGTCCAAAATCTTGTGCTGCATACCTTGCATCTTGCTTATGGAATGGTATGGTGTTGTGTGTGTGTGTGTGTGTAAACAAAGAGTGAAGAATCAAAGCAGGACTTTTGAGTTTTGACTTAAAGTAGTGTTTCGGTTTACAAAGCTTGTCACAAAGAAAGCAAATTACTTAAGCCAGAACACAGATCAAGCAGGCATCACTATTTTCTTTTATTTCAACACTCATACAAATTTCTCCATAGTTTTTTGCGAGTAGACTTCAAGAGCTCTTGCTCTGCGTATCCTCCTACTTATTATTTGGGGGTGATTAAATCATACGAACAGCCTACTCTTTAAGGATTCAATTGCTCATTATGAAAGAACAAAGTTACATGGTATGAATAAAAGATATATAGATTTCTGGAGCACGGAAATAGAGCATAATGCTCGTTAAACAACCCAACAATATGTTGAAAATTAACAAGCCAGGTAGCTTGGACGTGTAAGGTCAAATTGTTTGTACAACATAGTGATACAAAGTATTCTTTTACTGATTTATGTAAAAAATGCTGCTCATATATATATTTGCTAATGAAAATAACAAAAGAGCCACTTATGGTCACAATGAGACCATTGAATAGATATGGTTTTATCTCTGGCCACCAACACTTCTTAGGTGCTCTAACACAAGCTTTCTTCCGGTGAGATGTTCAACCAATCCTTCGGAGCAAAATATAGATGAATTATTCACTCCCAAGCGACTCTCAAATTTATTGCAAATGTTAAAAACGGTGTGTGGATGGATGTGCGAATGTATGTACGTGTAAGTTGAGTGTATTTGAAGAACATAGAGAGCTATTACCATTAGTGTAGTCCCGACAATCATGTTGGCCGATCCTCAAATGAGTTTCCCAGCTCTTATTGAAGTTGACTGCAACATCAACCGCATCCAATTTGGAAGATCCAACAAACCAACATTTATTGCTTGGCAGTTTTGTCAATTTCCTCACAAGCACGGCACCTGAAGAAGTTCAAGATTTAGGTGCCTGACATGTAACGATTGAGAGAAAATAACCCATAATATCAATCAATAGGACATCGGATGCCCAATTCAAAAAGCTAATCCCTGCAGACAAACAATACAGTTTCCGTTCCTTTAAAGTCGCACACGAAAAGACATTCTACAAAGGCTAGCTAAAGGTGATTAATAATTGGGGGCTAATATGTTGGAATTTCTGCGTTCTTACCCGGTACTGATCTGCCAGATAGAACTTCGAGTGCCGTGTATATATTTTCAGGATCTTTCGGCTGAAAATCAAAAACAAAGACCTGCAGAAACAATATCATTTAGAGCGATTAATAAATGCTTAATTACTAATTTTTTTTTAAAAAAAAAAATCCAATAACAAGTAATCAATTAAAAAAATAATTAAATTGAAGTTGACCTGAGAGTGAGGAGGAGAAGAGGGTTTGATGACAACCATGAAGTGCTGCAAATCCCGTGCATTGAGAGTGTAGGCTGCAGACATGAGCAACTGGGCAGGTCCTTTTGTGGCTCTTAATGGCACTGCTGCCACGTACACTTCATCTCTGCCTCTTGTTGTTGCTGCTGCTGCCGAATTTGCGAATGCAGAAGCCATTTGTGCTTTTCGTTCAAAACAGAACCGTTAAAAAGTAGTTACTACCGGAAAGGATATTGTAACGATAAATTATGATCAGCGCAGCGAGTACTCGTTTTAATGGGCCTTATGGGCCCTCTTGGTCCACTCATACTAAACTGTGTAACCCATTAAAATTTGTTAATAAGTTAACCCAAATAACTTAAATTTCTTTTTATGAAATTTATTTAACTTACTACTCATCTCATGAATATTTCTATCGTGAAGCACAAAATGAGAAGTTCAATCCCTCACAATGTACCCATTGTTAAGTATCTCTAACATGTGTAATGTATGAAACAAATCGATGAAAACATAAAATATACTTATATATTTGTATTACTACTCTCTTTTGCCACTTTTTTTTTTTAATTTTATTTTGCCTTCACTAATAAATAATAAATCATAACGTTGTTCTTTTTTTTTATATACCAATAATGTTAAGATATTAGAGGAAACTAAATGTAAATTAATTAAAGAGTGAAACTATTTGAACTCATCAAATTACTTACTAAATCTATTTAATCTTTACATTCATTACCAAAAATAATATTTTCATATTTTACTCACATAATTCATAAATTATTCTTAATTTAATATCAATCTCTAATTTTCAATTTAAATTTGCTGATAATTTCCTTCCGCATTCACCAGAAACTACTTCTTTTTCTCCATCTTCCTTGGCAACCATAAAATATTTTCTACTGTTAGACAAACTTTATCTTTGCTTTCTTTCTACAGAAACAAAAGTCAATTGATTTTTTAGTTTTTTAATTTTAGTAGATTCAAAAGAACTATTTATCAAAAAGAACTAGCCTTTAAATTCTAAAGTTTTAATTTGAACGAGAGACTAATTTTATTTAGATTAAAATATTTTAGATTGCAAATATCAGCAAATCTCATGCATTTAATAATAAATTTAATCAAGCCATTACAATATAAAATTTAATTTATTTAAAAAAATTAAATTTGACCTTCGTCGTCTCTAAAAATAATCGAATCTTATTGCTGTAGCATTTAAAGCTTAGATATACACTCTTTGTATTTTGATATAAAATCTGGTGTATTGGATCAATAATCAATAATGAAATTGGATGACATATACAGCAAATCCCCATATTTTCTCAGGATTGTAGTATCTAGGTGATAAGTGTATATTTTCCATATATTTTGCTATTAATTTCTCTATTTTTTTCTTGTTTTGGTCTCAAAATATTCTAGTTATTTTAGTTAATTTTTTTATTTAGTAAATTATATTTTATTGTGTTAATTTTTATCTTAGTTAATTTTATTTTATTAATTTATTTTAATTATTTATTTGATGGGTATAATTTATATATATATTTTATCCTTAATTATATAATTATTAGTTGTTTTTAATTAATTGAATTATTTTATTGAATAGGAAATTAATTGGAGATTATAGATAAAAAGGACATGAGGAAGTTCAAATTGGGAAGGAATAAAGATTAAGTTGAAAGATAAAATGCAGCCAAGAATTAATAGAAGTGAAGAGGACCAAAATTGGGAGTCAATCTCTTTAAATAATGAACGGTGAACATACATTTGGGAAAACAAAGATTTGGCAATTTGGAATGCTTGCACAGGGCCTTAAAAGAGGAATTTATTAATTGGCTTTTGCTTTCAAGTCACGTGCATGGCATTGATTTATGGGAAGCAAAGTGGAGTGCACGTGAGTGAAGCCAAAGCAAATTAAAAGGGCTTAGCCTTTCGGCTTTAGAATTGAAAAGATGGGGCCATTTTGAAGACTATATAAGTAAACTTTTGGCTTTTGGACGAGGGAGAATGGTGTGTGGCCGCCGGGGAAAAGAAAGCGGAAGCAACAAAATATTTCGGCAGCAAAGCAAACTGAAAATTTGCAGCAGCGAAGGAGAAAGAAAGAATTTACAGCCGGAAGGAATTGAAGAGGAAGCTTGAATTAATCTCCATGATTGGTTTTATCAATTCTCTTATTCCCAATTCAATTATATTAGGCTAGATTTTCTATTTAGTTGAGGGTAAATTCAAAACTCCAAACATGTCATATGATTAATTTTTAATTTCTATCATTCAATTTATTTAATTGAGATTGTTTATGTTCTTCCATAATTAATGTTTATGATTTTATTCTTGTCTTGTTTGAGTGGCCAATTAGATATGACTTGAATAAATTCGATTGCCAGATTAAAATTCTTGATCTGTAATTGTCTTGATATTTTAATTATTAGTAGCAGGTTGGAATCCGTTATTTCAATTGGAGAACATAACATAGGTTAAATAATCCGAGCTTTTGTGTTTATTGCCTAGATCAACCTAATATCTTTCTCTGTTTAATGCTTCAATTATCTTTCTCTGTTTAATGCTTCAATTATCTTAAATTTAAAGAGCTTGTTTTAAATTATTTAATGGTTAGAGATTAGGCGAAGAGCTTATTTTGCCTAACGACACGCTAAGGAAAGATTGAGACTAACAAAGCTTATTGTTGTCTATGGTTGATAGTTTCAATATAAATTGATGATATAATTAATATATTATGTGCATATTTGGTGGTGGCGAATGATCCTTTGACCAAAATTTTTCTCATTGTTATTTCTTTATCCTTTAATTAGAGTTTTTTATTAAATTTTTGTTTTCATAGTTTTAATTTCTTTATTTTTTGCAATCTAGTTAAAAATTCAAAAACCCTCATTTTATTTATAATTGGTATTTTCTTTAGTTAGATTAAATTATATTAATTATTTCTATTATTATTTTATTTTAAGCCCTGTTTTAGTTAGATTAAACCTTACAACTAGTATAATCTCTGTGGGATTGATCCTTACTCGCTCTTTACTAATTAGTTATACTAGTAGTAAGGTTTTAAATTTGGTGCACCTTAACGACACTACCACCAGGCCTCTTTCCCTCCCTGATAACGTCTTCACTCTCACCCTCCACAGCCACAAGACAAGAAGTAAATAACCAAAAGCACTTAAGCAGAGACAGTCTCTGCTTTCCGGCGATCGTTCTTTTTTAAAACCAGTCAATGTATAACGATAAATATCAAACTTTACGTGCCTAATCGGCCGTCTTGGTTCATCTGAACTGTGTGTAACCATTAAAATTTTTTAAAAGTCAACCAAGTAATAAAAATTGCTTTTTATGAAATTTAATTCAGCACTATTCATCGTATCATGTGAATCACAAAACTGATGAGAGATTCAATCTGTGGGCATTATAAAGTGTATAAAATGTGTAATGTGCAAGGTCCTTGTCCTTTCCACCATTTTTTACTTTGTTGAAATAATGTTTGTTAAAATATTGGGGGCATTAAACAAAAATTAAGCTGTACCATCATTCTCACTCCGATCAAAAGCGCAATTTCGCCGACATCCAGTGATGTAATTTAAATTCGAACAAAGATTCTCTCTTGATTTATTTTTTTAAGCAAATTTTATTAATATGATTAGTAGTTAATAAATAAAAAAATAAAAAAAATTAAATTCTAATCGTACACTAGCACTAATATACAGGTTGCACAAAATATATAAAAAAATCAAAAGAAGATCAGATCATGAGAGGATCATAATCCTTCACATCTAGCTGTATAAAATGACGTTTTACTTTTACAATATTAACCCTCATCATCTCTTAAGATACCACTGATTTGAGTTCATTTTTCAGGCATCTTGGCTTTTGGTTATACATAGTTAATCATATATGTAAACTATTAGACAAGAAGGAGATTGTTGGAGTTGAATCTCCTGATTGGTGGAGTTAAATCGGATTTCTTGTCTTTTATTTATTAACCTCTGTGTGTGTGTGTGTGTGTGTGTATTGGCGTCACTGCAACTTGCACTCTCCACGACACATTCTCACTGCATTCATCATATTAAAGACTTAAAGAATGAAACTCTTAAAAACAGAAGGGGAAACAAAAACATCATAGAAAATATATATAAAATAGTGTTTCCATTAGTGCTTATGTTCTTCACAATTATCGATCAATAAGTACGACCCATCATCCTTATTGTTTTTTTGGTCAGATAAAAAAGACAAACTAATTAATTAATAATAAAACTATTTTCCAATACTAGCTCTGAAAGACCAACCCTTGGTTATACAGCCATATTTTGTTAATTGGCATCGATCATCACGATCATATAACACCATTTTGGAACAAAATATATGTCATGACACACTACATATATATAATATTATTATTAAGCAAAACAACTGGTATATATTATTATTACTAATTCACCAAGCCAAGTAGCCAACAACATACTTGAGCTTCTATATATAACATACAAGCAAACAGTACATAATACATAAATTTCAAGAACCCACCACTCGGCACCAACAACCCAATTCCTCATAGCACGTACCGAAATTTCACCATCAAGCTCAGACCATGCTTTTTCTTTGAATCAATTCACTGATCATGCATGTCATGATGATCAGCTATGTGGAGTTGCAATTAATGGTAGATCCAAAAGTGGGGTCGTTTGCAGATACCAAGACTCAAACCAAATCCCTTATTGTTACCCAATACTAAAATATTTGAAACCACTGAACTAAATTAACTTGGACGTGCAAATTGGCCAACATTAGTTCTTACAATCTTATTACTCAGTCTTCTCAGCTGGGGCTTCATCAGTGTCAGCTTTCTTCTCAGCTTCAGCTGGCTTCTCAACTGCAGGTTTCTCTTCATCTTTCACTTCCTCCTTCGCAGCTTCAACTTCTGCCTCTGGCTTCTTCTCTTCTTCCTTGACCTCTTTCTCAGCAGCTGGCTCTGGTGTCTCCGTTGGAGTAGTTTCCACTTCTTCTGTTTTCTCTGCGGTAGTCTCCTCCGCTGCTGCTGGCTGATCTTCGGCTACCACCTCCTTTGTCTCAACTTCAGCTGGGGCTTCAGCTTCCGGAGTAACCACCGCAGCTTCTTCAGTTACAGCAACAGCTTCTGCTTCCTTTGCTGCTGGTGGCTCTTCAGCAACGGGTTCTGGTGCCACAGGTGCTGCAGAAGCAGAAGCTGTTTCTTCAGTCTTCACTGGCTCCTCAGCTGTTTTAATTTCTTCAGTCTTGACTGGCTCCTCAGCTGTTTTAGTTTCTTCAGCCTTGACTGGCTCCTCAGCTTTGATCTCCTCAGAAAGAGCAGTCTTTGCTGACACAACCTGCATACGAACAATCAAATTAATTAATTCGCCTATTATTATCATAACACCAATATGCATGCATAAAAACTCGATTACTAGAAGTTGAGTTTCACCTCAACTGTGGCCATATTGCAATTTCAACACCTAGAAAACTACAAAGAAAACCAGTATATAAATATAAGAAAGCAAAGAAATTGACAATGAACTTGAGTGTTTGAGATGATCAGAGTGTGAGTGATGAGGCTGCTTTATATAGTAGTGAAAAGGGGCATCTCAAGTTGATGAGAGAAATAGAGGAGGGGGTGGCTGAGTGGGGTCCTTGATTGAAGAATCTTGGGATTTGACACCTCACCACACTGACTTCCAAGGGCATGAGCGAGCATGTTTGGTAATTATGCGAGAAGAAAGTTTCTGAGATGGGGTTTTGCTATTTTTAATGCATAATAGTTTGTACCCTTTCGAGTTTGATTGGGGAATGCCAATTGCCAAACAATGGTCGCAAATTTTCCGCTGAGCTATCATCTTCCTTTGTAGTGTGTGCTCTGTGCAGTCGGCTGTTTAGGTGTCCTTGACAATCATTCACCTCACGTTCTAGATCGAATATCTATTACTTTAACTGTGGCAACCCCTCAATAATTTAATCTCACTGTGAATGATATTTGTGACAGTCACATGAAGCCACGAACCAGCAGTGCTGTATGCAATATATATATTAAACTAATTTGGAATTTTCTTTTTTTGAAGAATTTACATTGATTAATATACTGGTAACGATTCTCTAAAACGAACAGTTGCACAACTGAAAATGTGGATTTAAACTAGGTAATATCGTAATGAAGCCATGACAATTTCATATTGAAAAGCAGACGTTTAAATAATTTCCAAACTTATCAACCCACCAATTTATAATTTGATTTATCATATTTTAGTTGCACCCTTAATTCGGAAGCGCGCCAAAAGAAAAAATAAGCTATCCACATCAGCCAACCAAATCAGCAAACGGGCCTCGGCCGTAAAGGGCATGGGGCGGCGTCAGCCGGTGGGTCCCCAGGGGACCAATAGGATTGATTTACGTGGAAGAAACGAATAAAATTCTGACGTGGCATGCATGCGCCATGACTTCTTCGCCCCCAGTTCCAGCGAATCAGGTATGAAAGAATGTGGACCCCCGTGGGTATACTAAGGGAACAGATGTTGACCATGCTGACTCAGGACCCACGTTGTTTCATCATCATCGACATCGACGGCTGAGCTGTAAGATTATCTTGATCAAGTGTCTTTCTACCTTTCCAATCCATTTTGTAGGGGACATTCGAAGGTTGATGTTACAGTGTAGGCAAATGCAATGAATCAGTAGGCATGTTAATTATTTAAGGATTTATGCACATACACAAATTTGATGAAATAAATAATTATAAATATATATTAGTCATTTTCTAGTGCGGGCGTCCTCGTAATTTTTTCATACGATCATATTTTAAACTGTGGGATCTAAGAGAGTTAATTTTTAACTCTCTAAAACATCATAGTTTATTTAAAAATTAACTTTTTTAAACAATATGATTTAATAGTGTGTTCGCATTGAAAAAAATACGGACATTCACACCTAAGAATGATTATATGTACATACACACACGCAAACTTTAGATTAATTAGGTTTGTGCATATATCTTTTTAGGCCAAGAAAGAGAGAGAGGGAGAGAGAGCAAGAAACATGACTTCACACACAAGACTTGTTTCCCAACATACAATTCGAACTATCATTATAATTTAAACCTGTCTAATTTATCTTAAATTTTTTTATTCTATTCAATTTACCAAATATGAAATGATAAATTGGCTTGTTTGGTTTTTTTACAGTAAAAACAAAAAATGTTTGACCTTAACCAACAAGTTCATAAATCAACTAGCATGGGGTTGTTCTAATTTAACTAAGGTCCTTGGTTCGAGTCTTAGGAATACAACTATGTTAAATACTTATTGGGAGAGTTTTGCCGCCCTACTGGTCCTACCCGGTTCGAATCTGAATTAGTCGAGGGTCAATGTGGTTTTCGATACTAAATGATTTAATACACCGAAAAAAATAAATGTTTGAGATTCGTGTGCGAACTTTGTTATCAAAATTTTGTAGACATTATTGTTTTTGTTGTTGTTATTATTGTTGAAAAATTCTTCAATATTAGTGTTGAATTTTTTTTTAAGAAAAGACAAATGTTAAATTACATTCAATGTATCTTACACTACTCATGTGAATCATATAATATTATGAGATCCATAATTTATGTAATTCACATAAATAGTGTAATTTATATTAAATATAACTTAAAAACTCCCCTTTAAAAAAAATCAGATTTTTTAAGCTTAAAGTACCACAAATTAAACAGAAAAATACATTAGTATTTATTGCCAATAAATATGCAACCCGTCACGTTACTGCGCTTTTGAACAATCATGAATGCATAGAAGTTAGAATCAGTTAGCACTGCAGATCCCCAGGGCTGTAAAGCACAACTCTAAACTGAAGACTTCGTACGGTGGCAAACACTCGATAATGCCTCGAGGTTTGTGGTACTTGCGGCGTCTAAGATATCGGATGACGTCCGACGTGTCGTTCTACTCAAATTCAAATTCTCAATAAATCTTTGATTTTTGGGACGCCAGGCAGAGGAAAAAAAAGCGACGAACCTGGCTTCTATGTTAGGGCGGATCCCAAAAAGGCAAAAAGACAATAGGGCGGGCGGTGGAGGGGCCTACAATTGTAGGACCCGTGATTAATTTTTACCATTAAAGCCGTGTCACGTGGGCAACCAGATCACCGACCACGTAATTGAGTTTTGGATTTGATTGGCTAATTGGATGTAAAAAGGAGAGGGGGCCCACTTGACGCAACATAATTGCTGTTTTGACAGAGTGGAGGGATTATAGGATTCGTGGTAACGTCAATGGCTTATCGTCTGATCTCTCCTGGCACTTTCCATTTTTTTTCAATGATTTGAATGATTATTGATGATTTTTGGGTAGCTTGGAGAGCTCCTCGTGTGGATGTAAAATTTAAAGTGGCGCTAACGCTTATGAGCAAACAGTCACCTTATAACATAACCACCCATATTTGTTTTGAGCTTCAGGGGATTTTGGGGCTATGGAAAGCTGGGTCTAGCCCAAACAACTAAAGCCCGATAGAGAAAGGAGGTCGTGCATACGTGCTCATAACTCATGGAGTGTTATTATTCGGCCCCGCATTTCATCTCATGTGACCCGTGTAATATTAAAAATTATCCTAAAGGACAGAAATTGTGCTCTATTTATTTTTCAATCAAACTCAATAACCCAGCAGCTCTTTTCTCTTCTGTATTTTTACTTGCATGTTATAGGAGTCAAATGTTTTTATTTTCTGAAGCAAAATATTCCATTCATTCTATAGCGATTTGATTAGTAGTATAACACAATGTTAGCTTTTTCTTAAAATTTTTTTTATTTCCTTTTCATTCTAAAATATTGAATTTTAAAAATTTATGTGTCCAAAAAACTCTCTAATAGACACTTACAGAATAGATGTTCTTTTTTTTAAAAAAAATGAAATAATGGATGATAGACTTGCATCTAAGTGCGTTGATACAATCATTTAAAAGACAAAAAAGATAGCTATGACAGACATAAGAAAATTTAGAAGTAGATGATGAATCAAGGAAAAAAAAAGGGTCTGGTGAGACGACGATAATTTTAAAAACTAATGGGGTATAAACTTTTAAAGATAAGAGGATAATTTTTGGGACATCAGTTTCTGTAATCTCAAACTAGCGCTATATAATAAGGTGGAAAAAATTTAAATCACTTGGGCTTAACCCAAGTGGAAAGAGCCCCTCTCTCACAAATGTGAGGGAATAGGTTCGAGCCCCCGCAGGTACATTACAGAGATTTAATTTAAATTTTTTTCCTCGGAGTTTGAGTAAATGCAGTCTTTCTCCTTGAACGGGAGTTGACGTCCTTTGAATATTTGAAAGGGAGGCGCCATATCAGAATTGATGTAAACAGGTGTCAATATCTGTATGATTATAAATATTATGAGTAATAGTTTCCTAAAAAAAATGTATAAAAAGTTTAATTGACTAATTATACATTACCCTAAAAGTTTTGGGCTATTTCTATAAATTTTTTAAATATCTAGCCCATTTTATCATGGATTCTAATGCTTGAATTTATTATGAGCGATTATATAATCACAAACTCTTGTATAAATTTATTTGTACAAATTAATTTGATATTAATTTGTTGGTTGAATAAAATATAAAATAATAAAAATAAATCATGTGGACCAATTTAATCATGCCATATTAATTTGTACAAAAAAATTTTATATAAAAGTTTGTAGTTATCTTATTACTCATTTATTATTATGAGTTAAACTACAGATAAAATCTATTCAACCTCTTGCTATATATTTATATTTTTATCAGTAACTGATATTACTTAAAAAGACAGTTATAATTAATAAAACTCGCTTATAATGAAAACTCTTGACACCTTTGTATGTCTTCAAAACTTAAATCATAGTCTATTTAACGCGTGGAAGAAATTAATAGGACGTGAGAGATTTTCAAATCGATAGAAATAGGGAAAAGCGAACATCCACATACTAATAAAATCTAAATACTAACTTACTAAGACTAGTAGTTTATGCTGGCGCTGGGGTTGAAAAAAAAAAAAAATGGTTTGGCTACAAAAAGAATGAGCAGTAACAATTTCGTTACCATGGCGCTATTACTGGGGTTTTAACGATAGATATGGATTTTTTTTTTAAATAATAAATAAGTTGGGTGTTATAAACATTGTATAATATGTTTAAGAGCTATTTAGTGGAGTGTTAATATTTTCACTCCATTATTATTCTAATAAACTCTAACTCTCCTTTTTAATGCTTCTACAATTTCTCATTTAGGGATCCTAATTCTAGATTAGAGTAGAAGATTGACCGTTTTATTGAATGACATTGAAATTTAACAAGTTTGGTTGAATTTTATGATGGCAAAACAAATGAAAGATTAAAAAAAGAGTGAGAGTGCACATATATAACACACACAATGTGTGATAGTGCGAATACAAAGGCGATGAAATTCCTTTTTTTTTCTTTTTTAACATAACAAAAAGTGATAATTCAATTCAATTTTTATTTATGTGAGCGAGGTTGAACTCCATATCTTCACCAAATAAATTAAGCGATATTATTGATACACATACAGTATAATTCTTAATTTTCAACCCAGCAAATCTTCCGCATAAAAGAACCCTGTTGGTACCAATAAAGTGTTGGCTCCATTGGTAATGGAGTCCCCTTAAGTGGCATTGATCGAGTTCTTTCCTCGGTTCAGTCGCGGGAAGTCGCGCTGTTGGGAGAACCCACGCTACCGGTTGCGGAGACTTTAGTCGAGCCACAGACGAGGGCAAAGATCCCCATGATTAGGCCTCTACCTGAATCGCCGTGGATAAGACCAACAAAAAAAAAAAAACCCTCGTCGGTCCAAAATTAGCATATAATCCAATGCACAACAAACATAAAAAATAAGAAGAAGAAGAAGGAGAAGCAAATAAACTAATGGAAGGACCAAGTTTTTGCAAATGTCAAACCGATCGCCGTCTACGTGTGAACATTAAGCGAAAACTTATACGAGGAGTGAGTCAACAACACTGCAACGTGCACAAACAGACACAACTTTCAACGAACTACCATCCTAAAATTCCCACTTCCACCCCCCCCACAATCTTAGGCTTGGTTGTCGCCTAAAATTCCATTGGTGACCTTCACGTTTTCTTCTCCATTCCATTCGCTCCTCTTTTATTGCGCGTCGCCACACACTCATTTTCTCACTTTTAGCCTATTAGAAATTCTCCCAACATAACTAACTAACCAATTAACTAACCAACCCGCCCCCTACTCTATGATCTATTCAACACTTCAACGACCCACCACAAAAAAGCTACCAACAATAATTCAAATCCAAAACACCCTGTTCCTTTTTTAAAAAAATTTTTTCTTCTTTTTCCTTTTCCAGTCTTTTTGCTCTCTTTTGTTTGACAAAAAAACAATTCTTGCCTTTCTTGACACTCATTGCTCAATTCGTTTCATAGATATAAATATTTTTTTTCTTTCTTTTTTGTTCATTCATTAACACAAAGGATAAAGGGGCACTAATTGGTAACATTCTTCGTTTGCTGGGTCTGTTTTGTTTTTTTTTTTGTTTTCATTTTCTTTTTTCAGTAAAGAAATTTTGGTGAGTTTGGGGGGGTTCAAAGAGTTGATGAATTGTTGATGTCTCTGGCTGTTGGAGCTGTGTCAAGTTCCAAAAACATGGTTGATGAGAAGAGGGAGGAAGGTGAGAATAGTAATGTTGCCGTGGGAGCAGCAGAACCAGCAAATCTTCAAGAAGAACAGAGGACCAGCAGATATGTGGCCGTGAGTGAAACTGACGAAGAGGATGACGACGACAGGGAGCAAGACATCCAGTTGGGTCCTCAGTACACTCTTAAAGAGCAGATTGAAAAGGATAAGGTTTGTTTTACTTAACATTCTACATCTTTTTGCTGCGTACAAATTTTGTTGATGAGCTTTATGAGTTCGTATATAGGATGACGAGAGCTTGAGGAAGTGGAAGGAGCAGCTCCTCGGAAGTGTTGATTTTGACAACATTGGAGGTATTAATGTTTCTTCTGGTTATGTTTTATATCCTTTTTTGTTAGAATTTGTTTTTACTTTTTAATTTTGTTTTGATATATATTTTTTTTTTCATTTTCATGTTGACTGTCTATAACACTAATGGTATCTATCGAGGGGTGCTAAAAGATATGAAAGTTTAAGGCTCTCTTTACACTAGATAATATTAATCTCTTTGGTTTGTTTGATGACAATAAATCTTAATCCTTTGAGCAATTGAGGACCGTCCTAACCTTTGTTCAATATGTTCATTGCTTCGTTACATGTCACATTAGAAGACATATCATTAGATGGGGGGATATGCGCATCTCTTGAGTTTTTCTGTTCTGTACTCAATCTCATTTGTATGAATTATATCCATTGAACTGAACTTGTCCTAATGCTTTCTCTCTAAGAAACTAAAGCTTAACCAACCTCACTGCTATCAGCCCATTTAATGTGGTTTTGGTTTTCCCTTGACTTGATGCAGAAACTCTTGAACCTGAAGTGAGGATCCTTAGCCTCTCAATTGTTGCGCCCGGCAGAAATGACATTGTCCTTTCTGTTCCAGAGGATGGAAAACCCACAGGAAACTGGTTTACATTGAAAGAAGGTAGTAAATACAGCTTGAAATTCACATTCGAAGTCAGCAATAACATCGTATCTGGCCTTAAGTACACCAACACCGTTTGGAAAGCCGGTATCAAGGGTAAGTAAACCACCTATGCTCGAACTCATGCTAACATTTTTAATGTCATTCACTCGTATGTTTCGCTCACTACAAGTTTTATTTCAGTGGACAGCGCAAAACAGATGCTTGGAACCTTTAGTCCTCAGCCAGAGCCTTACATACATGAGATGCCCGAGGAGACGACCCCTTCAGGCATGTTTGCCAGAGGATCATATTCTGCAAGAACAAAGGTTAGATCAAATGGTCGAGTTCTTGTTTTCTGCAAGTACTATTCTTTATGGATCATTTGATATTTTTCCTTTATGTAACAAGTTGTTAGAATAGTCACATGCATTTTCCTGGAAAGTTTCACTTTTGGATTCATATGTAATGAAGTTGCTTAATTGATACATGAGTCAGAAATTTCACTTTTGAAACTATCTACCGTGATCTATTCTTGCTTTAAAGCTGCTTGATCAAATTGAAATAGCTTTCCCAGAAGACGTGAACAAGGCGCAAAATATGAGATTGTGACTCCCGGCATCACACGAGAGACGAATTCTATCATCTTCTATCTGTTATCTTGTATGTTACATGTGAAGTGCGACCCACCAATTCATTCGTTGCACATATTGTTGTTTGGCCATGACTTGGGGACCATTTTGCTGTTCGCCTTGTATGCTTTAATCTTTATTGCCTGATGAAGACTTGAGTTTGCTAGTTTTCTGATTTTTGTCTTTGTTCTGTGATGTACAACCAACTTGGTTTAGTTTCCAAGCAAACTGCTGACATAGCATGCCTAATGCAAATTAGAGTGCAATTACTTTTTTTTTTTTAAAAAAAAAATTTTGGTCTCAATTTTTGCAGTTTCTTGATGATGATAACAAGTGCTACTTGGAGATCAACTACTCCTTCGACATCAGAAGAGAATGGGCTGCTGTTTGAACGGAGATCTTCGCATGGCTTCATCATCCACTAGTTATTTTTTCTTATACCATTATTATGAGCACAAGATATTTCAATTCAGACCTATTAAATTATTGCTTTTGCAGCTAAATTAATCACTTCACCCTACTCGCGGCAACTTCCCTTGACAACGCGAATATGCCTTTGATTCCAGGGATGCATGCCTCGCCTCACTGTTGGATGCTTGTTTCTAACTTTCATTTCTTCATTCATTGAGAAGACTGTAAACTATTGCTATTAATCTAGGATTTATTAAGATGTTAGAAAGCAGTTCAGTTCACGAGTTTTCTTTTGTTTCAAGTAATTGGACCTGTTTTTTACGATTGTTTCGGCTGCTATGCTAAAAGTTTTCTATTAAATTTCTTTTCTGCAAACACTTTCAATTATGAGCTTAAGTTTCTTCAAAGCTATGTTGAGCACAAGACGATATTAATAAATACCATGTTGCTTGCAGGTGTTTTGTTTTTGTTTTTTTTTTCCCTTTTTTTGGTTGTCAAATAATCCCTAATGCAACAAGCCTTTAAAATTCTTGGACTATGACCACAAAATTGCTGCCATTAAAACCTTGGATAGCCCAAGAGATGAAAAGAACCCAGTCTCCAACATGAGCTCATACAAGTTTGAGGAGTCAAGAGACTAAATAATAAGACCCAACAAATTAAATGGGTAATGAAATTACCAGCTTGACAGGACAATGTCAGCTGCAAGCCTCGCTTGATAGTAACAGTAATCCCTCATCTTATTCAACCCCTTTTATTTCCTCTTGCTTTATATTGATATGTGCAGAGAAATATCAATACAACCTTCTCTTCAGCCAGTATCTTTATATGATTGTGGTGTTACATTGATAACACAGCTAAAATGTTTTCCGTAACCTATAACGTCACACTTATATATAATCTATGTTTATTAGTATAAGATGACTAACGATGCATTGCTCTTATTACTGATTTCATGGAGAAATTTCAAGATATTTAGAACAGAAAATAAACCATATGTAAAACTTGGCTTGACCCATGTTAGATTAAATCTTTAATTTACTGTTTTAACCATGATTAGCCCTTTAATAAAAAAACGAAGTGGACGTTGACTAATGTGAAGAGACACTCAAACCCACCCGACACAAGTGATTAATCTGTTTCCTTAAGAAAACATCATCATTAGTAAAATAAATTGACTTGGTGTTGATTAATTTAAACAAGGTTCATATGACAAAATGCCCAATCTTAACCACCAAATCCATCGTATTTGATGACATTGCCGTTGCACCTTCCCATGCCTAAATGACAATTCTCACCTCCCCAAATCAATGTTAATGTTGTTATGTGATTAATAAATGTAATCTTAACTTAATTTGACCGCATACTCCGTTGAACTTCACGTGCAGCTTCTATGAAATTTGGCTTTCGGTCACTCCATTTATATGATGGGTGAAGCTTTTAGTGGCTCCAAGCCTCCAAATATTATTAAAATATTACCAATTTTAGAATAAGGTATTTCTAATGCATGATATTTAATTTTTTATCTTTCGAACTAAGTGGCTGGATTGTTTGAAGTGAGTTTGTCTTTAACACCATCATTAGATTCTTACGTAGTAGTTTAAGCTTTGAAATAAATAATACGAATATCTTTAATGTAGAATTAAAGTTAAGTTTTGTGTTCAATCTCCACATATTATATTAAATTTGATCCACATGTTATGTTTGATTCAGTAATTTATTTATCCTAATTTTATTTTGTCTCCTTAAACCAAGTTTTACCTGAGAAACATGTCAAAAGTTATCTTTAATTCTATTATTAGGCTCTTACTTAATTGTTTAAGCCTAATTTCCATAAAAAGAAATTGTTTGCGAGCGTAGAAAAGGGCTTAAAATCGATGAATTCATACTGAAATGATTTTTGTTTGTCACTTTCATACTTTATGTGCTCTGAATTAAATGAATGAAAAGTTAGGATTCCCACCAAATCGACATGAAACTTGATTTAGTGTATAAAATCTGTTAAATCAAGACATAAAGGTGATTTGATTATTATCAAGCCAGAAAGAGAGAAATAAATTTAAAAGAATATTTTAAATTATCAAAACTCTCAAATCACATCTTATAATAATATAATTCATGAATTATCTATAACTATAACATAAACAAGGGATTTGGTAAAGTGAGTGTCGGCGAGAGTAAAACACAAGGAAACGATGTCGTTTACCGTGATTGCTGAAGTAAGCGATTTTGAGGTGGCGGGTACGCGCGTTTGGCGCCGCACCCCTGGAGAACAACAGGTGGCATCAGCTTTTTGTGGGATTCACACAGGTCACAGGGCTATGCTCGTTGGCCCAAAATCTTGGTCGGCCCCATCATGGCCCACTTCTCAACAAATTCTCGGCCTACGATATTTTCATGATATTTTGTTTTTACCCTTTATAATATGGCTCTGGTGAATTTAATTATTTTCATGATATTTTGTTTTTCAACATTTGTATTTTGGGTATAGTGAATTTATTTATTTATTTATAAAAGGAAAGGAGGTAGAGGTTGGAGAAAGTCTAAATTTATTTTTTTAACCTCTTATTTCTCCAACATTTAAATTCAGCAATTCATTAAATAAAGATGCTATTATTTTAAAAAATTTAGTAAATCATATAACAATATTATATATTAAGTGATCATTTATCTTATCATTTAAAATCACACAGTTAATAATGTGAGCGTTACTTATCATTTTAGGTGGAATATAAATTTTATATCTCAATTTTCTAACCATAACTTTACTTTTTTTTTGTTCGGCATAAACAAATGTCTTTATTTTATAGAATAAAATTTTCAAGATCAGTTCTATTTAGTAAGCTGTAAAATTCCATGGGCACGCATTGGCACGTGAGCAACGTACGCCCTATCGGTGTGACAAAATTTATTATGATAAATTGAAGTGGGATTATTGTTATCCTAAAGAATGACATTTCCATGATTAGGTAGTTTTAGCAAGCCGTAAATATATCACGCGCCCATGTTGGCACTTATCATGCTATGGCCAAATTTATCATGATAAATTGAGTGGAAATTGGACAATGATGTTATAGATTGCCACTGTGCAAGAGTTGGTGTCTCAGGGACTTTAAAAAAAATAATTAGTTGACGAGTGATTAAGAAAGGCCACCCCACATGGACCACTTTTCTTCAAAGCAATTCCACTAAAGAACTTCTCCAAAAAAAAAAGAAAAAAAAGGCACTAAAGAAACCCTTAAAATGTTTTTTGTGTTTGCTCCAAGCAGGTAAATTCCGAAGATTGGAAACTTTTCTTTGTCATCTTCCATGTGACAGATTTAAGACGCTACCACTAAATTTTATGTTAGGACTGTGTAATTTTGTACGGTAATTGTAAACCACCTACTCTTTTCACTGTCTCTTACTTTCCTTTTAACCTTCATCTCACAGTTCCCCACCACCAGCTGGTGCCATCCCCAATCACGACTCTGTAGTATTATTATTTTACTAGTAAATGTAAAAATCAAATCTTTATATAGTGTCAATGCATTTCATTTTTTTTTGCAGCTGCACTAACATCACCATTTCTCACTCTCTCTCTCCCGGCCTCTCTCTCTGAATTCCACTTGGTCAGGTCAGTGTCTGCTCTCATTGTAATTGTTTTGCTTCACTTTTGGGTTCCAATTTATGATTTTGCACTCCATGTAGCTCGGAATTGCTTAGCTCTTCTGGGTTTGTTTTGCTTGGTTGATCTGGGATTCTAGATCTGTTCTTGTGCCCCATTCTTGACGTACATTGTGTGATTTTTCCCTTGGGTTTGACAAGACATGATCAAATTTGTAGCTCAAAATTTGATTTTGATCTGTGTTTTGGAGTAAAGTTTTGATCTTTTGGTGATTTGTTCTGCTTGGAATCGTATATCTGCTTTTGCATGTGCTTCAAATGTTTGCTTGGTCTCCACATGTCAGTTTCACTTTCTTGCAGCGTCTGTTTCAGTGGGATGAGTTGTTCAAGATCTGACTTTCTGTTATATCTTTGTAGAGGTTTGGTGAGCTGGGTTTTTCAGAAAGTTGTTTGTGGGTTACGGCGTGTGGATTTTTATTGTCTTTCTAGACATTGGGGCTTTTAGATTTTAGATTTAAGTGTTAAAATTTGACAGACACTTACATTGTGGTTCAATAAGATTTGATCACAGGCTCTTGTGCTGATAGGCTAAGATCTAGCAGTTGATTGATTCTGGTTTTTGCAGGAATTTGGAGAGTTTGGTCAACTTAGAGAGCAACATAAAACTTCATGGAAAAAATGGAAGTTTCCACGGCTCTGATGATTAGTGCACTATTGCTTTTGTGCTCTTCGGCTAATGCTCAGAAAGCTGCTAGCCCTCCTACATCCAGTCCAACTCCGGCCCCAGCACCCGCGCCTGAACATGTCAACCTCACTGATTTACTCTCTGTAGCTGGCCCATTCCACACGTTCCTCAATTACCTTGAGTCCACTAAAGTGATTGAGACCTTCCAAAACCAAGCCAACAATACTGACGAAGGCATTACCATCTTTGTGCCAAAAGATGATGCCTTCAAGTCTCTCAAGAAACCTTCTTTAGCCAATCTCACACAGGATCAGCTTAAGCAGCTTTGTCTATTCCATGCCTTGCCACATTACTACTCATTGGCTGATTTCAAGAACCTTAGCCAAACGAGCCCTGTTAGCACATATGCTGGTGGAGATTACAAATTGAACTTCACTGATGTTTCGGGGGCTGTCCATATTGATTCAGGATGGTCTAGAACTAAAATTAGCAGCAGCGTGCATTCAACTGACCCTGTTGCCTTGTACCAAGTTGATAAAGTCCTTCTCCCAGAAGCAATCTTTGGTACCGACATTCCCCCAATGCCTGCACCGGCACCGGCTCCTGATGTCGCACCGACTGCTGACGCTCCATCTGTAGTAAGCGATGGTGGCTCTGCTTCTCCAAAATCTTCACCAGGAACAAATTCTTCTCACAGGAACGTCAACTGGGGTATTTGCAGTCAGCTGATTTTGG
The DNA here is from genome assembly GCA_030444775.1 of Atalantia buxifolia. NCBI lineage: Eukaryota > Viridiplantae > Streptophyta > Magnoliopsida > Sapindales > Rutaceae > Atalantia > Atalantia buxifolia. Next base: position 12,420,573 of record CM059832.1, read on the forward strand.
CGGTCTCAGGTTTGATGGTCTTGTTCTTGTAAGAGAAAAGAGGATTCCTATCGAGTCTCTAATTTATGTTACAAGGATATATCTGGATGTGGTTCATTTGCTTTGATTTTTAAACGATTTTTTTATTACATAATGTGATTGAAACTATGTATCAGAATGTGAGTTATTGTGTTACTATTTCTTCATTATTCAAATTAATTGTCAGCTGTATGATCTCTTTTGATTTATACTTGGAACAAACTCTCATGTACGCAACTTTTTTTTTTTTTGTGTTTAATCTTTCCTGCCCTGGCGGTTTTTGATTAGTGGAGCTTTTACTAGCCCTTCATGATAATATTGATTATGCTTCAAAAGACTAAAGATAAATGATCCCTTTAAAAGAGCAATCCAACATATGAAAGTGGGAAAAGCACTTGGCAATGACTCAAAAAGACTGTTCCATAATCCATTTATCTATTTAACAAACAAAATTAAGTGCAATTTCCCAAGAAACTTGGCAGGAAAAGGACGTGCAAATCACACAAAACAGCTTTAAACACCGAGGCAAGCAAAACAAAACTCATGTAGCAAGTTAGTGAACATGCTAAAACATTCGAGGGAAGTTTAAAATTTGAATGCGGCGAGATGAAGGAAATGCTAAGAATGATGCAGAAAGAAAACAAATGCTATGAGATGAAGGAAATGCTATTAAAAGTTTGAAGCATTAGGGCATCATTAGGGAGTCACCTTCCAGTAATCATCAAAACTACTCATAACATGGACCATCTAGTGAGTCACCGAGCCACACCTACAGAACAAATGTTTTCACGAGTTTGGCATATAGGTCCCCATCCGAATTTTTAAAGATTAGATGAGGTTGCCTGGTGATTGTAATCTTTCATTAATCCATTTGTTAACTATAACATTTGCGAACAACAACCAGCCGGCCTATTAGCTCAGTTGGTTAGAGCGTCGTGCTAATAACGCGAAGGTCGCAGGTTCGAGACCTGCATGGGCCAAAATCAATTTTTGACAATAATTATTTTTACCCCCCTGATTGGGCCTATAAACGGCCTTAATATTAATTGGGCTTGGAAACCCAGTTTGTTGCGATCTCTTCTCTTGCCTCCATTTTTGCTTTGGTTTCATGCTATTCAATGAAGCTTTGTGCCTCCATTATGAGGCATTGAGACATTTTGCGCAAGAATCTATAAGCCACCTAACAACATTTTTAAAAAACTCTTCTAATAAAATTTAATTATTTATTTAAAAATTTATATTAATATTTAAAATTTAAAAGACACTCTAATTAAATTTTTTCAAATAAAAAATAAGTCTTTATCTTTAATTTTATAGAATTACTTTCTCATTCTTTAATTTATATTTTATTATTTTTTATTTTAGAGAAAGAAAAATACTTTAATTACTATTTATATTTCTTTTAAAAAATCTTTATTTGATTAAAATAATATTAACTTATTTTTATTTGAAGAATTTTTTAGAGAATAACATATTTTTTCACTCTCTTTTTTACTATATAGAAAAGTAAATAAATATTTAAAGAATAAAATTAGGGTCCAACTATGTTATTACTGTTGTAACATACCACTTTTTTTTGTCTTTTCCTAATACACCATTAGATTTAACTGCAATGGATGAGATATTTCTCTTGGGTTATTAATATTACACTGCCTAATGTTTGCTACAGAATCACAAAAGTAACAAAGTTTAAAATATTGACACATAAGTCCATAAATTTACAATTTATTATTCAATAATATTCGAACATTTTAATTATATTAAAATATAATTAAATAATGTATTACTTAATTATATTATAACATTTAATAAGTAAAAAATGATTATTATTTAAAAATTTAATATAACTAATAATAAATACTTAAATAATATATAAAAATAAAAATATAATATAACATTACGTTATTTAATTATATTATAATAAGTAGTATATAAAAATTAATTATTTTTAAATATTTAATATAACAAATAATAAATACTTAAATATTAATAAATTTGAATAATATTAACTTAAAATTAATAGTAATCTAAAACAATGATATAAAATATTATTACATACACTACAATTCATATTACACCAAACATGATATTGTATTACAGTTTAATACACTTTAATGACATACATCGTAATATAATGCAACTAACGCAATACAATATATTGTGTCAAATGACCTAGTTAATTTCACCAATAAATTGATTTATTCTTATATTTGAATTAATATATTTAAATCAATATGCTTTCTTATTAATTAATTAATTTAATATATAGTAAAACCGTGTATTAATTACAAACCATATTTTATGATAAATATGAGTATGAATTTGATCTCTTGTTCTTTATTTGTAGTTAATAATTTTTTTCATAATACTTATTCAATATATAGTAAATTATTTCAATATGCAATAAAATATATTAATTTACCAATTAATAATTTTTTAATTGTTTAATAAGAAGGTATCAAAAAGTGAGGGGGAGGTGGCAACTTATTCGTCGTTTATTCTTATATCAACAAGCTTGATGAATAAATTTATAAGCTTTTACTAAGAATTTGGAGATAAAGCCGTTTTATACTCCACACTTATTTGAGAACCTTTTTCACATTTCGTATTCGATAAATTTGAATTAGTGATAGAATTTAATTACTAATTACTAGAGATATGAAACTGTAGCTAGTGGGCATGTAAAAAATTCAATCAATTTTTTATATCATTTTATTTAATTAATTTAGTACAAATAAAAATTTAGTTTTATCAAGGATATATTTGGCATTTAAGTAAGTGCATAGACTAAATTTTCATTTTAAAATGATGATGGGTGTGTGATTTAATAATAAAAAATACCCTCACCTTTTGATTTAAATTTAAAAAATAAAAAAAAGTAGGGCTAATGAGTTAAAATTTACAATTATCTGATTGTTTTCTAATTTTAGAATAAAATAGAGATTATAATGTAATTAATTTAAAAAAATAAAAAAGTGTGGTATGTTACGTCTGTGGTAACGTAGCAGGATTCATAAAATTAATAAAGTATTTTAGAGATAATCTGAATGAAGCTTTTGTCTAATTATGATTAATAGTTCTTATTTATTTCCTAATTTAAAGAACTCGTCGAAAAATGTCAACCACGTCTACTGCAACTTTGTATGAGAATACGAGGGTCCTCTTTTCTTAATGAATCACATAAATGAATTTGACAATTGACGTACACCGCCCGCCGCCGACTACTGCCGGCTGTCGTTACTACCAAACCCATTAATCAAAATTTTAATCAATCAAATCATATTTTATGCATTAAAGTTGTCTAAATTCATAAAAAAGTGTTCTTTAAAAGAAAAAAAAAAGGAATTGTAAAGTTTGGCCGTCTTTTTTCTTTTTTTTTTTTAAATTGATATTATCATTAAAAATATGTCAGAGTAGCTTATTACTACTTTAATCTATTTATCATGTTATAAAATTTGTTGTACCTAAAAGCTTAAGCCCATAATACAAGTTATGAATTTTGTAATATGAACATTTATAATGTGATAAAAGAGCATTAAACTTGAGACAATTCATGAAAAAACACCTTAGCTAATAACAACACGCTCGAATTTGCTAAATCATTTAAATGTTTAATAGAAGACCGTGTGTATTTGGTTAAAAAAAATTGATATTTTGATTTCATCTAATTTTATAACCATAAAAATATATATATTTTTTAAAAGAAACTACAAATAAAATTATCTTTCAAAATAGATCCTCAAAATAGTAAATAACCAATAATAATGAAAATAAGAAGTTGCATTAAACATGCAAGGAGAGACATTCGACGATGTAAAATAAGAAAACAGAGAGGCTTTCTTTCTTTGTACGTGCATTTTTTTCTATTTCACTTCCTGCGTCTTCGCGCGGGTCCTCGGACCAACACGCTTTTCTCTCCTTCATTCAATCACTCAATTTTTCTTTTCCATTAAACATTCAACTCTCTAAAAATATTTCTCTCTTTCTCTTTCTTTCACTCAAATTAAAAAAAAAAAAATGAATGGAATTGAATGAGAGCGTCATTTGATCATCTTAGCTCTTGTACGTGCACGTTTGTTTCACCGAGGTTAGTTATTTTTCCTTCAAATCTTGATCGAGTTATTGTTTTCTCAAATGGTTATCGTTTGTTTTTACATTTTTGCTTTTGCTTTTGTCTTTTTATTCAATTGTCCATATAACGATGATACGAAAACAACATGGTGATAATTTTTTTTTGGTTTCTGCATGCATTAGTTTATTTTTTGGTCTTTCTTATGTATCTATGTTGATGTTCATTTTGATACTAGCATTCAGTTTTCTTATAGGTCGATAGGAATTTAGACAAAACAAGGCCAAAATGGCTGGTTTTGTGGGTGTACTTGTATCTGATCCATGGCTTCAGAGCCAGTTCACTCAAGTTGAGCTACGCACTCTCAAATCCAAGGTGACTTTTTTCATTTATTTTTGGGTTGTAATTGTTTATTTGTTGTGAATGTTTATTGACAATTTTTTTTTTTTTTCAAATGTTTTTGTAGTTTATTTCTACCAGAAGTCAGTCGGGTCGTGTCACAGTTGGTGATTTGCCGCCTCTTTTTGCAAAGTTGAAGGCTTTCTCTGAAATGTTTAAGGAGAACGAGATTAAGGCTATCATGGGAGAGTCACATACCAACATGGAGGATGAAGTTGATTTTGAATCTTACCTTCGGGTGAGTCTTTGTTCATTCTAATGAGGAATTAACTAACATTTTGCTTCTTGTTTTGGATTATATGGTGTTTGGATTCTAGTTTCTTGGTGCTAGAATTTAAGGAATGGGGGTGCTGGTTGATTCAACTCGTAAAACATCACCAAGTTGGGGAGCAGATATGTTTACATTTGTAGCTTTGCAAGATTGGAAAATCAAGATGTTTCTAGTTAGATACATTTTGTTTGGAGAGTCTTTTTGAATTTTATATGAGTGTCACTATGTTATACGGGTTTATTACGTTTTTGATGTTTCTCATATTTGGCTGGTGCGTTTCTGGTTATAATGAAATGGAAGGATATAAGCTATATGTGGGATTTTGCTCATTGGCAGGCATATTTGAATTTGCAAGCCCGAGCAGCAGCAAAATCAGGAGGTTCAAAGAATTCTTCTTCATTTCTCAAGGCTGCAACTACTATTGTTCACCATGCTATTAACGAATCTGAAAAGGCTTCCTATGTTGCCCACATTAATAGCTTCCTCGGTGAAGATCCATTCTTGTCAAAGTATCTTCCCATTAATCCTTCCACGAATGCTTTATTTGACCTTGCTAAAGATGGAGTTCTGCTTTGGTAGATGCACTGAACCCACCAGAAAATTTCTTTTCTTATGAGTGGTAATATATTTTTTACGCTTATTAATTATTTGTTATTGTTGTATGCAGCAAGCTTATCAATGTAGCTGTCCCTGGGACCATTGATGAGCGAGCTATTAACACAAAACGAGTCCTTAACCCATGGGAGAGGAATGAGAACCATACCCTTTGCCTCAATTCTGCAAAGGCTATTGGCTGCACGGTGGTTAATATTGGTACACAGGACCTAGTTGAAGGAAGAGTAAGTTGAGCTCATTCCAGCTATTATGGGGATCTGGATATCATATTTTCCATTTGGTTTGAACTTTCCTCAAGGTTTTGATTTTATACTTTGATCTCTTTATATTTTGTAGCCCCATCTATTACTTGGATTGATTTCTCAAATAATTAAGGTATTCGACTTCAACTTCTTCCCTTGTATATGTCCATTTAATTCTATAGAACACTAAAAATTGTGATAGAATCTTGTTTTGAATTGTGAGATTATAAGTCAGGTTATCAGTGACTGCAATTATTGATGGTGTTGCATTTTCATATGGTGTCGAAATCAGATTCAACTATTAGCCGATCTCAATCTGAAGAAAACTCCTCAACTAGTGGAATTGGTAGATGACAACAATGTAATGACAGTTTCTTTAGTTTTCTACTTCCAATAATTTGAACTTATGGGTGGCTGCTAGTTATGCTGTTGGATTCAGCAAAGATGAAATAATTTTTTTGGCCAACGATCTTTATAAACCTTGCAGGATGTTGAGGAGCTTTTGGGTTTGCCACCTGAAAAAGTTCTGCTGAAATGGATGAATTTTCATCTTAAGAAAGCTGGTTATGAAAAGCAAGTTACAAATTTTTCTTCTGATTTGAAGGTAAATAAGTAATTTATTTACGAAAATTCACTCTATATTAAGTATACTTAATTGCGGTATTAATTTCACTGCTGGGCTAGATTTGGTGATGAACCAAGCTTTTTGGTTGAATGGATTAATGTATTCTTTTTGTCAAGAAAACCATAAAATTATGATCTCATTAATTAAATTATCATCATAGACAGAAACATCCCTTAGTTCTGTGCCCTAAATACCCAACATGTGAACAGAAAACCTATAAAAATAGTATTGTATTTTGTTATGATGCCTCAATCAATATTCTAAACAATAGTAGTATCAAGGATGAAACATAGGTGTCCTTATTATTCAGCAGGAAGTCAAATACCTGGGAAACTGCTTTTGAATTGCAACATTCTCTTGCTCTGCTCATGACATAATCTTAAACTTTTGCAGGATGGGGAGGCTTATGCTCACCTGCTTAATGCCCTTGCACCAGAACATTGTAGCCCTGCCACCTTTGATACAAAAGATCCCACAGAGAGGGCAAGCAAGGTCATTGAGCAGGCAGAGAAAATGGATTGCAAGAGATATCTCACTCCAAAGGATATCGTTGAGGGTTCACCCAATCTTAATCTTGCTTTTGTTGCCCACATATTCCAGCACAGGTGAGCTGCGAGCAACAATGTTTTCATGTACCTTATACGTGAAGGCATTCCAGTTCATTTGTTCTTTACCTTTGTTTCGATTTCAAATTTTGCGTATGAGTAATTAAGAGTTAAAATGTTCAATCATATGGTTCTTAGCTTCCCACTGTTCATTTGCATTGATTTTCCCAAGCTTCCTAGTGATAGCTGATATTTGGCTGCAGTAGTTTTCTCATGGTATAATACTAGCTGCTTTCATGTGTGAAAATGCAAACTGCAGCTTGCTGTTTAATTATAGTTTCTGCAGTCTGTGTTAAAAGCATGTGTTACCCTTGCAGGAATGGGTTATCAATGGATAGCAACAAGATTTCCTTTGCCGAGATGATGACAGATGATGCTCAAACTTCTCGGGAAGAGAGATGCTTCCGACTGTGGATTAACAGTCTTGGAACTGCTACATATGTCAATAATGTATTTGAGGATGTCAGAAATGGGTGAGGATTTTCTTTACTTTCTCAATAGTTTAACATTCAGTTGAAATTTGAAGTTTACAACTTCTGCATGCAGATGGGTTCTTTTAGAGGTTCTTGACAAAGTTTCACCTGGATCAGTCAGCTGGAAGCAGGCAACTAAGCCTCCCATAAAGATGCCATTCAGAAAAGTTGAGAATTGTAACCAAGTCGTGAAAATTGGGAAGGAGCTAAATTTCTCCCTTGTAAATGTTGCTGGGAATGATATAGTGCAAGGAAACAAGAAGTTAATACTGGGTAAGTCTTCCACTTATACATTCCATTGGAAAATGGCGCCCTCCATGAAAAAAATAATTGGATGTTTACTTGTTCTTCCAAAATTATTTGCTGAGACTACTGTGTTGAATGAATACCGAAAAATGTTTGAATCTTCATTTTTCTTCCTCAGCATTTTTATGGCAACTGATGAGGTTTACCATGCTCCAACTCCTGAAAAACCTGAGAACTCACTCCCAGGGCAAAGAGATTACTGATACTGACATTCTAAACTGGGCAAACAGAAAGGTGAAGAAAGCTAATAGAACCTCTCAGATTGAGAGCTTCAAGGTAACCAAGTGCCTAATGACCTTATTTCATGATTGGATTCCACCTCTATTTCATGATTGATTGTTTGGCTTTTGGTATGAACATTCTAATTCTAGGATAAGAACCTGTCAAATGGGATTTTCTTCATTGAGCTTCTTAGTGCGGTGGAGCCGAGGGTGGTTAACTGGAGTCTTGTAACAAAAGGAGAAACCGGTATGCCATTATCTTAAAATTTTTGTACAGAGTTAGTTTTGATATTGACTGTAGACCTCGATGTTGAAGCGGTGCCACCCTTGAGCGTGAAATGGAAAACCTGCCAGGCCTGTCCCACCTTTTGCACTCTAGCAAGCATTAGACTGTAATAGAGATGCAGGAATATGCTCTATACCTATGTCACAGAGGAAAAACCTAATGTTCGATTTGATTGATGTTGCAGAGGAGGACAAGAAGTTGAATGCAACCTATATAATAAGTGTTGCGCGAAAGCTTGGGTGCTCCATTTTCCTGTTACCTGAGGACATTATGGAGGTAGGGTTATTTATGTCTACGTGATGGTAACCGCAACCACAATCTCATTTATATTATGAACTGATTGCTGCCAGTCAGAAAGTTCCAAATATATAGTAATTCAGTTTTATAGGTGCTTGTAGATTTTATCCTGACCATGTCTTTTTCCTAATGCAAGTTTTTGCTGATTTACTTGATGACTAGCTGAACTGGATTTAATCAATGCAATTTATAATTGAAATCAATTTTACGCAAAACTTGAATTGACTTCTAACCTGAATTATGTGCACTGTATTGCCAGGTAAACCAGAAGATGATCCTTATTTTAACTGCCAGTATTATGTATTGGAGTCTTCAACAGCAATCAGATGAGTCCGATGACAGTGGCATAGATGCCTCTTCAGCAGCATCGGGGGATGGTGAGATTGAAAGAACCCTGTCTGGTGACATTTCCAATTTGGCTATCAATGAAGCCGCTTCAGATCCTAATCCTATTGTCTCTTCACCGGTTGAGGTTGAAGAATGACCCCGATAAAGAATGAACCCATATTTCACCTTGTTAATTTTTGCCCATATTATATGATTTTCAACAGAAAGGGAACCAAGATCTCATTGCATTTGGCAAATATCCACACTGCTCCCCATGCAAAGTGCTTATTCTTATATGCTTGTAAACAACACAAGTCCTGTAAATTTTGCTTCTGTAATTAGAATTTGCCATGCCTAGGTTCATTCTTTCAAGGGGGAAAAAAATTACATTGATTACACTGAATAACGCGACGTGGGGTGAAGGGGATGGAGAAAGTTTTTAATACTTCATCCTTCACTTGGAATCAGATTTTTTGCAATACATAGAGCCCCTGTCCTTTTGAAAGTGGCGTTTCTCTATCCTACTTGCAGAGAATACTTTTAACTATTTTCTGAGTCAGATAATTTAGCTTGAAACTCTTCTCTTCGGGTGCCATTTGATATTTGCAAAATTCAATTGTACCGTTTGTCTCTAACAAAAGGCGGTTTGTCTCTAAGGACACATAGTAGATCCAGCATGAATCAACTGAAAAATCTTGATGAGAACTGGAAAACTCCCGTCATTGAAACTAAAAATCTTTCCTCAAAATAAATCAACCTGGCATCGAGCAACTCAAGTTACAAAAACTCAACTAAAGCACTCGGAGTCTTACACATTTTAAGTTCTGTGCGCGGTTATAAATTTGGCATACTGCAAAACAATCCCTTATTTATATATCTGGAAAAAGAATGTCTATAACTTACATTTTGAGTGTTTTCTAGTTCATTTGGAGTTAAGAAGAGGAAATAGAGACTCGTGAAATTCATGTCTGGTGGTCTTCACCATCAACACGGATCAGTTCAGATTTTTCATCCTTTGCAACTTGCATAAGCATCTCGAGGCGTTTATCAAACATCAATGCACTCTCGTCTCTCTTGTCAAGCTCAGCAGCCTCAGCTTCAAGCCATTTTTCTCTCAAATCATCAAGAAGATTTCCTTGGTCAACATTGATTATAGCTCCAGGAGCACTTGGAGCCGTTGTACGAAATGAAGAATCTCCAGATGGTGGAGGCAGCGTCAAAAGCATTGCTCGAAACTCACGTGTATCGGCAAATATCTCAAAATTACAGGCTATCACCTCCAAACAGTACTCTCTTATCTTAAAAGCTCCGTACCTACAGACGCAATTTCCATGTTAAAAAGGTCTGTAGTCACAACTGAGTCCATAATTACATTTGTATCAATTACAGGGAACAAGGATACTGCAACAATTTGGATATAAATGATCTAATATACAAGGAGATACAAAAGTACGCAGTCACATACATGAATGTACATTGAAAGGCAAAAGAAATCAAAAGCTGCTTCCCCAGCTTTATCCTTCTGCCTAGTAAGGCCGAATATGAAAGATACTATGAACATAATCAAGACTACCATGGAAAATAATTTAAATAGGTTCTTCTAGGAGAAACTGATCAGCCAACTAATATTTGGTATTCTCATACAGACTCTGGGTAATGATGGAAGAAAAGAATCCTAGAATTTCAAAAATAAAATATAAGTAATATAATAATCAGTGTTAATCAACAGTTGAAGTTCTAAGATAAAATGCCTTATTCGAGCGTTAACAAACCTATTGCATATCTATGCTTAAATTTGGAGGAAGGATTTTGGGATGGGGGAGACGTAATCGCAAAAATTTGTGGTCCACCACCCACAGGTTTATTAAAAGTTTTCCTAAGGTCAAACAAATTTGTTTTAAAAAGCCATAAAAGATTGAAAAAAAGAAGGAAAAAGAAAAACCAAGAGAATTGACAACGAAGAACAAACGATGGCAGCATACATGTCTGACAAAATAAGCCAATGGCACAATTCTGCAGGTGAGACCATTTCCAGGTGCTGCAACAGTACATCAGCCACGGCTCGCTTCAGAGGAAATAGTAAATATCTAGAAGCAGCATCAAACATTTCCTCTGCCTGCTCATCAGAAGGAACAAAGTTAGGCAAATTTGATCCTAAAGCTACAAGCCATGTTGACTGAACAACAGCATACCTGGTCGGGGTCTATATCCTTTAAACCATCAGTGTACCTGAACCAATCAATAAGGTGAATAAGTACCGTAACAGCATAGTTTAATTAAAAGAATATCAGATTTAAAGTGTCCCAGAAGCCATATTAGTTGGTTATGCAATGCAGAGCATGAGTAAAATGCTAATAGAGGCAGCATAGTTGGGATAACTGATATCCATAATGTTGCAATCCAGAAATCAAATCAAGACCATAGACAAATGTTTACATTAAGCTCAAGCTTTTGCAAACATAACCAACACAACACTTACATATACTCGATCATCTTCTCAAATGTTTCCTTGCTCAAATCATGCTCTTCAATACATGGAAGGATGTCACCGGGTAACCCTTCTTTCCCTTCATAAAAGTCCTTCATACGAGACAATCTTGCTTTAAAGTATTCCGACCTTGATGCTAAAACTACTTGATGGCAACGGAAAATCTTTTTATCAACTCTTACGCAAACATCAGCAAGATCATCCACATGTTCACTGATATGCATTGCCTCAACACTAGATGATAATTTACAAACGCCATTATCAAGATTGTGATCCATGTTGGACCTTGCTAAGGAAATTTGAAGGATCCGAAACAAGGCAGCAGGAAGCCGGTCCTCTTCAGGTAGTGCTGAGCCTTGTACGATGAACCGTTTTTGAGAGTTGTCTACATCTCTCAGTGCCTTATACTCTGCATATTTTTGATGAATCAATTCTTTCTCAAGAATCCTCTGCAAAGATTCACACTTGCACACCTTGCAAATTTTCACAAGATCCTCCATGTCATCCACTGCAATCTCTAGTCTATCAGAATAAAAGAAGTGGATGAGGCCATAGAGGGCAGGATAAGACAACTTTTCTCTAGAAAATCTGATTTCATTACGGTATCTCCAATCAGTTTCAAACTTTCTTCTAAAAAATACGGACCGAGCACTTAGAATGACTCTGTGAGCTTCAATGGGTCTACCTTGCACATAAAATACCACATCAGGGGGGAATGAATCGGAATTCGATGCCCCATTGGATGTAACACCTGCTCATAGTACCAGATGTCAGATTTTTACCAAAACAAGAAAAAAACAATTAAATGAACAAGAGCACATCCAATTTCTGATAATGGAACTACTAGCAACAAGTATCAAGTAAGTGGGTAGCTGGTAAACATTAGTTGCTAACTAAACTGTAGAAGCAAGCATACCAAATATTTTAGCAAAAAAACATATAAGTTACAAACATACTCTTTATGAATTAATTTGATCTGCATATCACTTCCTATTCTTTGGGTTTAGGGTTTATACAAATACTTAATCACTTGTTTTTGACTTTGTTCACAACATATGCGGGTAAACATTTCAGCATAAACTTTAAACACTAATAGCAAACAAGTGAAAACAGAACACATAAAAAATTTTCCTTCTTTTTCTTTATTTTATTATTTTTTATTTTTAAAAAGAGAGAGATATTTTTCTATGGTGACCGAGCAAAGCAAACCAATTAACCAAATGAGAATTGAAAATCGAACCAAAGAGCACATCCAATTTCTGATAATGGAACTACTAGCAACAAGTATCAAGCAAGTGGGTAGCTAGTAAACATTAGTTGCTAAATAAACTGTAGAAGCAAGCATACCAAATATTTTAGCAAAAAAACATATAAGTTACAAACATACTCTTTATGAATTAATTTGGTCTGCATATCACTTCCTATTCTTTGGGTTTAGGGTTTATACAAATACTTAATCACTTGTTTTTGACTTTGTTCACAACATATGCGGGTAAACATTTCAGCATAAACTTTAAACACTAAAAGCAAACAAGTGAAAACAGAACACATAAAAAATTTTCCTTCTTTTTCTTTATTTTATTATTTTTTATTTTTAAAAAGAGAGAGATATTTTTCTATGGTGACCGAGCAAAGCAAACCAATTAACCAAATGAGAATTGAAAATCGAACCAAAAAGCTTGCTAACAAAAAGAAAATTATGTATCACCTGAAATCCCCAAAACGACCTCGGCCTCCTCAAGAAACTGCCTATTAGCTCCACAGCCTAAGAAGGTGTCTCTCAACGCCGCCTGCAACGGTCCTAACGGCGGCGGCCTCGCTTCATACGCCTTCAAAAGCTTCCTCACCTTCAAATTAAGCGCGGCGTAGTGACACCTGTCGCCATCGAAAGTGTGCTCGGAACAAATCGCGCCGCTCTCCAGTAACATCCTGGCGGCATCGAGGTGTCCGGCGAGGCAGGCGTAGTAGAGCGCCACGGAGTCCCACTGGTCACGCGCGTTGACGTTGACTCCGGATTCAAGAAGGTACCTGAGCCGGTCGACGTCTCCGGCACGTGACGCCTCGAATACGTCGCCGTTGGGGACTTTCTTCAGCGGTACGGATGAGCTGAAGTCGGAGGCGTCGAGGTCGATCTCGTCAAGCTCCGCGTCGATAGTTGATTGACGGTTTGACGGCATTTTGGTAATAATTTGAAGTTTTGCGGGTGTTTAGTTTTGTTCATGATTGGTTGGGTTTAGTAAATAAGGGTTTAAGAGAAGGGGCATTTGCGATTCGTGGTGTTTCGGGGTTTTGTGCAGTGTGTGGATTCGGAGGATCAGGGAATGCAAAGGAGAGAGACAGAGACTGATAATCTGTACTCTGTAGGTGGCGGAGGGACATGTCGGTTCATATCAGCAGGGTATTTATGGGGAAATGGATTTTCCCGCAAATGAGGACATTGGACGTACTCATTCATTTGTTTTTTAATTTCTATTTTGATTGATTGATTTATTTATTTTTCTAATGATCGATGTTTGAAGGGTCTTATAATTTAACTATATGCTTAGGGGTTATGTATTCACCACATGTGGGATTATTAATTTTTGACTAATCTAAATTCGAGTTAGGTAAAATTATAAAGATGATAAAATTCTCTCAATAAATATTTAATACAGTTGTATTCTTAAATTTCGAACAAAAAACTTTATTTAAGTTAGAACAACCTTTTACCAGCTGATCTACACTCTTGTTGGTTGTATTCACGTTTGTTTTTTGAATGATTAGGACTGTTTGTAATATAAAAATTATTTTAAATACTCTAAATTTAATAAATATTTTATTATAAAAATATTTTGCTATAAGATAAAAATAAATAACATTTATTATAAAAATAATTTTTCTGAACACTAAAAAGACACATTCATTAATCAATGTACAATTCTCATTTTTCAATTCTTAGAACTTTTATTTCTAACATATTAAATCTAATCAAGATTTAGATTAATAATGATGAAATCAATATTTGTTTTAAGAAAAAATTGACTACAAATATGTGTAATGCTTTTTACTTTTTCAAATATGAGATATACAAAAGTATTGCAAAACATCTAATTTTGTTAATAAATAACATTTATTATAAAAATAACTTTTTTCTTCTTCATTCATCTTCTCCATTTTTAAGGTATTTATGGAATTTTTTTTAATTACATTCCATTGTAAGTTATTTTGAGAGTAAAATCTCATATTAAAATTAATTAATTAATTAATAACTAGGATTATGTTAAATAATTTTTTTATAGCTTGCCTGAATTATATTGTTGTAAGCATTTATTAAATCTCTTGAAATTGAGTGTATATAATAGTTTTATTGGTGTTTTAAGTGAATAAAGTTAATTAATTAAAGAGAGTATATAAGTGTATGAAATGAGGATTTTTTTTTTTTAAAAGTGTACAAAGTAAAATTTAATTTTTTAAATTAGTATATAAAATTATAAATGTATGAAGTAATAGAGTATTTAAAGTAACTTTTAGATTACAATTGACTCCTTTGTTTTTTAAAATAAGATTTTTAGCATAAATTTTGTATATTTTTGTTTTGATATATACAAGTAAATATAAATCATACATAATTAACCTTTTTTTTTCAAACGAAGGAAATTATGTTTTTGAGCATGTTATATATACATATGAAATCTATATGGATTATAATTTTTTTTAATGAAGTAATATTCCTGTGTTTTTATTCTAATTCTCATTAATTGGATAATCAATTGCAAGATTTATGAAATTACTTGTTGCTCCATCATACCTTTCAACGGATTGATATCTTCTCATTGTAAAAGTTGAGGATTGATATCTTCTCACTTGTAAAAGTTGAGATGCTACTTAAAAATTAAGAAGTATAGTACATAATCATATAATTATAGCAAAGGGATTAATCAAACTTAACATAAATCTAAGCCCATCCAAATCCAATACCAACAAATCGACTGACTTTTTAAAATAAATACTTGTGAGATGAGTCTTTTCGAAAATCTAAGAGATTTTATTCATTTGTTTATTTCACATAACTCGTATGACATAGGCCATCATCTTTTAGGGCATGTTTTATAATGTTATAATATTTAAAATAATTTCTGTTAACTGTAATGTAGAAATAATTAATTGTAAATAAAATTAATTAAAATATTTAATAAAATTTATTTTTAAAAGTATTGTGAGTTTTAAAAACAATTTATGTATTTAGTAAATTTTACTGTTAAAACTATCATAAGAATATAAATAACTAAATTGGACATAATGTGAATACAATATATTTACACACTTATAAATATGTACATAAAATATTTTTTTAGTGTGTATTTATAATAATGATAATGAAAATAAATATTTTATATCATTAATTTTATTTTTTATTTTGTTATCTCAATATAATTAGTAATAATAATAATAATCTGTTTAAATTTAATGATTTTATTTCCTTATTAATAAGTATAAATTTGGATTTTTATACTATTTTGAAGATATATGTGGAATTGCATTAAGTATGAAACTGATTACCAAAATCAGATTTTAGAAAGCTACTCATTCTTTACTTTTGAAAATTTGTTGTACGATGGGGTGATTTTGCCAAAAGTGATTCTTAAAAAAATTTATCAAACATTAGAATTAGCTTTAACTTTTCAAAATTACTTTTAAACCTCTAAAAAAAAAAATCCTAAATAGGTCCTTATAAATATTAGTAATTTTCTTATTTAATTAGACATGGGGAACATTTATGTGAAGCGTAAAATAAATTTGATACATAATGAAGAGGTGATTGCGGTAGATGCCTTGTAAAATTTCCAAACTTATTTAAATAACCTAAAAACAACAGTTTATAAAATTTTCGTGGATACCCTATAAAAAGCACATAAAGTTATTAAATTATCCTTTACTAAAAATATATATGTATTACATGACTCTTGTAACATGACTTATTTTGCTTTGGAGGCGACTATAAATTATTTTGCTTTGGGTCTCTCATAGTATATGTAATATCTCAATTCTCCTAAGGGTATTTAAGTCTTTTTAGCTTTTTAGTAATCTTTTTACCCTAATATAAAAAGAATAAGTTGTCTTTCCCATTATGTGAGAGAGAGAGAGAGAGAGAGAGACCGGCTAAGGTGAGGAAAGAAAACGACAAAGAGGAAAAAAAAAAGAGATGGAGAGAAAAGAGAGAAAAGAAAAGAAGAAGAAAGTCTTCTTCTTGGTTCTGTCTTGAGTAACACATGAGATCAAGTTGCATTGTTTGAATTGGATATTGTTGAGAGAAGATTGGAGGTAAGTTTTAATTCTTGGTTTTTATCAATTTGTTATGGAGAAACATGATTAGATATTTGCAACAGAAGTAGAAATCTAAGATTTTTGCGGAAAATATATTGACAGTGTGTTATTTCGAAAATCATAATAATTTGTACAAATTGATTTTGATTCTGGACTTTGGATATGTTAAACTAGACATCTTTTAGAATGTTTTCAAAGTTGTTTCAAGCTGATCGGATAAAATTTCAATTAATTACAATTTTTCAAAAGTCGAGTCTTAAAACCTGGAAATTTTTTTATTTTAGTGAGGAACATACATTACGAAATTATTTGACCATAACTAGACTTCTTCAAAAATTATGCAATTTGGACCAGTGATTTTTATATATGTCTAGTGTGATTCTGGAAATTTTCATGATTTTATGTTAAAACAATAAATTGTTTTGTAGTTTTAAAGCAAGCATGTCCAGAACAGAAAATTATTTGACAAAATTGATGATGTCTGAAACGTAAATTATTTTCAATAGCTTTTGAAGGAATTAAGCTATGAAATGTTTACCAAATGAGTTCCAAATATGTCAGCATATGCTCTGTAAAATTTGAGATTTTTCCAATAAGGCAATAATTTATTAAAAATCGAAGAACATTGACTGTTCTATTTTGAGGAACGAATACTGAGGGCATTTGAGGTTGAGTTTATGAGCTGTTTAAAATGAGATATTTGAGGACATTAGAGTTTATGATTGAGACTTGATTATATCTGATGAGAATTTTATTATAATCTTTAGGTCGATGATATTAGTACGCATTTGTTACATGAGGATGCTAAGAAATAAGTAAACTAGATTTCTAAATGAATCACAATAAACAATATATATATGTTTGACATGTTTGAAAAGCCTATTTTGATATATATATGGATATGGATTTATATGTTCTACCTATGTGTTTATATGATGTGTTGATATGATGTGTTATTATGTGTTGTGTGTTCATGGACATGGGCAAATATATATATGAAATTTCATTGGCACAAGCACAAAAATACATTAAGTTTTTTATGAACGAGAAAATAGATTTTAATAAATAAAATTTTTGTTTTATGAAATTTTACATTGGGGGTCACCTCTTGAAGTTATGTAGGGACCACCTCATGAAACTATGTGGAATCCACTTTGAATCCATATGATATTTAGATATAATGATAATACACCAACATTGCTTTGACACATTATGTACTTTATCCCCATATTTATCCATAAGTGATTAATTAATAATTAAATCACACAATAATTAAATTAGTTAAAATATAATTATGAGAGAATACTATGACTACAATTTGAATGCCAAGAGTGGATCCCATAACTTTAGTACTTTTATTTTAAATGAATAATTTTTTTCTACAATTAATTTATTTAATAATTGACTACTAAATTTTTAGATTCCTTTTGATTCGACTCCAGATTCACGGGGTTATATCATTAACAATCAATTAAACAAATAAAAACTCAACTTTTTTAATGCAAACATATTGTTAAGTCATGCGGCTTAATTAGAGTTAATTTTCGATACACTATAAAGTCATGCTGTTTAACAATATCAAAAACTGACTCCATTAAACCCCATGCCTTAAAAATATGTCTGAGAGAAAAAAAATGAAGAGTTAGGTTAGGTTTAAGAATTAGGAAAATTAAGTCACAAGTAATTTTATGATTAAATTTTTAATTTAATTTTATGATTAAAATTAAAAGTATAAATAATTAAAAAATATGAGTCGGTTGATAATCCGTAAGTTTAAATTTATACCAAAACAGTTCGTAATTTGCAAAATTAACCACAACAATTAGACTTTTGTAGATGGGTTTAGGCGGATTTACGAATAATTTTACTATCCCTAAATTTATTAAAAAAAAAATACATAACTAGAGATGACCAATGGGTTGGGCTGGCATCAAAGTAAGACCCATGTCTGCTCGTGTCCGTGTCGTGCCGTGCCCACTATGTGTTTCGTGCCGTGCCCACTATGTGTTTCGTGCCGTGCTTAATTTTTTTTACTTAGGCCTGGCCCAACACACGTGTTGTGCCCACTCATGCCGTGCCAAAGAAAAAAAACTCAATAAGCTTTTTTTTTTATAAATTTTTTAAGAGTGCATGTCAAGCTGTTGGTGTACTTATTTCGAGTCTATGTACTTTTTTTAAGTCTATGCCTTTATTTAAATTTAATAGAATCGAAAATTTAAAATTCAAGTCCATATTCAATAATAATAAATTAATAATAACAAGTAAATATAATATTAATTACTAAGTTTGACTTTATATTGTTAGAATTTTTTTAATACTTAATAGCAACGATAATAATAAATTTTTCTTAAGGGTTAACTTAATTGTTAACTTGGACATAAATAGAGTCATAAATCATCATTCACAATAATATTAATGCATATTTATAAAATCATGCTATTTATAATTTTATTCATTAAAATTATGATATCAATTATTTATTTAATAAATTATAAATATAAATCAATTCTAGTATTTTTTTGAAACTAAGAATTAAATGAATTTAAAAATTTAATTTAAGTTATTTGTAAGATCATGAAATTTTAAATTTACTTTCATTAAAAAATAAAACGTGCTTATTGTAGACTTTTTCATCGTGTCATTCTTAATGTATTTCTAATCGTGCCGTACTTTTAAAACTCGCGTACTTAAAATTTTAAGCCTAACTCAGTCCACGTGCGTACCATGCTGCTGCGTACGCCACCAAAACATACTAATATCGTGCTACGAATACATACTGTTCCGTATCGTACAACATACCGCCCAAGCCATTCGCCTTCCCTACACATAACATTCATTTAGTTTTAAAATAAATTTCAGGTTGCAGCACTCATGAGTCATGAGTTAACTAGTTCAAATCATCTTCGTTACTTTTAAAAACCTCGACTTACCGTATTTACCCCTAATTAATTTTGTGTGAACTTCTTTAATCTCAAAAAAAAATAATAATAAAAAATAAAAACAAAAACACAAACAAAAGCAATTCGTATATTTACTCTACTCGTTCCTCAGCGTAAAAATCTGGTATGTTTTGCCTCTACATCTCTTTTTATTTTTCCCGTTCGCTTGGTATAATTTAATTTTTTTAAAAAAGAATTAATGTTGAAAAATTGAAGTGGCTATCTACATTTAGTTGTATAACAACAAGTTTAACGAATTGTTTTCAACAAGGATTATTATTTCAATGAATATCTTGTGAAATAGTGTTGTTTGGTCGCTGGACAATGTGGAACTTGATATGTGCTGTTTGTTACTTAGCAGCCACAGAGTTGCTCTCCAGTTAATTGCATAGGTTTCTATTTTTGTTGTTCAGCAATAGGATATTTGGTTGTATTGTTTCTGTAAAATAGAAATAAGTTTGATTTATTAGATGTTTTTTGTAGTTTCCAACATAGAAGTTGCGTCCTGTGATTTTTTTTGTGACTTCTTTTAATGCAATTATGGTGCAGATAACTCATGGGATACTCGGAAGAGGATGATGGTACTTTAACTCGCTATGTCTCAGATTATGAGTTTCTTGATCAAAAGGAGGAGACAATTTCATTTTCTGTTTTGCCTCTTCAATGGGATGGGTGTGATATTGTTGGTAGTTCGGAAATGGAAGTGTTCTTACATGGAAATATTGGTGATGGGCCCTCAAATTTCAATAAGCAGGTTATAGCATGGAAGTTCGAACTCTCCTATGCACAGCCTGAAATTTGGGTGCTCTCTAAACAAAACAACTGGCTAATGCTTCAAAGTCCAAAGAAGAGTTTTAAAAACATCGTCAGGACGATTTTGATCACGGTTCATTGGCTTCATTGCGTGAAACAGAATCATGAGGCATCTAGGAAATACAT
Organism: Atalantia buxifolia; assembly: GCA_030444775.1. Classification (NCBI taxonomy): domain Eukaryota; kingdom Viridiplantae; phylum Streptophyta; class Magnoliopsida; order Sapindales; family Rutaceae; genus Atalantia; species Atalantia buxifolia. The sequence goes on from CM059832.1 coordinate 12,440,997, forward strand.
AAGGGAGCAGATATTGAAAGTCTTCTGGTATATGTTTCTTTGATGGTTTCTGTTTCTATGACATGAATTGTGCTTGTTTTGGATGATTGTCTATCTATTTTGCAGCTCCTATGAGGTTGAACCTTCTGAGAATGACCTGTTGGATCACATGCCCATAATCAGAGAAGCTGCGGAAAGGGATAAAGATTTAGCGAATTCTAAGGTTTGTGCAGCTTCTGGTGTTTTCACACCCTTAAAGACAGTATCTTAGTGTCTAAAAAAAAATGACCATAGGAAAGAAGCTTAATCTATGAATGCTTTTTTTGCCTTTTTTTGTACGACTGTGAAAGAAATCATGCTTACTATCATCTTTTTGTATTCTTTAGAATTTTCTTCATAAAAGATTGATAGTTTTTCATTGGATTAATGTTAATTATTTCAACGTTAGAATTTTCCGCTTTGTTTGAGCATCCAAAAGTTTTTGTAAGGTTGTAACAAATGACACGTACTTAAAGGAGAAATTATGCTGCTTATTGGAATTTTTTGTGAATAAAATTTTAAAATAAACAACAGGTAGTGTTTGGCGCAACTAATTTGTGGAAATCTAATTGCTATCATAGTTTTTAACTATCTCTATGTGTTTCCTGTTGGAATGACTGGGTTCAGTACTGTGTCTGATTATTTGGTTACACCAGAATCATCTTAGTTGATCAAGTTTACCATTTGCCTATAGCACGTAGGTATATACTCTTCTTTGTAATGGAGATTTGTCAACTTCTGTTCCATGCATAAATAGATATGAATGTATGTTTAATCCTTTAGATGGAACATTGTTTTGACAATTAGTTTTTTGAACAGTTCTTGCTATCTTTTATGGCAAAGCACCCCGAGACAAATACTTTCCATGAGGTTTGAGTACTCAAAACTGATTTCAATCTTGCTTGTACATTATCTCCATTTCCTTCATTAAGTTCTCTTTACAACTTGTTTTTCTTCTCATTCTTCTATTAAAGATCTGAATCTGGTTGATTACACAGGATGTTCGAACAACAGAGACACCAAAGGTCATCGTTGATTGGAATGAAGATGAGGACAGTGAAAAAGTTGATAAAGATGAGAATTACTTTGCTGTTTGTGCTATTTGCGATGATGGTGGCGATGTTACGTTGTATGTCTTGTTTTATATTCTTTAACATTTCTATTTATTTCTCTTGTTTATGTTTTCCATCTTGGCATGGATATCTTCTCATTGCTTTTATTTATTTATTTTTTTTGTGTCATACTCCCGTTATTGTGGCTAAATCAATGTAGAAGTCCCTAATTTCTAATTTTTTCCCAATACTTTGCAAATGGTGAAATAAGATGCCTAAAAAGTGATATTTTTCACTTGCATTTGTTTATCCATGAAGAGGTTATGCTAGGACCAGCTATGCTATTTTAAACAAACTTGGGTGTTGAAGTGGTTTTGCTTCAAAGAGAATCCCCAGCAGATGACGAAATAGGAGAAAGTTTATTTAAATGCTTGGGAAATGTGCAGAGAGGATCTAAGAATGTGCTGGTTTGAAGGAGTGCTTGAAACAAGAGTACGATAAGAAATGTGGATAGATCAGGTGAAAAAGGACATTATTTTGCAAGATGTAATAGATGCTATTGTTTTTGGTGTAGTGGTGCAATATAGATATTGCTAACTACCCCTTTGTCTTGTGCTGGAAGCTTGGTTGACTTGACTGAGTTCGCTAAGCTGGTCATTTCATTTACCCTTTTTATCTTTATGTCTTGTTTATGATCCTACCTTTAGATGGTCGGTACTATTTGTATCATCTTTGCTTAGCCAAGAATTAACAAATTGGATAGTTTTGCTTGATCTTTTTCTTTGTTTTGGTTAATTTGTCTTGAAATGATGCAGTTGTGATGGGAGGTGCTTGAGGTCTTTTCATGCAACCATCACTGCTGGGAAAAATGCTTTATGTGAATCCCTTGGTTATACTCAAGCACAAATTGATGTATGGATCACTTTGTTTCCATATATTTAACATTCTTTTCTTTTCTTGTTCTTTTCTGACTTTGAACAATTGCTTGGTACGTATGCAGGCAGTTCCAAACTTTTTGTGTCGAAATTGTCTATATCAGGAGCATCAGTGTTTTGCTTGTGGCATGTTAGGCTCTTCGGATAAATCTTCTAGTCAAGAGGTATAATGTTTTGACACTTTAAGGCCATGGCCATGTGATTTGTGTATTTTCCTTTTCTTTGTGGAGCATAAAAAAACTTCATATGTTGGACTTATATCAAAGTTATGCATTGAGAATTTGGGTTCAAGTCTGTTACTGAAAAATTTCTGATAGTTCACATGATCTGTCTAAAACCTGAAATTATTTGAATTTTTGATTCATATTTGAATCTCGGGTGTGCTGGGGGCTACAACCTTGACATCTAAAAGGTCCATGCTATATGAAACTTGTAGGTCTGTACATACTAGGTGGGGGGGGGGGGTTACATATGTGCTTGCATTGTACAAACAGCCACAGCCTTGTCTATTGATATTGATCAGGATATCGCAGTTTTTGTTAAGTTGAAAGAATGATCATCTTGGGATGATTGCAAAGTGCAGAGCGAATGATGCCATACCCACAATGCAGGAGCTGCCACGATGTTACAGAATATGGTTTTCTCATCAATCTTATTGGACACTCAATTTTTATCTTTACCACCTGCTTAGCTCATGGTCCATCATTTATTTTGTAGTCTTTATCGGTTATTTTGCTTGCATGTCTATAACCATTTGAGTCATAACCCATGTAATCTCAACTCATCCTCTTGATATCACATATTGGGTGTCTTCTTAAAATAAAACCCATGTTGCAACTTTTGTTCTTTATGTCTTCAAGGTCTTCCCTTGTGTTTCTGCTACATGCGGCCAGTTCTATCATCCAGAATGTGTCTCAAAGCTGCTTCACCCTGATAATGAATCTCTAGCAGAAGAACATCGAGAAAGAATTGCTGCAGGAGAATCATTTACCTGTCCTGTCCATAAATGTTTTGTTTGCAAGCAAAGTGAAGATATGAATGTTGAAGACTTGCAGTTGGCCATTTGTAGACGTTGCCCTAAGGCTTACCACCGAAAATGCTTCCCCAGGTATGTCCTTGTTTTCACCTCATGTATGTGTATACAGCTTTTCATGAAGTTCATCTGCAAAGAATCTGATTTTATTTCATGAGTAGAAGTTCTGAAGGCTGCTTTGGTTTTCTGTTCAGGGAGATTACATTTAGTGATGCTGATGAAAACAATTTTCAAAGGGCTTGGGTTGATCTGCTGCCAAATAATCGGATTCTAATAAATTGCTTGTAATTGGTCATTTAAGTATTACTTTTATTCTGATAACTGTTCTTTTACCCATATGTTATCCATTAGACACCTAATGGTTGCTAAACACATTAACCAGGGAGCATAAGATCATTAGTGAACTTAAGACCCCAGCTAGGGACCACTTAAAGTTTCCTGGTGTTGAAGGAAAAAGAAAGAAAGAGGGTTTGGAGCTGCTATTGACTGAAGAGAAGGATGTGGCCTCGAAGAGAAATATTGTTTCTGAAAGTTTTGTTGCAGATAAAACTGTAGTGAAGAAGCTGAAATTGGCAGAGGTGTATAGCGGAGCTGATGTTGGTGTATCTAATTCAGAGATCAAGAAAAGATGGCCTAGAGAAGATGTGCATTCCCTAAAGAAACCAAATATTACTGACAAGAGTAGAAAGTCTTTGAAAGATATAGCTGACAAAAGCAAGCCTTCAATAAGAAAGGATAGCACATTGGTGAAGTCCAGATCATTTGTAGTTAAGCCTGGGCATAGGAATATTGATGGCAGTAAAATGAAGAAATCCATTTCTGATAGGCGTAGGATGAAAAAAGTGAACATTGCACAACCTTCAGTTGATGCAGAAATGGAAAAGGAGTAAGTTTCTTTTCTTATGGAGGGCACAAATGCAAATTTTTATTTCGTTTTCCTTTAGAGTTAACAAAAATTCTTATGGTCATTTGTAATATTTGGCTTTTTTTTTTTCCTATGTACAGACTTTTGGCTTTAATTAAAGATTCCACTTCATCTTTTAATAAGGAAGAGTTCATGAAGAGCCATATAGTTCCAATTACACATGCACATCACTCAAAACATTTATTGGAGAAGTCTCTTACCTTAGGATTAGTGGAGGGTTCTGTGAAGGTAAATTTAAATGGTTAAACATCAAATGTCCTGCTTTTGATACTTATTGCATGATAATTAGCTATTTCTTTCAACATGTTTGCAGGCCGTTCGAGCAGCTTTGGAAATGTTAGATGGAGGATGTGATATTGAGGACGCTAAAGCGGTTTGTCCACCAGAAATTCTGTGTCAAATCTTTCAGTGGAAGGTTTGATCCTCCTCTCTCCTAAATTTAGAGATATTAATAGTAGAACTTTTACTTTGTGTAGTATTTGGCTTCTTAGCTATTATTTAATTGTTTATCAATGTTCCATACATTTCTTGTTTAGATGAGGGATAAAATGTTTCTTGTTTTACTTGCAATTTTAAATGGTTGAGTTTCGGTGGGTATCTTCCATACAGTTATGTTAGCTTTGATATGATTTTATGGAAGACTACTTGTTGGTTTTCAGTGATGAAGTTTCTATGGGAAAGAAGTATAAGCTAGTAAGAAGTGACTCTTATTGTTTGTGCATTATAATTGATTTCCCTCTTCAAGTGAACTAATATATATTGGCGTGTTTGAATGTCGTAATTTTAGCACCTCTTGCATAATATCTTGTTTTTACATTTTTTTAGCCTTATTATTAAGCACAAGTGTTCATAATCAAATTACAAAAATTTTAAGTTTTGGATGTGTGGATTCCTTCTCAGTCATGTTCAAGTGCATTGTTCCATACCTATGGATCTCATTAAAATTATTATTGAAAAAGAAAAATCTACATAGCCTAAACTTACATGGAAGGCAGATATTAAGAAGAATTTACCTAAATAATTTGTAATTGAAGCTAAATGGCAACCTGCTATTTATATGTGTGAAACATTTGCATCAGATGATATTTCTGAAATCTTTCAAAATTCCAACAAGTGTGCTCTATATATTAGGTCAATCTTGGTGTTTTTCTTTGTCTTTGTCTTTTTCTTTTTCTTTTTTTAAAAGAAAAGAAAATGGACATTATTTGAAGGTTGCAGTAAGATTGTCTCTCGTGAGACAAAATGATGAATCTCAACTGCATTTCAGTGTACGCAATTGCATTACAATATAGCTTCCCGTTTTGTCTTTTGTACTGGCAAGTTGACAAGGCTATGTTTTTCTTTTAACCTAATTTAAATTTGATGTACTGAGAAGTTTCAAGTCACAATTTTAACATGTTTATTATGGCTAAAGATTTTACAGTAGATTTTAAAGCAATTATTAGGGTACTTGAATATGAATGCTGATTACTTTCTCACAATCTGTAGAGGAAGCTTGATGTTTATCTTGCACCTTTCCTCCATGGCATGCGTTATACTTCTTTCGGTCGCCATTTCACCAAAGTAGAGAAGCTTATGGAGGTAATGATATTTGTTTATTTTTCAGTTTTGTTGCAAGTAATTGGCCCTGTATTGAGAATTGTCTTCGTCTATAGAATCTCTTCATGGTTGAAGCTTTTCCTTTTGACAAGCATCACTATGAGGATCACATCTGCTGTCTGTAAGTCAGCTCAAAAGCTAGAAATGTCACCTTTGGGTCAAAACTATAATCAGGAAATGATATGCCACTGGTAGAGGTGTGAGGCCTGACTGGAGCACACCATTGCATGGAAATTAGATCAGATGTCATACAATTGAATCTTATTATTTCTTATAGTTCCAAGTTTTGATAGCTTAATTTCTTGTAGTCTTTTGAGAATGCTATTGAGGTTCTGCTTGAGAATCCTGTGGGAGAGAATCCAAAATAGTCAAAACATCTTATAAAGGAAATAGAGTTTGAGAAATTGGATGCTTCTTCAAAACACTATGACTAATGATTAATATATGATATAACTATGTTGTAGTTCAACTCTGTACATGCTTCAGTAGCATAACACTGTTTGTTTAATAAATTATAGTGCTATGTTCACAACATGAGCTGATTCTGCAGATTGTTGATAGGCTCCATTGGTATGTCCGAAGTGGAGACATAGTAAGAATTTATATGCCCTATTTGCATATTTAGATTTGTTATATTGTTCTGCTGTTTCTGGTTACCTGATTATGTCATTTCCTAAACCTATGTCTTATTATTATCCAGTGAAACATTCTGTCATTGTTTATTTTTTATTTTTTTATTTTTAATCTTTTGTTTTATTATTAATAATAATAATAATAATAATTTGGTTATTGGTCTCTTTAGATGTGAAGTTTTATAGTTCAAAAGACATGCCCCGTTCTTCATTGCCTCTTACATCTGCCATTAATCATTTCAAATCTTGTTTTGCATACTCAATTGAAGCACTAAGAAGCTAATATGCCTACAATCTCTTCATGACTTCCTCATGCATTTTTATCCTAAAAGGAAGATTGATATCAAAGTGTGATTAGGCATTTCTGAAATAGGGTTCAGGTAGTTGGAGTTAGAAAGCAATTCACCTTTTGATACTGGCTGTTAAGACAGTGGTCCATTAGAATTTTGAATAGGTTGCAAAAAAGATTTCCTGAACATTGGAATCGTTGTGTTAAGGCTATCCCTAAGTCCTTGGATTGTTCAACAAGATCATGTTGTTGAGACTTTGGATTCCTTTTTTGCGAATGATAATATTGTCTTCTTACTCACACTAGATTTCCTCTTGAACAGATTGTTGACTTCTGCTGCGGTGCTAATGATTTCAGCTGTATGATGAAAGTAAAACTTGAACAAATGGGAAAGTCATGCTCATTCATAAATTACGATCTTATCCAACCCAAGGTAGTTGGATACTCGCTTGATATATGTTGTTACCCTGTGTTGTCGATTTCGGTTCTGCAAACTCTGTTCAATTTTTTAAATTTAATTTAATTTTTTTCCATGAATAAGTACAAAGGTTTAGTTTGAGATAGGAAAATATAGAAAACAGAATTGTTCATATTCCCCAAATGGTACGAGTCCCTTTGTTGAGGGTTGAGATCATTTCATTATTGGAACTCCTTTCGCAGGAGATTGTTACTTCGCTCCATTTTGAGATAGGTTATTTCTGTCAAAGTGCAATTGCTGATCTAATTCTTGATCACCATCTTGATTTACCTCTTTTCTGCATAAAACCCAAAAAGTCGGCTATGACTTATAGTTGAAACTTGAAATGTACTTCTGCTCAACAAGGTAATCATGATGATAATGACCCCCCCGTAACCTCTGAAATATCACAAGTGTCCCGTAGTCATTTTCGTATTTCCTTCCTTGTGGGTGCCTTATTGATCCTTTTGATGCAGAATGATTTCAGTTTCGAGAAGAGAGATTGGATGACTGTCAAACCAGAAGAATTGCCTGATGGTTCTCAACTTGTAAGAGATGAGAAAAAGACTTGGCAAGATGTTTAAAGATTTTAACTTGTGCATATTCTAATGTTCTTTTTCCTTTGTTTGGCTATGTAGATCATGGGGCTGAATCCCCCCTTCGGGGTTAGAGCATCTCTTGCTAACAAGTTCATTAGCCAGGCTCTGAAGTTTAAACCTAAGCTTATCATTCTTATCGTTCCACAAGAAACCAGCAGGTAATTACTCGTCTTATCTCCAATATAAGACTTATATTTGCTCTCTTTCACTGCGGATTCTGCATTTGTTTGCTTCTTTACCAGACTTGATCAAAAAGCTTCATATAATTTAATTTGGGAGGATAATGAAGTTCTCTCTGGCAAGGTATTTAATCATTCACTACCTTCTTGGATCTAATTAGATGATCAAGACGATGATTCTGTTGAGAGACTTGTAATGTTTTATTTACTTTTTAAGTCATTTTACCTACCGGGGTCACTGGACGTGCATGACAATCAGTTGGAGCAATGGAATTGCAAACCACCACCACTCTATCTTTGGAGTCGTGCAGATTGGACAGCTAGTCACAAGAAAATAGCATTAGGGCGTGGCCATATAACTGTGGAAGAATAGAGGCATTGAGAGTAAAAAGAATGTACAAAATGTTCTGGTGCCGCAGTTTATCTCTAAAACTTAGATGTAATTATTTTTGTTAAGGAAGTGATCAGGTGCGTGTAGTTGTGCATCTTATGGTGCTCTATCTTTAAAAACAATATTATGGAGGAGTTTACCCTTCACATATTTTTGTGTCTTCAATGTGGCTAAATCGTAGTCAATTTGTACGTTTTTTGGAGCCTTATCATCATTAAGCACAAACGTTCGTAATCAAATTACCAGAGTTTTAAGTTTTGAATGTGCAGATTCTTTTTCAGTCATGTTCAGTACTCTGTTCCTTAACTATGGATCTCATTAAAATTATTATTACGGAAGAAAAATCTACTTAACCTTCACTTACAGGGAGGGTTACTTCTGTTTAAAACATTAGCATTAGATGATATTTAATCTTTTAAAATGCCACTAAGCGTGCTCTATATATTAGGTTAATCTTAGGTTTTTTTTTTTAAATATATATATTAGCTTAATTACCAATCGTACTCAAATAGTTCTCTTTATTATCTTATATATTAAGATATTATATCAAATAGGATTTTACAGTTTTTAAAATTTGAAAACAGTTTTCAAATTTTATATCTAACAAGTTTTTAAATGTTAAAAGTGCCAAAAGTACAACTCAAATTATTTTAATTAGCACTCCTTTAGTACAACTAAATAAACCCCATTAAAGATACAAAAATATCTCATTGTTCTATTGACACTTTAATTACATAAGTAACCTTTTACTTACGGCTTATGCCAAATTGGTTTCATATTGATAGATTTAATGGTTTGCTTAAAGGGTCTTCAAGAATGAAATCCATTTACCTTGGTTTGTTGAATAAACAATGGTGGATCAGTGGTAGACACTAAATATAACTTTTCGAAGTTCTGGGACTGAATTCTCTAGTCATAATAATTTTAAATTATTTTGTTTAATTTAATGTGCAATAATTCATATTGTATTGACTAGATTAATAAAATATAATAAATTTTCAGTTGATTAAAATGTATGCTCATTAAATTGTAAATAAATTATTTATTCCGGTTCATATTAATTCAGTGACATATCACAGCGCAGCTCTCCCAAACGGATGCCCAATATATGTAGGTTGGTGTAGATGTTGTCATTTATGAGGTGCAAAAAGCTTGAGGGGCAAATAATTCAACGGTTAGAGGCAATCAAATGCTAAGAAGCAAAGTGAAGGGTCATTTCACATCCGAAACCAAGGTTAAAAACTTAAAAGGGCAATACAATGATACAGGTAATGCCCTGATTCAACTGCATATAGATTGTATCGGTTCATAATTTACATTTACTAGCTACCCCATCCCGAAAATCAACAGACATTTCTCTTCACAATGTGTCTTCCCAATTTTGCAAGGAGGAACAAATTTAAGACAGAAACAAAAGAAGACGTCCATTTAATATCCCATTCTCCAGAGGGGCAACATGCCCCTACTTGGATATCAGATACATTCCTATGTTTTGATCCAAAGATGCTATTTGTCATCCATTTTAAGGGAGTTCAGTCTTCTCAGCCTCTGATCAAGTTCTGCCATGACTGCTGGTTCTTGCTTTTTCCTTTGCTTTGATATCGTGTTGGTTGTCATTGAGCCAATTTTATCGAATGCAACCTGCCAATTTTCGTTAACAATGATACATATTGAAAACTTTGTGGTCACCCCGGAAACAATAAAAGTGACTAAACTAGGATGAGGAAAGGATATAGTCAACATGCTATTGCGGTGCATGGCCAGCCAGAACATGAAAAAAATTTATCTATAAAGCTTTTAACTTGTGTAAATAAGCTTGTTTTATTCTGTTTATGTTAGCAACCTCAGTTTGTTTTATTCTGTTAATGTTAGCAACCTGAACTACCACAATTGTTGTTAATCCTGGTTACTTGCCCTCAAAATATTGTAATGAAGTAAGAGGGATTGATAATGCTTTTTCTCTTCTGATTTCCCCTGAATGATCTCACACTCATAGATTCAAAAGACAGAAAAGTAGAAGAGGAAGATTTTGCCTTACAGTCAATAATTCATCAGGATCAAAAAGGTGATGGGTGGTTCTCTGTAAAATGTTAATTACATCACCAACATGATGGGTTACAAGCAATTCGTCTTCCCTCATCTGCAATAATTAGCTTCAATTCAATACATTATTGTCTGAGATAATGGATATTTTTTAGGCTTATAAACTTGATTTAGGCAAACTTAAGTATGGTCAAGTGTTTAATGTCAGAAGAAACCGCACCTTAAAGATAGCCAACGCTACATGAAATAGAACCTTTGCTCCTTCGTAGAATAGGACATCCCACACTCGCAGAGTTGTCTGAAAATTGGTGCAAGCAAAGGACAGATTTCTCAGTAACAGTACAACCTCCAGCTAATTCAGTGTATTTGGTACAAGCAATTGAGATAAAGACCAAATGATAGGTAATCAAAATTTGTCTCACCTCTGAAGGCAAACTTTTAGAAAAGAGGCATAAGAACCACTCAGTGGCAACAAGGGATACATCAAAGTCCAATGCTTCCAAATGAGTGGCAATCCTGCATTTTTCTTCTGATTTTTTAAAAGATACCAACAAATTAAACATAAATATCAACAAATTCAAAAAAGAGTGCATACCTAGGGCACTGTTTAACAAGCAAATCTTTGAAAACCCTTTGCTCAACGTGGCATCCTGATAAATTATTTGTGTAGCAGTCATTAACTAAGACATTCTCTAGAAGGACAGCAAGCATCCAAAAAGCGTCTTCCTCTGTTTTCATCACAAGCAACAACAATGCTGCAACATAATTCAAGCCCTGCACAATAATATTTCAACTCTGAGCTATGAAAATTGGCTTATTTATTACGAGTTAAAGGGTACTTTAGAAAATAGTCAGAAAGTGAGATAATGTGCTTTAGAAATTGATCGCTCAGCATAAGGGGTGCAATTAATGATGCAGTTGGAAAACTTTGGCAAAACAATAATTATCACTGGGGTGCAAGTAAAGCATGCTATAATTCAGAGCACATGATCATAGTAACTCTGTCTACCATATCAATCATATTCTACAATAGCTATGATATCTGGTACCCAACAATCACGGGAGCAAGATGTCCTGTGGATACAATATGGTTCAACCAGCAATAAGACTGGCAATAAGATGGAACAAACTGCAACTTCAGATAAGTTAAACTTGTAAACAAGTATCACAGCCATTTAGCAGAATCGTGGAACAGAACTTATGCTGCCACTGCCCCCAAATGTTAATTCTAAAGTCAGGGAGATAGAATTTATAGTTACAAATTCAAACTGCAAACTTACAGACACAAAACATGTATGAGTATCTTAATAAGATAAGGCAGTGCAGTAAAATTATGACTGTTATTGATAAGTTAGAAAGAAAAATGTATAAGCTGGTGAGATATTTTACATCTATGAGTGTCATTTAATCTAGAGCTGAGGGCAAATGAACACACCTGACAATAGCCAACATCAGAATCACGGAAAGAATACCCAACAAGAACACGCCTGAGAGTGGCATGACCCTCAGGAGTATCCAGCCACGGGTGACCTGGGAAGGTCCGCGGTAGATCCTACACGCATATAGAAAGAAGAAAAGCAAAAGTAAGGAGCAATTATGGTGGCAATAAAACCAAGGTCTAGAGGTAATATCTCTTGGGAAAAAAAGAAAAAAGAAAAACTTAGAATGCGAATAAGAAACAGAAATTACCCACTTTAAAAGAAGACACAACAATAAAGAGAAAGCAAGGACTATTAAGTCTCCCACTCACCCTTAAAAAATCGTACTCCATAATATAACTTTCTCAATTGTGATGCTCATATATCATAATGCCACAGATGACAATTCTGCAAGCTGTTTTAGAACCACGACTCTCTGAATCAAAAATCTACAAGAGATCTTAAGACCCTAAAAGTTTCTCCCTTCCCAATTCAACTAGTTCAGATCAAAGCTGAGCAGTGGCAAGCCTAACACACAGGTCATTTAGTGACTTTGTATTTATACAATAAGAATATGGATAGATAACGATGGTCATGCTAGAAATAGGAGAGGAGAGATCAAGGTGAAAGTCTACGTATACGTTCACTTCCCAAAAAAGCACGGTGCCGTAACCAAAATATGACTATCACATTTTGCTATCAATAATTCAATGTTTGTGATCTAATGTCCTCAAAAGCCCAGATGATAGAATTTGTAACAACTAAACAAGAACACGAATCCTGAACCATTTGGTGCCTAGAATTCATCCCACGAAACATATTCTTCAAAAGTACAATAGCAAATAATGCTTTGGACCTCTCTTATCCAAAGAACATAGAAAAACAACCAATCATGTCCAAGACAAATTCATAATACAAAACACATATCTTCCAAAATAAAGCGAACCTCAGAATTGTTCATATACAGAATCATTTGCAAAGGAAGCCATTGAAATGCACTCACATGATCAATCTGCTTGGTGGCAGGCGTGACCTTCCCTTCAACAGCCTTTGTCAAATCATTGTAATAACTCTCAGGCACCGTCGACTTCTTTTTGGCTGCACCCGAAAGCGAAAACCAAACCTTAGGCCTAAGCACAGGAGGAATTCCCTTCCTTATAAGCTTCTTCAATGTTATAGCATTAGCCAAAGATGACAACTTTAATGATGATTTGAGGGCAATCCCTTCAGATATTGAAGCAATCTGAGGCTGCAAATACCAATTAGCACCTTTGCTGGCCTCTAAAGCCCACCAAACACGCCCTTGTTCTCTCACTTTCTCTCTCACCTCATTGAGCACATTAACATCATCAACATTGCCTTCAACAGTGAACCCATAAAGGTCTTGAAACTTGACTGTAATGTTTGCTCTTCGTGCATGAATGCTTGGTCTCAAGAATGGAATTTGGGCTTGCAATTCGAAGGCCAAGTCCCTTTTGCTTTGAGTACCATACATTTCTCCTCTTTTTTGTGATGGATCAAGAGAGAGAGATTGGTTCTTGATTGCAAAGATCAAGAGGGTATTGTCAAAATTAGGAAACTTTACAGTCTTGAAACCATGAAATGGTCAATTCATGCGGCCCTTAAATTGAAAAGTGAAACAAAGAGAGAGACTTAAAATGGGTATTTCAAAATTTGGATGCAGAGGAGTTACAAACAAGGTACATTTTAAAAAGCTTTGCATTTCTTATATGGACACCAAAGTGCCATTAAAAGTTGGATTTTTCACTATACTGATATTTAAAAAAAAGAGAGACAAATATTCAATTAAATTAAAAACTTTTCTTTTCCAAGAAGGTTGTTTGAGGATAAAATGGATTTTTATTGAAAACAACAGAAACCCAGAAAAGAAAAGGAAATTTTTTATTAAAAAAGAGGGGAGAAAAAACAAAAGCAAAAGCCCAGAAAAAAATCTTCCCGCTGATGCTAATCCAGAAGATAAAAGAGAAAAAGAGAGGAAGCTCTAAAAGAAGCAAGGAAGAGTAAAATAAGAGGTTCAAAGTATTGAAAAAGGCCCGAATTTTGAGGGAGAATTCAAGCAAGGACACAGCGGAAAAATAGGTGGCTATGGCTAGAGATAGCTTCCTCTCTTCTGACTTATGAGGACGATCTGATAAACCTGATGGGGGACTAGATTGAAAGTAACTTAGATTTTTTCGGGGTTAATTTGAAAATAGCTCAAAGTATTTGCAGTAAGAATATATTTGGAATGTTTTATTTTAGAAAGGGAAAAGAACATTTACACCCCCAAAATTTGGAGAAATGATCACCAACACTTTCAAATTTTCAAAAAGAGACACCAAGACCCTCTTTTGACAATTATACCCTTTATCTCTTTTATCCCAAAAGAATTAACTTTAATATTTTACAATAAATAGAAATATAATATTAAAATAAATGTAATAATATATACATTTTAAAATAATTTCAATATTTAAAAAATATTTTAATATTTTATAATCTATTAGATATATTTTATTATATTAAAGTAAATTTTGTGATAAATAGAATCATAATATTAAAATAAATGTATTAAAAATTTAAATTATTTTGAATATTATGTAAAATAATAATTTTAATAATATTAGTATGTGAGAATGTTTTTAATTGTAGAACGTATTTAATGCAAATATATATTTAAAATCTGTACAATGAATAAAAATATATTATTAAAATAAATATAATAATTTACATATTACAATTTATTAAAATATTAAATATTTTAATATTGTTAATCTACTGTAGAGATTGCATTATTTTTATGGTATTTGTATTTACTAAAAATTTTTAATTTAATTTTTTAGAATAATAGAAGTAAAGGGTATAATGGTCAAAAGGGGGTTTTGGTGTCCCTTTTTAAAAATTTGGGGGTGTTGGTGACCATTTCTTCAAACTTTGAGGGTGTAGATGTCCTTTTCCCTTTTAGAAATTTTAGATTAGCATTGAAAAAGAGACGTTGATGTTGGTATAGGTCTGTTGCTGTTGATAAAAATATATTTGTGAATGACTAAGTTACCCTTATAATGGAAATGTGATCGTTTTGTGACTTTCAATATTTACCTTTCACAATTTTTTTAAATATTACAAAAATGAAAATTAAACCAATCAACCCTAGTAATATTGATATGTGCAATTTTTGAACCTGAAATTTTTATACCAAACCATCCCTAAAATATCTTACAAACTGAAGTTAGTAGTACCTACATTTGAACTTAAAATTTAAATGTGATTTTTCAATGCTATTCTCAAAAATGTTATTTATATTCAAATACACTAAAAGCATTTCTGCGCTCCTTTAAAATAATTTCATAAAAATAATTTATATATAAATAATCTGATTAAATGATGTAATCATAAACACTTTCCTCTAATGTCGTAATCATATTGCTTATCTCTTGAAATATTTGGTCTTGGTTTTTAAGCATAGAAAATGATTTTTCACATCATGAGTTAAAATAAATAACTATAAACTCTTTTCATGATAGATTAATAGATATATGTAAGTAAATAATGACAGATAGTATTTCAAGAAAAGTGTTACTTTACATGATGAAATGTATGTATAACAAAGAAATATTTTAATTCAGAATCTTATAATCTGCTAATATTTAAGAAATCATTAAAATGTTTGGTTTAATAGTAAAATGATCATGAAAATTTTTAAATTATATAATTTAATAATATAATAATATTATACTATTAAATTTATAATTTAATAATTTTTCTGAATTTCAATACAATTCAAGACCCTAAGCTAGATCGCCTACTAATAGGACAATGAATGGTAATGGCTCCGTCCAATTCTGACTTTGGAGGCTAATTTCGTCATTCTAAAAGATTCAGACGCGTTTTGGCTCTATGGAGAGAGAGCGGCAATGGCATAAAAACATAAAAGTAAACTAAATTGGATAGCACAGCAGGCTGGCCCGCAGCATGATTGCCTTAAGTTGTAGCGAGCTGGCACGTGTGGGGCCTCCTCGCCCCAGTGGGCCACCCACCTGATCGCGCGAACATGTATGGTATCACGTGGGAGCATCTTGAGATCCCACGTGTCAGGTGTCTGTCTTACTGTCAGTTACAAGGACAAGATAAGCGTTAGAGGTTTCCACACGTGTGCCGCTACTCCAGGGTTTTAATGAATCATTGTTCCCCTATTGTTGTTCATCTCGCAATTCTTCATTTTAATCGTTTGTACTTTTATTCACAAATCACAAAGCCACAAAGGGACGCAAATATGTGTAATGTTTTTTTATTATGGGCCGGCTTGCATAACAAGAAAATGGGCCGGTGAAAGTGTGGGCCCCATAGAGGAAAACCAATTTATTTATATAAAAAAATATTGAGAAATTATTAATCATATGCCCTTAAATAACACCTATATTAAACGTGTGTGAATATTTTTTAAGTATATCATTCGTATACCTTAAGTTGACAAAATACTTTTATCGTCCACCAATCTGTTAACTTCCGTTAAAAAGTTAACAAAATTATGATAAATTGATTATTTTGCCCTTAAAATTCAAAATGAGGTAAAAAGGTAAATTTATCCCAAAAATTAAAGTAATTTTCAATACACAATTTTTTTTATTTTGTTATTAACAATACCTTTTTTGATTAAAGAAATAAATTATTAATGGTACATATTATTAACAATTATCCATAAAAAATTTCATATTATATCATAAAAAACTGCAACTGAAGCTTAGAGGAGTAGATCTTAAAAAATTTAGGTTAAATTTTAGAGGAGTAGATTCGGTTGTATTTTTTTAGTAATTATTAACAATTATCTGATAAATAAAAATGACATGTCATTTTTATTAATATATATCATATAACATGTCATTTGTTACTAGATAAATGAAATGACATGTCGTTTTTTAAAAAGACTAGGTTACCCTTATGATGTCAGCGCTTACAAACAGCAGTTAACGGATTGATGGACGGCATAAGTGTTTTGTCAACTTAAGGTATACAAGTGATACACTTGAAAAGTGTTCACACACGTTTAATACGAGTGTCATTTAAGAGTATATAGCTGATAATTTCCCTAAAATATTTTCCTGGATTTGCATATCACTTACTTAAAAGAGTAATGATAGAGCCACAAAACTCTTGTACAAATTTATTTTGTACAAACTGATGTGACATGATAAAATTAGTTGAATTAAATATCTCTTGACCTACATGATTTATTTATATTATTTTATATTTTCATTCAACTAATAAATTAAATCCACGTCAGTTTATGTAAAATAAGTTTGTACAAGAGTTTGTGACTGTATTATCACTCTACTTAAAATAATCTAGATTTTTTTATATGAAAAATAATAATGTTTCTCTTATAAAGTTGTACCAAAATTAAATCCAAAAAACGGAAAAAAAAGGTTGGACCAAAATGATGCCTCATTTGTAATAGTTGTCACGTGTTAAAGTGATTGTTGACTTCTATATTTATTATTAATGGGATTATTTAAGTTAAAATAACCCTATTTCTTTTATAATGATGACCTAATTATCATGTCAATTACTATACATATTAGAAGTAATCTTATTAATTGTTTAAGAATAAGTTAGGATTGAGGATTTTTTTTTATTTCTTAAATATCGATTTTACATCTTTTATTAATCAAATTTCAAACATTTAAGTTTATATAATTCACTTGTAACTGGTAAATTTTTTATTCAAACTCTTGCTCTTTAGTAATAGTATTATTATAATAACATTTTATATTTTAATTGACGTAATAAACACTCAAATGTGATTTTTTATACATAAATCACCATATGGCAATAAATTAATTATGTAAGTAATCACTTCATCCATTATCTTTTATTTTCGTCCTTCCTTTCTTTCGAGTAATCTATAAGTTAATCACTACATAGATGTGGACAAGTGTATTAGCTAATTAAGTATGTGCAAATTGATAATGCTACTCAAAGATATAATTGATACATCTTCTTATATATATGGACCTATTTTCATCATTTGGATCTTGAGAAGATGTTAGATATTTTATACGAAAAATAATTGTATTGATAAAATTGGATAAAAATTGATTAAGTAGGTCCCCTCACTCTGGAGTACTGAAGTAGCTACTTGCAGGTTCCACTGTCTTCATAAGCTTGGTGGGTCTCAAGCATGACACTTGTGTGTATATATGTATATGCTGTCTTTTTAAGAAAACGATATATTGAAAATGAAAAAAAAAACAAAAAAAGGGAAGGCAATTGCAATGATTTATATTAATTAATTAGGGATACTTGATCCCATGATTTAGATTAATTATCATTTCACATTGATGATATTTAATAAATTAATTTATTTACTCATCTAACGGTGCTTGTTGCTTGAAAGGAACGTATGTGGAGTGTTCAAACTGAGCAGCTATGAGCCTACAACGACCAAATCTAGTCTTGGGACAGAAGGCTTACTTCAAAAGAAACGTGCTAGAAGAGTTCAAAGAGTTTTTATTAAGGATGACAAAAATTTTCACGGGGACGGGTACTTTCGGGAATTTTTCTCATTCGGGGAGGGTATGGGGATAATTTTATACCCAATTTCTTATTCGGGGAAGGGATGAGAAATTTTTTTTACCCAATTTCTTATTCGGGGAGGGGACGGGGATGAGGTGGAATCCCTATCGCCTACCCATTTCCCCATTTTAATATTTAATTTTATTTTTATTTTTTAAAATTACTAGTAAATAAATAATAAAATTTGAATTATAAAATTATAGATATTGGTAAAAATAACAAATATCAAAATATTTATATTATTAAACTTTTAGGTCTAATTAACTAATTAAAGTCCTAAATTTTTATTTAGGACATTAAAAAGACCGGGTAGATTCTATTAGTCCAAAAATTTTATTTTAATTTTAATATTCATTAAATATTTTAAACTTAAATCTATTTTTTATTTATTTTTAGATGTTATAATTACCGCGAATCACAATTTTAATATCTAATCTAATCTAATCTAATATTTACTCTTGATTTGTTCCGACTTAACTATTATGCTGCAAATGGAATAGTCCACATTTATAAAGTGTCCACGCCACCATTGAAAAAGTTAATTTTGAATCTAAATTTGATTTTTTTACCAATTTTGTATTAAACTATTAATTTGTTCATGATAGTTTGTAAAAGAAGTTTGTATCTCTTGCGTCTTTAATTCTTGACTAATTTAATGGATGTGACTTTTGTAATGGATATTAATGTAAGATATATTTCGAACTTTACTTTTATTTGAATTTTTTATTTTAATATGATTAACTCAAAATAAAAAAAAATGTATTAGTTATTCAGGGATCGGGGACCCTCGGGGATCCCCTGTTATTATTCGGGGAGGGAATGTGGATTCTCTCAAATAATTATGATGGGGACGGGGAGAGGACGGGGGCATACGTAAAATATCGGGGATGAATACGGGGAGATTGGTCCCCTCCCCTCCCCTCCCCATTGCCATCCCTAATTTTTATAACCTTAAAGGTTTGTTAAGATGAATTTGAGAGACCTTTATATTGTTATGAGACGTTTAAGAAATGACTATTTTTAAAATACTCTTAAAATATTATAAATCTCAACTTACCTCTTATCTTTATCAAAAAATAAAAAAAATTTCATCAATCTTAATGAGAAAAGTTGAGCTTTACCATAGATAGGCTAATAATATATATATTCTAAAGATTATCATTTCACAATGAGGGTAATTCGAACTTTATCCGTTTGTTTATTATATTATTTTCACATAGAATGGTTATTTTATTTTATTTTTGTTTTTTACTTCTTAATATATATTAGATGAAAATGAAACATGAAATTTATAAATCCCTTAAAATATATTTAGATTTTTGTTATTGCAAAAATATCTTAAATATATAGAAAGTACATTTAAGATATTACATAATTTGCACAATATAATTAAATAATGAAATTCTGTCAGCATAAATCTATTTTAAAAGTTATGAGACAAGTTCATGCTAGAAGCAATTCTAAACTTTTTCGTGAAAGAAAAAATCACAGTGACATGAGAGGGTGACTAGTAACTTAAGGTCCAAGATCCCTTGATTGAATGGTCCCTTTGAACTTAATGGCAATTCATCATTGTCCCTTTATAGTACATGTATAACCCTTTTTTTATTCCCTCTTTTTTGTGGTGCTATCAACAAATCTTTAGCATGAAGACAAGACTACCTTAGGAAACTCTTAGAGCAAAATTGAAATAATAATATTCTTGCCATTATTGTTTTGAGTTCATGAAGTTTTAGGCCTATAAACTATATGTATGGCACATAAAATACGTATGTTTCTACATATGTATTTATTATATATACTTTCAATGATAAAAAATCGGTACTATGGAGAACCTTGAGAATGAGCTACCAATGACCCTATTTTTTATTTGAGCATTGAAAATTTCTTGCATGTATAAATGTTAAATTTTGAATTTTGAAAGAATTTTACTAATAGCGGATGTGCAATGGCTAGCTATGACCAAATTAATTAATTTGTCAGCGAAGTGTCTTAGAAAATTTCGTTATCTTATTCGTAAGTCATAAACCTAACGTGAGCAAGTGTCTGACAGCGGTACATAAGTTTGAATAAATTGGTTTTGACATAGCTAATGAATCGCATATGGTTGATTTTATTTATTTTTCTATAGGCTACGTGAACTCATGACCCCGCGACCTGGCTACAGCTCTTTTGAGTTATAGGATTGAATTAATTAAATTAATAGCAAAAACATGCATGCTCGTTGAATTTTTTTTGGTCAAAAGCAAATCAAAGTTGTTCAACCGCTCAAATAAGAAATGTTTACATTTACTGACGTAAAATTATGGATTAATGTAATCAATCCCTTTATTTTCATTAGGAACGTTCAATGATTGACTGATTGTAGTCGAGTAATGAGTAAAAGTTTGTAATGGGCCGCATGCTTCTTAGATTTGTTTTAGTGTAAAGAAGTTAGCAGTTATTGATAGGGTCGTTGTAGCTTGCCACATGTTCTCTAGATTCAATTGCACAGTGCTTGTCTTCTCAATAATTATGTGTTTGAAATTAAAAACAAAAAATGGAGCTCGAGTCTCTTCTCCGATATCAATTGCAGATATTTCGATGCCCATATTTTCATCCTTACCTGTAATAAAAAATTTCTAATGAATTAACTTGTCTAATTATTTACTATAGTAGAATTAGTAAATCATTCAAAGGAGACTTGAGACTTGAGACTTGGAGCATGTTTGTTCTTCTGAGTTTTGAGTCTCTTGACCTTATATAATCTAATCTAATGCTCAAGTTACTTTTCTCAAGGGACGTTGCTAGTGATGTGGGCAAATTGCACATTTAGGCCTCGCCCATACTTTGACAAGTCCAATAAGCTTTTTATTGTAGAGTTGGACTATCGGCACACCTCTAATATTCTTTTTAAATTTATTTTTTTTATATATCTTTTTAATTTCTAAAATAACCCTCATTTGTTATACTTTTTTAATAAACCCCTCACCTGCATCGATGCTTTAAAAAAAAAAATTGCTAGGAGCTCTCTCACACCATTCTCCTATTCCAAACCACTTTTAATCTGTTCTTGATTATAATATTCATAAATTTGTGATTTTTATTTCTATATGTCTTTGTTTTTCCTAGTAGGTAATAATCTTGATATATACATAAAGACGTGTGCGAATCTTTGAAAAAAAAAATTTGTCTAAGTAAACAAACTTTATAACATTATCTTTCCTACAAAACTTTGTTTATATTTATATCAAATTCTTATTCTATGACAAATAATTATTTTTTCAAATTTTATAGATTTAATGAGTTTATAATGAAGAAAAAATAAGAAAACATAGGTGGGTTTGATTAGATAAGTTTTATTTTTAATATAATTTAAATATGAAGGGTAAATTTGTAAATAAAAAATAAGAAGGGTTTCATAAGAGATATAGAGGGGTGCCAATAGCGTCACTCTTTATTGTATTTAATTGGCTTGTTTTGTTTCATTATCATACCTCATATTATTCCTAAATGCACCACGATCACCCACGTAATTAATCTATTCAAAAGCGCAATGGCTGAACCTCAGAATCAGAATATATATATATATATATATATATATATATATATATATATATATATTGGCTGTCAACAAAAGAAATCCTGTTAAAATGGGGATTAACAACAACAATAATAAAAATAATAATAATACAAGTTGTAGAGTGGAGTTATACGAATAAGTTTTAATTGAGCACATGTGTTCAAAGAATTTTATATTATTTTTGAAGATGAAACTATTTGAACTCACTAAATTACTCATTAAATTTATTTATTAAATAAAATCATTTTAAAATTTTAAAAATTTAGATTCTACTTAACAAACTCACCAAAACGTCCAATATACTCTTACTGAACCCAATTATTATAATAATATACTTTTACTGATTAAACCAATTAAATTCATTTAAAAACCCTTAGTAAATGCTTAGATTTATTAGATTGAAAACTAAACAGAAATAAAATTAAAAATACTCTTAACTATATATTTTTGCACAAAAATTCTAAGTGTAGCGAGCAAAGGCCAAACCAGAACGGCTAGAGCAGCTAATAATGGTAAAAGTGAGAGCCCTTCGTCATGGTACCACTACTTAATTTTGGGAAAGAGTCTCCAGTAGTTCCTTCATTTCATCCTTCCTTTGTTTTCTCTGGGGAGTTTTAATTTTGATGAGAAGCTAGGGCCTAGGATACTAAATAAAAAAAATATTAGTTTAGGGTTTAAGAAAAATAACATAAAGTTGAATGTAAACATACCTTTAAAAGAGTAAAAGTTCTTTTTTTTTTTTAAATATAACTACATTTTAGTATCAAGATTTAAAAATTATTTTTAAAGTGAGTACAATAAATAATTTGATAAATTCAAATAACCGTGTTAAAAGAGAATTAATAAAGGAAATGGATTTTAAGAGATATTTGGAGGAGTGTGTATTTTCTTAATCCTATTTTAATCATTTTGTCTTAATCAAATAATAGGATCAATTTGATGAGTCCCACTCTTACTTGAAATGAATGAACAAGACAAAGTGGAATGAACTGGATTCATACTTCAACTAATTCATGGGTATATTTAGAGCACCCATTTCCAATGGCCACCATCCTCCACAGAGAAGAAATGTTGATTCACGTGTGAAGGGGATATTTTGTATACGTAATATATATATATATATTAACAAGTTGGATAAAAAATTAATTTGATTAAGCAATATTCTTTAGATTTATTAGAAGTACTAAATTCCGAGGCAGGCTTGTCGTTGAAGATTAATTCGATGTCCCCTTCCATTTCCCCATAACAATCAAAGGTAGCTAGCTAGCTCACCTAGAATTTTAGGTAACTATAAGTCATTCATAATAAAACCCAAAGCCTTTAAACAAATTAATTACCAATTAGCAAGAAGAGTCAAACAAACAAACAAACAAGTTACCCTCGGGCGTAATGCTAGCCGTATAATTTTGAAAGTTTCTTCCTTCCGACACGCCGTACCGAAAACAATTACCGGCGCACGTGTGTATATATATGTATTCTCAATACAGTACTTAATTATCATGATGCATTTATTATTAGGATCCGGTTATAGTCTTAAGTAGAGTATTTTTTTATAATCATATAATTAAAATTATAATAAATTTTTTAATATTTATTATTTTACGTGTGTGGATGTGATCCGTTCTCCATTTTAAATTAGTTCCAACATAACCATCACCGTATTATTATCGCAATAGATATTTTAAAAATAAAACCTCTCTCCACACACACAAAAAAAAGAAAAAAGAAAAAAGATATATATAATTTGAAGGAGAAATATCGATTAATATAAATAAATGTATGAGTGAAAATATCACTTTTCATCAAGATTCATCATTAAGGCTTTTTCACTAATATGCAAGTAATTCAAATACGCAGTAAGGGAACGTAGGTAATTTATGATATAAAAAATAATAATTAGTTGTGCTTTGAGAATGATTGATGTTTGCATATTTCATTTGGGTTCTTTTCGTTTTTAATACTTTCATTAAAAAATTTGGTCATTTTGATTTTATATTTGTAATTAAATAATTGTCATTTGGGTTCAGAATAAAAAAGTTTTAATTAGACACACCTAATTATAAATTATTTATTTGAAATTACTTTGCACAATGCCGTATTATACACATAAAATTATGCACATACGGTATATACAATATATCCTTCAGGTAACGACACATGTACGGCAAATAGAGGGGGAAAAGAAAACGAAATTTAGATTAAGGACAAAATAATGTGTCAAAATAACAATTTTGATGCATATCAATATCAAGGGTTAGGTGAAGGCTCCCCTTCACCCTTTTATACATAAATCAAAAGAGAATTACCACAGCACAATTTAGAGAAACCATATATAATTAAAGCATATATCGGTTCATAATCAATATTTTTGTGAACCTATATCTGATTGAGAAAAGAACCGAAAAAGAACAAATAAGAAAAACAAAGAGTTGTTTGTCTGCATTTCAGTCATTTTTATAATTTGACTAATTACTGTTTAGACTTTTAATTATGCAACCAAAAAGTATGATGCTGATGAAATATACCAAATGTTTTTATAATTTGAATTTGATTTAACTCTGTACCAACCAAATTATACATGCACCTTGTATTGACAACATGAGTTAATGTGCCAAAATAGACAAAAAAGGAAAAAAAAAAAAAAAGAGAATGCTTTTTGTTATTATTATTATTAAATTTCTTAGATCATGTTCATCATAGCAGAGAGGCCTTATACGATCAATTATGCAAAATTTCAGTTATCTTTGAAAGCGCTTAATTTCAATTAAAAAAAAAGGATGAATAAATTAATAAACATAGAATGAACATTTGTGATTCTATGATTTAATTTGGCAATCTAATTAAAAGCACCTCCACCATCTGCCTCAAGTGAGAACGATCAAAATAAAGCATGCAAATCAAGATGCCAGGGAGAGATTCAATAAACTAATTAATCTTATTTCTTTGCTATTTAATCTCTTTCCTTAACATTCTTTAAACATTCTACATACACTTCTCGTAAACTATTTCTCTCTACTTACCCCCTCCGGAAAAAAAAAAAAATTGAAAAACAAAGACAACAAGAAGAACAGAAGAAGATCAAATAATGCCTGGCTTTCCCATGTACGCCGTTGCCGTCCGGTGAATGTTGTTTCACCTGAAACAAGACTTCTCTTTGCAAATCGTATATCATCAACTCCATAAATACATATAACAAATAAACATATTAATGGTGCTTCAAAAAGCTCACCCAAGATCATATTTGTTCTTCTTCTTCTTCTTTTTCTTCTTCTTTATCATCCTAAAAACAAAAGAAAAATGAAACCCAAGAAAGCAAAATGAAAAGCAAAAAATCTACTTATGGAAACGATCAAAGATTCAATGGAAAACTAAGAGATGAAGTCATGAGGATCAATATAATAAGGGTTATAAGAGAGAGAAGATGGCGAGTCTCTTCTTGCTAATGTTTTGTTTTCAAATTATAAAAGTGGGCCAAGACCAGGCCATTTTGTTTTACACGTTTGGTTGCTTCTCTTTGTCTTCCCACTTTTTAATTCATTAATTAAATTAAATGACTTTCTGTGTCTTTCGATTTCTTTTCAACAAATCTGGCCTTGATTTCGGGAAACATCAATTTAAATTTCCAAGTTAATGATTCAAGGAAGCTTTGAGTATTTTGTTTTCTCATTAATTATTATTGTTATTTTAAAGAAATTAATGTGACACCTGTCTGATGGTTTGATGATATAAATTGATGTTGATCTAATCTTTTTCTTCTATTTAAGGGCAGAAATTATGGCAATGTTCAACAGTTTTCTCGTTTTGAATGGTTCATTGGCAAGATAAAAAAGTTTGGTTGATTTTATGCTAGCTGTTTGGACGATGGTGATGTTCTCGTCAATTAATTAGGTTATAGTTTTCTTTTTCAATATAAGCATAAAAATCAGATCAAAACTTCAAAATAAATCAATAATAATTTAGGATCCGGCTACGTTGCAACAGTGGTACCATACTACTGTTGCTTCTAACTATTGAATCTAACTTATGGTGACAACTATAGCTGGATCCAATAGTTAGTTGCAACAGTAGTATGGTACCACTGTTACAACGTAGCTTTGGCCAATAATTTAACTTTTTCCCTAGAAATTGGTGGTCAAACAAGCCATCAATTTGTCAATTTCTGCCGATAAATGATCTTTGTTGTTGCTTCCTGAAGTCTTTGAAGAGGTTGGAGATGTGGTCCGCAACATTTTCTGAAATATCTTTCGCTCAAAATTAAGAATATACAAGTGTCATGTCTTGTTGCAAAAAGTGTTGCGGGAAAGAAGACGTTATTTAACAATTTTTAGTTTCATTAATGTTTGTTAAAAAAAAAAATGCTATTTCATTAAGTCATCGAATGAATAAAAATATTCCTACAAAGTCAATCCTCAAGAAACTTCAAATATTTCAACATTTTGCTTTTACAATGAAAATATTACTTTAGTCTATAAACATTTGTTTTGCCTAAATCAATTTTCAAGTACGTCATGATTCTTTATTACTATATGCGAGCTACTACCAATTAGTTAATTATATATCGACATGTATAATTTATGCATAAGGTTATGCTCCTCATTAATTTTTCAAATTAAGATCTTCGTTTTTTGTTATTGTTGCCCTCGCACGTTTGAACTTGTTATTGATTCATTTTTTTTTTAAAATTATTTAACAAGTTGTATTTACACTGAGAAAAGTGTAGTTCGGAGGAGACCACCAATGACCCCATTTGTTTTTTTTTTTCCCGCCTCTCAATGTAGTCATGGACAATAAAAGCAAATTAGCCTGGTTGTTGTAGGTGTTGGTTGGCTCAATGGGTAAAGTTTTTTGTGACGATTCAATAAATTTGGAATTTGAACTTACTCAAATGTGCAAAGGAAGAATTTAGAGTAATAATAGTAATAATACAATGAAAATAGATAGGTTGTTAAATTGATATCTTCAAAGAGAATATAAATCTTTCAAAGGGGAGAAATTAAGCCTTTTTCCTTTTTTTGTTTCTTCAGTAGAAGAGAAGTTAACTTACTAATATATCGACATATTTGATTAGAAGAAATGAAAAAAAATAAAAAAAGACCAAAAAAAAAAAGATGATTTTATGTCAAACTAAACATTAAAATTGAAATTAACAACCGATAATCCTATTTTTTCTAATCAAACATAAGCTAAAGATTTAGATGAATGGATGGAGCAATTGTGTCATGTATCGGAATTAGGATCATAAACTCTGCATGATTAACAAGGAGACTTGTCGTGAAGAGGTAAGAAACCCGACAACACCTTCCCCCCAAATAAGGCAACAGTAACCTATTACAGGAACAAAGATTTTTGACCGGCAGAGGCGGGTTTCAGCTTCAGGGATGGGACCAAATAATCTATTAGTAAATTGACCTAACTTAATATAATGTGGTGAAATTGTCGCCCAATTCCTTTGACTTTTTATGTTTCACTACTACAAAATTGATTTTTCATGACGGTTATAAATGACATAAGATGACGGTTTTAAAACCGTCAACATTAAAGAATGGATGTTTTTTATGACGGTTCACTAACCGTCATTAAATATATATTTTTAATGACGGTTTTTTTTTAAAACCGTCATTATTTATATATTTTTAATGACGGTTTATTGTAATAACCGTCATTATATATATATATCTTTAATGACGGTTTATTGTAAGAACTGTCATTATATATATATATTTAATGACGGTTTATTGTAAGAACCGTCATTAAATATTGAACAACATTTTATAACGGTTTAAAAAAAAAAAACCGTTTTTTGTTTCTGAAGACTACATTTGATGACGGTTCTTTTGAAATAACCGTCATCTTTGTTATTTATTATTAAAAAAAATAAATATGGAAAATTTAAGACTATTTCAAGCCCCATTTTAATTCTAATTTCATATTAAATTCTTTACAATTATTTTCCACAAACAAAAAGAGGCAAATGTTTCGTATACAAAGAGATGGCTCTACAAAAATTCTCACAACTGCTTAATATCTACTAATGACTACACCAGCAACCAACAAGATTGACATGAGTGAGTATATTTAATTTCTCATCAAGTCTTCAATTGCAAACAAGTCTCACCAGTGTCAGCAATCTACGTCATTCTTACAAAGAATAAAGAGAAATTAAGATATATTCATATACATCATTGTTACAAAGAATAAAGAGGAATTAAGATATATTCATATATTATAAATCATAAATATTACATCATTTTAGTGACTTAAGTTGTAAAACAAGACTTTAAAGTACCAAATCGCTATTAGTTAATAGACTTACCTAAGTAAGTTTATCAACCTTGTGTTTAGATAATAAATGACAACAATATTTGCCAAAATAGAGACAATAAAAAAGTATTAACTACATTATCCATAAGACATCCAGTACCCATCCATTATACACTTGGAAATAAAAAAAAAAATGAGGCCTAATGTTTAGAATACTATGATTAACCAAAGAATTAATAGCATGCTTGGATATTACCTTGTAAAAGTGGTACCTGCTTATTACCAAGGGGGGGAAAAAAGATTCAGTACAAACATAAGACAAAAGAACTAAAAAAGGTTCAAAACAACAACTAAACAACATCCGAAATTATTCAGCTGCACTGTTAGTAGCAAAATTTCAACGAAATAGCACCCAAAATTTCTAAGTGCAATTTTAATTGCAAAAAAACAGTAAAGCACCCCTTGGATGCTTCTAGGTGCTTTGTTTCTACATAAAAAACAGTAAAAACAGCACTTGTAAGTTATCAGGTGCTGTTTTTGCTGCATAACGGCAGCTAAACAGCACCTGAACACTTCTAGGTGCTGTGTTTCTGCATGAACAGCAGTAAAAATAGTACCTGGAAACTTTCAAGTGCTGCTTTTGCTACATAACAGCAGCTAAACAGCAATAAAACAGCCTCTTCTGTTGTTGCACAGCACAAAATACTGCAACTTGAACTAAAAAGACATAACTGAGGAAGGGTTAAGCAACCAAAAGTAAATCCATTTACATAAGTGCACAAACAAAATGAACAAATCACTTCCAAAAGCTTCAATAATTTTTTTTATTTTAAATAGAGGAAGGGTTAAGTGTATAAAGACAATTTCTTTGCTTTACTTTCTTGAACTAGTGAAATCAACCCATTGATAAAATTTCTGCTCTACTTATTCAGCACCATAGACGTATATAATTGAATTAATATTAATTCAGCATCAAAAACATATATAATTGAATTAATCTTATGGCAATTTCATCAAACATCATATGTAAATGAATGCATTATTCTAATTACAAACATAATCAAACTCTAAAGGAAAGATATATATATTCCCCTATTAAAACTGTTAATGATATAAAAAAGAAACTGTTTAAAATTTAATATGTGGTGCAGTCGCAGAAAAATTAATTTGCTGAAATTCAAGTCAGGATGTACGAAACTTGGTTTAATGAAGTGAGAGTAAGAGGAAACTAATTAATTAATTAACATACCGCTTGCTGGAAGCCGGATAGATAAATGGCAAGAGAGCATTCATCCAGGCCAGGGCAAAGTGCCATCATCGTAACGTCGATAATGGCCGGCACTACCATCATGGTGGCGAAACCCCAGATGAAAACAGTCACGAAGACACAAAATATCTTATCAATCACACAATTATCATGACATAAACTTGGGGTCTTGAAATATGGCTAAAAAAAAGTTGAAAAATAAAGTCTGACATCTTTTCTCTTCATTAGCATTGTGTCCAGTATCCTGCATGGTTTCTATTTAGATTAAGCCTACAAGATACTAGATGGTAAATCTAAAATGGGGACAAAATGCTTTTACATGTTGTTACCTGTCTAGCAGATAGCAAATCCAAATGCATCACATAGAATAGCCCCGATCCAATATAAATTTTGTGATGATTCTAACAAAGAGCTTGACATTATATACCTTTTTTCAGATGTTTCCCCTGATGTTCTCCTGACCTTCTTCCTCATAACGACCGTCATCACCCAAAAGTGAGTGTCATGCAAGAATTGTACATTTGCCAGCTGAATTTGTAAATGAAATAGGGAAATTTTGTATGGTTAGTGATTAAGGGGACTCAACTTGAAAGAAATATTCCAACGCCTAGTTAAAAGATTGTTTTGTGTACAAGTACATTGGACTAATTGTCATACTAATAAAAACAAAAGTGATTAACTGTCATACAACCATAGGAAACTAACACAACAAAGTTTGTCCAATACTATGGAAATGGTATCACTGAAATATGGCAGAAAAGGAAAAAAAAAATTCTGCATTAACATGACAAATAAATGATAGTTCAAGCAGGTCTTTCAACAAACACCTTTAAGATGTTTTTATTTGCATCAAAAATTAAAAATGCAACCAAAAAACCGATTCCTAAATCACAGTTAGATATGAAAATATGAAATTAAAAGTAATTAAATACTTAATCACGGGGAACTAACTAATCGAAGCGGTGGAATCAAACAACAAAGACTCACATCGCAGAGTGTTTTCTTCAGCGAGTGATGGCAAGGCTAGGGTTTATCTAGTTCGATGGTGATTGATAGAGAAGGCTTTAATTTCAAGCCGTTAAGGATTGGGTTTTCTTCGACGGTAACGATTTGGATATGGGTTAGAGTTTTCTTGGGTAAGAGGGGTATAGTGTTGACTCTGGCGTAGTAAAGAGCGATCATGAGAGAGAGGGGTTGTTGGTGTTGGCCTACAGCTGCCTGTGCATAAGAGCGTGCGTGAGAGAGAGCGGCTACTAGTGACCTGGTGCTGCCATGCTCGGTTGCCGCTGCACGGGCTAGGTTTGCCAACGGCGTGTGTGCTACTGAGGGAGAGGGTCTGCGTGCGTGTGTGATTTCAGTGTTTACAAATTATCTGCAATTTTAGTGATTCAGTGTTTGTATAGGGCGGGTTTCTTTTTTTCTTTTTTTAATATATCAATGACGACGGTTCTATAATAACCGTCGTTAATTTGGATATATAATGTCGGTTGATTTATAAAACCGTCATTAATAATATTCACTAAAATTAAAATATTTTATCTACATATATAATGACCGTTATATATAACAACAGACATTAAAAATTATCACTATTAATGACGGTTTTTTCAGAACCGTCATTAAAATAATTATTTTTAATGCGGTTTTTTTAGAACTGTCATTAAAATTAAAACTATTTTTAAGTATGCATATAATGACCGTTTCATGTAAAAACCGTCATTAAAAATTGTCATTTTTAATGACGGTTCATTTATAAAAACCGTCATTAAAAGTAAGACTATTTAAGACTATTTTTAACTACACATATAATGACGGTTGTATATAAGAACCGTCATTAAAAATAACCACTTTTAATGACGGTTTTTATAAATGAACCGTCATTAAAATTAAGTGTAGATTTTATTTGACATTTAATGACGGTTTTATTATAGAACGGTCATTATAAGTGCTACAAATTATGACTGTTCGCATAATAACCGTCATTAATTATCTTTAATGACGGTTATTAAGAAAAACCGTCATAATTTATGGGTCATTGTTTACTATTTTTGTAGTAGTGTTTGTTTGAAAAATTGAAATTGAAATTAAAAACAAATTTAACTGAGTATCAAGTGAGTAAAAATCGTGCCTCAGAAAAGGGAGAGTAGTTGAATGAATCTTGTCCTTGTCTAGGGCACCTAACTAAGATAAGACTGGGCACTAGCAACGTTCTGCTAACGTTATCGAAAGACTATTTGACAAATAACTCATGGCGATGCTTTTGTGTTGCTCCATTTGTCGATGGAGAGGACTGTACAATCAAGAATGGGCCGACCATTTAAATATCTCTACATTAAGATTAATGGAGCATTTAATTGCAAGTTAACAACTTATGCTTTCTGATCTCAAATAGAAGAGGCTTTTATGGGACGAAGATGTTTCTTTAAAGCTTTAACCATAATGAAAAACTAACATATATATCTTAAGAGATGTGTAACATGACTTAAGATATAAATTACGGATGTATGAATTGTTCTCAATCTAATAACAACATCCTTATTCTAATAAAGTAAGGATGCCATACAATATTTAAAAAAAGATATAAATTTTAATATACTAACAAATAAAAAAGTACAATCTTCAATGTATTGAAATAAATAATTTTTTGTAGTGAAATCGATACGTCACTATAGAATGACTTATATATATATATAAAATCAGATATCTACAAAGATTTCTAAATCATCTATATGATGACAGAATCTAAATATATGTGATGATCCAAACAAGCTTAATCTATCTAAAAACATTAGGAAGAAAATCAAACCCTACTAATTTATACATATATATGGAAGGATTTGAAAGGGAGTTATCTATACGATCTAGCTATATTTATCAAAGTTATTAATAGTTAATAGAACAAAAAGAAAAGAAAAATTGAACATGCACGAGTCATAAAATATCTACTTATCAAAGTGTTAGTGAATCAAATATCACTTGAGTGCAGGGCTTATGGTTACAGTGTAGTTGACAACAGTAGATTATGCTTCTGAACTGATGTGGCAAAATTAGTTATTAGGTTCAGCTTATATTAAGCATAACACGTGTGAATAACAAAATTAGAATCTTATAGAATTCAATACTCTATATATATGTAATTGATTGACATTTTCAGTTAATGAATTGAGAATCTTTTATAAGCTTCTTCTAAACTTTTTCTTTCATTTTCCTTTAGTTTCTTGCTTGCCTAACATAATTGTTAGGAATTTAGATATATTAACAATATATGTAGGTAATTAAAAAAAAATTAACAACTTAATTTTTTGTCGGAAGTACTGTTTACGGTTATTGTTCACGACTATTGTTCACCGTTACTGTTGACGATTACTGTTCACCATTACTGTTAACGAATATTGTTCATTCGCATTAAAAATATTAATTTTCTAAAAACATAATAAAATGCAGAAAACAAATGACACGGAGATTTTTACGTGGTTCGGATTTAATCAATCCTACATCCACGAGGCCACGCCCAGATGAAAAATAATTCACTAAGTTGAGATATTACAACCTATGGATTTACCAAACTTAAGACTCTCACTTACAGTTTATCACCATACAGTTTACTCAACGTTAGACTGAATCTGCTTCTCTTGAATAATCACTACCCCTCTTGATCCACGATCCTTGAGGTACTTCGCAAAGTGATCAATAACAATTCTTTAATTCTTCAATGTCTAGTGATCCAAGGTCCACATAGACTCTCCGCAGAGATGAACAGAAAATAAGAAAACAAATCAACATAACATGATGTGCCAAATCCGGATTCTTTAGGGAGGAGGCTGAATTTTGCTTCTCTACTTTATACTCTGTGTTGTACGTCTTCAATTTGTGAAATATCTGTCTTTATATAGGTACTAGGATTTCACCAAAATAGCAAGTCTTTAAAGACTTGGATTCTTTCCAAATAAGAGTTTCTTTCCTTTTGTAATTCCCATGAATCTGAATAGGAATAAATATGATCTTCTTGCCTTGCTTGTCTCCTAAGAAATATCTAGAGCATTTAATGACTTCCTGTTTGAACCAACTTCTTGCTCTAAATAGATCTCATGCGCCAATTATAGAATTCCACCATTAATAGACTTGCTAAATTAGACATCTAATTAAACTAAGAAACAAATATTCCTAATAAATTGGAATCTCACTAAATTAGGAAATTAATAAATTAATTGGAATCTCACTAAATTAGGGAATTAATAAATTAATCTCTATTACAAGATATACAATAAATAAATTTCTAATTTAACTAGACTTGCTATAAAATGCCAACTCTATAAATAATGGATTTAACAATAATTACTTCAATATTCTTTCATGGTATCAGAGCTTGCAATGGCGAGCATTAATCAAAATAGTCACTCTTATAGCTTTGTTACTCCTGTTAAACTTGATCAAAACAATTTTATCTTATGGCATACACAAGTTCTAGCATCAATCAAAGGCAATGATCTAGAAAGCTTTATTACTGGAGAACGTGAATGTCCTGAACAATTTATCTCTTCTGAAAACAATAATGGAGCTAAGGATTCAATTAACAATAAAGCTAGAGCTTCAACTGAATCTAGATTCGTAAATCCAGAGTTCACAACTTGGATGAAGATTGATCAACTTCTTCTAAGCTGGATAATGTCATCGATTCAGCAGAATCTGCTTTCAACCATGATTGATTGTGTATCCTCAAGGCAGCTTTGGGAATCACTTACTAGTATGTTTAACTCTCAATCTCAGTCTCGAATTCAAACTCTTAGGGTGCAGATTTAAATTATTAAAAAATGATATATAAACGCGGCTGATTTTTTTTGGCTAAAATCTAGCGCATTACAGACACTTTAACTTTAGCTGGAAAGCAAATTAGGCTGAATGATTTTGTCATGTATGTGTTGACTGGACTTGACTCTTCTAATTATGAGTCTTTAGTAATTGTTGTGTTAGCTCGAGGTGAAAAGCTTGCTTTAGATGAATTGTATTCCTTGTTTTGAGTCATGAAAAGAGAATTGAACAAAAGATAAGACGAATTGCTAGTGATGTTATGCATAATTTTTCTGCGAATGTTGCTTTGAGGAATTCATATTCTGGCAAAAATAATAGTGCTTTTCAAGAGAATATTGGAGGTAACTTTGTAAAGGAAAATAGCTCAGGTTTTGGAAGTTTTAATAGAGGTCTTAATGGTGGTGATAACTCTTCAGATATTATTTGTCAGATATGCTTTATTATAGGGCATAGA
Source organism: Atalantia buxifolia (assembly GCA_030444775.1). NCBI lineage: Eukaryota > Viridiplantae > Streptophyta > Magnoliopsida > Sapindales > Rutaceae > Atalantia > Atalantia buxifolia. The sequence continues at coordinate 12,475,493 of CM059832.1, forward strand.
GCTAATAGATGCAAGAATCAATATAATTCATCCTTAGGTTAAAATTGCAGAAGAAGATCATTCAATGGTGCTGGCAGAGGTTTTGGACTTAATTTTAGAGGTCTTCGACCCAACTTTTTCAATAACTATTCATTAAGTAATTCTGGTTTTCAAGGACATATGGTGTATTCTGATGACATCTCTGGTGCTCTTTCTGCATATTATTCTTTTATTCTTGGCTCATCTTTTTTTGTTTTTGCTATTGGAAATGGAGCTCATGGCTTCAATGCCTTTGTTTCCTTTGCTTTGTAAATTTTAATTCCAATTCCTGAACTTATTGAAGATCCCTCTTGGTAGATTGATAATGGAGCCATTAATCCTATCACTAATGATTTAGGTAAGCTTTTCAATTTTCAACCTTATACTGGTGATGAAAAGTTATTTGTTGGTAATGGAAATGCATTGCTCATTAAACACATTAGATCAATTCTACTTGCCACTACTAGTTTTGAACCTTTACACCTTAATCATGTCTTACATGTACCACATATCACTAAAAATTTGCTTAGCATTTCAAAACTTTTAGCTGAAAATCCTATTATTGTTGAATTTTTTGGAAAGTTGTGCTTTATTAAGACCAAGAGCAAAGGGATTACACTGCTTGAGGGAGTTGCTATAGGAGGACTGTATAGAGTCAAGTTCAACTTTTCTCAATTATGTTCCTTCAAATAGTCTAGAGTTACTCTTTGCTTGTTGTTATGTTTTTCCTTCTAAAGAGTCAGCTATTATCAGCTCTTCCAACTAAAATAAGAAGTCATGCTTGTTTGTCTCAACAAAAAAATCTGTTGATGTTAATCTTCTTCATAGAAGACAAGGATATCCAACAGTTTATGCTATTAAAACTATACTTAAAGCTTGTAATAACTATTATAATTTCAATAAAATTGATATTTTTCACTTTTGTAGTGCATGTCAATTTGGCAAACATCATATGTTACATTTTCATTCAGTTGCTACAAAAACAACAACACCTCTACAATTGATTTATGTTGATCTTTGAGGACTTTTACATATTTCTTCTACTCAAGGTTACACCTATTATTTGTCCATTTTAGATGATTTCAACAGATTCACTTGGATTTTTCCATTGAGTGCTAAAAATGATGCCGTTGAAGTGTTTACTAATTTTAAACACTTTATTGAGAAACATTTGCAACTTACTATCAACATAGTTCAAACAGACTGGGGAAGGGAATTTATAAACTTTTCTTCCTTACTTACTGCCTCAAGCATTCATTTTAGGCATCCTTGTCCTCATATACATAATCAAAATAGGAAAACTGAAAAAAAATTTCAACGTATAGTTGATATTGGTTTGACATTACTAACACAGGCCTATTTATCTTTAGAATTCTAGTGCAATGCATTTTATACTTCTGTTTTCATCATCAATCGACTTCTAACCCTAATTTTAAACAATATTTCTCTTTTTCAAAAGTTATTTAATAAAAAACCAGATTATTCAATACTCAGAATTTTTGGTTGTGCATGTTATCCAAATTTTGGCCATATAACGGACATAAGTTTGGCTTTAGATCTAGCAGAGATGTTTTCATTGGCTATAGTAGTCATCATAAAGGATATCAGTGTTTACACTATTCAAGAAAGGTTTACATTTCAAACCATTTTGCTTTTGATGAGTTGACTTCTCTTCAGTCTCAGTGATTTGCTCATCTTATTCACCCAATGAATTTGTGTCTGAGTTTGTTTCTTCTTCTATGTCTCTTCTTGTTCAAATACCAGTTCCTTCATTAGCATATTTAGCAACTATCCCTGACGCTTTTGTCTCTTCCTCATATAATTCTTCTGCTTATTTTGACACAACTTCATCATTTCCTTTACAATCCACTTACTCCTTCTTTCATTATTCTTCTCCATATAACTCACCCATATATATCTTGCCTCCACCTCAGCTAGTTGGTCATCCCATGATCATTAGGTCCAAAGCAAGCATTTATAAGCTAAAATCTTATCTGTTAGTCTTACTTGCCCAACCAATAGAGCTTACATCTGTTTCATAAGTGCTTTCTGATCATATGTAGTTTAAAACAATGCAAGATGAGTTTCAAGCTCTTCAAATGAATAAAACCTAGGATTTGGTTTTTCCAAATGTTCCTGTCAAAGTAATAGGCAATAAATGGGTTTTTGGGATTAAATATAACTCAGATGGATTTATCTCTTGTCTCAAAGCAAGGCTTGTTGCAAAAGGTTTTCATCAAACAGATAGGGTTAACTATTCTGAGACTTTTAGTCCAGTAATCAAAGCTTCTACAGTAAGAGTTATTTTGAGCTTGGCAGTAATGAATCAATGGGAGTCGAGACAGGTAGATGTCAATAACGCCATTCTAAATGGCATAATCATTGAGGATAAATATATGGCACAACTTGAGGGTTTTGTGAATCCAAGCAAACCTCAACATATTTGCAAGTTCAAGAAGGCCTTATATGGATTGAAACAAGCTCCTAGAGTTTGATTTGATAGGTTCAAGACAGTCATGATATCTCAGTGGCATTTTTAGAACTTCTCCCAACTCCCAACTCCCATATTCTTCTACTTCTTTTTCTTATTCTTATTCTTCTTCTTTCTTTTAGTTATAAAATTAGTTTTGTTAAACTTTGAGAATCTATTATACGGTTCCATATGCTTTTATCTTTTTCCTTTGATAATTAGAGCAATAATATTGCTCTAATCAGAAAACTGAACCCAATTCATTGATGGATGTGAAGAGAAAGAAGAAAAAGAAAAGAACAATACCAACATAGTTGAGTATTTGCGTTCACTTGAAGGTTGGTTTTGCTCTGTTATGAAATAGGGCCCTTTGCCACAATAGCATTATGTCTATTAACTTAGCATTTGGTGCTTTATTTTCTTGTTCAACAATATTGTTGAAATGAAGGTTTAAAGCATCATATAATTGTTGAAAAGTTAGCATTGAATCCAACTTTTATTGAGTATATGCATATTGAAAAATATTTAAGATGCTCGCATATGGTGAAAATATAATTGTTTTTGTTACTTATTACAGTTCTTGAATTTTACAAATATATAAAGATGTTCAAGATGCTGTAAAAGGAAAGACAATATTTACAGTAATTATAATAATCAACAAGCCGTTGTGATGAATCCACCATCACATTTGCTGCTATATTTTGCATCAATTATGGCTTAGACGAGATGTTGGAAATCCACTTGCCATGGCGGTACAAGCTACCATATTTGTTACTTGTGACTTGTCCTTATTAGCCCCCCTCAAGCTGTGCAGTAACATGCGATGAATGCCCAGCTTGGTTCGTAGCGTAAGAAATTGATGCTTCCCCAAAGGTTTTGTAAGAGTGTCTGCCATCTGAAGATGAGAAGGCATATATCGTGTAAATAATGACCTTGTAGTAACCTTTTCACGAACAAAATGCACGTCAAGCTTAATATGTTTCATTCTAACATGAAACATTGGGTTCTTAGTCATATGGATTGCACTCAAATTGTCACAGAGAAGTGTGGGTACTTTCGGCATACGAAACCCAATGTCATTAAGTAGATATGTGAGCCATGTTAACTCAGCAGCGGCAAAGGCCATGGACCTATATTCGGCTTCGACACTTAAGCGAGAGACTGTGTGTTGTTTCTTAGAACTCCAGGAGATACAATTGCTTCCAAGATAAATGCAAAATCCTATTGTACTTCGTTTTGTTATCGGACATCCAGCCTAATCGGAATCAAAAAAGGCATAGAGCTTGAGAGAGCTTTGAGACAAAAATCTAAGGCCAAAGTCAAGGGTGCCTTTAAGGTAACGAAGAATCTTTTTCACTTCCTTGAGGTTTGTTTTTGTTAGCGCTTGGAAGTGTTGAGAGACTCGATTGACAGAGAATGTGATATCGGGCCTTGTGTAGGTGAGATATTGAAGGCTTCCAACAAGGCCTCTATATTCGGTCGCATCCACAGGTTCATTATCATCTGAACACGGTATTGATCGTATAGCCATCAGCGTGTTGATAGGAGAACAATCCTGCATTCTTACCTTGGAAAAAAGGTCTTGAGTGTACTTCGCTTGAGATAGAAAGATGCAATGCGTGAATTGTTGAACTTCAATGCCTAGGAAGTAATGTAAGTTGCCAAGATCTTTTAAAGCAAACTTTGAGCTTAGATTGTTGATGATTGATTGAATTTCCTTCTCATTATTTTCTGTAATGATCACATCATCAATATAAATTAATATAAGTATAAGAATGGATTTGTTATTAAATATAAATAAAGAGCTATCAGCTTTGTTACTAGAAAATCTAAGAGAAATTAAGGCTTGAGAAAGACACTCGAACCACGCTCTAGGTGCATGTTTCAGGCCATAGAGCGATTTTTAAAGCTTGCAAACATATGCTGGATGACGTGAATTGCGAAACCCAGGAGGCTGCTCCATGTAGGCAATCTCCTTTAATAGTCCATGAAGAAAAGCATTGCGAACATCCAACTGCTTGATAAGCCATTTTGAGCTTACAGCAATTGCAAGGATAAAGCGAATAGTTGTGGCCTTTATAACGGGACTGAAGGTTTCATTGAAGTCGACTCCGAGAACCTGTGTGAATCCCTTGGCAACTAATCAAGCTTTATAACCATCAATGGTTCCATCTTCTCTGTATTTTATACGATATACTCACTTCCATCCAATGACATTAACATTGTTAGGCACAATGACCCATGTCTGATTTTAATGCAATGTTAGAAGCTATTCTTTCATAGCTTGAGTCCAAAGTGGATTCTTTAAGGCAGTTTTGAGTGTTTTGGGTTCAATTTGGCTACTGTGGCTGGTTTGAAGGGCTAACTTAGGATTTTGTTTTAGTTTATTGCATGTCATTATGGGATGAGTATTTAGGCTTTGCGGTTTTACTGTTGTGTTTGGTATCTTAAGTTCCGCAAATAAGCGATTAGATATGTAGGATAATCTGGTTGTGAATTTGTGGCAGAGCCGTTGTCCGTATTTTTGGACAAATTAGTTGGTTCAGTTGCATGTGGAGACTCCAAAATATTTGGAATTGCTTCACTTGTTGTGTGGAGTTGCTTAAATAATAAAAGGAGTATTCAAATTGTCCTCTAAATTGTCTTGTGGGAAATATGAAATAATTGGAGAAGTGATGTTTGAGTTGTTGTCCAAGTTCACATCTACCTGGGGCATGAATTGCACATGTGATGTTGATATTGTAGCACCTTTACAATTGTTTACTTTGACAGCACGTGAATCATTAAAATTCTCACAATTAGGAGAATTCTTTGGAAGCCACTCATCTTGTTGAGGGAAGGTGGTCAATGTACTATGTTCCTGCACATTAAAAAATGATGTTAATTTTTTTGAATGGTAAATAATTTTCATCAAATACAACATGCCTTGATATATATACACGATTAGTCTCAAGTTGTAGACAATGATATTCTTTATCGAGGGGATTATAGCCTATGAAAACACATGGATATGATTTTTTATCAAATTTTGTTTTACTATAATCCCGAAGATAAGGAAAACATCTACAACCTAGGACTTTTAACCCTCTATAGTCTGGTAATTTTTTAAAAAGAATTTCATAAGGGCTTTTATTTTTTAAAGGTGAAAGAGGCAACCTGTTAATGATATAAGTGGCCGTAAGAAAAGAATCCACCCATAATTTGAGTGGCAAAGAAGCATGAAACATCATCATCAAGGCCTTTTCATTGATGTGCCTATGCTTTCTCTCAACAACACCATTTTGCTCCGGAGTGTATGGACAAGAAATTTGTCTTGTGATGCTGCAATTTTCAAGATGTTTGCCGAAGGCCATAGAATTAAATTCCCCTCCTCCATCACTTTGAAATATCGTGATTTTTTTGTCCAATTGATTTTCAACTTGTTTATGAAATTTCAAGAAGCATTCAAAGAAATCAGATTTTTGTTTTAATGGATATAACCAACTAAAACATGAGTAATCATTTACAAATAATACATAGTAACGAAAATCTTGAGTAGAAGTAATGGCAGCTGGACCCATATATCACAATGCACTTTTTGTAAAGGAAAATCTGCTTTATTATTAGATAAATTAAAAGATTTCCTGCAACTCTTGCCTAATTGGCAAAAAACACAAATATGAGGTGTTTTAGACCAACTAGAAAAGTCAATAAAATTATTGCATTTTAAAGCCTCCAAGATTTTAGGATTGGCATGGCCAAGCCTCTTGTGCCATAAACTAAAACCGCTAGATTCTCCTTGAATTGCGTTGAAGGCAGCATGAAAGTCTCATTCCAATGTGTATAGCTTCCCTTGCTTACTCTCTTTTGCCAGAACCTTGTTTTCCTTGCTCTTCACAATAAAACCATCAGTGTTAAATTCAAAAACACATTTAATATCATCAATGAGTTGTCTAACTGATAAGAGATTCTTTTTGAGTTTTGGAATAACTAAAATATTATTTAAGTGTAAAGAACCATGATTTGTATTTAAAGAAGCAGAACCAATATGTGAAATATTTAAATATTGACCATTGCTGATAATTATTTTGTCGTTAGCTCTATATGGCCTTACATGATCAATATTACCTGTGTTATTTGTCATGTGTACATGTGATGTTGCTCCAGAATCCACGTAGAACTGTTGATCATTATTTTCTTGAAGATTCATGGCAGCTAGGGCCTGTGGATCATCTTCATTGTCGTTGTTGTATCTGTACCAACATTCAGTAGCACTATGTTTACGTTTATGACAAATTTGGCAAATTACTTCTTCATTTTAGGTATTATTTTCTTTATTTGGTTTTTGAGGCTACTGTTGTGGTTTACGGTTGTTGCCATTGTAATTGTTGTAGTTGTTAGGGGGTAATTTCTACCACTTGAGTTGCGTTGAGATCCTTTGCCCCGGTATGGAGGTCTTCCACCTCTTTGATTTCTGCCTCTTCCACGTTGACCAAAGAAGGCTTGGTTTTGATTTGTGCCAAGTCTAGCTTCTTTATCTTTTTCTACGATCACAGTATGTTCATGCTTTTGGAGAGCATTGATGAATTGTTTAAGGTTGAGATATAGAGGTTTAGTGAGCATTGCATTTTTGAAGTGAGCACATTTGGGACCTAAGGCTCTTGCAATTTGAAAAATCATGTCATCATCATTTATTGGTTTTCCAATGGTTGCCAACTTGTCGCAAAGGCCTTTGAATTTCTTAAGAAATTCATCAAGCTTGGAAGATCCTTTCTTTAGAGAATAAAGGCTATCTTTTAGCCATGTTTCTTACTCTTTAGTTACAAGCAACATGTTTTCTTCAACGGTGAGCCAGATTTCTCTAGCCGTTTGCAAGCCGATAACCATGCTCAACACATTTTCGTTCATCATACTTCTGAGCCAAGCTGTGAGAAGTCCATTATTGTTTTTCCACATGAGAAAATCTGGATTATTTATCTCCTTCCCATCTTGCTCTATCATCTTCGGTGGAGTCTTAGCATCAACTATATGGTGATTTAGCCCAAGTGTAAATATAAGTGGTTGAACTTGAGAACTCCAAGGAAAATAATTTTCAGTGTTGAGTTTTATTGGAACCACTCGAACACTGATGGAAAGATTGAAGGGATAAGGATGGTTCTGAATTTGAACTTGAAGCCATGAGGCTTTGATACCATGAAAAATATTTGAGATGCTCGAATATAGTGAAAATAGTAATTGTTTTTGTTACTTATTGCAATTCTTGAATTTTACAAATATATAAAGACGTTCAAGATGCTGTAAAAGGAAAGACAATATTTACAATATTTATAATAATCAACTAGCCGTTGTGATAAATCCACCATGGCATTTGCTGCTATATTTTGCATTAATTATGGCTTAGACGAGATGTTGGAAATCTTCTTGCCATGGCGGTACAAACTACCATATTTGTTGCTTGTGACTTTTCCTTATCAATGGCTAGCAATTTGTTTACTGCAATTGCATGTGCTAGCATGAAATTTCTTGCTGTTCACCAAAGTCACACTGAAGCCATTAAAATTGAAAAATAGTTAAGGTTTTTCCATGCATTCATATTGTAAGCTTCGCTTATAAATAGAGAAACAGACCATCTAAAAAAATTATGAGATCTAAGAGCATAACAAATGAGCTCTTCAAGAGTGTAGAGAGAGTATTTCCTTAGGTGCTAAAGGGATCCATTTGGGTGTATTGGGTATTGGGTTTCGAGAGTTTTTCCCAATTTTGTAAATTTCCATTCATTAGTAAAATTATCTTGAAGTCTTTGCCCTTGGACATAGGCTTTACGCTGAACCACGTAAATTATTGTGTCCTATTTTTCTTTGTATTTACTTGTCACGTTTATATTTCGCCAGAAGTCGCAATCACCATAATATTGATAATTACTTAACCCGCGCTTCCGCAACAATTGGTATCAGAGCTGGAGGTTCGTGCTTGGGTATACGGCATTGTTGACGTATACGACATTATTCACGTATAAGATACTGTTGACATATATGATACTGTTCATGTATACAGTAGAGACAACCATTTGTACTTGAGGGATAACTTATTGTAAGTAGTGTGTATTTATGCATGTCTACGAAAATTCTATAAATAAGGCGATAAGAGTTTAAAGAGTCTGGATTTTAAGTGGGATTGTTGTGACCCCTCCATTCTCTCAGAAACTTTCCTGGTACATTTATTCATATGAAATTAACATCATAGAGGATTTTTTTTCAAGTGTAAATAGTTGTTAAAGACATTGGTCATTTGGATTAAGAAGGATGGCAGAGGCATCGTCGTTGTCCTCATCAACGAGGACTACTGTGACTAATGCAAAGTTTGAAATGGAGAAATTCAATGGCACTAGTAATTTTTGTATGTGAATGTGAGGTGTTGGATGTCTTATGTCAGCAAGAATTAAACGTCTCTCTTGAAAAAAAGCCTGACCTAGATGTATGACAAGGAGTGAAAAAATATCAATAAACAGGCATGTGGTACTATTCACTTATATCTGGCTGAAGATCAGAAGTACTCTGTCATGAGGAAGACATTAGTAAAAAAATTGTGGGAGACGTTAGAAGAAAAGTACATAAAGAAAAGCCTTGAACATAGGCTTTATATGAAGAAAAAACTGTATTGATTCACATATGCACCTGACATGTCGATGAATAATCATGTGAACTCATTCAACAAGATATTAGCAAATTTTCTAAATTTGGATAAGAAATTTGAAGATGAAGATAAGACATTGTTGCTGTTAAATTCCCTTGCTGATGAATATGAGCATCTCACCACCACTTTGTTTTATAGAAAGGATAGTGTCATATTCGATACTGCATGTAGTGCATTGTACAACTCTGAGATCAGAAAGAAAGACAGAAAAGATCACAAAGATACAATTGTAGAAGCATTGACAGCGAGAGGTCATTTATAAAGCCACAAACTTACCAAAGATGAATGTGTTTTTTGTCGTGAGAAAGGGCATTGGAAAAAGAATTGTCTTAAGTTACAAAAGATCAAGGTTATTTCTGATGCATGTGTAGCGAAACATGATGAAGAGTAAGACTTTAGTTTGGTAGGCATGACGTTGACATGTCACTCAGACAAATGAATTTTGGATTTGGGTTATACTTATCATATGTGCCTTAACAAGGGTTGGTTTTCTAGCTTTAAAGAGTTGGACGGTGAAGTTTTCTTTATAGGCAATGACAATGCCTATAAAACTATGGGAATAAGTACAATCCAATTAAAGTATCACGACGGCTCAATCCAAGTCTTGACAGACATTCACTACGTACTAAGTTTGAAGAAAAATCTCATCTCATTAGAAGTTTTAGAATCCAAACGGCTTTCAATCATTCTCAGAGATGGATTTTTAAAAGTAATAGCTGCTGAACTGATGGTAATAAAAGACATAAAAAGAAATAACTTGTACTATGTCCAAGGAAGTACAATTATTGGATCAACATCAATAGTTTTTAGAAAAGATGCAGATTTAGAAGCAACCAAGTTGTGGCTTATGCGTCTAAGACATGCTGGTGAAAAAGCTTTGCAGACTTTGATAAAGCAAGGCTTATTGAAGGTGAAAATTCTTCTAAATCGAAATTTTGTGAACATTGTGTTCTGAGCAAGCAGACAAGGGTAAAGTTTGGTTCAACAATTCACGATACACAACGAACTCTTGACTGTGTTAACAATGATGTGTGAGAACTTACCAAAACAGCTTCTTTGGGAGGTATGTATTATTTTGTTACTTTTATTGATGATTATTCAAGAAAAGTGTTGGTGTATTTGATTAAGAACAAGAATGAAGTCTTGGACACATTTCTAAAATGGAAGAAAATTGTCGAGACTTAAATTGGTCGAAAGGTTAAAAGACTTCGCTCAGATAATGGTGGTAAGTACAAGAATGATCCATTTATACAAATGTGTCGAGATGAGGGCATTATGCGACACTTCACTGTTCCAAAAACACAACAGTAGAATGAGGTTGCAGAACGCATGAATCGAACTATACTAGAGAAAGTTTGGTGTATGTTGTCTAATGCTGGACTAGGCAAAGAGTTTTGGACTGAGGCAGTTGTATATGTGTGCTATCTGATCAACAGTTTACCATTAGCTGCAATTGAGGGAAAAACACCCATGGAGATATGGACTGGTAAACCTGATACTGATTATGATTCTTTACATATTTTTGGTTCCACTGCATATTATTATATAAAGGAATCTAAGTTAGGCCTAAAAGTAAAGAAATCATTATTCACGGGTATAATTGGTGGAGTAAAATGATACTGTCTCTGGTGTCCTGTTACGAAGAAGATTATTTTCAGCAGAGATGTGACTTTTGGTGAATCAGCCATATTGAAATAAAAAGATTCTCAAGAGGATAACAAGACTAGTAGCACTTTGCAACAGGTGGAGTTTGAAGGCTAAAGATAATTCAGTCGGTGTTGAAGAGACAGATAGTGATTCTCCATTGAACGAAGATGATGAAGAAGTTTTGATCCAGGAACCTTCACAACAATAAGATTCAATTGTATATAAAAGGTCATGAAGAGAGATTCGCAGACCTACTCACTTTGTTGATATGGTGGCCTATGCACTTCCAGTTGTAGATAATAATATTTCTTCCACTTACAGAGAAGCAATAAGTAGCCTTGAAAGTGTATAGTGGAAATTAGCAATGGATGAAGAATTGCAGTCTCTTCATAAAAATGGAACTTGGAAGTTAGTTACACTGCCTAAGGAAATGAAGGCAATTGGGTTTAAGTGGTATATCCAAAGAAGGAAAAATTTCCTTATAAGAATGAAATTCGATACAAGGCTATATTGGTAGCGAAGAGTTGCGCTCAGAAAGAAGGAATAGACTACAATGAGATATTTTCTTCAGTTGTGAAACACTCATCTATTCGAATTTTGCTAGCCATAATTGCGAAATTTAATCTTAAACTAGTTTAGCTTAATGTAAAAACTATATTTTTACATGGTGATTTGGAAGAGAAAATCTACATGACTCAACCAGATGGATTTAATGTTGCTAGAAAATAAAATTAGGTTTACAAATTGATAAAGTTGCTTTATAGATTGAAACAATTCTTAAAAAAATCTTTGAGGCAGTGGTACAAGCGATTTGATCAGTTTATGAAAAGACAAAGGTGCATAAGAAATAAATTTGATCATTGTGTGTATTTTCGCAAGTTACAAGAAGGATCTTTCATATATTTACTCTTGTATGTCGATGATATGCTAATAGCATCTAAGAGCAAAGATGAGATTGATGAGTTAAAGACTCAAATCAATTAAGAATTTGAGATGAAAGATTTGGGTGAAGTTAAGAAAATTCTTGGCATAAAAATATGAAGAGATAGAGCTCGTGGCAAAGTCAACTTATCTCAGAAGCAATATTTGAAGAAAGTACTAGAACAGTTTGGCATGACAGAGTAGATAAAACCTGTGATGCCCTATTGGCTTCTCATTTCAAGCTTTCTGCACAACTATCTCCTTCGACAGATACAGAATGAGAATACATGTTACAAGTTCTGTATTCAGATGTAGTGGGTAGCTTGATGTATGCAATGGTGTGTACAAGGCCTGACATTTCACATGCAGTTGGTATAGTGAGCAGGTATATGCATAATCCTGGTGAAGGACATTGGTAAGCTGTGAAATAGATTCTATGGTACATTCAGAAGATCGTGGATGTTGGTTTATTATTTGAGCAAGATGATACACTTGGTCAATGTGTGATTGGGTACGTTGATTCTGATTATGCTGGTGATTTGGACAAATGGCAGTCAACCATCAGATATGTATTTACTTTTGCTAGAGGGCCAATTAGTTAGAAGTCTACACTACAATCTACAGTTGCACTGTCAACTGCAAATGCCGAGTACATGGCAATTACAGAGGTTGTTAAAGAGGCTATTTGGTTTCAAGGTTTGCTTGAAAACTTGGAATTGGTACAGGAGCACATTAATGTGTATTGCGACAATCAATGACAGTCAAAGTGCTATTCACTTAGTAAAGAACCACATTTATCATGCACGCACGAAGCATATTGACGTACGATTTCATTTTGTGTAGGAAATTGTTGATGAGTGAAAGATTCTTCTTCAAAAAATCAAGACTGCAGAGAATCCCGCAGATATGTTGACCAAGGTGGTGATAGTGATCAAGTTTTAGCATTGTTTTAACTTGATCAATATCCTGCAAGTTTAAAATAGTGAGAAAAGCAGAGATTGGAGGATAATTTGATATAAAGGGAATTTACTATTCGACTCAGATTTAGATAAACTTTCGTTGAGGTGGAGAATTGTTGAAAATTCAGCACCAAATCCAACTTTTGCATGAGCACATGCATATGACTGCAATTGCATGTGCTAGCATGAAATTTTTTGCTCTTCACCGAAGTCACACTTAAGACATTAAAATGAAAAATGGGTAAGAACTTTCTATGCATTCATATTGTAAGCTTCGCTTATAAATAGAGAAGTAGACCATCCAAAAAAAATTGTGAGATCTAAGAGCATAGTAAGTGAGTTCTTCAAGAGTATAGAGAGAGTATTTCGTTGGGTTGTAAAGGGATCCATTTGGGTGTATTGGGTATTAAGTTTGAGAGTTTTTCCCAATTTTGTAAATTCTCATTCATTAGTAAAATTATCTTACAGTCTTTGTCCTTGGACGTAGGCTTTACGCCGAACCACGTAAATTACTGTGTCATATTTTTCTTTGCATTTACTTGTTACGTTTATATTTCGTTAGAAGTCGTAGTCACCATAATATTAGTAATTGCTTAACCCCTGCTTCTGCAACAATAATTGGCTTTCAGAACGCCCCCGTCTTTGTGCAATTCCTTACTTTGCAAACGCCAGTTTTGGAACCAAACACCATTTGTTGCGGTTGCAGGCCTCAAAAATCCTCTCCGAGGCCTTAACTTGATCCACAGTCGATCGCCATTTCTTTTCTGCAGCTTGGCTAATGGCTAGCCCCCTCTCCCCACTCTTCTTCTTCTGGGTTCTATTCATCATTGCCTGAAAATCTGTACTGTAAATTAATTTGCTTGCTCTTCGCACTCTTCTTGTCTCTATATTGATCGGCAGTGATCAGTGCATCAAAGGAATCTGAAGATATGTAGCGCTTCACGGCTTCAATTTTTAAAGGAAAGACACTGTATCAGCAGAGCTTTTTATAGGGCACACGAATAGAACTGCAAGAAGTCGCAAGATGACCCGGAATTTTAAATGGTGTAAAAGAAAGAATAAGCTGTATAGTAGAGCATCAAAAGTTTTTCAGATAGCGACAGAGAAAAGCGTTGCAGTGATGCTTGATTTAGAGCTATTGAATTACAGTAACAATTAAGTATACCATCGTAATCTTTGGAACCAACCGGACCCCAAGAAATTAATTTTTTGGATTGAATGGATTTTAATTAATATTAATTATTTTTAGTTTTTTTTGAAAATATTCATTTTTATTAATTAATTAAATTTGTAAACAAAAATTTATAAATAAATTATAGTCATAATATATATATTTTTAAAAAAATAACTTTATGACCGAAAATACCTATCATAAATTCTGTCATAAAATATTTTTCTACGAAAATTGAATAATAAATTTACAATTGACAATTTAATTTCTTGCCAAAAATTAAAAAAAAAGGGCAAAAATTTGAATAAATTTTAAATTTTAATTTAATTATTTTTTCACATTAAAATATTATGTGACGGATATATGACTATAAAATGCCATCATGAATTCATAACGGAAAATATTCTGTCATAAATTAATGACAGTGACATAGATGACGAATAAACTATTTGTCATGCACCCCCTTTTATGACAGTTATTTCCCGTCATCTATTACCTGTTTTCTTGTAAAGTTATTTCTTGTCATCTATTGCCTGTTTTCTTGTAATTTGCCTAAATGTTATGACATTCATCTTGTAGGATTCAATTTCTTTTATTTGGAATTAAGATTTATTTTGAGATGACTGTAGATGAGATTGAGAGTAACCGAGGGCGGGGCAGCAATGGTGTTAGGTGTTGGGGCCGAGCTATGGGGAAGGAAGGAAAAAAAATGCTGTCTCCTCGCACCATCACTTGAAGATGGGAATGGCAATTTGGGTCAGGATTTATTTATTCGATCCAATTCAATGAGCATTAAATGAGTTTGGATTTGAAAAAAAAATGATTTATTTAATAAATGGGTGAATTCGATTCGATCTAATTTACTAATTAAATGAATTAAATTAAGGTTTGAGGGAGTTGATTTGTTTATTCATTGAGGATTAATTTTACAAATAAGTCATAAATGAATACAGTTCATTCGTTTAAAATTAATTTATTATTCATTTAATTAAAGTATTTATTTATCCTTAAATTCGTATGGAAAAATATTAAACTTTGAAAGTTAAAGAGGGAAAACATTAGGTAGATTTTATAGCATTTCTAGTTTTTTGTTTGTTTATGATGTTGGGGGTGTTTACATAAAGATAAGTGGTTTCTTGAAGAAGTTCTGGGCGTAGTTTGTAATTATGGAAATGGTTTTGGATGAACTCTTCAGCTAATATATATAAACCGCTCTCAATTCTTTATACGAGGTTTTGTTGATTGTCTCAAAAAAAAAAAAAAGTTTAAGTTTAAGTTTTCGTTTTTATTTTTTCCTTTTCGTTGTTTGAAAATGGTACTTCCTTTTATTTTGAAATGTGTTAATTGCCCTATAATAATTTCCTGAAGGTGGAAAGGGTCACATAAAAAACACTATTGAACCAGAAATGGTACTTGATTTTATCTTATTTATTTTTCTTTATTTTGTAGGTTTAATTATTATTTCCTTAATACTACTACGAATTTATTATATATTTGATACTTTAAAATATTACAATGTCTCTTATCATTATTGCGGCATGTTAATATCACTACATTTACATGTTTATGTGTAGGATTCTTGTTTTTAAAGTGACGAGGATAGAATGAAGAGAATTAAAGAAATCACTTTGGTTTGTAATTTAAATTTTAATTATTGTTATTTATATTGTTAAGAATTGGTAATTTAGTGTTTGGATGGCTGTATATTTTAATCTTATAATATGGTTGAATTATTTACTTAATTTTTATTTATTAATTATATTTTAAAATTAAATTTATATTTAATTCGATTCGTTATGAATTTATTTATTATAAGATAAATAAATAATAAATAAATTTAAATTTAATTCGAATCGTTTATTAATTGTACTAAATAAATTAAATCAAATATTTATTTAATAAATAAATTGAATATAAATGTTAAAATTTTAACTCGTTTAATAATAGAATCAATTCTAAATAAACAGAGTTTTAACCGAATTCGTTTAAGATTTGATTCAAATTTCCTTTCGTTTTGTTAGCCCAACCTAAAGACTCTTCCATCTAATCCAATTAGATACCACCACGAATACAATTACTACTGGATCAAGATTTCAAAAAATAAACCAGATAAGCGGAAACTAACAAGAGTAAATAATTAAATTGATATCATAAGTAGGATCGCAGACCATGCAAGGTTTATTTATTTCCTGCTTATGATGCAATAAGCATCTATTGATTTATTGTACAGAGTACTTGGACATGGTGCACGCCAGGATGCAACTGAAGCAAGGCAGTTATATATCCTGTTTTAGTTCTGAGGTTCAGCCTCAGTTTGGGCATTGACCGCCTCACCGGCATAGGAACAACATCTGCAACCTCTCCCATAATAACCACGGCCACAGCAACCGTAGCGGCAATATCCTCCACCATAATGACCACGGCCACCTCCGCCATACCCACCACGTCCAGGATATCCTCCGTAGCCACCACGGCCGCCACCTGGGTATCCACCATAGCTACCGCGGCCGCCACCTGGGTACCCTCCATATCCACCATCATACTTGGCATCATCTACTCCATTAGTCTCTCCAGCTACCTCACCTGCATTCGTATTTATGGCCAATATGCATGTTAATTATCTTACTTAAAATTTAAAATAATATATGCATAACACTATTAATTTCCATTTGTTCTCAATCCATCGTTTTCGCCGTTTGGAAGGATAAAGCTCATTACGTTTTTTTTAAAAAATAAATTTTCACAGCACATTCAAGTTTTAGCCCAATATATATATATATATATATATATATATTGATAGATGTATGTTACGTACCATTTTTCTGATCATCATTAGAAGTCTCAGCAAGATCTCTAGCTGCCACCTCTGAAGAGATGAGAAGAACAATAGACACTAAAAGACCTAACATAAGGAAAACTTTAGAACCCATTTTTCAGGCAAAAGAAGAAAAGACAAGGAAAGATATTATTCAGGCTGGTGTGATGAAACTAGTGAAGAAAAGACAAGGAAGGTATATCTGTATTTATAGGCTGATCGATGATGATAATAATAGAGGTGAGAATTTAAGCACGTAGCCATAAATAAAAAGTAGCAGAATGCATGCAGTTGGTGGTTCGGGATTTGTCTGCAACGATCTATGTTCCTTCATCTTATCT
Organism: Atalantia buxifolia; assembly: GCA_030444775.1. Taxonomy (NCBI): domain Eukaryota; kingdom Viridiplantae; phylum Streptophyta; class Magnoliopsida; order Sapindales; family Rutaceae; genus Atalantia; species Atalantia buxifolia. The sequence goes on from CM059832.1 coordinate 12,492,507, forward strand.
GTGGAACTTAAATGTCAATTAATACTGGTTGCCTAGTGTCATAGCACAATGTTTAGACGGGCTGACCGGGACTTTGAATTTTTTTAGGATAAACGACAAAGCTCTTAAGAAAATCAATTAGTAGGACATACGTACGTTGAGAAAAGTCAAGGGAGATCAACGTTAGTTGAGAAAAATCAAAGTAGATCTTCTTTCCGACATTGAATTAATGTGCCGTGTAGGTCAACCAGGATAGGTAGTGAAGACTCCTCTATTTTTTTTTTTTCAATTTATTTATTTTAGAAAGCAATGATATACGCAAAACAAACCCACTTGGGCGGGTTCAGGGTCGGGCTTAAGTTGGGCTAAATCATCTTTCCCATTTTAATATTTACTTTTCATTTTAAAAAGATAAATAAAGCCAATATTAATTTTTTAATTAACTCTTATTTCTTTTACTTTTTAAATTTTGTGACCAACGAAAATAAAATTACTTTCAAAATTACTCCGTAGGGCTCACGGGACAACGAAGAGTGCTCCTTCCTATTAATAATTGTAATGAATTCAGAAAATAAAACAATAATAAAAGTGCTGCAGGCCGGTCAATCGGATATTAATGTTAAAGGATTAGATCAGCTGGGGCAGTTGATAGCTATTGAATGCTGTTTATATTTATATTTATGTGATTTTGTTTTTATTAGGAACGATATTGAAGTTAATTAAGAAAAAGAGAGAAGGAAGATTACATATTCATCCATATGAAGCCAATATTTGGAGAGAGACAGACATTTTTAAACGAACTTGTATAAACTGAAACAGGGGGATCATCCCACTAATCATAAACATTAAAACTTAATTCCAAATTAGTAAGATTGTCAACCACTGAATTGTCCTCTTTTAGATGTCTGAATTAGTAAACTGCTTTTTATGAATTAATCTCAAATAATTTAACCATCTGATATGCAGATATGATGGCGGCTTGAAGCCTTGAATCTAGTATTTGTAAGATGACCTAAAGCCAAAGATGAGTCACTCTCCAACCAAATAAGATTCCATCCTTTCAAAGCTACAAGCTCAATAGACTTTAAAAATGGCATATATCTAATCTCTACATATAAAGATAAAGATATCTGATGGCCAAAAGGCTGCGCAAAACAACCTCAGAAAGCACCATTGAAACCGAAACACGGCACCATAAGCTGCAAGACCCGGGTTTCCCTTCACCAAACCCTCTGTGTTGATTTTAATCCAAGGAGCTCTTTTGTGAATGCCAAAAGACTGAGATGATAGATGAGGATGGACGCTTGGCATAAAGTAAATGCAAATTACAATTAATAGGCCAAGATGTATCACCACTTCGTGGACTAACCACTCCAAAAAAGCTAAGGTGGCTATTAATTAGAGTTTTTGCATGCTGAAATGGCAATGATCGATTCTGAAACCGAAGACAATTTCGTGCTTTCCAAATATAGTAAATTGCAACAAGGCACCAAAGTCTCTATAAATAATTAAGAAACATGGCCAGTGAAGGTAGTCTAAAAAATCAAATTCCTTGGAACAAGAACATCCCCATTATTAGAAAATGACGATAAAAAGGGAGGCCAATCCAACCCAAAGGTGCTGCCCATATGAGCATTCAAGAAATAAATGGGCTGCTGTTTCATCGCTAGAACCACAAATTAAGTCAGTCGAAACCATTGGAATGCTGTGATTCCAAATATTATCACCAGTGGACAACAGTTGTAGAATAGATGCCTGGCAAGTTTGGTGAACTACACTGGAATGTAGTGATCCCATAACAACTTACACTAAGGCTACTTGTAATGGCTGATGATCCCTAAAGAAATCGTAAGAATTAGATAAACTCAAAGAACCATTACAGGAATGTATCTAAAGTGGCTTATTGGGCAAAGAGTCATTGGGAAGATAAACAGTCACTATTTCATGCAATAATTGAGGAAACAAAGTGGCAACACTAGCCTCCAAGTGTAAATTAGAAACATCAATATTCACTGACACTATGATAGATTGACTCACCCAAGCATCTTTCTATAAATGAATAAAACAGCCATTACCAACCTGCCATCTACAACCGCCACCAAAGAAGGCATCACTAATCTCAAACCATGCCAAAGAGAAAAAGACTTGGAAGACATGACCATGAAGCAAAAGAAAATCCAAATCTCTTTTTGACAAAAGTCCTCCAGACAGAAGTGGAATCAACAATAGACCATGCAGTCTGCAGCAAAGCAGCACGGTTCAAAAGAAAAGATTACGAGTACCCAAATCGTCTTCCACCTTAAGCGAAAACTGCAGAGATCACGCAACCGTCACAAGTTTTTTCTAGTCACAAGAACCTGACAGAATAAAATTGTGAACCCATGCATAAAGGCGATGGATCAGAGAAGAAGGCCATAAATAAACCATAAATGAATGCAATAATATGGAACCTACAACATCATGAACCACCTGTAGTCGCCAAACGTAGAAAGCAATTTTCCCTAACACCCTTCTAATCGACTTTGGACCTTGTCGGTAATATTTTGAAAAAATTCACGCTGAGGATTGCCCTTGAAAATAGGCACAACAAGTTAGGTAAAAGGCCCGGAGCCTTCTTGAAAACCAAGTAAGGAGCGAAGAAAAGCACGACGACGAGGGTCAGTTTGAGTACAGTAATAAGTGATTTTTTCTGAATTAATCCCCCGTCTCAAAGTGGAACTACAATCTTGAAGAAAGGCCAGAAGGTGCTAAATAGATCTAACATCACCCTGAATAAAAATTAAAAAGTCATCTGTGTATAATGCATGTGTGGAACCACCCAATGCCTTGGCGTAGAAATAGAATAAAGCATCCCCTACGCAAATAAACAGTAAGGGCCTCTACTTAAAACTTCTTCAGCCGGAAAGACAGTAGAGAATATAGAGGATAACCTTGGTGGACACCTATTAAGGAAGCACATCTCAGCTTCTTAGTAAAAGATCAGTCAATGCAAAGAATGACCAAAGAAGCCAAGTCAGCAGAGTGATTGAGAGTGTGCCAGATCATTGACAGCTCAGCTTATTAGTTACACATGTCTATTCTGCTCTGTATCTTTTATTTTGTTATTTTCTGTTTTCATTGTTAGCAGTTAGTTGCAGTTTATAGTTAAGCTCACGAGCTTGATATAAATACTTTGTTTTTACTATTGTTAATTAAGTGAAATAGATAATAAACATTCAGTTCCAGAATATTCTTTTCTTCTGTAAATTTTCTTTTCTTCCAAACACAATACGATTTTCCTTTATGGTATCAGAGCCTGATCAATATAGCTAGCTCTAGCAATCCAATCGTAAACACAAACACTAATTCAATAAGCTCAACAAACTTTTCATTCAACACTCCTGTGAAGCTAGATCGAGTCAATTACTTAATTTGGCGATCTCAAGTATTTGCTTCCATAAGAGGCAACAGACTTGAAGGCTTTATTAATGGAACAAAATTTGAACCAGAGCAGTATATCACTCGAAGAAAAGCTGATGGATCTACACAGCTGATTGAGAATCCAGAGTTTATCACCTAGAAATCACAAGATCAAACACTTCTTGGCTGGCTCTTATCTTCGATAAGTAAAGGTACACTTGGTCTTGTTATAAATCTTGATAGTTCATATATTGTATGGAAAACACTTGAGAAGAAATTTGGAGTACAATCTGAAGCTAAGGTACTTCAAATCAAGTATGAAATAAACACTTTAAAGAAAGAATCAATGAATGTTGAAGATTATTGCATGAAAATGAAAGCATTAGCTGATAAGCTTGCTTGTGCTTGCTTGTGCTGGGAACCCTTTGAATGATAGAGAATTGTTGCTGCACATTCTTAATGGTCTTGGACCAGGCTATCTAGATTTAGCTTCTTTTATTACTGCTTGTAGAATGAATTTTGATGATGCATATGCATTGTTGCTCACTCATGAATCTAGACTTGAGCAACAAGAGTAAGATGCTAAAACTGTTTTCAATGCTAATTTTGCACAAACAAGGGGAAACTATATGAGAGGTGGTTATACAGGAGGTTTTCAAGGCAATTATCATGATGCACCATAAGAAATTCAGTCTTTAGCGACGACAAATATTTCGTCGCCAAAAGTCACTTTTAGCGACGACGAACATTTCGTCGCCAAAAGTCACTTTTAGCGACGACGAACATTTCGTCGCCAAAAGCACTTTTAGCGAGGAAATTATAGTTTTGTCGCTAACAGTAGGAGGAAAAGAGAAATATATTTATTACTTTTAGCGACGACGTAAAACCGTCGCTATATGACTGATATTACGACCAAAATTTGTTTTCATCGCAAAAAACTTTTAGCGGTAAAAACCGTGTTGGCGCGCATATATTTAGCGACGACATTTTAATATTGGGCAATGACATTGAGAACAAATTCAACGACTAATGGTCAACATATAGCGACGGAATGCTTCCTTGCTATATATATGTATGGCGATGAAAATAAATTGGTTGCAATAAATGCTTTTAGCGACGACCTGTGGCGTAGCTAAAAGTGTCTTTTGCGACGAGTAATAATTCGTCACCAAAAACATCTTATTGCGACGAATTATCGTCGTCGCTAAATGATAGCTTTAGCCAAAACATCAATGTCGTGGCCGAATGTTCTTTTTAGCAACGAAAATATATTGTGTCGCCGAAGGATTGTTTTAGCGACGACCTAAAAGCTTGTTTTTGCGACAAAATTATTTCTGTGGCAAAAGATACTTTTTTGCGACAACACTTTTGTTCATCGCTGTAGACTGAATTTAGCAATTAAAAATGTAGCCTTTAGCGACGACACTATTTGTCGCTAAAAGATAACTTTAACGAGAACTTGTTTTTGTGGCCAAAAGTAGGTTTTTGCGACGAAAACATAAGTTATCGCCAAAGTATTTTTTTAGTGAGGACAACCTTTCATCTCTAAAAGTCTGTTTTAGCGAGGAAAAAGTGTCGTCACCAAAAGTCTGTTTTTGTCGTAGCTAAAAAATTGGCTAAAAGATGCTTGAAAATGAAAATTAGGCTTGGCAAAATCCGGGTCCGGTCTGGGTTTTGGTGTTGCCCGGGACCGGACCGGATGCTTGAAACACAAGACCGGACCCGGGTTAAAACCCGGGTTTTCCGGGTCCCGTCCGGGCTCAAGACCGGCACCCCCGGGTCCGGGTTTTTGGATCCGGGCTTCTAAGCCCGCATGTAATAATTTTAATTTTTTTTCTTCTAATTTTTTTTCTTTCATTTCTCTAACAATGTTTACTTTTTTTAAAAAAATAGTCAAATAAACTCATTCAATCTCATGCTTTAAAAAAAATAGTCAAATACAAATATATAACATACTAACAATGTAAATTTTACACAAATAATAAATAAAAATTATTTCAATCTACTTTCTAATACTTAAATTCATCCAATTTCTAACCTAAACTCATTCAATCTATATAAAAAAAAATAAATTAAATTAAATTTAACAACACAATAATCACACAATAAATCTAAATAACATCCAACATATCATAAATTCATAATTATATATTTATGTATAATAAATTTATATATATTTTTTGTTAATTTATTAAAAAACCGGGTCCGGGTCCGGGTTCCGGGTTTTCGGTGTTAAGACCGGACCCGGACCCGGAAAAGTCCGGGTTTGAAATTCTCAAACCCGGATCCGGGTTTTTATGAGTGCGGTCCGGGTTTTGCCCGGACCGGATCACCCGGGTCCGGGCCGGGTCCGGTCCGGGCGGGCTTTTTTGACACCCCTAATGAAAATGAAGAGAAAGAAACGGGTAGAATTGGATTTTTGATTTTGGGTTTTATAAGGAGAGTTGATGAAATGTTGTTTTGAGAGTGAAAATTAGATGAGTAGTGGATGAATAATGGTTTGAGTGATTGATTTTTACAAGAAAATGGGTGAAAGATTAACAGATTTGAAAAAGAAAATGGAGAAGAACTATTCATGCGTGAGAGAGAAAGATGAACAAGTGAAGAAATGATGATTGGGAAGTGTTTAATGAAAGTGAAATGCATGGGTATTGATTTGAATCATTGATTTTGGCATAAAAATGGTTGCGAAATGAAGAGAGATTGAATGGAAATAGAGGAGAGTGTTCACGGTTTTGGAGAGAAAAAATAACGAAGAAGAGCTTGTGAAGAAGAAAGGAAAACAAAAAAAATATATATATGACAAACCCGTGACCAAGCGGCCAGCCGCTTGAGGGCAAGTGCTAGTCGCTTGCTCTAGGGTTTGAGGACAGTTTCCATTGTTCCAAGTGGCTAACCACTTGGAACAGGCGGCTAGCTGCTTGGTTGCTATCCATCTGCACTCTCGTTGCTTTCCGGCTAATTCATAATTATAAAATTATGATATGGCCCCAAATATATTATAATTAATATATATATATATATATATTATACATTAAAAAAATATATTTCTTTTATTTTTATATATTTGTTCAAAAATTATTTATTTATACATATATAAATAAATATATATACATTAATAAAAATAAAAGAATAAAAAAAAAAATAAATGAATAAATATAAAAGCCATTAAACCAAAATGTGGACCAATCTCTAATGCCCTTTTCTTACTTCACTTCTCCTTCTCTATCGTGAGAGAGAGAGAGAGAGAGAGAGAGAGAGAGAGAGAGAGAGAGAGAGAGAGAGAGAACGACACATTCAATTGCACCAAGCCCACGCCCACGGTGCAACCGCTGCCGCCGCTGAGAATCGCCAACGTCCACACCCACGCCGACGCTCTAGCTGTCGCCGCTGAGAATCCCCAACGTCCACACCCTCGCCGAACTGTAGCTACTGCCGCTGTTGCAGAGATTGATTTGTTATTGGATCCAGTCGAGGAATCTGGTTCGGATAAAAATAGTGAGTTTTGTAATTATTTAGTTATTACCCACAATCTAATTTTGATTAAAAGTTTGGTGCTTTGTTTTTTTTTTTTTTTTTTTTTGGGTGTCTTAGGCAGCAAAGACCAAAGACAATTGATTTATAGTTTCTAGTAAATTAGAAGAGAATTAAAGAACAAATTCATCATTCTTTCAAGTTTCTAAGAATTTAACAATTCGGTGAAATATTTCACAAGATTCATCACTCTTTGTGTATTGTATCAACTATTAACTTTTTATTTTTTTGCTGTTTTTTACTGGAGATTCTGCTATTTTTATTGTTATTCACTGCTATTTCTATTGTTTTTGCTGTTTTTACTAATTTTTTTTTTCTGTTTTTGCTAATTTTTTTCTATTTTTACTGTTATTTGATTTTTTTTTTATTTTTGGGTACTTTTTATTTTTCTGCTATTTTTTACTGCTGACTCTGTTGTTTCTATTGTTATTCACTGTTTAATGAAACACTAATATGAATAGGATTTGATTTGTTAGGATTTCAATAATGGATAAAAGTTGGATGCACGTTGAGGATAAACTTTGTAATGAATATCTGAAGGGTGTTAATGAATTTATGAAAGCTGCTGAGAAGTGCGTAGATGAGAATAATTGTGTCCGTTGTCCATGTAAAAAGTGTTTGAATGCAATTATTAGACCGTTAAATGTCATTTATGATCATTTGCGTAAACAAGGGATGTCACCTACCAATAATATATGGATTTACCACGGTGAAATACGTGAGTCTAGTTCACTTTGAGGTAGCAAGGAATTAGGTACTGCAGACAATAGTAATATTGAGGATAGACATGATGACATATTCGATATTTTAGATGATTTACGGGGTCCAATGTCAGAATTTGATGCAGAACAACCTAATATAGATGTAGACACATTTCCTTCTGAAATGGAGGATTCAAATACTTGTAAAGTGGGTGGCTTGTTAAATGATGCTCATAAAATGCCTTTCTCTGGCGCCCGACTATCATTATTAAGTTTTATTGTCAGATTGATGCAAATCAAAGTCGTTAATCAGTGGAGTAATAAATCAATGGATATGTTACTTAAACTATTGATTCAATTCTTCCTTGAGGGGACAAAAATGCTAGGAAACTTGTATGATGTAAAAAATATGTTGAAAGATTTAGGGTTAAGCTATAAAGTTATTCATGCTTGCAATTATGATTGTGTGTTGTTTTGGAAAGAAAATGAATCACTGGATAAATGTCCAATACATGGTGAATCGCGATATAAATCTTGTAGTCAAGGGAAGAATGTACCGCAAAAAGTTTTACGATATTTTCCTTTGAAACCTAGGCTACAACGATTATTTATGTCGCGACACACAGCAAGTGATATGAGATGGCACCATGAGAAGCAGGTGGGTATAGACGGTATTTTGAGACATCTGGCAGATGGTGAGGTTTGAAAGGATTTCGATAAATTATGTCCTACATTTGCAAAAGACCCACGTAATGTGAGGTTCAGACTTGCAATAGATGGATTTAATCCTTTCACAAACATGTATAACTCTACCAGTATATGGCCTGTTATATTGATGCCTTACAATCTACCATCATGGAAGTATATGAAAGAGCCATTCATGTTCATGTCATTGCTCATACCCGGACCACATGCACCAAGGAAAGATATTGATGTTTATTTAAGGCCTTTAATTGATGAATTAAAGGAATTATAGGCTGTTGGCACAAATATCTATGATGCTTCAACTAATTGTAGATTTCTGATGCGCGCTGCATTATTATGGACAATCAACGATTTTCCTGCCTATGGTGCTTTGTCTGGATGGAGTACAAAAGGATATAAAGCATGTCCTGTGTGTAATGTTAAAACTTTCTCAGTAAAGTTGCGAGATAAAATAGGTTACATGGGACATCGTCAATTCTTGCCCCGTGGCCATTCATGGCGTAAGAGTTTGGAGTTTAATGGGGAGATAAAAAGGGACCCTCCACCCAAAGAATATTCTGGGAATGATATCTTAAAACAATTTGAGCATGTCAATGATTCAAAGCCTGGAAAACATCCTAGTAATAAAGACAGGAAGAGAAAAAAAAAAGCCAGAGGAGTTAAATTAGACAAATTTTTTTTTTTTTGAGCTAGAGTAACATTCATGTTATTTTTCCTACCAAAATAGATTTAGCTTTTGAGGTCATTTTTCTGCATCAACGTCTTAGTGCCATCTATGGTGAATGATACATAGTCATATAAAATGGCAAGATTAATCAGAGGGCAAAAACAAGTGCAGTAGAACAAACTGTAAAGGGCAATAAGAAAAAGCCAGGTTCAGTTTCAATTTAATTATTCCATGTAAACAATACTGAGGAGGATGAATAATTGATTAATCATTGCTTTATTGATTGTTAAGCATGATGAAATTTTATACCTTGATGCTGAGTTGATTGAATAAAATATTCAATTTCTTTTCAAATAAATGCTAATTAGCCAAAATTAATATATTTGATCAAGAAATAGCTGAGAATTGAGTAGGGATCAAGGAAATGAGTAAGATTAGTAGCCACTGATTTAATGGGTTAGTTGGATTGGACCTTATTCCATTAAAAAGTTAAGTTTTCAGGATGTTTTGGGGTTACTCATTAGGTTCACAGATTAGCATCTTGTTCCATGACTTTATTTAGAACAATTCAACAAGATGATTTTCAAACGTCACGACGGCAATGCCACAAGATACCCAAAAAGCAACTTTAGAGGTGTAACAACATAAACAATATTCTAGTAACATCGAGAGAAGGAAGTAGACTCAGAGGCAAAACAAGAATTGCTACAACAATGACCCCATAGGAATAGTAAACTCAAGTATTAGCAAAAGATTTCCAAAGTTCAAAAGTCAGTTTGTTGCTGATTAGTAACTTTTCCATTAATTATTGTTTCAACAAACATTACATTTTTTAAGCTACAAGTTAGTAAGTGAGATAGCAAATTAAAGATAGAATGAAAGCTTCAATGATCATATTCCTTCTCAATTAAATTTTTATCTCACTTGCATATCAAACATGGCTAGCACTACACAAATACTACATATAGCTTGATGTCCCATATATTTCCCTTTTTTCTTTCAAAATTTATATGTTTTGTTTATAAAGCCTTGACCAAGAAAGTATTAGTAGCAAGAAATTTCTTTTTAAGAATATGTAAGAAGGGAAAAAAAGCAGAAGCTACAAAAAAAAGCTTAAAGGTGGTTGTCAAGATTCACTTAGAACCTGCTTGGATATCATGAATTTGTAAATCTATACCATAAGAAGAAGAGAATCAAAGTGAAGTCTATGGTCATTAAAAAACCATTATTCGTAAAGACTCTAATTAGGTGCGCCTTTTCTAAACTTTAACTCCATAGATAATATTTTTACTTAAAGTCTGCCTATTGGCTTGAACCTCTTCTAGATTGATTTATAGTACTGGTTATTCATTTTATTTATCTTTGACAAAAATTGGGTTAAACTCTAGTTCTACAATTTGTCATCAATCTTGATTATACATGTGGACTAAAATGATGAATCCAAAATCTGGGCTTATTAAACTACGTCCTTTTGAGTTTGTTTAATTAGCTCAGGAAGTCACGAGCTAAGCATGTGGCTTACTAAAGATCGAAACGACAAGATTAAAAGACGTTTTGGGTAAGGTTTAAGTGAAGCATGTGATCGAGCACGTGAAGGGAATCAAGTTAGTTGAAGAAGCTGTTATCCAGGTGGCGGAAATCTGTGCATTCTGGGCTTTATATCAGCTGGTGTATAAGCTGATCAGGAGCGCGGTTTCTGCATCCTGTGTGGAGCATTCTAGAGAGAGTTTTGAGAGAGAGAAAGAGTCATCTTGTTCCTTGTAATCAAATCTTGTGTTGCTCTGTAAAATTCACAAGGATCATTAATAAATCTCGTTCTGGTGGCTTCTCTCCGTGGATGTAGATTGTGCATACCTGCACAATTGAACCACGTAAATCTTTCTTTGTTTTGGTGCTTGATTTGTTCTTATTTCTTGTTCTTAGTGTGTTCTGTTCATAGCCATTTTCATTACAAAGCTTTCTTAGTTCTTAAAGTTGATTGTTTGAGTTCAAAGCACTCTAATCACTACAATACATGTAAGTCATAAAAGCTATAGTGACAAAAGGCTCAGTATGTAACTCTTCTAGAGAATGACTTTTTTTCAGAATTAGTGTAATGTTAACAATATTGCTCGTCCAAGTCCTAACTACATGAAATGATATTGTCTTTAACAAAATAGTAACTAAATGTTTATAAGTTATGTTATGCAATATAGCAATTGCATGTTTTAGTTTCATAAATAAATTTATCCTGTCCATCCAAGGATTAAAATCCAGGTTTGGTTTCAATTTATTCAATATAAACATCCAACAAATTAAAGAGCTTGAATATGTGTGTGTCTGTACACACACATGACCATAGCTCAAATAATTATATATGCATAGGAAAATATTCAATATTAAACATATCTATATTTGTTTTCTTGAAATGAATGACGATAATTATTCACATGGCAGAATTTCCAATAATTGTTGAAAAATGCTAGAAGTATGAAATGTTTAGCACAAATTGGTTATGGCCAAGCGCTGGCCACTGGCTGACTTTAATCGTTGTCTTTGGACACAAAATGCTTATAAGTGACTAAGAAAAAAAAGCATATTGTTTATACATAGTTTGATCTTTAAAACATTTTCTTAACAGGTTTGGAACTTGTTATAGTTTTATTGTTATTTCTCGGATGATTTTACTACATAAATTAAACATAAATTATTCTATGAGGTTTTGCCATAAAGTTTTGATGCAAAGTCAAACTCACAAGTTACTTAGTGAAATGCCCGAAAGAAGTCAAATACTATTGGTGAACATAAATTATTCTTAGTCTTTATTTTATAAATTATGTTGACTTCATTCAACCTTTGCAGCTTATAGTATGAAATCATGAAAACAATTCGCGTGATTGCATAATTTTGGTAAACGTGAGCATAAATCAATTGATTGCAATTAGGTTAGAGGAAATTTTCGTATATGACCATACATGGTCACAAAGATCAGCTTGTTTAAATTGTAATTCACGTGCATTGTGGCATGAAGATTAGAAATCTAGTGTTCATTTACTGTATACCTTGGTTAGTACTAAATCCTTAAAATACAAGAACAAGTAAAGTAAGAACTAAAACAATAGAATTATGGTGAATTTTAACATAGTTAAAATAGTAAAATGCATGGCATCATAACCTACAGGATCATGTGCTTACCGTTCATACTTAATTAATCATGTGATTGCAATCCAAGGTTCTAAATAATATGCTTGCCTTTCTTACTTGAGAGCATGTGATGCACACTAAGGTTAAGTTTGTTTATTGTTTACCATCGTTTTGAAAATTAACTGTTTGCCTTTGATGCTTGAGAGCATAACCTTTGTTGGCTGAACTGCCAATGAAATTTTTAGGCAAAAAATTAGAACATAGGCCATTACATAATCATAATATAATGCGATGTCTACCAGTGTTCAGTAAAATGTCTATGAGTTATGTTGTTTTTCCACTTCAATTTTCACGAGTTATAGATCATAGAAATTTCTTGCTAAGTATAGAAATGTCTTGCTAAGTATACCAAAAAGAATGCAAATCAAGAATATCAGAAGCAAGGAAGAGAAATAAAAGGTAAAGCTTCAACAATAAACAAAATCTGAAAAAAGAAAAAGAACAAATACTTATGAACTACCTAAATGAACCACTCATCCATTGAACCCTTCTATATTAGTTACCCCAATCTGCATTCAACTCTCATGTTGCCGGATCATTTTTGCCTGGCTTCTCAGCTATTTTCTCTAATGACGAATTATTTCTAAGCATTCTTCAGTTGCTATAAGCTCCTAGCAATCACACACATAGTTTGTGGGTGTAAGTATGTATAAGCTCTGTGTGTGTGTGTGTGTGTGTGTGTGTGTGTGTGTGTGTGTGTGTGTAAAAGCTATGCAGAAGTTAGCTCTCCATACATTTTTGTACGAGTAGTTAAAAATTATCAATCTGTTTGTTAAGTGGTGGCTACCATATATTTCATTGTTTTCTTTCATATGTCTTAGCATCCAAGTACTTATAATTGATATTATCATGATTCTCAGGTATTAAAAAAAAAAAACTAGAGTCTTTGCTTTGTTACCACCAAGAATCAACTGGCTAAAAATCATGAAATTTTTTTGTAAGTGAGCTGAACATAGTACATTCTGAAGAAAAGGAATTAATTACGAAAATTCTTAAGTTTATATTTTGCTTTTGTATAATTGTCATCTAATGTGTTCAGCTCGACTTTGATCTTAGTGGTCTTGTTGGGGTCTACTACAACATCTATATATTCAATTCTACAATTGAAGATTGATGTCAATATGTTTAATTCTATAATTTAAAATAGGCATCTAAATATTTGGTTCTATAGTTTGAGAAAAACACCTACATATTTAATTCAACATTTTGAGATCAATATTTACATATTTAGTTCGCCACTTTTATTTCTATATTATGAGATATATATATACATACTTGATTTTATAGTTAAAAACTGATATTTACATATTTGATTTTACAATTTAAGATCAACATTTATTATTTGGTTTTCTAGTTTAAGATCAGCATCTTTATGTTTAATTTTACATATCGGCATATACATATCTAGTTCTACAATTTGAAATCAACATCCACATGATCTATTCTACATTTTGAGATGAACATCTATATTTTGTTCTACATATTTAATTCTACATTTTGATATCAGCATCTACATATTTAGTTTGATGCGTTTAATTCTACAATTTGAGATTTATATTTGTATATTTGATCTTATAATTTAAAATCAACATTTACATATTTGATTCTAAAATTTGAGACCGACATCTACATTTTGATTCTACATATTTAGTTCTAAATTTGGAAATCAACATCTACATATTTAGTTCGACACGTTTAATTCTACACTTTGAGATCTATATCTGCATATTTGATTTTATAATTTAAGATTGACGTTTACATATTTGATTCTACAATTTAAGATCGACATCACAAATGTACATATATGATTCTTCTTTTTGCTTCTTTCTAGGTTTCCAACACCGATTATATCTTTTCAATATTGAAAACTAGGAGATTGTTGTTAGATTTTGTCACACCTTATTCTTGAAAACTGGGGGACTTTTGTTGGGTTCTTTCATGTGAACCAGCAACCTATGTTAGGAAGATGGGCAAGTTTTAAAAGGCTTGAGAGGTATTCAAGCAAACAATATAGAAAAGGGCAACAATATAAGGTTGAGAAACTCATGCTCAGCTCATTATACAAGTTTAATTCTCGTTAGCTTCCCCACCAAAACAAATTCAACTCTTAAGGTCATTTTTTAGCATCAATATAAAAAGAATATATATATAAAACATGTCCCACTTCGTTTTGTTTCATGGAACAAGTCATGAAGCATGGTGCTTGTACAAGCTACGATCTCTTATGGAAACATCAGGCTATGTGACATGCCTTGATCTTACAAGTTCGACATTGATCCAACTGATGCTAGCACTATTTTCACTTTCAAGGAATACAATAAACCTCTCCTTGACTTCTTGCTAAACAGAAAAAAAATAAACACAAACTGCAAGATTGAAACTCACGCATCTATTCATCAAGCCTCTATGCCATTTTATAGTATAAGAGTTGATAATTGATAAGTAAAAGAAGAAGAGATAAATCTAACTAATCTTATTATTATTTGGATAATAACAACACAATAATAAATATCCAAAAGAATATAATTCCTCTTATCTTCTCGCTAATTCGAAACCTTTTCATGTGCTAGATGTGTAAACATAGTTGAGTAAGCAGCCAACCCAACTTGTTATGCATGCATAGTGAATTCTAACGTTTTATCACCCTCCTAAGTGCAAAGTTCTGGGAAGAACATGACGCTTGTTTTGAAGGTTTTAAAAATAGTCGCAGCTGCGTGCCTTTGTAAAAATATCTGCAGGTTGATGTGCTTGGCAATGTAATGCATTTCAATTCTATTCTTTCTAACAATGTCTTTTACAAAATGCACATCTATCTCTATGTACTTTGTGCATGAATGATGAATTGAATTAGTTGCAAGAGAGGTTGCACCTGTATTGTCACACTATATAACTAAAATATCCGTAACCGTGATATTGAGTTCTTGGAGAACTGACATTAACCAAAGCATTTTAGCTGTAGGATTGGCAAGGCTTGATATTCTGATTTTGTTGAAGATTTTGCCACTACATTTTGTTTCACTGAACTCTAAGAAATTAGATTATTTCCTAAGTAAATGCAATAACCTCCAGTTGAAATACTATCATCCACATTGCTTGCCCAATCGACATCAGTGTAATCAATCAGTTCCATCTTACGTTGTGCCATGAAGTATAGACCATAATCATTCATAGCATGTAAATATCTCGAAATCGATTTGCAAGTTAACCAATGTGACTTCAGCGGACATTGCATGAATTGGTTGTGTTTCTGTATGAAAAAAAAGATCTCTAGACGTTGGATGGTGACATATAGTAGTGCCCCTATAACACTCCTGTAAGGAGTAATATCCGAGAAGTCATCACTTCCCATCTTAGAGTATTTCACAGTACTTTCACTACTGCCTGTAATTAAGATATCATAATCAAAACAAAAATAACTTTAGATTTTTGTCGTAGAATAAATAAAGATGTGTCAGAATTAGAACTGTCAAATATCAAAGTTGTGCTTAGTTTCTCAAAACAAGCCCTTGGAGCTTATTTAAGGTTATATAACACCTTTTTTAGTTTACAACATGGCCTGGTTTTTCTGCATCAATAAATCCTTCCAGCTGCTCTATAAATACATCTTCGTGCAACTCACTATTCAGAAGAGCATTATTTACATCAACCTATATAATTCCTTAATTTTTCATTATTGCAATACTAAGAATTACTTGAATCGTGGTTGATTTCACTATAGGACCAATGGATCATAGAAATATAGATCTGGTGTTTGATGATGCCCTTTCGCAACTAACCGTGCTTTAAACTTTTCAACAGTACCATCTGCTCTCTACTTTACTTTAAACACTCATTTATTGCCCATTATTTTCACATTATCTGATGGAGGCACTAACTACCATGTATTATTTTTTTTATTAAAGCATTAAACTCAGCCTTCATGTGGTTAACTAAATCCCACACAGCAAGGCTTTACTTACTGTAAAAGGCTCTTTTGTTTCAACACACAACACATTAGATTATAGTTTGGATTGAAAAATACCAGATTTGGATTAAGTGACCATTGAATGTGTTGACAAGGAAGATGGTTGATGTTATGGTTGAAGGACAGGTAAAGAAGATGTGGACACATTTGTGGATGTTACGGGTTCGGCTTGATTCGTGGGAATAGGTTGTATTTTTTAGGTAGCTAACGAGTGGTCTTTTAAAAGTGTTTGAGAATTTGAAGGAGAAGATGATATGTTTGTATTAAAATTATCTTGAGAGGCTAACATGTTTGCTTTAAGTTTGGCATGTGATTGTGGCTTGTTTTTTTATAGGGCTACGGTATGAGAAGATCCATTTGTGTTGCATTGGATAGACTTAGAAGTGGTCTCTGCTACTTGAGAAACTGAAAAAGACGTGTTCTTGTCTTGATTTATTGAACTATTATAACTTGTAAGCAAAAATCGAGATATTGGAATTTACGTGTTAATTGGACATGGTTTTGTAGCTCTTGAAACACATCTCTCAAGAAAGAAAAACCATTCTCATTTAAAATAACATAACTAGCTATATAAAGTCTTCGTGATTTATGAAGACACTTGTACCCTTTACGTGAAGAATTGTATCATAAGAAGACACATTTTTTTGCGTTAAAATCTAGCTTATGTCTATCATAAGGTTTGAGATTTGAGAAACAAGCATAACCAAATATTTTAATAAAAGAATCAACAGGTGGTCGATTATATAAAACTTGACAAGGAGATTTATTAATAGCAGTTAGTAATCAATTGATTAAGAAGACAGAAATTTGAAATGCATCCTATTAGAAAGAGAGTAGCATGTGAGCTTGTGATAATAAAGTGAGACCTGTATGGACAATATGTATGTGTTTTTGCTCAACTCATCCATTTTGATGATGTGCATATGTGCAGGAAAGTCTTTGATTGATTCCATATTCTTGAAGAAATTTTGCAAGAGTTTGAAATTCACCTCCCTAAAAAATTTGAGTATTCTTAATTTTTTCCTAAATTGATTTTCAACATTTCGCTTAAGAAATTTTAAAAATTTCAAAGTTTGGGATTTTGTAAGAAAAAAAGTCCATGTGAACCTGGTATTATCATCTACGATAGTAAGAAAATATCTAAAACCATTTCCTGAAGTTAAAGATGTAGGTCCCTATAAGTTAAGATATAATAACTTAAGAGGCTCTAAAGCTCTAGAATCTGAATTTTTGAAAGTTATGAATTTTTCCTTTGTTGACATGCACCACAAAAGGGAAGAAACTGAATTTTATTGAAACTTGGAAAATTATTACAAAACAATTAAACTTCTTTTAGCACTTGAAGATAACGATGTCCCATTCTTCTAGTCAAAAGAATTATTTTTTTCCTTAGACTTTTTAAGAGAGACATAATCTTGGGAACTTATTGTATTTAAACTGGACAATAAAGGACTTAAATAAGACTTTACGATTTTTATTGAAGTTGATTGGGACATGAGTATTTAAGAGAGATAACTGGTACAATCCTTTTTCAGTTCTTCTTTATAGCTAAGTCTTCTTTTGTTCACCATGAAATTTAAGAATAAGGTTATTGTTAGACACAAATCTGGAAACATTAATTAATTTCTTTTTGAATCTCAAGAACAAAAAGAATATTTTTAAGTAAGACAGTTTTATTGTGTACCGAAAAAAGAACATTTCCAACATAGATAATAGATAAAGAACTACCATCACTTATGATGCAGTGGAAGTTAATGTTTCAAAATATTTCATTTTATTGTGTACTGAAAATATTCTGTTCAACATCTGGAAACATTAATTAATTTCTTTTAATCTTAAAAAAAGAAGAATATTTTTAAGTATGACAGTTTTATTTTGTACTGAAGAAAGAGCATTTCCAACATAGATAATAGAAAAAGGACTACCAACACCTATGATGCAGCGAAAGTTTAATGTTCAAAATATGCTATTGATTATAGAGAATACCATAATAAAGAACAAACTAAATTCACTTTGATTTAAAAGAATATCGTGAATTTAAGGGTTAAGACTCGTTGATTCTGTAAAATACCGAGAATTAACTAAACTCAAATACTCACACATAGATTTGAAAACAGAAAATATTATTGAATTCAAATTTGCCTTCAAAGGCTAGAAGAGAGGGTTATTCATATTAATAGTAATTATCCTAAATGATAAAGTAAAAAAAAAATTCTAAATTAGAAAGGAAAACAAAAGTCCTAAACTTTAGATAATAAGAAAACTAATCCTAGTATAGTATGGATTCTTAATCTACATCATTCCCCCTAAGATAGAGAGAATTTGCCCTCAAATTTGGATTGTCAGTAACAGCACCTTCATCATGCTCACCTTTGTAAGGAATAAGATGCTTGACATTGATACATCTACAATGTAGATATGATTAGGAAGTTTTAATCTGTATGCATTAGGATTTATCTTCTCTATAATCTCAAAAGGTCCGATTTTCCTGGTAGAAAGCTTGTTGTACTCACTAATTAAGAACCTATCTTTGGTTAGGATTGCCTAAACAAGATCTCCCATCTAAAATTTTAAAGCTCAACCCCTTCTGTCAGCCTTATTTTTATAATCTTTGGTAATCTACCTTAAAGACTCTTGCGTAGTTGTATGAATCGTCTGAAGTTACTCAATAAAGTCTTCTACCTTGCTACTCTTGCAAACTAAATCTGGAACTAGAGCTAAGTTGATGGGAGCTCGTGGATTATATTTGTAATTCACCTGAAAAAGCTTAAACCAGTACTATGCTTAAAT
The DNA here is from genome assembly GCA_030444775.1 of Atalantia buxifolia. Classification (NCBI taxonomy): domain Eukaryota; kingdom Viridiplantae; phylum Streptophyta; class Magnoliopsida; order Sapindales; family Rutaceae; genus Atalantia; species Atalantia buxifolia. The sequence goes on from CM059832.1 coordinate 12,511,429, forward strand.
GTACGGTTATAGGCACACTTGACTTGCTATAACTTTTGATTGAAATACTAGCTATGCAACTCAAGAAGGGGGTGAATTGGGTTTCTAAACTTATGAAATAATTAAAACAAAATCAATGCAAATATCCAATAAAGTTAAATAAATAATAATCAAATTAATATGAACAATAAAAATATAGAGAGAAAGGAAGGAGAATTGAACAAGGAATTTTTATATGGTTCGGCAAACTTTGCCTATGTCCACGCCTCTAAGCTTACCAAGCTTGAAGATTTCACTATCCAATCCTTACACTTTCAGGCTTCAAAATCTTTACAATTAACTTCCAAGGTGTCAATCAACCTTTACAATATGAGGTTATCTTAAAACTCTTATTTGAAGTGTTTCCTACATTTACAATCACTCAAAATTAAAGATTACAAAGAGTTTCCTTCACACAATGTAAGTGTTTACAAATCAAAGCCCAAAGTGTGATTTTATGAAAGAATAGCTAATTTTAGGTACAAAAGAGATTGAATACACAATGACAAGCTCAATGATGATCATAGAATTTTCTTTCAATTTGAATTTGATTGATCCTTTTATAGTTGGAGAACAAAACTAGCCGTTGTTGACTTTTTGGACATAAACAGATCATCGTTAATTGCTTTCCGATCACTATTTTGACTTGTCCAAGTAACCGTTATGCTAATTTTTTGAATTGTCAGATCACCGTTTGGTGTTATCAGCTTGCTGTTTAATTGCAGACCTGCAAAATATAATTGGCTAATCAATTGTGCTAAACGATCCATCGGTTGCAAACTAATTCCTCTTTGGAATGTATCATTTAGTTGTTATCAGTAAACTATTTGCCGTTTTCAAAGAGTGTGCTCTCTAGAATTTTTGGTTAACTATTTTCCAATAAATGGTTCACCGTTATCTTCCAGTACCAGAAATATTATGTTCTCCTTAAAAAATTAATTTACTGTTTCAAGATTAACAATTATCCTTTTTTGTCCAGATTCTTAAACTTGCCCAAAAACATCATACAACTTTAAGAACTTAACCAATTTTAATATCTACAACATATTAACCTAATTTGTTATCATAAAAAACAATGTTATAAAAATATATACGTGACTATTCTCCCCCATTTTGATGATGACAAACTTTATAAGTCTTAAATTAATTTTTTCAAGAATCATTTCCCCTACATGTAAGCTCCCCCTATATTGCTATAGTTTAAAACAGTTTCTAATTTAACAAAATTTGTAACCACAAAAATATGATTCCTAAAATTTATAACAATAAAGTATTCCTCTTTTATTATATCTCCCATTTCATCATAAAAAATAAACACATAGAAGTTAAAAAAAATAATAAGAACCCAAATTATTACCCATGTTGTCTAAGTAGAAATTTCGGTAGAGCCTTCCTGGGTAAACAAGCATCTTCTCAACAAATGTTAGCAAGTTTTACACCTTAAGTGAACACAGTCTTCATGAAATCAATAAAATCACTCAAAGCAATCATGAAAACTAGCATCCAAAAATCAAACCAATATGCAAAGCAACCATAATCATCAATGTAAAAATAAAACATCATCTAAAAAGTAAGCATGTTTGTACGAAATTGAAATACAGAAATTGATAATAAACTACTGTATAGGATGAGTGTAACACCCCTTCCTTATTTATTTGAATTTAATTATGCTTTTTATTTAATCATTTATCTTTTGCTTGTGTGAATTTATTTTAATTATCATTATTGAAATAAGGTGTAATTCTTTTTATTTAATTTTCTAAAAAAATTATAAGGGATTGTCTATGTTTATCGTATTATATATATTTTATAAAAGCATGTGTTTTTATAAAACTTAAACTCCTCCTATCTCCCTACGATTTAAAATTCTTTAATTAAACAAAGGTATAAAAGCAAAGAATACTAGGGTTTTCTTTTATGCACATTTGAAAGAAATTTTGAGGTATTTATCCTTCTTTAATACACTCTCTCTAATGTGATCTTATGTGTTTGAATGTTTGATGATGAATGCATGCATTGTGCTCTTTATCATGAATGACTAACTAGGCATTATTAGGCATGAGCAGTGTGATTGTATTACTATATATCTTTCCTTTATTTTTTATTCGATTTCTGCTTAAAATTTCCATAAAATTAAAGTAGACATCCTAAGGTTTTCAATGGTGTATTTTGTGCAAAGAGATTCCAATTAACCAATTTGCTGTGAAATTTCGAATTTGGAACAGTGGTGCTAGAAAATTCTGATTTTCAGCAGCATGTATGACTTCGTCAATTTTTCTAATTGCCCAAATGATCTATGAAAATTATGTTTAATTTTTTTAATCCTCATTTGTCTCTACTTTCTTTATGTTCAATTTCATAATTTTTAGTTGAGTATAAAAATTATTAAAAATTGTTATGTTGGGCTGTTGCAATTTTGGAGACTACTTCCCAGAATTGCAATGGCTGATGGTAAAATTATTTTAGGCTGTTAAAAGGCTTTAAAATGACCTATATTATATTTGTATAATATTATGATTTAAAGTTTATTTGACTAATTTTCATTGAGTTAACATTAAGTTATGAATTTTTGAATTGCAAAACACAAACCTAAAAGTTTTTGGACAGATTTGTTGGTCTCTTAATATAAATTCATTTAAAATAGTTTTACATCTTCAAAAATTCTAGAAATTTGATACATTGTTTCTTGATATTTCTACTTCTGTAATATCAAGTGGTCTAATTTTTATGAGTTTTATTAAATATTTTACAAATGTTTTAATTCAGCTACCTCTGTTTTTATCATTGCTGGACAATGTGGATATTTGCATGTAAAATTCTTTTTGCAATATGTTTATGACTTTTATTTATTTTTTTTGAATTTTCATATAAAATGCTACATATGTTTATGGTTTTTTTTTTTTATAATTTTCTGACATATGATTAGCCTAGTAAAAATCAGCTTGTATAGGATGGTCAGGTTTAGACTAGCTTTGATGGTTTAGTGCTTATGACTAGGCTTGATTATATTAGATTTATATCAAAGTCACAATGAGCAATAACATTGATAAGAATGTGCCGTGACGTTTTAGGATGAGAGTGAGCTCGTGGTTGAGGTTATCGTTCTTTTATTGTTGAGGATCGAGATAAGTACATTCATACATGAGCTCGTGGTTTAGGGTTTATTGTTGAGGCTCGAGTAATTTAATTTCACTATTAAATTAATTTTAATTTATGGTATGCATTATGTTGAACGAAAAGTATATAAAATTGATTTATTTAGTCTATTACAATGTTTTGTTAAGTAAAAATCATTATTTAAAGTTATTTATAACAAAAATTTATTTATTAAAAACTTGTTTTATAAATTGTCTTAAAAATGAAAACTTTAATTAAATTGTTTTAAGCCAAGTGCTTTGAAATAATTATTGATTATTTAAATGTAATTTACAGAAGCTTACAAATGATGAAAATTTTAAGGATGGTTTTAAATGATTTGGCTCTTTATTCGCAGTGATGTTATATTATGTTATTTTATATTATGGAAGGCTATCCGGATTCTGTGCACATATGATATTAATGTTAATGATTTCTGTGGGGTACAGTTCCCTAATGATGTTATATGGCTAGGTCACCGGGTTTACATGCGATACTATGTAACATGAGCTAATTATATTTTATGTGTTTCCAACACTATTGTTATATTTAAATGATTTAAATGACTTTATGGTGTTTTGATTTATCTTTGCTAAATGATGATTTACAAGGGTAATTTCCCTTATTATTATGTATATCTAAGAAATTCAATCAATTATATTTTAGTAGTTTTTGATATTGTGCATGAATTTACTTACCGAGTTAACAGCTCACGCTCATTACCATATTTTTGTGGATAGAGTTAGTTATTTTATTTAAGCTTATGGTCTAAAAAGGAAGAACAAGAGCTCAGTTTCTTTTGGGGAATAATGTTACAATGACAAGCTATGAATATTTTATCTTCCTTTGGGATGATATTTATTTAAAAATATGTTATCTCATTATTTATTTTCTTTTGGAGGTTTAGAACATTTGTTGTTGGATATTATTTTGAAGGTTTTAGAAGTAAGAATGATGAAATGCAGTTTCACGTCAATTCTTCAATTTCAACATAGTACCGTGTTAGTTGAATTGGGGTGTTACAATGAAAGGAAGAAGATGAAGGCGGAATGCCAAGAATAGTGAAAATACATTGCTGGCCATCCAAAAGCTTTTAATAAAGGAGCAAAGAAAGGGTCAGTAGTAAATAACTCTCGAAATGTGTCAAATCTGAGGACTAGAGTATGCATCTATGTCAACAAGAAAGATTGTTGACTAAGTGCATTTAGTACCCTGTTGGATTTGTTAGAAGTATGCTTTACTACAAAACTAAATTGCTGAAGGAATATTATCCACATGGTGTGTCGGCTAGAAAAGTTAGACTCGTGGAGAGAAGTGGATTGATGGTAGTGGTGCTAGCTAAATTGCGGGGAGATCGGTAAATGACGACAGTGGCTTTCATGGTTTTTTTAGCTCTTTTCCAGCGATTTGTGGCCTTTAGGTGGTAGTATTTGCTTGGGAATTGATGGCCGGTTCTATTTGGTTTGAATGGTTGTGCTTATGAGCAGATCGGCAATGAAAAATTAACGCCAGTGGCCTTGGACGGTAATCGACATGGCTTATCATTTCTTTTTCAATTTTTTTTGGAAGTTTAATGTTAAAAAGTATTTCATTAATTCTAGAGAATACCGAAATAAAGAACAAACTAAATTCACGTTGATTCAAAAGAATAACATGAATTTAGGGGTTAAGACTCATTGATTTTGTAGAATACCAACAATTAACTGAACTCAAATATGCATATAAAGATTTGAAAACTGAAAATATTATTGAACTCAAATATGCTTTTAAAGGCTACGACAACTCTATGAAATGATAGTTATCATAACACTTTTAGACTTGAATCAACTATACTTAGAGAGTAAATGACTTGTTTTTATTGCACTTTAATTATATTTTGTATTAAAAGTCATTTTAGTTTATTTTTAATAAATTTTATTTGATTTAGAATAATTTGTGTGCTTAGATCATGTATATAATTATAGGTAACCGGAAACTCAAATTTCAAAGAAGGAATGCTGTTGCAATAGGCTTGCAAAGATAAGGAAAGAACTTGGTTACAGAAGAATTGAAACAAGTCTGGAACAATGCCGTTGCTGTAGCACCATTGCTATAGCAATCCTGGAGCATTGACAGAGAAGATTTCGTGCAAGATAATTAGAAGATTGTGATTTTGAGTTTCCAAATCTAGAATATATGCACCCTAGACTTCCGGTTGCCCTAATTCTAAGCTATAAAAGGAGCACACACGCAAAGGAAAAGAGAGAGATTGAAGGCTGACAGAGGAGAAATTGCAAAAATAAAATAAGTTTTTCTTCTTATTTTATTGTTTTCTTTTTCATTATTGGGATGTATTTGACGGTTGAAACTCTTTTATTTATTTTTCTATCACAAACCATGAATTAAATTTGATTGTGGTTGGTGATAAATGATATTAATGGATGTTTGACTGATATACGCGTGTTGCTCTGTGTTTGCTATAGGATTTTTTCTTAATTGATTTATTTTAATTCTCTATTTCGGCTGACTACTCATTTAGGGATACTAGCTAAGAAAGAGCCTGAAAAAGGTCTAACTTAGTGGATCTCATTAAGAAAATATTTGGTTTTAGATTGGGTTTCTCAAGTTGAATGAATCTCAATTTGAATAGGGCCATGCTTGATCTAAAATTAGTGATAAACTAGACATAGAGATTCACCTTGTAAGGCAAATAGAACCTAGACTGTTTAATGTTATATTTAATGTTGGCATAACAATTGGTCACTGTTAGGTTAAATTAGATATGAGATATCCAATAGACGATAACTGAGGATGCATAAGAGATTCTGCCTAGTGCTATAGTAGATATTGTAGCAACGGTACTATAATTGAAAAATAGTCAATGCCGTTAAGTGAGTTTATTCACTCAACTACTTTATTTCTATTGGTTTTATCTTTGTGTTTGACGTGAGAATTTTTTTTATTTCATTTTCTTTATTGCTTTTTTACTTCAATTCATTTATTAGTTCCATTAGTTCCTTTATTTTCATTTAAAACAAAACTGCTCTGTTAAGGTTGCTGTAGCAAATCTGATAACATCAATCCCTGTGGAGACAATCTGAATACTTATCAGTATATTACTTGTTGTGTACACTTGGACATTGACATCCATAGCATTCGAGATTGCACACACTAGGCTATAAGAGAGGGCTATTTATATTAATAGTGATTATCTTAAATCGTGAAGTAAAAGAAAAACAAAATTCTAAATTAGAAAGGAAAACAAAAGTCTTAAACTTTAAATAATAAGGAAACTAATCTTAGTATAGTAAGGATTCTTAATCTGCATCAACCTATCATAGGCTTCTCACCTCCTTTAAATTTTGTCTTGATTTTTAAGTCAGCTAAACTATTGGCGACATCGTATGCTGCACCATTGTCAAAGTATGTTCTCTTTTCTCTTCTGAATGTGCCATATAAGTAGAAGCTTGATCTATATTTTGCTTTCCACCGGAAAATTCTTTATTAAAACGCTAATAGTAAATACTAACACTATGACCATACTTGCCACAAATCTAACAAGTGGGACAATTACTGCTTCATTTTCCATAGTGTGCACGACTACATCCTCTGCCAAGTCCAACATCACGAGTGTTTATCGAAGGAAAGTTTCTGCATCTTTGTTGCTTATTGTTAGTTTGAAAAAAGTTGGCATGAAGGGCATTGGTATTTACTTCAGAACAAAGCTTACAACATTCAATTGTTCAAGTTTGCTTTCATGACTGAGTAATAATGAAAACACCTCTTGTAAAGAAAGGTGGCCAGTTCTGGTAGTTATATTGACAAACACAGGATCATATTCATCTCCAAAACCTATAAGAATATTAGAAATAAGATCTTCTTCTTCAACTTGTTTGCCAGCAACTACAAGATTGTCCACAAGACTTTTCATGGTAGATACAAAATCACTCATGGACAAATTGTTCTTTTTTGTTCTTTTTAATTTCATCTTCAATTGTAAAGCTTTTGCTTTCAAGTGTAAAGCAAAGTTTTCTCTAAAGCATCCGATACTTCAAAAGAGGTCTTGTAGTGAACAACCATGCTTACTACAAATTCAGTCATTGATAACAATAACTAGCTAACCAATGTCTGCTCTTGTTTAACCCACTGAAATAGTCAGGATTCATTTGTTTCATAATTCTCCTCATTGTCCATTACCACAATGTACTTATTAGTAATTTTTGCTCTAAAGATAAAGTTCTCCAAGTTATTCCTTCGGATGGTTGGTAAAACTTGCGACTTTAATACATATAGTTAATTCCTATCTAACTTACCAGGAAAAATAAGGTTAAAGTTTGTTATGTGTGGTTTAACTTGATCAATATATGCCATTGAATCAATAAAAGGTGGCTTGCTCTGATCCTAAAATAAAAAAAAAATAAAACATGAACTACAAGATTGAAACTCACACATTTATTCATTAAGGCTTTATGCCATTTTATAGTACAAGAGTTGATAATGATAAATAAAAGAAAAAGAGATCAATCTAACTAAACTTATTATTATCTTGGATAATAACGAATCAATAATAAATATCCCAAGCAATACAATTCCTCTTATCTTCTAGCTAATTCAAAACCTCTCAATGTCAGCCTTTTAGATGTGTAAACACAGTTAAATAAGAAGCCAACTCAGTTAGTGACACATACGTAGTGAATTCTGACATTTTATTATTGTTTAACTTGCTAGATAATGAGAAGATAATTTTGTTGGAACAAAATATGCATGAATATTCACATGCGTCTAACATATTGAATCATGGTTATAACACATATTGAATTTTTAAAGATACTGCACTATATTTATTGGAATATGGAGATGCAAGCGAACAAGTGCTTAAGTTGGGTCTGGATAAAACTTAAACAAGCACTATTGTGAACGTAGAGTATTGTCGAAATCTTTTCTATCAAATGAGTCTTGTGGAGGTTAGACATTGGCCTCGATACTTGCACGACCTACACTTGCCAGGCCTTTCGATATGCTCAATTCAAACAAGGACATAATGCTCACAAGGTACCTCATGTGTAGATTAAGACCTTAGAAGATCGAGTTATAAAGTATGGCTATTGAAAAATCAAAGACTTTCGGTGAGTTGTTTATTCAAATTGGTTGAAAAAGAAAAGGTAAGCCACATGCATAATTGATAATTTGGAGGAAGTTGCCACCGCATGCATGTGTTTGTCAATTTTGAAGAATTTAGTTGCAGATTTAATTCACAATTTGACCAGGGTTTTAGTGCAACAATGCAACCATTTTGGCTATAAATAGAGATACATTCTTCACTTAGAAAGCATCCCTAAATTTGTTAAGATTATAAGTTTCTAAGCTTTTGAGAGAAGTGAGAAAAGTATCTGAGGAATTTATATTTCCTGCAGAGTGTGAGAGTATTGGGTATATTTGGGTTTCTGGGAAATGAGATTCGTTACTCAAATATTGTACTCTAATAATTTTTAGTAATACAATTATTTTTCTCTTGCTTCCGTGGACGTAGGCATATTATCGAACCACGTAAATTTTGTGTCCTTTATTTTTTGTGATTATTTGGTGTACTTTTTGATTCCACATTCTGCGCACAACAAGTGGTATCAGAGCCGACGGTTCGTACTTGGGGGGATACGGTACTATTTATGTATACGATACTATTCCCATATATTGTACTGTTCACAAATACGGTGAAGACAACCATTTGTACTTGAGAGACAGTCTATTGTAAGTAGTGTATATTTTTGCATGTTTAGGAAAGTTTTGTCAATAAGACGATAAGAGCTAAAGAGTCTGGATTTTAAGTGGGACCATTATAACTCCTCCATTGTCCTGGAAACTTTCTTGGTGCATTTATTCACTTGAAATTAACATCATAGAGGCTGCTTTTCAAGTGGAAATAGTTTGTTAAGAAAATGGTAGAAGGTGAAACTTCTAGAATTTGGGAGAGATCTACCGAGACTATTTCAGGAAATGCTTCAAATGGGAGGCGAGATTTGTCAAATCGCTATTCAGCACATGTTATAAGAGGCCAAAAGATCGATGTTGAAAAATTTGATGGGAAAATTAACTTTGACATGTGGAGGCGCTAAGTTATGGATAACCTTATTCAAATCGATCTCGATATTGTTTTGAAAAATAAAAGACACTTGTTTGATGAAGAAACTTGGGATCGTATAAACAAGAAAGCCTGTGGTCATATCAGATCTTGTTTAACTAAGGAGGTGAAATACTTTGTGAAAGATGATGAGTATACGATGACTTCGTGACGTACATTGGAGAAGAAGTACTTGCTGAAAAGTCCTGAAAATTGCCTTCATGTGATGTGTTAAGTATATGGATTTCGAATGAAACATGGGGTGTCAATGCACGATCATGTCTCAAGATTTGAAAAGTTACTTGCTGATTTGAAAAATCTTGATGAAGATATTAAGGATGTAGTCAAAGCTATAATTTTGTTACACTCACTACTAGAGGAATATAGCCATTTTGTGACTACCTTGATATATGAGAAAAGCGTAATCATCTTCAAAGACGTTTGCACAGTATTGACCAATTTAGAAATTCAGAATAATGATAAACATTCTGAAAGAGTATCGTCTGAAGCTTTGCTAACCAGAGAAAGGGCGATGGAGAAAAAGAAGAAGCACGGTGGAAAGAATTCTCGGTTTAAATCGAGAAGCAGAAATATAGCTCGAGATGAGTGTACTTTTAGTAATGAAAAGGGCCATTAGAGGAAAGATTGTTCGAAGGCTCAGAAGAGAGATATGAAGAAATCAGCAACAATAAACATACCACGTAAAGATGAAAACTTTGATTATTCACTAAGTATTACTCCTACAGCATACGTGGCTAGTTCAAGCGAGTGGATACTTGATACTGGAGCAACCTATCATTTGTGTCATATTAAGGAATGGTTTACAGATTTTCGTAATTTGGAATCCAGTGCTGTTGTGATGGGGAATGATCAACGTTGTTGCACAATGGGGATATGAAAAGTTCGGCTCAAAATGTTTGATGGAATGGTTAGAGAACTAAAAGAGGTTAGAGATGTTCTAGCTTTAAAGAAAATCTAATTTCTGTTGGTGCTCTAGAAGCTAAAGGCTATAAGGTTACCATTGAAGATGGCACAATGAAGTTTACACATGGGGCTATGGTGATTCTGCAAGGAGTTCAGAATCACAATCTGTACTATTTAAAGAGAGGTACAACTGATGAAGTAAATTTTGCTGAGACATACAGTGACACCACCAAGCTATGACATATACGACTGGGACATGCTGGGGAGAAGTCTTTCCAAACTCTGATGAGGCATGGACTCTTAAAAGGTACCAAAACCTATAAATTAAAGTTTTGTGAGCATTGTGTAGTAGGCAAGAAAACAAGGGTCAAATTTGGTACGGCTAATTACAATACTCGTGAGATCCTTGAATATGTTCACAGTGATGTATAGGAACTAACCAAGACTGCATCAATTGGTGGAAACCATTATTTTGTTATATTTGTTGGTGATTTCTCTAGACATTTGTGGATGTACACCATGCGAGCAAAGAATGAGGTTCTAGAGATTTTTGTAAAATGGAAGAAACTGGAGGAGACTCAAACTGGTAGAAAGATCAAAATATTATGATCTAATAATGGGGGTGAATAAATTTCTGATCCATTCTTGCAAGTATGCAAGAACAAGGGTATTAAAAGACATTTCATGGTGAGACATACTCCGTAACAGAACGATGTGGCTGGGTGTATGAATCGTATTTTACTGGAGAAGGTATGATGTATGTGTATCTAATGCTGGTTTAGATAAAAAGTTTTGAGCTAAAGTTATGAGTTACGCAAGTCATTTGATAAACCGGTTGCCCTTTGCTGCAATTGGAGGTAAAACTCCTATGAAAATATGGTCTGGAAAGCATGCACAAGACTATGATTCCCTTCGTATATTTGGGTGTCTAGCTTATTATCATATCAAAGATGGTAAACTGGATCCTCTTGCTAGAAAAACTATCTTTGTGGGATTCAAAGGTAGAGTAAAGGGCTTCAAGCTTTAGGATGTCAAAGATAAAAATTTGTGTGTAGTAGAGATGTCACGTTTGATGAAGCTTCAATGATGGAAGCTTCAATGATGAAAGCTTCAATGATGAAAGCTTCAAGTTCTCAGCAAGTAAAGAACAAGACTACAGAGGTATTGCAGCGGGTGAAGTTTGATGCAACTCTATATGTACCAGTTAGTTCTACATCAGAGAAGAGTTTAACTATGGAGGAGACAGCCAGAGTTGAAGAAGATGTTGTTTCTTTTGATGTCCCACAAAATGAAGAAACAACCGATGATGTGGATAATGATGATTCTATAGCAACAAGGAGGCCAAGAAGAGAGATAAAGACATCCTCAACTTTTGGTAAAGCATTACTTAGTAATGAAAGTGATCAGTGGAAGTTAGCCATAGAGGAAGAGATGAAATCTCTCCATCAAAACTAGACTTGGGAACTTGTAGAGTTATGAAAGGGGAAAAGAGATATTGGCAATAAATGGGTCTACACCAAGAAGGAAGGACCTACGAATCAAACAAATTTTCGATACAAGGCAAGGCTCGTAGCAAAAGGCTTTCCTCAAAAGGAAGGTATTGATTATAATGAAGTTTTCTCTCCATTTGTAAAGTATACTTTCATTTGTATCCTACTTCCATTGGTAGTTGAATATGGGTTAGAGTTGGCTCGATTGGATGTCAAGACGGCATTCTTGCATAGAGATTTGGAGGAGAAAATATATATGACTCAGCCTTGTGGTTTCAAAGTTGCTGGAAAAGAGAATCGTGTGTGCAGATTGATTAAATTTTTATACGGATTGAAACTAATTCTTCAAATGCGTTGAGTTTGGAGAATTATGAGTTACGGTTGGCTTGATCCTAAATTAAGGGTACGTAGGCAGTCACAGAGATGCAGCCATTTTGGGGATGATGATCCGTTGGTAAGTCAGCTCAGATTTGGGCAAATCTTCGCGCGAGGTGGAGAATTGTTGAAAAGTCAAGGACTTTTGGTGAGTTGTTTATTTAAATTGGTCGAAAAAAAAAGATAAGCCACATGCATAATTGACAATTTGAAGGAAGTTGGCACCGCATGCATGTGTTTGTAAATTTTGAAGAATTTAGTTGCAGATTTAATTAACAAGTTGACCAAGGGTTTGGTGCAACAATGCAACCATTTTGGTTATAAGTAGAGATGCATTCTTTACTTAGAAAGAATCCCTAAATTTGTTAAGGTTATAAGTTTCGAAACTTTTGAGAGAAGTGAGAGAAGTGTGTTTGGGAAATTTATATTTCTTACAGAGTGTGAGGGTATTGGGTATATTTGGGTTTTTAGAAAATGAGATTCGTTACTCAAATATTGTACTCTAATAATTATTAGTAATACAATCATTTTTCTCTTGCTCCTGTGGACGTAGGCATATTGCCGAATCACATAAATTTTGTGTCTTTTATTTTTCTGTGATTGTTTGGTGTGATTTTTTATTCCGTATTCCGCGTACAACAATGACAACAAAATATAATGATTACAAAGTGGTCGTCGTCTCAGGTCTTTGATATATTTCTCTAACCTGCTTACTTTTTTTGGCTTTCTAGTTAACATAGCTACTTTAATCAAATAATAATCAAGCATATATGTAATATGCTTTTATGTACAAAAATGAAGTTTTTCAAATTTTATCGTTTTAGTTGTTTTCTACCTTATAAATCTTTTTAGAATTGAATATCTATAATTAAAAAAATAAAAAATACCATTTTCAACAAAGGATCATAAGCAACTCGAATCGTAAGACAAGTCAACTTCAATAAAAACATGAGTATAATGACAATAAAGACCAGCACATTTGCCTTAATTAAGTTAAAGCACTGTCCCTACTCCTTACCAACAAGCAAATTCCATATGGGTATATAGATCTTAATACACTTCACTTAGCCCATAAAATCACACCCATGCCTGGGCATGGGTTTGCAAAGATAGATCAGAAGAATTGAAATCTCTTCTACCATTGATACAACTAAAAAAAATCATTACCAATAGCTCACGTTCCCACACATCAAACAGCACACATAGCATCTTTCAAGGAGAAATGAATGTCAAAATAGCTATGTATAAGAGAAACAAGATACCAATCACCCTTGGAGCAACAGTCAAGCCTTTCCCGATAAATGACTTTGAAATTTTAATACACATAAGATCGTCACAAAGAATTGGTTTAGGCAACTGTGCTAGATGCACTTGGAGTTAGATGGAGGACCAACTACAATTGTAAAAGATTTAAGAGGTTAGAAGCTGATTTCATCAGTTTGAGGGAGGATAAAAAAAAAGAAAGGAGGATAGGGGAAGAGAGAGAGTAGAGGGATCCATCGCCATGTGAATCAAAACTGATTTATAAGATTCTGAATCTCCTCCGTCCGAATCTTAATATCCATTACAATATTACTAGTGCTATTTGATACGTCAGCATAGACATTTTGATTGCACCAAAATGAAAGCCTTTAAACTAAAACTCCAAAAAGACATGGGAAATCGATCATACTATCGTACTTTAAAAAATGCTTAAAATTATTTAACATCTAATCTCATAGGTTTATATTGAAATATTAGTGTTTGGTCTCTTGGGGATCAATGAAGACCAAACATGTTTAGCACTAAGACAGTCTCTCAGCATATGAAGAGCATCCTCAAGGACACAACCACACCTTGTATAACTTAAATTAGCGAGGATGTGCTTTCTAAAAGGTTCAACTGTAGTTTTAAGTTTGTTATTGTCCAACCAACCACAAAGAGGTTTATATTCTTGAGGTTCTTTCCACTGCCATAAAATATGCCTAAAAAATTATTTATTATGTAACATCTATTTTGATAAGACCTAACAGGCAAATTTGGCCATGAAAACAGACTTAGAATAAACCCGTACATGTGATCATCCTCATCATTTGCATTAGGTGGCTTTATTGTTATGATTATAAAGAATAAATGGTGAGGCAAAAAAAACTTTAAAAAAGACTCTGATTTCCTGCACCCTCATCAGTGGCAAATTTCACTACACAATCATTAAGTTGCTCTAAAAATATAGGCTGCAAAGCATAAACATGCAAACGATACTCCCCAATGGCTCACTTATCCCTCTAAAATTGAACCCATCTGCCATTACCAATATTCCACTTAATCTTTTTCAACACCTCATGCTGGAATCCTCCCATAGCCTTCCATATGTATAACTATATTTTGTAGGCAGAATGTTTGAAATAGAGGAATAAGTAACCCTATACCTTGACGAGAGCACTTTCACCCATAAGCTATGTGGTGAAGAAATAATACCCTATTAATTTTCATAAGTAAATCATCATTCATCAATATTAGATTCTTAAGATCAAAACCCCCCGCAAGGTTTTGGCTAACAAATGTTGCCTTATATATCCAAGCTAATTTTCTTCTTTTTGTTGCTCAACTTCAAATAAAATGCCTACAACCTTGATTAATTTTATCATGAATACCAAACGGTATCTTCGTGGTCCTTAAAGCAGCTCTTTAATAGCTATGAGATTTAGTTTTAATTTTGCTATACTGAAACAAAGTTTTTGTTTCAGGACAAGAATCCTCCTTTCAAACAAATTAGTAATGCATAATCCTAAGTTTTATACCAAGAAATGTGTCTTAAATAAATGTTGACATAAATAATCCTATAATATTGATTTTGATGATAACAAACCTTATATATTTTAATTAAACATGTTAGAGCTATTAATATTAAACAAACTTGTTAAAGAATCTGGATAATCGTTAAACTTTAATCAAAAAATCATTTTCTACAAAAGGATGTTAAAATATTGATTCTGGAAAATAACAGTGAACCGTTTACTGAAAACGGTGGACCGATAATTTCAAGAAAGGAATTGGATTGTAATCGTGAATTGTTTAGCAAGAATGGTTGGCCAAAATTTATTTTGCAAGTTTCTGGAAATAAACGGCTAACCGATAACTCCAAATGGTTAACTGACTATTTAAACTCTCAGCTCAATAGTCATTTGGACTAGTCAAAACGGTAAACCGATAGCAGTTAACGGCGATCCAATTTTGCTCAAAAAGTCAACAACGGCTAGTTTTCAGCTTTAACTATAAAATGGCTCAATCAAATTTAAACAAAGATAGATCCATGAGTTATCATTGAGCTTGCTACAAAGTATACAATTCTCATTGAGCTTTAAACTTGTTTTTGTTTCATTCATTCACACATTGAGTTTTCATTTGTAATCATATACATTGTGTGAGAGAAAATTCAATTGTAATCTTTATTTTTTAGTGATTGTAAGTGTTGGGACACACTTAAGTTAAGAGATTGGGGATAATCTCTTATTGTAAAGGTTAATTGACACCTGTGAAGTTAATTATAAGAGTTCTTGAAGCCTTGGAGGCTTGATTAGTGAAATCCTTAAGCCCAGCGAGCTTAGAGGCGTGAACGTAGGCAGGGTTGGCCGAACCACGTAAAAATCTCTGTGTTTGATTCTCTCTTCCCTTCTTTTTTTATATTTTGATTGCTTTATTCATTAGTTATTTTTTTAATCTATTTTATATTTGCATTAATTTTTAAAAACCCAGTTCACTCTCCTCGTAGGTTGCCTAGTTAGTATTTCAATAAATGTAATAAAACTATAATGATTTTTTTTTATGTTTCTCATTGGAAAAGGAAAAACTCTAATTAATTCCATTGGCCTAATTATAAACTAAAGCTTTATTGATAAATAAAACAAGCACACATACACACATACACACACACACACACACATAAACTAATTAATTCCATTGGCCTAATTATAAACTAAAGTTTTATTGATAAATAAAACAAACACACATACACAAGCAAGAACAAAAGCTCAGCACTCTAAGGTATTACAATAGAATATAGATTCACCACATAATGATATCCTATAAGAGATACAAGGCTCTCTAACTCATTAAAGCTCACCATTCAAGAGGATTGCAAAAGGAAATAGATGTTCAACACCCAATGATGATCCAAAAAAGATACGTGGCTTCCTAACTCATTGCGTCAAGGAATCCACCTAAGTGAAATAAAATTGCATGAAGAAACTCTATTAGAGCACTCTTTTAAGTTACATCTTGATTCTACACATAATTTTCTATAGTTACAACTTATTACCCTTATATAGATAACTTGGAACAACCGTTCAAGCCCTAGATGAGATCTCTATAATTTTAGAACTCAAATCTAACTAGAAGTAATGGTCTTGGTTGTAAATAGGTAGACAAGAACAAAGCAAAACACAATCTGACTTCAAAATTAGTTTCAGTAACAAATTTGATAGTCAATACACATTTAATTATATCTTGATTTAGAGAACTCCAAATCAAACACCGAAAATTAAATAAAGTCATGACTTTTAAAGATTTCTACTGATATGCAATTGCATATTGATTTTAGAATACTTGATTACTAATTTATTTAAAACATTCAACTTTTTGTGTAGAATTCTTGAGAGGTATGAACTTTATTGAAAAAATCTTAAATATCTTTAAAAAGAGAAGTCAAAGTTTGATTCTGTAAAATTATTCAAGATCTAGACGTATTTAGCTTTCTAACAATACATAATATATAATTTAATTAATTTTAGGACAAAAGAAATAATTTGAACAATTGAAGAGATAATCATAATATATAATTTAATTAATTTTAGGACAAAAAAAATAATTTGAACAATTGAAGAGATAATCAATTCTTCGTCTCTATTATTAACTGACCTCGAGTGCCCACAAATACAAAATGCATTCACAGTCAACTAAATGAACCATAAAGAGCTCATGCAACAAAAAGGTTGTATCATAATTATGAAATTATGAGTGATTTTATCATTTATCAAGGGCACAAGAAAAGATATATATATCAGATCTTATGCTTCTTTTATTTATATTTATATTGATATTTACATTAACATTAACATTAACATTTACATATTTATTTTATATATATAGAGAGAGAGAGAGAGATTACAAATAATTAATGAAAAATATTATTGAGCCACGAAGAAGACACCATCAAGATAGAAACGACAATATTGTAGTACAAACAGTTAGAGATGGCAATCGGGTCTGACAACACATGACACAGCATCGCACAAGCATGTTTTGGTAGGTCATGCCGCAAGGCACGACATGCGCGCAGGGTGGGCTGGGCTGTGGTGAGCTGTGAATTTTAGGCACGTCAGCTTTAAAAGAACGATATGATTAGAGATAGGGTAAATCACGGCATGTAAAAAGACCACAATAAGCACGTTTCACTAATAGATTAATATGTGGCCTGTGGGTCAACAATAATGTGTGAGACAAAGTATATTAAAGTAAAAGATTTTAACAAAAATGAACTTAAAATTTTATGATTTTACGAATAATTTGAAATTGAATCTTTAATGTACTTTATTTGCCAAGTTTTTTAAATTCATTTAATTTTTAGTTTAAAAAATTCTTTAATAGTTTTACGCTTATGATTTATTAAATGAATAGATGATATCATGATTTTAATAAATAAAATTATAAATGTTTAGGGGAAAATATGGGCGCTAATGTGGGCCAATAACTTAGTGACACATGGCAAGAAAAGTCAATCAAGTGAAGTCAACTCGTTTGACCGAATGACAATATATCTCACAAGGAACTAGGAGATAAGCTCCACCGAAAAAGAAAACAGCTTTGGCAAAATACTCAACATCAAAGGGTACTATCAGAAGCTAGATTTTGTTGGTTAGATCTAGCTTGTGAACAGTGCACGCCATCATGGGAGACAACAAAAATATCTTCTTTTGGCTAAGGAAGAGGAGCCAACAAGAAGAGAGATTCTTTAGCTGAGTAATAAGAAAAGGCTATGTCAACTGCCCTTGGCTACTCTTTAAAAAGCAACAGGATCACAAGGCTAAGAGATTGTCACGCGTCTAACTGTGGAGGTAAAAGGTGGCAGGAGGTTTCCTTATCTCCCACGCTCTTGGATGTCAACATGAAGGGACTACAAGGGAAATTACTCAAATAACCTCAACAGAGGAAGGCCAACCAATGAGCGCCACATGTCTAAAATTACCAAAATACCCTTAGGAACACTCCTATATAAGCTTCATGTGTCAATCTTAAGGAAATTTTTCAAATTTGATTTTTTTTAAGAAGGATGCTTTATTTTATTCTTCCTTCATTTTGAGGGTTCTTTCACCATCTTTATACCTCCATGGAAGATATTAGCCACCTCTGAAAACTCAATTCACCCCCCTCTTGGGTTGCCTAGATAGTATTTCTTTTGATATCATAGTAAGGTTCTCTTATGAGGACTTAACTGTCTAGAGTAAAAGATCCATAGCAACCTAAAATAGCTCAACCTTTATGGAAGATATTAGCCACCTTTGAAAACCTAACTCACCCTCCATTTGGGTTGCCTAACTAGTATTTCATTTGGTATTAGAGCAAGGTTCTCTTTTTAGGACTTAATCATCTGGAGTAAAAGATCTATAGCAACTGAAACTTTTTGCCATTATGAGTTAGCTATTTACAGTAAATGATTAATCGTTTACTACAGTGAAACTATTTTCTAAAAATATAAATTTTCCCTAAAACTTTTAAAAATTATACTATAGCCTAAAACTTTTTAAAACTTTACAAAAACAGCACTTGTTGATTTCCAAAACTTTCTGAAATTATGCTATGGCCTAAAACTTTATAAATACTTATTGACTTCAAAGTTCTCAAACTTTTTTTGATTTAGACCATTAACTTGAAAACAACCAATTTCATGAAATCATTTTTTTAATAAGTATAAAACCTTTATATTATGAAAATAATGATTTATTTAAAATGTATAAAAATTAATTTGAGCTTTTAAAAGCTTAATCTCTCTTAATATTATTTTTTATCATCAAAATCAACATTATGGATACATAAATATTAACAACCTCATCCCTTAAATAAGCTCTTCCATTATTCTTCTCTTATAAAACTCTCTAATCTCTATAAATTCTACATTTCCCTCTTATTATTATCCATCATAAACAACTTTATTAACGTTTTATTGATATTGTAAAG
This sequence comes from Atalantia buxifolia, assembly GCA_030444775.1. NCBI lineage: Eukaryota > Viridiplantae > Streptophyta > Magnoliopsida > Sapindales > Rutaceae > Atalantia > Atalantia buxifolia. The sequence goes on from CM059832.1 coordinate 12,530,680, forward strand.
CAAATCATGTGATACTTTATTTATATAGTGGATTGGAGATGAGCTACTTCTGTGGATGTATACCAAAGGGTAGAGCCACGTAAAATCTTTGTATTCTTTTTTGTTTATGCTTATTTTCTATTTATTATAATGGTTTTGATGCCTAGATCGTATTTCATATATGACTTCCTATGAGTTATCTAGCAAGCTCTACAAAGTTACTAGATAAGCTCTTTAGAGCTATCCTTGAAGCTCTCTTGAGTTCCTTATGTCAACTCTATAAATTAACTCCCACGAGCTTTACAGGCTTACCATAATATTTCAGATGTAGAATACAGTAGCTCACCTCCTAAATTAACTCAGCTTATATCTCTCAAATCACCACAGCTCACCTCCTAGATCACCTTAGTTATACTTCTTGCCCAAACATAAAAAAAAATATACCTAAACCCAAGCTGGGTCTAATCTCTCCCTAAAATAATAAAATTTATTTGTTTTAATCGGTTTTGACCTAGATCCAATGAGAACCACTATTAATTATTCGAATCAGATCTAAGCGAAAATCAGGTTAAAATAATAAATATCATGATTTTATAAATGTATGCGTTAATGTTATTATAGACTATCGTCTATGACTCTGTGTAAGTTCAAGTTAACAATTAATTAAGTTAACCCTTAAGAAAAATTTACTATTGTTGTTGTTTTCGTTGTTAAGTATTAAAAAAATATTCTAATATCGTCGTGTCTAACTTAGTAGTTAGTATTACATTTTCTTACTATTCTAAACTTTTGATTTTATTGAACTTGAATAAGGTGTGTGGATCCAAAAAAAGTACATGGTCTTAGCCAATGCATGCCAACAATTTGGCATGTCCTCTTAAAAAGATTTTTTAAAAAATTTTAAGCTTTTTTTAAGCATGGCCCGTGGGATGGAGCAGCATAGCAAGCGTGGGCTCGGGATATATGCAAAGCTAGGCTTAAGCAAAAAAAGAAAATTAGGCATAGCACGACACTACACAAATTATATGGTGGGTATTGAATCTAAATCCCCAAACATAAGCCAAATTCACCCCAATCATTACCAGAAAGGTATATGCTTTTACCACTATATATGTTTTCATTGTTGTTATTATCTAAAACCAACCTAATCATAAACTAAAATTTTATTATCGAATAAAAGAAACACAAATAGATATAGCAAGAACAAAAGCTCATCACTATAGAAGATTACATTAGGATACAAAAGATTCAACAACCAATGATATCCTACAAGAGATTTAGAGTTCTATAGCTCATTAAAGCTCACCACTCAAGAGGATTACAAGGGAATACAAATATTCACCATCTGAAGAAGTTCTACGATAGATACGGGGCTTCTCTACACATCAAAGCTCACTCCTCAAGAGGATTAACAAAGAGTACAGATATTCACCACGCAATGATATCTTACAGAAGATACAAGGCTTTTCAACTCACCGCTCTAAAGAATCCAACAAACAGATACAAAGTTGCATGAAGAGTTGCATGAAGAAACTCTACAAGAGCACTCTTCTAAAGTACATTCTCACAATCACCACCCTTTCATAAAATTATAGCCTAATATCTTTATGTAAACAAATTGGAACATCCTTCCAAGCTTAAAATAAGATCTCTATCATTTAGAATTCAAATCAAACTTGAATTGAAAATCTTAGCTATCATTAGGTGGAAGAGAATAAAGCAAAATGAGATTTGACTTCAAAGTCAGTTTCAATAGAAAATATGAGCAGTCAAAACTCATTTAGTCATATCTTAATGTAAAAATTTCTAAATCAAACACAATACAATTCATTAAGATCCTAACTCGTAGAGCTTTCCAGTTATATAAATTTAGTTGATAAATCTTGATTGTTTAATTCCAGTAATTCAGAAACTTTGGCCTTGTGTAAATTCCTGCTAGTTGTGACCTTTGTTGACAAAATCCTAAATATCTTTGACAAAAGAAGTCTAAATTTGATTCGTTAAAATTATTCAAAAACTAAACATATTCATCTTTCTAATAATATATAATATATAATTTCATTGCCTCTAAAAAAGCATAGTCAATTTAAAAAATTGAAGTTATAATGTTGGGTTATGCTTCTCTCTTGAACTATATATGAAAAATCTGTTGTGTCAATCTCTCCTCGTTGAGAAAGATTCGTTCTTGTGTCAAAATTTTTTGAGACATCTTTCTTCAACTCCTCTTATTGTCCTTTTATTTTTAAAACAAGCTTACAAATATCGTAAAGCCACAAGGCAGCATTTGAATGATGTTCCCAATTTTTGTTTTCAAACTTCCAAGATAATGAGCTATGGTTTGTTCCTCTAGTTCCACAATATCACATTTCATCACAAGTTATTCAAATTCGGTAGTATATTTCTCAATAGACAAGTATTTTTGCTTCAAATCGTAAAACTTAAGAAAATTGTCTTATCTATAATTGTCAGGCAAAAAATTTTCTCTTAAGCTCTCTTTTCATATTTTCCCACGCCAGGATCTTATTCTTTCTTTCTTGAGCTCTTTACCTTTTAAAGTTTTCCCACCAAAACGAAGCATATTTTTTTGCTTTAAAATGGCAAGTTTCACGTTTTGTTGATCAAGAACATCTTTATAGTAAAAAACTCTCTTAATTACATGAAGCCAATCCATAAATTAATTAAAATTCTTGAATATCAAATGACCGACAAGGTTTATCGCGCCTTTGATTTTAGGAATGAGGATTGGAGCCACGTCTATAGTCTTTTTCATTATGAAAAGGGTTAAAACTATCTCTATCCTTGTTTGAAGCTTCTTCATTCTAGCTTTCATGGAAAATAGCTCCTTAGTTACTTCAAGTTGTTATAGATGCTATCGAAGTTGCTGCATTTACCTTCTTAAATCTTCTTCTTTAATATCATCAAGTCTCTGACGAAATTTTTTTTGAACATTTAGACCATGTTCACAATGTTTCACCATGGTTTAAAAAACCTAAAGCTCTGATACTAAATCTGACACCGACCCAATTATAAACTAAACTTTTATTATTGAGCAAAACAAATAAACATAGATATAGCAACAACAGTTGCTCATCTCTCTAGAAAAGTTCATTAAGATATAGACAATTCACTACTCAATGATATCTTATGAGGTTCTCTAACTTACCAAAGCTCACTACTTAAAAGGATTACAAAAGGATTTAGATATTCACTGCCCAAAGAAGCTCTACAAGAAACATAAGGCTTCTTTGCTTACTAAAGCTCACCATTTAAAAGGATTACCAAGGGATATATATATTCAACACCTAATGATATTCTATAAGAGATACAAGGCTTTCAAATTACCATTATAAGGAATCCACCTAAGATATACAAATTTGTATGAAGAAACTCTAACAAGAGCACTCTTTTAAGTTACATGTTCAAAATTACCACACTTTTATAAAGATACAACCTACTAATTTATATAGATAGACTGGAATAGCCTTCCAATGTTAGAAAAGATTGTATCATTTAAATTCAAATGAAACTTGAATTGAAAATATGAACTGTCATGAGGTGGAAAAGAACAAATCAAAATACCTTTTGACTTCAAGGTCGATTTCAACAGTAAATTTGAGCATTCAAAACTCATTCAATGATATCTTGATGTTTAAAACTCCAAATTAAACATGGTAAAATTTATTAAACTCTTGACTCACAGAGCTTTTTCATGATATAAAGTTTGTTAATCAAATCTTGATTGATTGACTTCAGTAAATTCAAAAACTTTGGTATTGTGCAGAATTTCTAATAGTTGTGACCTTTGTTGACAAAACTTCAATATCTTCAGGAAAAGAAGCCCAAATTCTATTTAGTAAAATTCATTAATAACCAGACATATTTGTCAGTCTAATGATATATAATATATAACTTAACTGCCTCTAGAAAAATATAGTCAATTCAAACAATTAGAGTCATAATCTTGGGTTTTAGTTGTCTCTTGAACTATATTTACAAATATTCCTGTATCACTATGATTGTCATTATGTAGATCATCCCCTATATAGTGGCACGACCACATTTTTAGTCATATTTTCCTTGGCCTTGGTATCCTATTAACTTTTTCCCTATCATTGTTGTGGTATAGACCATCCTCTATTCATTGGCCACCTACCCATCCAGTCAACATGGCCAACAAAGTCATAATCATTACTCCAAGCCCATCTTCGGTTGGCAACAGAGAAGGTTGGGGAGGAGAGAGTTTTAGTTTCCTATTAGTTTTTCATTATTTAGTTGGTAAAATTTCATTGAAATTCAAATTTTAACTTTACTCCAATTTTCACGAGTTGAATTCGCTTTCCTCTATAATTAGTGCAGAAATCTGCATTCCACCCAATTAAAAAGATCGATTTCTCTATTTACCCTTTTTTACTTATTAATTTCTAATTTACCCTTCAAGAAATTTAAATCAAACAATCCTAATTCTCATTCTCCTTTTAATTTCGTAACTTATAAAATGTCAAAATCCTGTAGCAAAATCATTGATGAACTTCTGGCAGCTTTAACTAGCGATAAAGAGCTGCCAACGACATTTGAGCATAAGAGAGCATTCAGAGTTTAATATTATCTCATCAATATTTCTTTACAATATCAATTGGAGTTTGAACAACACTATTCGCTGGTAAGCTTTATAAGTTCTCAGTCTAACTTTACTCTTATCGTAGTAATTTCCTACTTTTTAGCTTTATAATTTCTCATATTAGGTTCTCATTTTTTCCATGTATTATTTTGTCATTTTGGCTATTTTAGATATTCTTATTGATCTTTTATCTGTCGTTGTTGGTTGTTACAGTTGTTCACGCCATAAGGTTAATATGAACCAATTTATAAGTTGTTTACAATCCATTAGATAATTGATTCTAGCTTATGAGATAAATTTTTACTGATTTGATATCCTAATTCAATGCGATGTTGTGAGTTCTTTTTCACTATTACGTTGCTTCAAATTTACTTATGAATGGTCATAGTTTCATTCAATTCTTGATTTGATTAAAAATGTTGATGGTATTGCTAACATTTGTATAGTTTATGGTATTTCTAATTTGACACTTGATACAACTCTTATAGAGATGGTGCCTTGTAATTCATTGTTAATAGGAATTTATCTAGCAAAAGAATCAGATATTATATCATGTGCCTTTTCCTTATTTACCTTTCTTGCAGCTTACTATATTAGTTAACAGCAATATTTGAGGTGTGGCCTTTTTTTTGTAAGAGAAATGAGATTATTCTCGTATACGGTTGTTCAAGCTAAATTTCACATGTACAATGGGGACTTTACTGCAAGTGGAGATTTAATTTTGAATTGCCATGGCCCTATTTTGTTGTTTGTAATTTGTAATATGCAATTTGTGTTCGTTCAACTTCATTCATTTCAAGTTTTACATTATATTTGCATTTCTGGAGAATATAGTTATACAATTGGTAACCATTCTGTAAGTTAGTGATTTTTTTTAAAGTTATTTAATAATTCTGGCTTTTGATTGAATAAATTACCTTTGAATTTTATTGTAATAAATAAAAAGACAATTCACTTATATTGAACGGTTCACTGCAACAATTTGACAATTCCTTGAGTGATCTTTGATGAAATGAAACTCGGTGGAATTAAAAGAGCTTAATTCCTGCTTGTTGATCTTCTAATTTTATTATCTACTTATGTATTTTATCTACTTTCGTAAACTATCAAGATGGATACTTGAATATCCCATAAACTTCACTAAAGATTAATAATATGAACACAATCATATATTTGCTTTCTTTGTTTATCTACCAAACTGTTTTTATTTATTTTGTTTTATTTCCACCCTTTCTAATATGCTTGATGTTTAAAGAGTCAGATAATTTATCATTTATCACAGCAGTGCATCCATAAGTATTAGAAGGTGCATGGTTAATTTTTTTTTTTGGTGTATAAAAATCTGTTGTTTTGGTCTTTGGTATCATTTTCTTATTAGAAGGTTCATGGTTAATTTTCTAATGGTTGTCCATCTCCTTTACCAGCAATATTCAAAATGTATAACTTAAGTATCATTTTTTTGTCGCGGTAATGGATGACTTAAGCTTAACTGAGATAAACAATTTGAAAAAGAAGAGATTGGCTCCACTTATAGATTGGTTTTAAACTATGCAAGTAGTTGTTTGTTTAGTGAAGTTCATATAGTATGTTTGGAGAAATAATCAGGATCAATTAATAAGATATGAAATGTGTGTGCTTGATTTTTTCACAAAGAGAAAGATTGTTCACCGACTAACTTATGATAATGACACAACTTGCATACCCTAACTTAGAATGGATAGGAGTGCGTTTACAAATCTATGGACTAGGCTTGCAATGAATGGGGGGTTAAAACTAGCAAAAACATGAGAAAGTCGACATGTTTTTACTTATAATAGCACATCATGTAAAACCCAGAGTAATTAAGTTTAAATTTTTACGGTCGAGAGATATTATTAGTAAGTATTTTCAAAATATATGGCATTCTGTCTTACAACTCCATGGAAAATTGTTGAAAAAGCCTGAGCCAGTTTCAGAAAACTCCACTAATGAGAGATAGAAACGATTTAAGAAATATCATTATTATATTTATATTTCTTATATGTTGTATGATATAAATAATCAGTATTTTTTTCTTGGCATTGATAATAGAATTGTTTAGAAGCATTAGATGGAACAAATATTAGAGTGAGGGTGCCTACAGCAAATAAACCTAAGTATCAGAATCGAAAAAAGAATATTGCCACTAATGTTTTCAGAGTATGTTCTCAAGATATGCAATTTACTTATGTTTTAACTTGTTAGGAAGGTGTTTTGCAAATTTTATTGTACTCGCAAGCGCACAAATTTATTGTAAAATAGATTTTGTGGCGACGAGTGTCGATCCCACGAGTAGGCAGATTTAATTATGTGTAAGGTTAATTATCTAGGTATATGAGTTGGTTGGAAGTGAATTTTTTTATCTTAAGATTAAAACAAAATAGTAGGAATGAATTAAACATGAAAACAATACAAATGAAATGCTTGAGTTTCTATATTCACACTTAACATTCATCATGAGCTTAATATTCTGATTAATTCATCAGGGGGCATTTCCACTCCTCATAATTCTTACTCTAATAAATATGGTATCAAGCGCTCAGTGTGACAGAGTTAATGATTTTCTATTAAGTGTAGTGTCAAGAACACGCTGTGCCAGACGATAATAATCTTTCTGTTGACAACATTGCAAGACCATCCACTAAATAGCTTAGATACACTCTCTATCGATGCTGAGTTAAGATGACTCACAAAATACTAGAGGGGAATTTTCTCTCTAATAATTTGGTGCTAAGTCCTCAATTTGCCAGACAGTACTGATTTTTCATTAGGAAGCCAGAATACCATGCAAAATCTAGACAAGATACATTATATGTCGACAATAAGTCAAAACAACCATATAAATTAGAGAAGAAAAGAAAATAAACTTACCCAATTAAGTCCATGGATCATGTTAAGACTTCATTTTCAACCTAAGATTGAAACCAAACTAACCACTCATAATTGAATTAAAGGTAAAATGGTAATATTATTAAAATTCGTAGAAAATATTAGATGGAGAGACAATTATAAAAAATAAAACTCAAAAATAGATTTAGGAGTGTCAAATTAGGGGGGAGTCCTTTATTTATAAATAAAATGGGTAAATCATGGCCATCGAATGAAAACAATTCGGACGCTCAGGATTGTATCACGAGACAAACTTTGATTGGCTGGAACACATCATCAGTCAACATCACATCATCATTTCGGTCCAATAACTTGCTGCCACGTCATTGATCAACGCCACATCAGTATTTTGGTCTAATAGAATCTTGCCACATCATTGGTCAACACTACATCATCAGTCAATGCCACATTATTGATTCAATAAGATTTTGCTACATCATCGATTAATGCCACATCATCATACCATATATGTGAATAGTATCGTACTTATAAATAGTACCATATATCTTAATAATATCACATACGTGAACAGTGTTGTATACCCTTTTATGCTCTTCCTAAGGTTTTCAACCGTTACGAGTTCAAAAACGTGATCCATTTTACTGTCCAACTTCTCCTTAGTTGTGAAATGACCAAAATATCCCTAAAATACATAAAATACTTAAATTATAATAAAACACACATAATAAAAGCTTAGAGGATTTAAATATATAAAAGTAGAAACATTAGTGAGACTTGAAGCATGAAATAATAATTTTACCCTTTATAAATACACATTCTCTTGTACTCAATAAAAGGGTCAGTTGTTGACGGTGAAGTCCTTTATGAGGCTCTATAGAAAATAAATGGTTTAATATGTAACTTTGGTTAGTTGAAACTTAATATTTCTCAGTTTGATAGGTTGCTACTATCTAGTGGATGCTGGAGTTTGGGATTTCTAGCTCCTTGTCATGGATGATGGTATCATCTCAATGATTGGAGGAAAACTACTAACCTACTAACCTACAAGAATTTTTTAACATGAAGCATTCGCTATTAGGAATTTTATTCAAAGATGCTTTGGCATGTTGAAAAACTAATGGGTAATTCTTAGAAGTCTTTTGTTTTATCCTATCATAACCGAGAATAAGATTATCATGGCATATTGCTTGTTACACAATTTTATTATAAGATAGTTGACATGAGATTCTTTTGAGGAGCTATTTGATGCTGTAACTAGGACCGAATCACTTGAAAGCTCAATATCGAGTATCAAAACTTTGGAAGAGTGGAATGTATGGAGAGCAAGTTTAGCTCAACCAATATATAATCAGTGGGCGGCAAGTAGATAGATGACATGAAAATTCTTTAGAAAACACTTGAATCATCAATTCATTTTCTACATAATTAATGTAATACTCATTATGTTTTTTTACCACTTGTAATTTAATTTGAGTTTAATTTATTTGATGTTAGTGCAAATTTCATGTATATACATAAAATTTGTATGTTGTGTATGTGTATCAGTTGCTTGGTTGATGCTTTGAATGTGGAAATAGGAAAGGGAATCTAGTTACAATTGTGATAATTGATTAAAATTTTATTTGTTTTTTTGGAACTGGTTGCTAGATTGTTATTGTTTAGCCTTTGTTTTAATAGCTAAATGGCATCACAACCACCAAACTCAAGATTTTGGACCTCAGAAGAAGATACTAAGCTCGTGGAGTCTCTTTGGACTTGTATCAAGATAGGAAATTTTATGCTAACAATAATATTAAAAGTGGCTATTTGAGGATTCTTGAAACTTTGAAAAAAAAAACGTAGATGTGGTATAAAAATGAAACCACATATCGAATCGCGCATAAAGACTTTAAAGTTGTACATAAGATGCTAACTGGACCAAATTGCAAAAGTTTTAGGTGGGACCAAAAAAAAAAATCATAACTGCAGAGAAGACTGTGTGAGATGTTTATATTTTGGTATGTGAGTTTCTTGCCAGTTTTTACTTTTTTATTTGTTGTTTTATGCTGTTATTCTTTACTATTTACCACTGTTTTACTTGCCTATTGCTGTAGTTTTACTTGTTGCTTGCTACTATTTATTACTATTATTTGTTATTATTTTATTTTCATCTTTTGCTGATAATTTTAACTCGTTGGTTGCTGCTATTTGACTTACTTGGTGTTGTTATTTTACTTGCTAATTTTGTTGTTTATTACTTTTTTTTGTTGCTAATTTTTATATTATTTTTATTGTTTAACTCACTATTTGCTATTATTTTACTCATTGGTTACTATTTTTTTACTTGTTGTTATTGCAGTTTATTAACATTGTTTACTATAGTTCTACTTGTTATTTTTTGCAGATGATTTTTACTACTTTTTTTTGTTGTTTAACTTATTGTGTATTACTGTTCTACTCACTGGTTATTACTATTTAGCTTACTATTTTTGCTGTTTATTACTGTTGTTTTACTTGTTATTTTTTACAACTATTTTTGCTATTTTACTTGTTGTTTGCTACTGTTATACTTTCGGTTCTGATGATTATTATAGTTCTTGTTTTCCACTATTTTATCTGTTGTTATAGAGTTATAAATGGGCAACTGTTAGCCAAAAGAGCTATATGAATCGTAATTTTGATGATAACAAACCACGTATTATAAGCAAATTGGTAATTCTATATTTCACAATCTCACTAGTTCTTGAAGGGCAAAATTCATTCCAGCAACATCAAGCCCAATACACGTAATGTACAACGGCTTGATCAAGGATGAATATTAAGAGTACTAGGTCAAGTGATCTTCATTGCTATAATTCTTGTAAAGCCCAAATGATTTAATGCATCCATGATTTAACATTTTAAAAGCTTAAGATTTTGTTTAATAAGTCATCATTTTTCATAAACTAAATGCTTTCTAATTATAAGGCAAGTAATTTTACGAAATTGGTTATTTTTAAAAATAATGGACTTAAATGAAAGGTTTTAAAAACTTTGATAGTAGTAAAGTTCTGTTTTAAATTCTAGAAGTGGACCTATTTAAAAAGTTTAAAATGTTTTGGGCTATAGTATAATTTCAAAAATATTTTAGCCAAACTGTAAATTTTGTAACAGTAGTGGCTAATCTCTTAATTTGCAGTGGCTAACTGCCCGAGGTCCAAAAACATAGCGGTTAGTCGGCTAAATCAAGCAGCAATCCACTGGGGCCAAATTTTCAAATTTTATTCATAATGGTGGTAACCCAAGCAGCTAACCTCCTTAGGAAAGTGACTAATTCGTTATTTGTCAAAAAGTCTATAACGCGAGTTTGATTATTTAAACTATAAAATTCAAAATTAAAATCAAATCTAACAACTTTTTCAATCTCATTTAAGCTAAAACTTGTTCATACAACTGGTCTTGAGCTTTCATCTTTGCTTATCTACATGCACTAATTCATTATTTGCTATCATTTGTATTGAGCTATCATTTATAAACATACACTTGTGAGAGTGCAATCTTTGTAAACCTTCATCTCTATATCAAAATTAAGTGATTGTAAGTGTGGGAAACACTTGGGAATAGAGGTGTGTGTGTTCATCTCCAATTATAAAGGTTTATTAACAGCTTAGAAGTCTATTCTAAGTTTTTGTTTTGTTTACAATTTTTTTTTGTAATTTACAACTCTGATATTAATTTATTATCTTTTTCATCAAGTTACTAGTTTTATGTGTGATTTACGTTTTTTTTTGTTTTATTTTAGATTTAATGTCACTTTACAAGTTTTTTGTCATTTTTCTAAATTTTTGTTTTATTTACAATTTCTTCTTGTAATTTACAACTCCAACATTAATTTACTCTCTTTTCCATCAATGTACTAGTTTTATGTGTGATTTATGCATTTTTTTATTTTATTTCACACTTAATGTCCATTTACAAGTTTTATATCAAATTTCTAAGTTTTTATTTTGTTTATAATTTTTTCTTCTAATTTACAACTCCAATATTAATTTATTATATTTTCCTACAATTTACTAGTTTTATGTGAGGTTTACGCATTTTTTGTTTTTATTTCACACTTAATGTCAATTTACGAGTTTTATGTTATTTTTCTAAGTTTTTATTTTGTTTACAATATTGTCTTTTAATTTACAACTCCATTATTAATTTACTCTCTTTTCCATCAATTCACTAGTTTTAAATGTGATTTGCAAAATTTTTGTTTCATTTCACACTTAATGGTAATTTACAAGATTTATGTCATATTTTTAATTTTTTTGTTTTGTTTATAATTCCAAAGAGCAATTTACTACTTCAACATTAATTTGCCATATTTTTCTCCAATTTAAAAGTTTTATGTGATATTTATAAGTTTTTATTTTATTTACAATTTTGAAGACCAATTTACAATTCCAACATTAATTTACCCTCTTTTCCATTAATTTACTAGTTTTATGTATGGTTTACACTTTTTTGTTTTATTTTAGACTTAATGTCAATATACAAGTTTTATGTCATTTTTCTAAGTTTTTCTTTTATTTACAATTTCTTCTTGTAATTTACAACTCCAACATTAATTTACTCTCTTTTCCATGAATTTACAAATTTTATATGTGGTTTACGTATTTTTTTATTTTATTTCACACTTAATGTCAATAAACAAATTTTATGTTATTTTTCTAAGTTTTTATTTTGTTTACAATTTTTTTCTTGTAATTTACAACTCCAACATTAATTTACTCTGTTTTCCATCAATTTACTAGTTTTATATGCGGTTTACACATTTTTTTGTTTTATTTCACACTTAATGTCAAGTTACAAGTTTTTTCTCATTTTTCTAAATTTTCATTTTATTTACAATTTCTTCTTGTAATTTACAACTCCAATATTAATTTACTCTCTTTTCCTTCAATTTACTAGTTCTATGTGTGGTTTATGCATTTTTTTGTTTTATTTCACACTTAATGTCAATTTATAATTTTTATTTCATTTTTCGAAGTTTTTGTTTTGTTTACAACTCTAAAGACCATTTTACTACTTTAACATTAATTTACTATTTTTCTTCAATTTACTAGTCTTATGTGAGGTTTACAAAAAGAATTTTGCATTTCACATTTAATGTTAATCTACAATTCTTATGTCATTTTTCTAAGTTTTTTTTAACATTAAAGACCATTTTACTGCATTTTTGTTTATTTTACAATTCTATTTTGTCTGAGATTTAAATGATAGTAACATATTTAGAGTGAGTTTAAATTTAACTAATATGTTCATCAGGATGACAGTGGGTTGAATCACTAAAATAAAAGTTCCAAGCCCAAAAGGAGCCTAGTTATTTGAAAGCCCGAGCTCGACCATAATTACTTCAAAAGTTTTTTAAAATTTTTAATTATTTTAAATTAAAAAAATGGACATGGCCTTCCCCTGTATATTAAAATTTACATGTTTAGAACTTGTTTAAAGTAAAATAAAGATAAAAAATGCTTAAGGTCTTAGCCATATAATTATGTAAATAGTTAACATAAAATAAACATATATAAACATAATTTTTATGAATTTTTTAGCTGGGTCAAGTCAGGGCATGTAGGGCCCAAAAACTGGCCTGAGTTTAATTGGGCCCAAAATATATTGACTCTGACTCGTAACCCTTAAATTCGGGCCAAATATCAAAAAATTTAGATCGGATAAATTGGGCAAAACTTTATCCTGAGTCTTTTATGCATGTATATCTGTTTGCATCTTAATTTTTATTTTTATTTATCTACAATTGGTATGATTCAGTCTATGTTGTTTTTGGAATTTGGCTATATAGCAAAAAAACATAAATATATGATGGATTAGGAAAAAAAAATCATATCATACAAAACTCTTGTATAAATTTGTTTTCTATAAGTTGATGCAAGATAATTCATTTGGTTGGACTAAATAGCTCTTAGTCCGTAGTATTTATTTTTATTATTTTGTAACTTCATTAAACCAACAAATTTGGATTACATCAGTTTGTATAAAATCATTTTATACAATAACGTTGAAAAATATTAAAATATTTTTTCCGAAATCAATAATGTTAGAGCTACAAATAATTTTGTACAAATTAGTGTGGAAAAATTGATGTGGCATAAAGACATTAGGTTAAAAGTGATATCCGTCATTTTTATTAATTGTGTGGGTTCATGATAGTTTTATTAAACCAGCTTTCTCATGGGATATCAATGTGTACACATTTTTTATACAAGGCGGTTGTAGGTCTACATATATTTTAGGTGTGTGTGTATATATATATAATCATAAATATATCAAATTTTTGAATTAATTTTAAAAATAATGTTATAACAATGAGGACATCATCAACAATAAAAAATTCATAATAAAAATCAACGAAACGACGTCGAGATTATCTTTTTTATTTTTTCAGATAGTATTCTACCTTTTAAAAAATAAAAGGCGGTAAAATAAAATCATTTTCCTTAAGTTTCAACGTCACCTTAGAAGAAATGATGAAGAAAATAAAAACAAAAAAAATTGCAAAGCCACGATCCGCCAAATCCGAACCCGAATCTGCTGGATGAGGGCTGTACTCGATGGCAATCCAGATTGATAATTTTTACGGGGATCCCATTCATTAGTCAGGACCTCTTTCTCTTTCGATTGATAATGGATAGAAATTCGGGAGCTGGGAGGTCCTATCGTGAAGGGCTCTGCGCTATACTGGCAACAAAAACCAGGCAGGTATCTTTCCTTAATGAGAGATGAGTTTGCGGTGGGTGTCGTAGATCTGCCATTAGGCATTCAGGGGCATGAACAGGGTCTTGAACAAATTGTTTAGTCTTGATCTCATCCCTGCCTTTGATTAGTTGCCCCTAATCGTGGTTTCTCATCTGATGATGACACTGAAAAATGAAAAAAAAAAAAAAAAGAAGGGTGGGGGGGTGATGGATTTTATTGTATGAGACTTTTTAATTTTTAATATTTGCAACTGCATGCAGGGAATTGGAAATTTCTTGAATGAAATGACTGTGATGATGGCCCAAGTACAGACCAAGGTAAGTCTTTTTTTTTTTTTAATCCTTCTTTTTTTTTCTCCTGTCTCTGCATGCAAGGTAATTTCTGTGGAAAATTAAGGAAATAACTTCACTTTCAACCCTGCAGCCCTCAGTTTGGTTGGTCCTTTATGTTGAATCATGTTATATATGCTACAAGCTAATATTAATGGTCAGTATTCTTACAATAAAGTCTTCTGGAATGGAAAACCTTTGAATATGCGTTTGTTCATTATGTGAAATCTTATTCTTCTTTTGCATGCTCAGTTGATTATTACTAGACCATGTGGAAATATTTTCTTGGAACTCTTTGATTATTCTCTTTTATCTTAAATACGAATTGGTGCCTATAGAAATGATTGTTGGCCTGGTATACGAATGACAAACATTCCTGCAGGTAGTTTTGCGTTTTGTGGTGGCTTTAAAAGGCTGATATCTGGAGCATTTTCCCAACAGCCACAGACAGAGGATGATTCGTTCAATGAGATGTTGCTTTCCAAATTTGTCCACCTTCTTCGGCAATTTATTAATGTTGCAGAAAAGGGCGGGGAGGTGAGTAAGGGACAGTTTCAGGAAACTTGTTCTCAGGCAACTGCCTTGCTTCTTTCTAATCTGGTATCAATATATTTTGCACCTTCATTATTCAGTCAGCGCATACTTTATGATGGTATATATATATGTGTGTGCGTGTGTGTAAATATATAATGCTTAAGGTACTAGGAAGGTTTAGGAGGAAATAATTGCTGGCCCAAACGTTGGCCTTTTATTTTGAGGATCCTGATATACTCTGTCTGTTTGCTGCTTTTAAGATTTAAGTTTATGGTTCCCATTCTATGTGCAATATTATATGCCAACACCCGCAGGGCATAATTTTCTCTTCTTGTGGTTCAATTGTTTTACAGGCTGAACAATGGAGCAAGATATTTGAGTTTTGTGGGTCTCCTGATGAAATCATTTGACCTGGTTTTTCTAAGATGCCTGCATATTACCATTTTAAGCCACGAAGGACCATGAAAAGACATGACAGGGAGGTTTGTAGGCAGTAAGTAAAGAATATTTTGTGTTCATGTATATTGTTGTTGACTAATATTTTATCAAAAAATAGTAGAAAACTTTGTGTCAATTTTCTGCAGGAAATTAATTTTGACAAACATATTTGCTTTTTACAGCTTTGACCGACATGCTCTAGAGTTGTTGGAGAAAATGCTAATACTTGGATCTTTCCCAGGTATCACATTGAAGCCTTTTCTATTAGCTTTAATAGAACTAATTCTGATGCTTAATGTCTTTCTCACTGGGAAACTGAAATATATAATGAAATTATGTTTATGAATTTATTTAATGGAATCATGAACTTTATTTTTTGACTTGGAAAGGGGTCCACCTATTTGGACTTTCTTGTTCCAGTGCTTTGATTTTGCTTTGACATTATTGGAGTATATAATCATGATGCTAGCAAAAATCAAGCTTGATATCTACACATGCCGATGAAAATTTATTAATAAACCATATATGGAAAATGGGTTATGAGAAAATACAATTACTTTTTAGGCAAATCATTTTGAAATAGATATTGTAGCATCTTCATATCTTCCTCTAAAAATGAATTTAAAAGAGTGATTGAATCATCAAAAATTTTATGTTTACTTTTTCTTTTAGGAAATTGATCATAAGGGTATTTTTGGTATGGACCAGGCTTTTACTTTTAGAAGCGCACATCTTTAACCTCAAATACACTAAGTTGATTTGATGATTCCTTTTCAATAGAACAATCCTTGTTTCGACCATTATCCTACAAAGGGTATCTAAAAAAGTTGTTTTATATTTTATTACTCATATATGCACTATTATGTTTTACTTGTGAAAAGCAAGAAGATCATGGTTTATTGTTAAATACCTGTATAGCGGCATTGTTGAAAATTTGCTTATGCTTCCTCTCATTTAGGTATGACTCACTCAACAAAACTTTTTCATCATGTTGCTCTTCAACATTCTCTTCATCCTGTAATTTCTTCTCAACAATGACATCTCCATCATGTAATTTCTTCTCAACAATGACATCTCCATCATGTAATTTCTTCTCAACAATGTCATCTCCATCTGCCCTTTCTTTGGCTCTCTTCATTAGTTCTTCAAAATTAAAATTTTCATGGCTTGATTCATCATACTTTTGTCGCTTTCTAGAAGAATTAATTTCAACAGGAGTGCCGTTATTCTCCTTGTGCTGCTCTACTTGCTGATGGTCTAAGTTCTCTTTAAATGATTTTATTACTTGTTGCATTTGCTGCATCCAATCACCCATTATTTGTTGCATCCAATCACCTATTGAATGCTTTAAACCATCAAGCTCCCATGCAATGCGGCCAATATCTTTTTTAAGAAGTGATAATTCATTCTGCCGTTGACAATTATGCATGCACTCTTCATTCTTCTGACTGCTTTCATCAAATGTTTCTTGCGCCGTGTTTTGTTAAGGATGGATTTCTCGCAAATTAACCTAATAAATACTGCATAGTGTTAAACACATGGCATTTCAATAAGATATGTTAATATATAATAAATAAAAATAGGTGCCATACCTTTGAGCTCCCAAAACCACCATTTTTCTTAACAAAACTCACAAAATTAGTTACATCTCGATTTTTCCACGTTGTTATTAGACTCAAAGATGTATCAATAGATTTTCGTGCAAATGCTACAGTATCCATAAAAAAAAAAAAAGCTACAATATAGTTGACAAAATGGTCAAGACGAAGGAAAAAATGAAATAATAATTTAAATGATGAAATCATTTTAAAAAAATTGTTACCTCCAAAAATAGTACATAGCCATTAACAACCTTTTGTCGTCCTGCCTTAAACTTCTGTATGCCTTGAACAAGCCCTTTAAAAGCCCATGTTGCCCAATTTTTCTTATTTATGACACTAGTATCTTTTAAAAAAACTAGGTTGTAAAGGGTTAAATTGAACCCCGATTTAGGAAAAATAACGGTCGCTATAGCAAACAAAATAAAGCTTCTTTTAAAGTCATCATTCTCCTCACTTTCATTCACCAATTTTGCCTCCAAACTTTTTAGCTTAATATATCCACTGTCATCACAATATTTATCTTTCAATATATCTATATCATCAACATCAAGGTCTACATCAATGTCGACTCCACCATCTTTTATTCCCATAATATACTCAAAATCTTGAGGTAAGAGACTAACACTCTTACCATGCAAAAAAATACATGATGTAAATGGATCAAAATTTGGAACTAACCATGAGCATAAATCTCGTTTTAGCCGAGCACATTTAATGTGTAGAAGACTTTCAAATCCCAACTCCACAACATCCTTTTTTTTATCCTCTAACAATTTTGCAACTAGTTTTGCAAAATGATCTGGAGCACATCTAGTTTCAATGGCTTTCTTAGATCCCTTTACAAAATCATCTTCTTTGTTGTTATTTTGTGCTATATCACTTCCAACCATTCTATATTTAGCCTTCTCCTCTTCACTCAAACTTTTGAAACATTTCCCTAATACAATTCTATCCTAAAAAAATTTATATATATATATATATATATATATATATATAACAATAAGTTATTGCTTGAAATATCCCAAATATAATGGAAATTAATTGATATCGTAGATGCATGCACTCACCACTTTTTTTCCTTGTTCCCGTAATATTTGTGCCTCTTGCTTGCTGCAGTCAATTAAATATTTTGAAAAAAATATAATCAGTGCACTGTCACATTATTATGCTTGCGTTTTCTAAATATTCATAAATTCACAAACAATCAAACACATAATATTCAATGTAATAAGACTTACAAATACTCAAGGAAAGGCCGATTTTTTCTTAAAATTTCATTTTCCTGGTTCATGTTATCCTTGAAATCATTCTCATTACCCTTACCTATATTTTCAGCCATTTTCGAGTTTACAGTAAGAACCTGTACATGAACATATTAGGCACAAAAATAAATGTCAAAGATCACAAGTTTCGGATCCTATAAAAATATATTACAAATAAACATTTCAATATAAAATTCACCAAAAGCAACAAAAAATTTAACCTAAAAATAGCAGCAAATCTAACTAAAAAACAACAGTAAATTTATTGAAAAATATCAAAAAATTTAACTGAAAAACAGCAGTAAATTTTCCAAAAATAGTAGAAAATTTAGCACAAAAATAGCAGCAAATGAAGCCCAAAACACCAAAAAAATTTATCCAAAAACAGTAGAAAATTTAACCCAAAAAAATAAAATTTTCCAGAAGCAGCGGAAAATTTAACTGTAAAACAACAACAAATTTACCCAGAAGCAATAGAAAATTTAACCTAAAAACAACAGCAAATAAAGCGCAAAACACCAGAAAATTTTACTTGGAAACGGCAGAAATGTAACAAAAAAATAACAGTAAATTTATCCAAAAACAGCAGTAAATTCACCCAAAAACAGCAAAAAAAATTACTTAGAAGCAGCAGTAAATGAAGCCCAAAACACTAGAAAAATTTACGTGGAAACAGCAGAAAATATAACCCAAAAACAGCAGTAAATTTATCTAAATTTGGCAAAAAAATAAACTGAAAAACAACTGCCAATTTTCCCAAAAACAGCAAAAAATTTAACCTAAAAACAACAGCGATTGAAGCCTAAAAGACCAGAAAATTTTAACCTAAAAACAATAGCAAATCATCCCAAATTTAGCCTAGAAACAAAAGCATATCAAACCTAAAATTTTTCTGCAACTTCGCATGATTCTTTGTCACTTCAATTATATTTGAGACAAAAACCCACTTCGAGTTTAAGAATTGTGATCCCTTACACTTAATTTATCTACTTGTGTCTAATGTATATTTTCATTTATTTATTATCCCCATCCATACATCCATCCATTATCCACCACACATTTGTTTATCAACCAAAAACAATGCACACAATGATAAAAAAATCAACGCACAAAACCAAAATCATCCCAAATCAATGCATAACTCATATAACATTGTTTATCGTTCACCCACACTCGGAGCTTTTCCTAAACTATGTAATCGCTCATTTCATTGTATGAGACAACACAAGTCACCCCGCGTAGTACTGCAATCAAATACAAATGAACATTAACTTAGAAAGTGAGAAATTTCTTGAACTTAACAAAATTTAGAAAGATCCTTGAATACTGTTAGTAGTAATCCAAAAAGCATATCGGTTGCTTCTTTTTTCATTTTTTTTAAATTCATTGAGCAAGTACAACATCTATAACGAACATAGAAAGTGAGAAATTTAACAATATGTCAGCAAATTAGATAGAATAAACTAGAGATATTATAAGATACGAACCAAATGAACATTACATAATTCGACAATATGTGTTTTCAGAACAGGACATATTACTTGTATTCAAGTAACTATATTACCAACAAAATAAATGAATTAATCTAATTTATCCATATTACTTGTAATAACAAGAAAAAATCATATCAAAGTCTAGTGCATGCTATATATATATATATATTTGTTGTGTCTTGGTCAAATAAATTGTAACAAAAGAAAAAAAAACACATGCTGAAATTAACGACAATGTGAATGTGGTAGAGGAGAATTAGTGGCCTACAACTTGCCTTATTTTTATTAGTGATTTGTCATGGTTCTCTTTCCCTCAACAGGATTAAGGGTAGTAGCAACGACTACTGATCAGAGGATTATATGGTTATCAATGGCAGACGCTGACTACGGTATCAATCGTTGACGCCAAGTCGTTATTATCGACCCGAAACTGCTTTATGAATAAGAACTCAGCCTGGTTCTCCTCATTGACGTCGTTGTAGAGCTTCTTCCTTTTTGCCTCTGCTTTCGCTTCAAGCAACTTCCAAATGAATCATCACTTCTTTGGTCTCAATATTTCACAACGCTTCACATATGAATGAACGACATAAGAAAACCACAAATGGCTAATAAAATTATGATACCCTATTAAAAATTATTGAAAAGATAAATTAGAGTTTGAATATCAAAGCATTGAAGGCTTCCACATGATTCCCACTCATTTGCTTCAAACAAATTAGCAACCAACCAAAAGAAATAGTTAAAAAAGCACTGGATGAGTAACCAAAGAAAAAACATCGCGTAAAATGCTAAAGAGTTTGATAAGTGAATAATTAAAGAAAGAAAAGAAAAATTCAATCAATTTAACATTGTTCATAATAGCAATTTTACCCATTAAAAACTGATCTTCAACCAAGTAGAAATAAAAAATAAGAAAAAATGTGGGGCGATATACTTCTCTAGGCTGTTCTGATACTCATGGGTGCGTTCATGTTATTGGCTCTATACGACATCCCTTAAAAGTTCATCTCCAATCTACGCTTCCGCAACCGAGGCAGTATTCAGGCCAAGTGCCACTTCGTCATCGGTGCCCAGTTCTTAGCCCAAGCCAGATCTTCCAAGTCCAAATCCTCTGCCTCTTCTTTAGCCAAACAAGCCAAAGCTGAGGCTGACAAGGTCATTTCTTTCGACCACAAGGACGCCGCCTCTCAAATATTAAAAGCCTTGGCTTTGGATCTGCAAGGCTTCAAGACCTCCGCTCTCGAGTCGCTCGACTTGGCTCTCTCAATACCGGACGTCAAGGCTTTAACCGAGAAAGAGAAGGGCGACACGCTGTTCAAATGTGCCAAGGTCAAGATGTCGATGACGTATATCTTGTTGACGCAAGCTGCCAGTGCCAAGGTCCTGCCATCCGTGTGTTTCAACACCTCGATCAGAAAGTTCTCATCTAGATTTGTGAGGCTAGTTTCTTTGACCTGCTCTTCCTCTCCTTATTCTTGCTCTTCTTGTTTGAATTTCTCCATCTTTCGGTTGTCTCTGGTGGTGACCAAAGAATCAAGATCCATAAGCATAAAGTAAAACTAGAGAGAAACAGAAAATGGAAAGTGTTGGTGAGGAGGACGATGATTTTATTTTTTTGGGAGGCTGAGAGTTTTTGTATTGTTAAGACTTAAGAGGCTGAGAGATTTGTTTTATTTCAATTTAGGGTATATTGAAAGAAGTGGGAAGGGTTTGGAAGAGAGGGAAGATGAAGAGGGAAGGGTTTTATTTCGTTGAAGGCGGAAAAATTTTAGCAGGTGTTGAATTTAAGATACCTTAATTTTAAGATTAAAACTACGCCGTTTAGAATAAGAAAAATTAAAATTAAAATTAAAATTAAAATTAAAATTAAAGTTAAAATTAAAAATATATATCTTACTATCAGTAAAGGTTTATTTATGATACTATAATATCAATAACCACAGGTACTAATATGTTAAAGGTGCTAAAAGTTTTTTAGGTCATCAAATACTGATACTTTTTTATTTAATATCAACAATTTAGTATGAGTGAAAGTCATTTTTTAGTAGTGGTGGAGTGAATTCCGAACAATTAGAGACTTTCAAATGGAGAAAGAGGCAAAGAGGAGACCAAGGAGACAACTGTATCAAATCTACATCAATTGCACCTTGGTAAAAAAGGTATTTCTTGATAAATAATTTGCTTATTTGATGATAAATAATTTACTAATTTTCTGAAATAGAAATAATGGAGTTTCTTAGTTAATTTATTACTTACTTGCCAGGTTCTTGTTTCTGTTTAAGTCCATTCAATAGAGTGTTAACTTCTTTTTGTGTCTGTTCTAATCTTATGTCATTTTTATCGTAATTTATAGTTTTAGTAGGATAGATAATCTCCAAAGAAAAAGCTTTTGGCAACTATTAAAATACATTTATTTTTCACGCTGTATAAGTTGTACATATTATGTGTTCTTTTTTCCCTCTCTGCAACCCTGTCCTTTTCCAATGACTAACTTGTAATGTGCAACCTTTTACAAATAGGTTTTGAAACTTTGGCTAGTAAGGATAAAAACCTACTTTCAATATACCATAAGATTGGCTATTCTTTGTTAGTATTGAAACGTAAAGTGTTCTTATTGAACCATAGTTTTTAGAATTAATGCTTAATTTATATTCTTTCTAAAAAATGATGAGTCATTTGTCATTTAATATTGCAATGAATACACGATAGGTTATATGTTTTCCTTACTATACCCTTATCTTGTTGGTATTTCGCATGATTGGATTTATACAGTCTATGAGAGCAAATTTTAATTATGAGTTTATGATGGCATTAAGCTGTCGTAACATTTTTGTAATGGCTAAATAGCCGTTACAAAATATACTCTGTAAGGTGAGAATTATTGTTAGGAAGCATTTGCAACGCTCTCATATGTAACCCCTCTTTGCCATCACAAAGTCACAAAAGATCGTATATGACAGCAAGTAGTGCCCACATAAAAAAAAATTTCTCCTAATGATATGAGATAGAATAGAATTTTAGGATAAAAATTTAGGATAGTAGTAGTGGTACTCTTTTATTTTCTTCATTCATAACTTAATTTAGTGATCATATATTACTAGATGATAAATTAATTAACGATCTGTAACGTTCATTAATTATAACTGTTTTATTTTCACTTGGTGCTTTTTGCCTGTCAATATTTTTTCAACTGTCTTAAATCTACCCATTTAACATTTAACTGGAGTGGGTATGTAAGATGTATAAAATTCATATCATGGGGGAACTTAACAGCCCCTGTTGGGCTTTAAAATTTATTTAGATATATTGTATTTGGTCTATTTAAAAATTTAAAATCCTTTTTAGACTTACAAATTTTTCTTTAAAATATGTTGTATGTTTGGTCCATTTCTTAGTTTGTCATATATGTTCTGGACTTGAAAGTGGTCCTTTAATTGATTGATATAATTTTAAAAAATATCAAGTCCAAGGTCACCGGTTTTTAACTTCTTAATTAGCCAATCAATTTCAACACCCTTTCAAAAATAAATATATATGGTCTCTTTCTCACGTTCAGATAAAAAATAAAGAAAATATTAAGATTTTATTATATGAACTAAATAGGTTCAATTGAGT
The DNA here is from genome assembly GCA_030444775.1 of Atalantia buxifolia. Lineage (NCBI taxonomy): Eukaryota > Viridiplantae > Streptophyta > Magnoliopsida > Sapindales > Rutaceae > Atalantia > Atalantia buxifolia. The sequence goes on from CM059832.1 coordinate 12,554,140, forward strand.
TAGAGTCCTTTGATCAACTAGATTTCTTACTATTTATGGTAATTTTTATATGTTTGACTCGCATAATTATAGTAATTTAAGTCATTGTTTGAAAACAACAAAATTTTAAATTATTGATTAAGTTGACAATGAAGTTATTAGAATATGTAACTTTTTTAAAATTGAAAATGAGGCAAGATTAGTCAAGGTTAGTCATAAATATGTTCAAAATCATTAATTCAATGAAGTTGAATAATTTGGCACCTAGTATTTTTGGTCAAATATTTTTGTTAATTATATTTTATTAAGCCCTCCTAGATAAAATTTCGGAGTCTGCCACTGATTTGTACATTAAATGATCATGACATCAAAGTGTGGAGGAGTTTGATAGAATTTTCCGAATATTTAAACAAAAATAAGACTCCACTCATTTAATTTATTATTGCTTGCATATACGTGTATATAGTTCTTACATGAAGCATCATTGGAAGTAAGTAACTTATTACAACGCATACAGCATCATTTATTTAGATATATATATATATATATATATATATATATATATGTGTGTGTGTGTGTGTGTGTGCGTGTGTGTGTGTGCGTGTGTGTGTGTGTGTGTGTGCGCGCGTGTGTGTGTGTGGTGCACGATCAGTTGTGAGGCTTGGCTTCACTCTTCAATTCGCCTCACCAGTCTCTCCAGCAAATTAAAGAGTAGCACAAACTACAGCCTCTTCCGTTGTAACCACTGGTACTCAGCAACCGTTGGGACAATACCGACCGCCAGGAGGGTACCCACCACCGTAGACGCCTCCACCGGGCCTACCATAGACGCCCCCACCACGAGGGTCACCATAGACACCCCCACCTCGAGGATTACCATAGCCGCCGCCGCCAGGAGGATCTCCATAGCCGCCGCCGCCAGGAGGATCTCCATAGCCGCCGCCGCCAGGAGGATCTCCATAGCCGCCGCCGCCAGGAGGATCACCATAGCCACCGTACTTAGCACCGCTTACTCCATTTCTCCCAGTGGCCTTCTCAGCTGCAAATTAATATTTTACAACAAATTGTTATTTATATGGCTATACATGTAAACGCTTATCCAATTCAAACTCCAAAGGGCTGCCTTTAGTATACTTAGGACACCCACTTTCATGGCTAATAACTTGTAAGTGTTCTATCTGTTACAAGAAAAATTCATGCAAGTAACAGATAGATACTCCTAAATATATAATTAATTAACCTTACCTTTTTTCTTGTGATCAATGGAAGTCTCAGCGAGGTCTCTAGCTGCCACCTCTGAAGATATGAAAACAATAGCCACCAAAAGACCTAAAACAAGGCAAATTTTAGAGCCCATTTTTTCTTACTGTATCAATATAAGATTATTTTTCGAAGAAGGATATGATAAACTTAGTGTGTTCGCTTATCTTTATTTATAGACGGTTTAGGGAGCTAGCAAGCGGTCCGAGTAGTTGACGACAATTTTTTAACTTTTGACCCACTTTGTTGTCATGTTATTATTGACTGGTTCTATTTCCTATTCATCAACTCCCAAAAATAAAAAATGCGACAACAATTTTTTTTTCACTTGGAAAAAAAAAACACTATCACACCAGACATAATTATAATGGTGTATTAAAAATTAACCTCAAATGCTTGGATCACATATCAGAAAATATATTTGGATTATTGATTATTGAAAAACGTTACATGTGTCGTGTTGAACTATTATTCTGAACTAATACATAAATTTTATCAAAAAGTTTAAAAATATTATCCTAGCTCTTGTATCTAAGATTTTATAAATTGAATAGATATCAATACGAAACCGTTATAAAGTAAAAGTAAATATTAGAAAAATTTGTAATAATATATTATGATATTCGACGGAGGAAAAAAATTCATTTATAGTTCATTTTTTACATTAAATTATAATATTTATAATTTTATGCTTTCATATTTATATTTTAATTAATAATCAAAATATTTAGTTAAATTTTGATTAAATTATAAAATTTTTAAATAATTGTAATGAAAAATTGGAAATAAATTTAATAAAAATAAAAATTTAACTAAATTATGCTTAATTAATATCATTGACGTCGATAGGTATAATAAATAATACAAACATTTGTGGATCATATTAATAAAAAATTATAAATTGTAATATTACAATATAAATTATTATAATTAAACATATTACAATATTTCAATATTTTGTAGTTAAAATACACAACCACCTTCTAGAGTGGTGTGTGCATTGACCGGAGTCACCGGACGTGATAACTACGAAAGAAGAGTCTTCTTTCAAGTCTTCTTCCATGTCGCATGTGAACGTATCAATCTTTGCTAGAGGCAGCTGGACCATGATCCCACTTGTTCCCTGTTAGCTGCGACAAAAACTCATTATCATTAATGCACATACAGATGATTCGTTACCCGTTAGCTACGGCATAAACTCATTATAATCAGGAACGACTTCGAAGTCAATATTCAATCCAAGCCATATAACATATTCAATTCTAAATTCTAAATTTAACCAATGAAAAATTAAAATTTTAATATTAATCTAACACAAATTCTTAAATTTAAGTATAAAATACATAAATTCATTAAAAAAAGTCACAAATTAATATCTAAAAATAACAATTATCATTTCATATTATCATTCAACACAAGCTCCAATAGAAGATCTTCATTTCATTCACCATCATCAACACTCATCCAACACGATTACAACAATAATGATTAAGATTAATATTTTCCAAAGAAAAATACTTTTTAAATACTAATCCGAAGAACAAAATTATAATAATGAAATAATTCATACATTAAGTTAAAATAATAATAGTCCATAAAAAAATTATAATAAGTATATAAATATATTTTTAGATTTAAATATTTTTTCAATTAAAACTAATTAAAAAAAGCTGGGGTTGGCAGATACCCATGTGGGTATCCATCGGATATTTGGCTAATACTAAACACACGCAAAACTTAGTGCGGATTTCAATTTGTAATACCAAACCCACACACAACCCACAAAATTACCGACAGTAGATGAGTTTTGGCAGGCGGGTTGTAGTGATTTTTCTGTTGTGTACATAAACTTATGAATGCCTCATTCCCGTAATTTATTTTTTTAGGAAAAAAATTTGTCCCAGTCCAGTTCCATTAAATATCTCGTCCTATTCCATTATCCTGAACGATCTCCAATGTAAATAACTAAATTCTGACTTTTCCTTTTAAGGATCATCATAATTCAATACAGGAAAAATCTTGAACAAATACAAAGTAGAATATCAAATAATAGTTTATTTTTACTACGTGCACGTTCGAATATAATTTTATGCTAATTTTTTTAATTGTCCATTTGCTTCCATTGCATATTAATATTAAGGCTTACACTTCAAAAATTATAGATTTGGATAGTAAACAACTTTAGTCATGTTAAAAAATCTAATAATTTAATAATATAATAATAAACCAAATCAACAAAGTTGGCAATGAGATGGGATAGGGACAAAATTTGCCAATTTTAGTCCTATCATGTTTATGTAAGTGAGATAAAAAAATGTTTTACTTTCGTCCCTTTATTCTTTTAGCACAAAAATATGTTCTAATCTTGTCCTAAACGGGATAGGATCCCGCAAGATTCCATTCCAACAGGAAAAATTTCCGTCTCTACTAAGACCCAAGCTAAGTTACTTGTAAACATTAAAATTAAAGTAAATTTAAACAAGTTTGGCTTTTCTTTTGAATTAATTTGTATGTTAATTATTAAACATTAAAAATGAAAACTATGTTCAGTTGATAAACATTGGAATGAAAGCTAATCGATCTTAATTTGAGTAAGCAAACTCACCAATGGAACAAGATGACAGGAGCTTCAACATGCAGGAACAAAACTTTTTTCCGACAGGACTTCACATGGACAGCTACAGTAAAGATTGTAAACTCAAGATCAATATCTATAATCACAAGCTTACCTGAAAAGTTGAGAAAGAGAAGAAGAAGAAGATCGCTAGCGTTTTACACCATTTTCTGATGATCAGCTAAGGTTTTGGATGCCAGGCACAAGTAGAGCGAGATTGGGACTGATCCACTAAATTTTCTTTTTGGGGAAAATAATTTAGGGTTTAGTTTGTAAGTAAACATAAATATTAAAATAGTAAATGACTTTTTGAATGGCACAAAATTAGCAACAAATGTGACAGCAGTCTTGCCATCACATAAAGGGAGCTATCAATGGTCACAAAGTTAGTTAAGTACGTAAAGGCCGCCTTAGCGGTCACATGAGAGGTAACCTAAACCTTGTTTTCTTGTATTGAATATCTTGGGTGTATTAATTATTTGAATAAAGTCTATTTAATCATACTATATGTATTTATATGATCATAATGTAGATTTACAAAAGACATAATTACAAGTTATCTTTTAATTAAATAAAATTGAATAACTTTATAATTTATTTTGATCACAAGACAAAATAAATATATCAACAAAAATATAACTCATGCCGATTATAATTTTAATAACTCAAGTAAATAATTTATTCTAATTTTCATTCCTTATTTTGATTGCTATTCATTTTGATTACGAATCATTCCAATTTCTATTCATAAATAACATACAAACGGGGGCATAGCCAGTTCCATAATAATTCAATTAGACTAAATTTTAGTATGAGTATTTTGCAAGTAATATTTTTAAAAAATTTTATCTCTTGTGATGCGGCTCTCACATCTGATTTGTATAAGATGACGACGATAGTTTAATAAGTAAATTTTAATTTTTTCATATATTTTGCCAAATTTCGGAAACCGATCATTAAAAAAAATAATTAATCAAAGTAGCATTGTGGTCTGTCAATTAAGCAACTTCATTTTCGCTAATTAAGCTTTGCCTAAGCCGTTGGAAAAAGAAAAAGAAAGTGTGTCTAAGCCATATCATTTCAATCCAATCATTGACAAGGGCTTCCATTTCCAGGCATGGACAAACTTTTGTCGAATATCATAAGAGTCTAAGCAAAGCTTTAGTTTCCATTCCTATCAAGCAAACCAGTGCCTAATTGCCGCATAAATAGACAAATTTAATTATCATTTTCATAAATGAGGATCAAGCTACGGTGCAACAGGTGCACCGTGCCCCTGTTTTTCCTTTTTTGACTGAACCCCTTACTTTCTTCTGTATTTACAGTTTATTAAAGTAATTTCTTTTCCGTCTTTCTTTCACCCATCACCTTTACAATCCTCCATGTTTTTTTCCATTTTAAATTAAACCTATAATCAACCAAGTGCAATCAATAAGAAAGAAGTTGACAAGCTATTTCTTTATCACCTTAAGATTCATTTGCTCTATAATACATAAGCAATAATTAATTGAAATTTTTATATAAAAAAATTACATGGACGTATTTTTTTTGCACACTCTATTTATCATCTACAATGAAATTAAGATGTAAGTAAATTAAATTTTTTATCTTTTATTATGCGTATTTTTCCCCTTTTCTCCTCTATGTGTCTCCAGTTTTTCTTTGAATAATCTAACCTAAGACTTTCAATAATTGGTTTATTGTTATTATTTTTATAAGTAAAACTTCTCTTTATTATGTCAATAGGTTTATTTTTTTAAGGAAAAAAAATATTTTTGCAAATGACCAAAAGTGAGAGCATTAACAAAAATTCAAAACCCATCTTAATTTTTGTTATCTTTGTTGATGCATCTGACATGTTAAGTCTATTAATTATAACTTGCGAGAGTAAATACTATAACACAATGGTGATAAATTAATAATTAGTGATTCTCATTAAGAGTATTCGGAGAGAAAGAAGTTAGCGCAAAATTTTTATAAACTTTGACTTTTTAAATTTTCATCAAATAATAGGAACTGCATTATTAAAAACCAAATAAACACATACATGCCCTTAAAACACTTTTGTGTTATACCCGACGCTGGTAGCACAAAAAGACAAAAAGAAGAGTATGGTGCACCACCATAGCTGAATCCAATAATTAATCATAGACAAAGACATTGTAACTTTTTAAAATGATGAATTAAAGCTCTAAAAATGTACTCATTTATTCATAAATACTTCTTTCATATAAAAGAAGTATTATTTTTGTGAACAAGCAGCTTAGATTGCACTTACAAAACAAAGAAAAAAGGAAAAACAGAATGAAGCTTACATCGCATAAATGTAAGCAAGATTATTTATTTATTGAGATACAGATACAAATTTATTAAGGAGCTTCAGTTTTGAGGCTCGGTTTCAGGCTCCGTATCAACAGCCTCGCCAGCGTAAGTGCAGCACCTGCAGCCTCTTCCATAATAACCACGTCCACAGCAACCGTAGCGGCAGTGGCCACCGCCATGGCCCCCGCCGGGATAGCCACCATGGCCACCACCGGAATAACCGCCACGGCCAGGGTATCCGCCGTATCCGCCGCGGTCGTCCTCAATTTCATGTGTCTCTGTGGCCTTATCAGCTGCATATGTATTTACAACGTGTTACATAATAGTATTAGTAATGATTAATGCTAATATTTATTTATCTTGCTATTATCTATTTTGAAGAATAATAAACACACGTTAAATATGTTTTTTATCTAATATTCCTATGGCTTATAATGATTAGATATTTTAATATAATGTGCAAAAAAATATCCATGAATGAAACATAATAGTTAATTACAATTAACTCAGTGTTATCAAAGTGCAGATTTGAGACTAAATAGTGCTATTTAGTTAGAAAACTTCATTAAATTATTATAAAATTTCAAATTTGTATTTTAAAATATGTTTTTATAAACTAGACGACCGTTAATTGTATAGGCTCACCCTTTTCGTTGTGATCAATGGAAGTCTCGGCCAGGTCTCTGGCTGCTACCTCGGAAGAGATAAGAAGAACAATGGCCATTAAAAGGCCTAAAAGAAGGAACAATTTGGAACCCATTTTTCTTTTTCTTGCTTGAGAAAACTATCAATGAAGGATTGGAGAAGGATGATGAAATTAGCATTCTCATGATCTCTATTTATAGTGGGATAGCTCATGAGAGCGGAGTGTGATGAATTTATGAGTCATGACCCACAGTGTTAGTTGGCTGTTGAAGATCTGCATGTAGAAATTATTCAATTTTTTTAATTGAATTTGTTAGTACTTGAAAATCTAATGTTTTCTCCTACTCGTAAGTAAAAGAATCCATGAACGAGGTCGGTTAATTATGTCGGCCAATGGATTCATACTAATATTTGGTCCAGAAGTGACTAAGTGTTTATTAGGAAAAGCATTTCATATTAATCGAAAATAATTATTAAATTAAAAAATTATTAATTTTTAAATTAACTTTTGAATATAAATTAGTTACACACACTTCAATGACACTTTAAACTAATAGTTTTTTTTTTTTTTTTGTATGTTAATACATCTGGTATCTGAAGATCATATTGGGTCTCGATTAATATAGATTCGAACTGGATAGGAGTACTAAGGCGACAAAGCTTTCACAACAAATATTTAACGTAGCTGCATTCTCAAGATTCAAACCGAAAATTTTAGTTAAGTTAAAACAATCCCTTACCAACTGATTTATGCGTTTATTGGTAACCAGTAGTTCTTCATTTTAGAACATGTTACAATGTCTCTGCAACTCTTTGATCGGTGTTGGACCCATAGTCACCACTTGTTATTGGACACTAGTAGTACGGAAAATGTCGTCTTTATAATGCAATGATTTTAAGAGGCAAGATTCAATCCAAGCAGTGAATTGATCTTACATTATGCATTCACGATGAAGCCACCTTGTCGTGATAATTGCGACCCATATGCGCGACCTGTTATTGTCAGTCGTGCACTTGTTCAGTTCTTCTCATCACAATTGACTTTAAACCCACGACGTCTACAGTCTGGATAGGATAGAGCTAATTTAACTAGAGAACGCGATGAGTTCAATAATGCCGATTTCGTGTCATGTTTCAATCTTCACGGCATTTCGTTATTAATAGGGGCGGCTCAACCCTTTAGGAGACTGATATGTGCTCAAGATGCATGGGGCTCAAGTTTCTTTTGATGGTTATTGTCTTAGTCAGAATAAAATATAGTGGCGGGTGCATGCATTTAGTGGCGGTTGTGCACATTTCCGTTTTAATTGTTCATGCTCCTATTTTTAAGTGATTTTTTCTCTTTTGTAGTTTTCAATTTCTTGGTATGCGTACAGGTTTATTTAAGAGGTCTTATTGAACTTGTACTGGGGAGGTTTTTTTTGGAGAATGAAAATTGTCTTTTCCCTTCTAATCAATTCATATTCTTCTCTGATTCTCTGACTTTCCTTTCTTAACTGAAAATTACTTATCAAAGACTTTAGAAAAATTGTTTTAATTATGCTATCTTAAAAATTTAACATTATATTTTCATAACGAAATAAGACAACTCAATAAAAAAAATTAATTAAAAATAGAGTAGAAAGATAAAACCTAAGATAAAACCTGAAAATTTAATATGAAATTACAAACTAAGTTTGATGATTTGAGGTTTTATGCCTATGGAAAATATAAAAAGAATAAACTGTTAATTCTTTTTCTAGTAGTGCATTTATGGTATCATTGTTTTAGGAGAAAATATTGCTAACAGGTAAGTTCGCAAATGGAGGTTTTTTTTTTTAAATAGAGGTAGGAATTAATAATGTTTTAATTAAAATTTATTAATTTAACGTTACATAGAAATTTTATAGGAATTAAAATTATTAATTCTAGAGAGAATTTATCGGAATTTTGATAATTCTTTTAAGAAAAGATAATTGTAAAGCAATAATAAAACAAAATTAATAAAATAAACTAATCATGATTGAGTTAGTTAGAAATTAGAAATTTATATATTTTTACTATAAAATAATAGATTTAAAATAAATATAAAGTTTTAATCTATAATAGAGTCTTAGTCAACCGTCTAGTTGTTTGGAGAAAAAGCTACTCCTATATAATTATTAAGTGCGGATGCCTACATTTTTTTTAATGTGGACACGCTTTTAAATTATGAAATTTAAGAGAATTTACAAAAATCGTCCATTTTTATAATTCTGATTTTCTCTTTCATTTCAGGATTTCGGATGAACGGTTATGCATAGTTTAAGAGAATTAAAAATAAATTCTCTTAAATTCCATAGTTTAACATCGTGTTTACATGAAAAAAAATAAAATAAAAGTACCCGTATTAGAGAAAGAGTAATAATGTGTGTGTGTGTGTGTGTGTGTTGGGGATAATTCAATTATTGAGAAATTAAGTCAGAACCAAAATCTCTAATTTCGGAAGCTAATAATAATTGGTTGGCTGATTTGATAGTTAAAGATTTACAATTAGTGAAATGTAACGTTTATTAATTAATTTTTTATTTAACATTTATTCGATCAAAGTCATCCTATGCATTAGTTGATTATCTGATTTAATATTTGTGTGTGATAGTTGATCTAATCGTACGTGTGTAATATCAGTTGATGTCGAAGGCAATACTTGGATAGATTAGCTGGAGATAAGATCATCGATCCTTATGTCGTTTAGCACGAAAATGGAAAGATTAGCTGGAGATAAGATCATCGATCCTCATGTCGGTTAGCACGAAAATGAAGTCCCCGGCATATCCAAGCATGCTCCTTTTGATTTGACTTTTCCCATTTTCAGGATCCTGCGATATGTAACTGCATTCAGAAGTCTATGTTACAGATTCCCATTGGGTGCGTAAACGGCGAACTACTTTTCTTTCACCCATCATATTAATTGGTACTTTAAATAAAAAAAAACAAGGACCTAAGAAATTGTGACGCTTAATCCACTGTATTAATTAAAATTTTATGTTTTTTTATAGTTAATTAAAATTTTATGTTAATTGGTCAATTGGAATTACTAATTGCATATTATCGAAAAAGAAATTATCATAAAGTTTTAACAATCTTTTAGCTTGTAACATTTTCAGAATTAAACTGAAGCATATAACACTTACGAACGAGTTCTGAATTATGGCAATTAACAGCTGCAAGAGTTGGAGAGGACACTAGTGAGTTTTGAAGAATAAACAAAGACTAGGAAATAAAGTTACGGCAGAGATCAACATGTGATATTTTGGAGTCTTTCCTGAAAACCTGCAGAGAAAATATTGCCCATAAATCCATCATTTCTGTGAGAAAATCTTAAATATACGTAGATGAATTTATTATTAACTCCCTGCCGTGCATTACTTGCTCCAGTGTTCACAATAGGTAATTACAAATTGAATTTTGACTCGATATTATATACTTCTTTTTTGAGTCACCTATTTCACTAAATCCTTATCGTACTTGTATTGTTTTTCATTTTTGATGTTACAAAGAATATCGGAGATTATTAGTTTCTCCCCATTAAAATTAATATACATCACTTACTCTTTTATAATTTTCGTCACTGTCAATCGTCCTTTTCATAGCATAATTTTACAGTTTTGTTTTTAAATACATTTTTATTCATATTTATTATAAATTAAATAAATTGTATGAATGAAAATTAAAAAAAAATTAAGTACTAAAAATAAGAAATCTATGTTTTGACGTAAAAATAAATAAATATTTTTTATACTTTTCATTATTTTTAACTGTTTTTCTTATAATAAAAATATATTTTATATTTCCAAGATAAATCATAAAATAAACAACCCATTTAGCCCATTTTTCCTTTGAATTTTTTTATGTTAGGGGAATGTTTAGATATTATAAAAATTTTAAAGAACTATGTGGTATATATTAATTTGAGCATGGAAAAAATTGGTAATTTCCCAAAAAAGAATAATGAATAACTTTATAGTACGTTTACTAAATGGGATTAGAAATAAATTAGAATCAGAATGAACTGGATTCAAAATGAGAAATTTTAATTATAATAATTTGTTTACTTAAGCTGTACGAATCGAAATTGTAATGAGTTGTATTATCATTAATATTGTTTACTTTATCTTGGAATCAGAATAAAAATGAATTAGATAGTTTCAAATGACTAAAATGCCTTAATCAACCGTTATCATAATTATTATTTTTGTATTTTAATTATTGTGATTATTATTGTTAAAAAATTATTATTATTATTAATTATTGTTAATACAACATTATTATTATTAAAATTAATATGTTAACTAAGCGTAATACATTTATCAATAACAACAACAATAATAATAATAAATCAGTAATTTCTAATAATCATTACAAAATTATATTTTAATTATTATGATTATTTTTATTACAAAATTATGATGATGATAATAAAAAGTATTATAATTGATTATATAATAATAATAATAATAATAATAATAATAATAATAATCAAAACAACAACAAAATAATTGGAATAAAAAATCATCATCAACAATACAATAATATAAAAAATCACCATCATCAATTTCTCAAATAATAATAAGAATAATAATCATTATCTTTTTTGGGAAAAAAAATCATCATCGTCGTTCAAAAAAAAAAATCATCATCATCATGGGCTGCGACAATTGCCGATGGGGGCGAGATGTCTATTGCTTCCGTGCGAGATCAGTTACTGACGCGTCAAGGACTACTGTTTCCAACGACGGTGGGTGTTGCTGTTGCGATTTGGGGAGCTACTGCTTTGGTGTTCTCACGATGCAATTTGTGTTATTGCTCGATGCAATTTGGGGAGCTAATGCTTTGGTGTCCGATCCCATGCTGTGATGGAGGCCATCAATGTTTAGCTGCGATGGAGGCTTGTTTGCAAGAGTTCAATGGAGGCTTCTTCAAGCGATATGGCTGAGATGGACGCTTCCTCAAGTGTTCGAAATGTTTGCTGCTTTTTTTTCTGTTATTTATATTTTTTAATTTAATGTATGGTATTTTCAAAATTTTAAAATTTTGATGGGACAAATTTAATAATCTTGAAAATGGAAAACTAATTCCCAACCTTCCTTGGAAATCACTCTTTCATTTTTTATTCGCAAATTGAAGTGAACTCATGATTTTGATTATGATTCCCACCTCTACTATATATAGTAAACAATATTAATATTTTAATTCTAAATTTTGATTTCCTAATTCAAAAAGTATACACACCATTAAAGATATACCTATTTCAAATAGCATCCACATATCTCTTGGGAATTAAAATTCATTAGAAATTCAAGAGCAAAATCTTTGTGAACTCAATAATAGGTCTAAGAAAAATCAAAGAGTTGGCTTAATTATGAGAGAAGAATTTTGCTAGCTTACAGTCTCTGTAAGATACAGCCTCTTATAAAATGAGTAATTGGCCCACCTTTATTTACTTGTTGGCCCAGCTCTAGTTGTTTTAGCTTGGATGTACGTTATATAAACTGTAAGGTAGCACGACCTAGAAATATGATGAGACATGTTCTTGTTCTGAACAGAAGCGTACGTCATGTATGATGCAGATCGAAATAACATTGGACACAATATTAACTAGTTGGGTTATTTTTGATGTATTCTAGAATTATTCTATAAAGAGAACAATATAAATTATCTGATTTTTTATCAGAGCAAACATACTTTCATCATTGGTAGTTAATAATTGAGAATATAATAAATACATAAATCTTCACTATACATAAATAAAAGTGTATATGTGTGAAAAGATTCTTCAAAGTTCAAATATGACCAAATCATGAAAGGATTCATATATAGTATCAAGATTTCTCATGATCTGATTTTTTATCTGACCAAACATATTTATATAACTGCTAGTTATAAGAATACAATAATTAAGTAAATCCTCACCATACACACACACACACATCTGTATGTGTGAATGCACGTGTGAGACTCATAAAAATAATTTAACAGTCGCATTATGCTTGTTTTGAACTATGTAGGATTATATCTTATTGTATAATATATACTCCATAGAAACTCAAAAACTAACTCATATACAATTTCTAGAGTTGAGAATAACCTCTAGCTTGCATATTGTAATATAATAATTTATTATAAGTTGATGTGAGATTGTATTTTCACTCATAACATGAATTAAGGTAGATATGTTGAATGTTATGACTTCTAATCTACTGTTGTTGTAGGAATGTATCATTTACAAGTGTGTGGGCGTGCAGTAAAAAATTAAATATTAGCTAACAAATGACTTTGCATGCTTATTATGCAAATTTGGAAATTAATACTCACAGCACACATACTATAGGAAGCTAAAATGCAAATAATTTCATGCATGCGTGGAAATGAAGAAAATGATAGCAGCATTTTCTTTTTTCTCTCTCTTTTTTTCTTTTTGAGTGATGATATAGCCACAAATTTTTATACAAACTTATTTTGTACAACCTGATTTGATATTAACTCATTGGTTGAATAAAAATATAAAATAATTAAAAACAAATAATGTGAACTAAGAGACATCTAATCTAATTAATTAAATCATGATATATTAGTTTGTACAAAAAAAATTTATATAAAAATTTATAACTATATTATTACTTTTTTTATTCTCCCCCAATGGATTTACTCACTTGAGTGATCATTTGAGGAGATGGCAAAAGAACAAGATCAAGGAGAAAACAAGTAAGAAAAAATCAAAGTGATCTTAGATGAAGCCATTGTTTTCTCTTAAGAAGAAGAAGTTACTAAGCTTGATTTTATCACTGTGATGTTACTTGAGACGCGGTGATAAGAACGTTGCAGCGTCGCCCTATTTATAGATAGCGAGAGGCTGCTGATAAATTTGAAAAAGATGCAAAGAATGTTAAAATAATATTGTGTCCCATGAAGTTATCACGTGCATGGAGTCCCCACGTCAGTTAATGGTGTCCAATGTTATTTAGTGGTGGAGTGAATTCCGAGCTACTAGAGACTTTCATATAGAGAAAGAGGCAAAGAGGAGACCAAGGAGACAACTCTATCAAATGCTAGATCAATCGCACCTTGGTAAAAAAGGTATTTCTTGATAAATTATTTGCTTATTTGATGATAAATAATTTACTAATTTTCTGAAATAGAAATAATGGAGTTTTTTTAATTAATTTATTACTTACTTGCCAGGTTCTTGTTTCTATTTAATTCCATTCAATAGAGTGTTAACTTCTTTTTGTATCTGTTCTAATCTTATGTCATTTTTTTTCTTAATTTATAGTTTTAGCAGGAGAGATAATCTCCAAAGAAAAAGCTTTTGGCGATTCAATGCATTTATTTTTCACGTTGTATAAGTTATACATATTATGTGTTCTTTTTTCTCTCTCCGCAACCCTCTCCTTTTCCAATGACTAACTTGTAATGTGCAGCCTTATACAAACAGGTTTTGAAACTCTAGCTGGTAAGGATAAAAACCTACTTTCAATAAACCATAACATTGGCTATTCTTTGTTAGTATTGAAATGTAAAGTGTTCTTATTGAACATAATTTTGAGAATTAATGCTTAATTTATATTCTTTTTAAAAAATGATGAGTCATTTATCATTTAATATTACAATGAATACACGATAGGCTATATGTTTTCCCTTAGTATATCCTTATCTTGTCGGTATTTCACATGATTGGATTTGTACATTCTATGAGCGGGAATTTTTAATTGTGAGTTTATGACGGCATTATGTAATGGCTAAATAGCCGTTACAAAAGATACTTCGTAGTGTGAGAATTATGGTTAGGAAGCATATGCAACGCACTCATATGTAACCCCTCACAAAGTCATCATAAAGATCGTATATGACGGCAATTAGTTCCCACATAAACCAATTTTTCTTGTAATGATATGAGATAGATTTTTGGGATAAAAATTTAGAATAAAAATCTAGGGTAGTAGTAGTACTCTTTTATTTTCTTCATTCATAGCTTAATTTAGTGATCATAGATTACTAGATGATAAATTAATTAACGATCTGTAACATTCATTAATTATAACTGTTTTATTTTCACTTAGTGCTTTTTGCCTATCAATATTTTTTAAACTATCTTAAATCTACCCATTTAACATTTAACTGGAGTGGATATGTAAGATGTATAGGATTCATATCATGGGGGAACTTAACAGCAGTCAAGAAAGTTGTCCCAAAGTCATGATTTAATTGATTGACATCATTTTCAAAAATATCAAGTCTAAAGCCGTCAGTTTTTAGCTTCGTAATTAGCCAACCATTTCAACATCCTTTCAAAAATAAATTTACAAGTTTAGATAAAAAACAAAGAAAATATTAAGGTTTCTTATACGAATTAAATGGGTTCAATTGAGTTAGATTTATTTGATCAACTAAATTTTTTACTATTTATGGTAATTTTTTTTTACCTAAATAATTATATTAATTTAAGTTATTGTTTGAAAACAACAAAACTTCAAATTGTTGATTAAGTTGACAATGAAGTTATTAGAGCATGTAACTTTTCTAAAATTAAAAATGAGTCAAGGTTAGCCATAAATATGTTCAAAATCATTAATTCAATGAAGTTCAATAATTTGGCACCTAATATTTTTGGTCAATTATTTTTTTAATTATATTTTATTAAGCCCTTCTAGATAAAATTCCTGAGTCTGCCACTGATTTGTACATTAAATGATCATGACATCAAAGTATGGAGGGGTTTGATAGAATTTTTCGAATATTTAAACAAAAATAAGACTCCACTCATTTAATTTATTCTTGCTTGCATATACGTATATATAGTTCTTACATGAAGCATCATTAGAAGTAATTAAATAACTTATTACAACGCATGCACCATCATTTATTTAGATAAACGTATATATATATATGTATGTATATGGTGCATGATCAGTTGTGAGGCTTGACCCCCCCACCTCGAGGATTACCATAGCAGCCGCCGCGAGGAGGATAACCATAGCCGCCGCTGCCAGGAGGAGGTGGATAACCATAATTACCGTACTTAGCACCGCTTACTCCATTTCTCCCAGTGGCCTTCTCAGCTGCAAATTAATATTTTACAACAAAGTGTTATTTATATGACTATACATGTAAACGCGTATCCAGTTCAAACTCCAAAGGGCTGCCTTTAGTATACTTAGGACACCCACTTTCATGGCTGATAACTTCTAAGAGTTCTATCTGTTACAAGAAAAATTCATGCAAGTAACCGATAGATATTCCTAAATATATAATTAATTAACCTTACCACTTTTCTTGTGATCAATGGAAGTCTCAGCGAGGTCTCTAGCGCCAACTCCGAAGATATAAAAGCAATAGCCACCAAAAGACCTAAACAAGGAAAATTTTAGAGCCCATTTTTTCTTACTGTATCAATATAAGATTATTTTTCGAAGAAGGATATGATAAAATTAGCGTGTTCGCTTATCTTTACTTATAGACGGTTTAGGGAGCTGGCAAGCGGTCTGAGTAGTTGACGACAATTTTTAACCGACCCACTTTGTTGACATGTTGTTATTGAAAGGTTCTATTACCTATTCATCAACTCCCAAAAATAAAAAAATGCGACAATAATTTTATTTTCACTTAGAAAAAAAACCAGACATGGTTATAATGGTGTATTAAAAATTAACCTCAAATACTTGGATCACATACCAGAAAGTATATTTGGATCATTAATTATTGAAAAACGTTATGTGCCGCGTTCAACTGTTATTCTGGACTGAAACACAAATTTTATCAAAAAGTTTAAAAACACTATCCTAGGTCTTATATCTAAGATTTTATAAATTGAATAGATATCAATACGAAACCGTTATAAAGTAAAAGTAAATTTTAGAAAAATTTGTAATAATATATTAGGATAATCGAGAGAGGAAAAAAAATCATTTATAATTCTTTTTTACATTAAATTATAATATTACTTTAGATTGTATAATTATTTTATAATTTTATGCTTTTATATTTATACTTTAATTAATATTTAAAATATTTAGTTAAATTTTGATTAAATTATAAAATTGTTAAATAATTGTAATATAAAATTGCAAATATATTTAATAAAAACTAAAATTTAACTAAATTGTGCTTAATTAATATCATTGACGTTGATGGGTATAATAAATAATACAAACTTTTTTGGATCATAATAATAAAAAATTATAAATTGAATATTAAATATAATTTATTATAATTAAAAATATTACAATATTTCAATATTTTGTAGTTAAAATACACAGCCACCTTATGTTCTAAATAAGGGATCACCAATGCATGCACCACAGGTGTCCTGCTTATGGAGAAAAAATGGGGCAAATGCTTTTGTCTGGTAGCCGGTTAAGCACAATCTGTAAGTTACAGAATCTGTAACTTAGCCTGCTCCCTAAATAAGTAGTGTGTGCATTGACCGGAGTCACCGCACCTGATAATTACGGAAAGGAGTCTCCTCTCATGTCGCATGTGAACGTACCAATCTTTGCTAGAGGCAGCTGGACCATGATACCACTCGTTGCCTGTTAGCCACGACAAAAACGCATTATCATTAACACACATACAGATGATTCGTTACCCGCTAGCTACGGCAAAAACTCATCATAATCAGGAACGACTTCGAAGTCAATAGTCAATCCAAGCCGTTGATTAGTCTCCGATAACCTATGTTAGTTAACTTTTTTTAATCCAGTAATCTATGTTAGATAGCTTTCAATCCATCCTTTCTGCCCTTGTTAAATTAAGATCGGTTTGGTATTGATATATTGTATTTTTTAAGCTACAGTTGTTGAAAAAAAAATTATAATTAAAATAAAAATTAATAATGTATAATAAATGTAATTTTTAAATCATGATTTTGACACAATTAATAAATATGTTATAAAATTTTTTATCATAAAAGTGGTTGATCAAATTAACATACATTTTATGGTACAGCAGTTATTATTTACTAAATAGTTTAATACTATAATTTTTAAACTAAGGGAGCCTTTGCTTTTCTAACTTAACGATTTAAGTTACTTGATTTGAATCACTTATGTCATTAAGTTTATTTATTTGATTAACTTAATGAAAATTTTTAGTTATTAAGTTATCAAACTATTAGGCAAATTTTTTAACTTTTTACTTAATCTGAAAAGTCTGGTGACATCATTACAACATATTTTCCAAAATATCTTTGATTTTCATCTTTACCTAAATTACACTTACTAATCAACATTATTATGCATCTCAATAACTTGTGAAAATATAGTTTGAGATTATTTTTATTTTTATTTTCTTATTTTCTTCAAATTAACATTAGTTACTTTTGTAAACTTTTATGGGTATTTTTCATATAAAACATCATAAATTGCAATAAAAATTGGTCAACCTACTCTAGTTTAGAATATTACAAGGCCGTAGTCATTTGAACATAATGTATATTGTAATAAAATACTATATTATTTATATTTTTTGAGATGTTTATTATTTATTTAACAATAAAATTTTTAAGGGGCACAAATATAAAATCACTTGATATCAAATTTTTTATGTTGAAAAAAAATCAACTTGTTATTTATTTTCAAAAACTCAGACAAAAAAAAAAAAAACATGACATTCAAATTTGGACATTCAAGTTTATTTAAAATTCAGACAAATTTAAATATATTCATTTCTTATACGAAAAAAAAATCTATTTAAATTTCAAATAGAAAAACAAACATAACCTACAATTACCTAATCTTAATATCAAACAGAACCTAAATGTATCTTTCACAACCTTAACCCATGATTAGGTGAAAGCTCCTGGATTACTGAACGAAAATCTGTGCAACACCGACGCAAACGGCTTCAAAGATTTAATTCGATTGAAATATCTTTCAGGATAGTCATGTTAGCGAACTGGCAAGGATGACGAAGACACTTGTTTCAAAATACATTTGGGTTTATATGATTCAAAGACCAGTTTGCATCAGTCGTGGTCCTCGTGGACTTAAGACTTTTCTTAGCTCACTCAGGTACCTCGCTTTAGAAGGGGGAAAAAATCAATCGAACTTTTCCCATTTATAAATACACAAAATTAGGTGCGGTGTTCACATTTTTCTTAAGATGATTTTGAGACAGTAGCCTCAATAATTAATGAAAAAATACAAATACCTATGCTAGAGATGGACTATATATATATATATATATATTTCAATAAGAACTTTTCCCATTTATAAATACACAAAATTAGGTGCGGTGTTCACATTTTTCTTAAGATGATTTTGAGACAATAGTCTCAATAATTAATTAAAAAATACATATACCTATGCTAGAGATGGACTATATATATATTTCAATAAGAATATATATGGTTAATTAATTAATAAGCTCACAATTTTGGTTGTTAGTGGAAATAACAGTCGGGTCTCTTACTGCGAACCCTGAAGAGATAAGAAGAACCATTGCCACTAAACAAAGAAAAATATGAAAGCTCATAGTTTTTTTTAAGGAAGAAAAATAAAATTATTTGTGTTTTCTTATATCCTATTTGTGGTGGCTTTAGTGCCAAGAATTTTTTAACATTTTGACAGTGTCGCGTTGTGTTTGACCTTCCGGTCCTACTTGTTACTTGTTAGCTACAGTCATATTGTTGAAGGTATCTCGTACCCCCATGACGATGCCTTAGTAATTACTTTGAAGGTTGCTATTGGTAAAGTGGCAAGGACTCTAGTGGACACCGGCAACTCCATTGATATCATTTTCAAAAGAGCCTTGGACCAATTATTAATTGAGTTACCAAAAATCACTCCATATGCCACGCCTTTTATTGCGTTGTTCATATGATTGATTTTTTTATTGTGGATCATCCGAGTGCATACAATATTATATTGGGTACGTCGTTCTTGGTAGCAACTAAAGCAATGGTATTAAAATTAATTAAAAAAAGCTGCGGGTTGGTAAATACCCATGCGAGTATCCATCGGATATTTAGTTAATACCAAACCCACCCACAACCTAGTGCGCGTTTCAATTTATAATACCAAAACCGCACAACCTACAAAATCATCCACAGTAGGTGGGTTTTGGCAAGCGGGTTGTAGTATTTTTTCGTTGTATACATAAACTTATATATGTCTCATTCCCATCCTTTTATTTTTTTGTGACAAAAATTTGTCCTAATCCCGTCCCATTAATATCCCATCCTATCCCATTATCCTGAACAATCTCCAATCTAAATAAATAATTTCTGACTTTTTCTTTTAAGAATCATCATAATTCAATATACCAAAAATCTTGAATAAATACAAAGTAAAATAATCAAATAATACTACTACATGCACGTTCGAATATAATTTTATGCTAATTTTTTTAATTGCTTATTTACTTCCATTGCATATTTATATTAAGGCTTACGATTCAAAAACTATAGATTTGAACAGTAATCAACTTCAATCGTGTTAAAATATCTAATAATTCAATATCATAATAATAAACCAAATCAATAGAGTTGGCAATGGATGGGATGGGGATAGAACCAATCCTAGTCCTGTCCAGTTTATGTAAGTTGGATAAAAAAAAATTTCACTTTCGTCCCTTTATTCTTTTGGCACAAAAACATGTTCTAATTTTGTCCCAAACAGGGATAGGATCCTCCAATAAGAAAAATTCCCATCCCTACTAAGACCCAAGCTAAGTTACTTATAAACATTAAAATTAAAGTAAATTTAAGCAAGTTTGGTTTTTCTTTTGAATTAATTTGTATGTTAACTATTAAACATTAAAATGAAAACCATATTCAGTTGATAAACATTGAAATGAAAGGTAATCGATCTTAATTTGAGTAAGCAAACTCACCAATGGAACAAGATGACAGGAGCTTCAACATGCAGGAACAAAAAAAAATTCTGACAGGACTTCACACAGACGGCTACAATAAAAATTGTAAACTCAAGATCAATATCTATAATCACAAGCTTACCTGAAAAGTTGAAAAAGAGAAGAAGAAGAAGAAGATCGCTAGCATTTTACACCATTTTCTAATGACCAGCTAAAGTTTTGGATGCCAGGCACAAGCAGAGTAAGATTGGGACTGATCGACTAAGTTTTCTTTTTGGGGAAAATAATTTAGGGTTTAGTTTGTAAGTAAACATAAATATTAAAATAATAAATGACTTTTGAATGGCACAAATTTAGTAACAAATATGACGGCAGTCTTGCCATCACATAAAGGGAGCTATCAACGGTCACAAAGTTAGTTACATATGTAAAGGCCGCCTTTGTGGTCACATGAGGGGTAACACAAGCCCTGTTTTCTTGCATTGAATATCTTGGGTGTATTAATAATTTGAATAAAGTTCATTTAATCATACTATATTTATTTATATGATCATCATGTAGAATTACAAAAGACATAATTACAAGTTATCTTTTAATTAAATAAAGTTGAATAATTTATCTTAATCATGTATGAATTTACTAATTTAGTTTAATTAAATTGAACTAGATCACAATGAGATTTAGTTAAACTTTGCAATGGTTTCCAAAATTATTAAGTCTCATAAGCATTAATTTTACTGCAATTATAATCTTGAGTTAATTATAGTTTTATTATTGTGATTTTTATTCTATTTGAGGTATCAGTGGATGCAAAATATATTTATAATCAAAATTATATAGTATTTTGGTAGAAGTAATTATGAGCTGTGAAATTATATATTAACAACAAAAAATTTTTATAACACATTTCTTGATGGGATTTTCTGTAATTGATCATAAAATTCTATGGTTAAGGTGTGTCAACATAATTAGTATATTGAAAATGATCATAGAGAAAATTAATAAGTGTCAAGGATGAATAAGATATAGTTAAACTGATTGCACAGTTGAGATAACAATCTAATTAATGATGTGGCACAAAGAAATTGTTTAGTAAAGAAATTAATGTAGCATGGTTCAAATAATTATTCGAGAACATTATCATAGGTAACGTACAATAATGGAGGTTGGTTCCAATTTTCTAGTGGAGTAGATTTAGGATTCATATTTAGGCTTGTGATCTATTAAATTGTCGGTGACTAGTTTATGTCTTGGGAGCTTGAATTACTACTCCAAAAAAGTAAATGTACGATACCTAGTGTACAATAATTTTATATATTTTGTAACAATTGTGATTCAATGATTTCTGCTGCAAAATATTTTTAAACCAACAAGTAATATGTGAAAGAGGGAAAAAAATATTTCAAGAAATTGTGAATGCAGTTATGTTATTAAGTGTGTTCAAGATCTAGCCCAACTCGATCAAACCAATTGTTGCAATATAAAGCAATCGAATTTTCGTCAGATTGACCTTTTGATTGGATTGGATTAAATTGTAAAATGGAATATCCAATGTTATTGAAATTATTTATGGATCCATACATTAAAATCCAATGCAAATCAATCCAATCAATTCATCTTTATTTTCTTTATTTATTTTTTTAAAAAAAAAGCTACATGTCGCTTTTACATTCAATTTGCTAAAAAGAACCTAATTTTCCTTTAAAAAAATCTAATTTTGTATGATTATAAGTATATAATAATAATAATATAGAGTACAAGTTACAACCCATACCCAGTGTTTGCTTTCAATATTCAAATTTCAATTTATTTATTTGCCAACCATATAATAATAAAACACATGAATCATGAAATATTAAAGAAATAGCTTCTTCTTTTTTGGTTCAATTGTCCGTATTTAGAACTCTGGAGAGTAATTGACAATTTTTATTTATAAATTTTTACTTTAGTGGGATTGATCAGATTAGATTAAATTGGATTTGAATTTTTATTGGGTTCGATTATATTGGATTGTAGTTAGTAATTGAATTGGATTGTATCCAAAATATAAAAACCAATATGTGATTTATTGGACCTAGATTTAATAAAATCCATAAACCCCAAATTTTTCATGTTGTCTGATTATGAAATAAAATTTCTATTTGCAGTAGCCTTGGTCATTCATGCCTCTAAAAGTTAAGGAAAAAATATTTCGTTTTGCCATGTGTTTAATTAGGCTAGTTGAGAGTGTCGCCAGTGGTGAAAGAGATTTTTTTGAAGGTAAATTAGAGAAATAATGACATGTCATGAGAAGAATAAAAAAATAAATTTTGACGGCAAAATACTATAATCGTCACATGTCACTTTGGATCCTCCAAACCTTAAAAAATTAAGTTATGAGATTACGTGATTTATTTGCTTCATCGATTGAATTATGAGGGAGCAGAGTTGATTTTTCTAATAGCGAATATCTATAGACGATATAATTGATTAAAACTTTTTTCTGACCACATATCTATAATTAAAATTCTTAAATCCATTCATGTATACTTCTTATGTAGCATCGCAAAGTAGGTACTTTGTAACGCATAAATTTAAGCAACATTTATTTAGTGAACCAAATATCTTTGCATCAACAACAGCCTCTAGCAGCGCCTGCAACCTCTTCCCTTAAAACCACCAGCACATCAAACGGTGGGGCTGTTGCCACAGCCACGGCCGTACTGATCGGACCTCCAGGGCTTGGCAGCACCCCGTAGGTCAGAGGAGGATAATGACTGTACTTGGCATCATCTATTCCACTTTTCTCCGTGACAACCTCAGCCTCCCATGTAAATAGCATCATGTCATTTTTGGTGTAGTAGTGTATTATATTAGTAATTAAAATATTATTATGGACTACGATTCTTCTGTCCTGATTTAAAATTGTGTTTTAATAAAATCCAACTTAAAGCACATAATATTGCTATATACATTGGAATATATATGAAAACAAAATTGATCACAAAATTGATCTAATTATTATATGCTCACCATTACTGTTAATCTAAATTAAGAAGATATATAGCAAGTACTGGAACCTATATTCATAAGCTCAGCATTTTGCTTGTAAGCGGAAGTCTCAGCCAGGCCTCTAGCCGCCACCCCTGAAGCGATAAGAACGAACACAATAGCCATTAAAAGACCGAAAACAAGGAAAACTCAGAGCCCATTTTTTTTCGTACTGAGCGAAATGATAGAGGATTATTTATTGAAAAGAATATTATGAAATATAATAGTACTTTCTTATCTCCATTTACTTTAGTTTTAAGGAGTTGGTGGTCTGAGTAAGCCACCAAGAATTTTCAACTTATGAACCACAATTAATGTTACTTTTTGGTGTCCAAATGACCGTATTGCTCTGCGTGAACATTTTCCATCTATGCAAGCTGCACCTTTGTATACAACTTGTTTCAAGTGAGCCGTTGATTCCTCTCCAAAATATCAAGATGATGACAGTTCACTTCTATGGCAATAAATTAAGAGCAATGTTAGGTATCCCGATATTCAAGTTTTAATTTGATTCTCAATTTATATGTTTTTATTCATTGATTGGTGGTTAAGTAATTTTATAAGTTATAAAATCCTTAATCCATGTACAACATGGGATTCAAGTTGGGACTCAAATATTAGAATCTCTTAAATTATTGATAAATTAAATGTGATTTATAAGCTTGATAAACCAGTCTATGGGCTAGGTTGGGATTGTGGTGGCTGATTAAATAAGTTACTTTTACTATGTGGATGAAATAAACAACTGATTAAAAAAGCAGCTTAATGTTTGATAAACTGTGTTGTTACAGTTACTGTAAGTTTGAAAAATAGAGCATATATATTTAGTAAATTTTATTACGAAAATGTTATTTTATTATGTAATGACGAAAATATATATAAGTTTAAATTGCCTTTTATTTTTAGAGTATATCTAATAAATTGTTTAAACATACCTTTTTTTTTCCTTTTCTCTTTAAGTATGTAAAATTACATAATGTGGGAAAAAAAACTCAATTATGTAAAATCTAATGAGCTTCATGATATGTTACATAAATATGAATAAAATTCATACTTATATAAAATCCAAATTTAAAAAAAAGGTAATATGTATTACATTCACATTAAATTAATAATGGAGAGAACACACAATAGTTGTGATAGTAATTTAATTGTGGCGGTAATATGATATCTAACGGTTATATATTAGGATTAATAGAAAATTAAGATATAATTGTCTTTTTGTAAAATACTAAGGTCATAATAAGAACTTTAAAAGTGTGGTGACTTATTTAATAAGTTGTTTATAAAAAGCAGCCTTCCACCATCTTTTAAAAATTACTGTCAAAATGAAAAAAATTATAAAATAATCTATTTTTACAAAATTTACCAAATGCTTTCTTTATCAATAGTTACAAAATAAACAACCTATTTAATTTTAACCTCAATTCTAAATGGGCCTATATTAGTCGCGGACTTGAGACTTTTCTTATCTCAAATAAGTGCAGCGCTTGTGTGGGGCTGGCACAAGTAATATGTTGAGATAAAAGGTCACACTACAGTATGTTGAGATAAAAGGTCAGACTATTTAAGACTTACTATTTAGTAGGTTTAAGTCCTGCAAAGAGAGCCACAAATTAAAAGATACAAGAGTCATATCATTTTAAAATATTTGCTAAATTTGTGAAAATTTTATTTTCACACAAATCCTAAATAAAGAAAAAGAACTTAAACTGAAAATTTTTATTTTCATTTTTTTTAATGATTACTAAAGTTAGATTTTCTTAGAGGGTGATGCTGTTCCATCCCTCTAGTTATGTAAACCTATCCCACTCCAAAAACATAATTATAAAAAATTCACATTATTTGTAATAATTTCAAATGAAGAAGAAATTTGAACAACTAACCAATTAAATCCTCTTTAATTATTTGAAATTATAGGTACAAAAGCACATGTTTTGGACAATTTAGTTATTTTATGTTATAAAAATAATCAAATTAAAATTATGTTAAAATAATATTGGTGATCAACTATGGTAAACAAACTTAAGTAAAGAAAATGATGTAACTAATTGTATAAACTTATTCTTTATTTTAGATTATTAAAAATGTGATATTTTTGTAAATAATTTTTTAAAATAGGATGGGTTTACACAAATTGTAGGGTGAAAATATCCCACCCTTTCTTAGGAACCATAATCTATTATCTTTTAATTTCACAACTAAATACTTTTTTAGTCCTTACAAGTTGAGCTAATTATTTAAGTAGTCTTTGTATATGTAAAAACAATTCAAAACACCCTTATTGTTACTTTTGTAGTTGTTGGATCTACTTTCTTAAGATAAAAAAGTAATTATGTCATATATAACTTAAAATTCAAGCAAATCTATACATGCAACAGGTGATAATTAAGTAGATTTTAAAAGATACTCACATATAATATGAACCTTTTAAGCACTTTTTTAAAATATGTAGACTATATAGTTAATTGACTCAAACTACAAGGACTGAAGTAACATTAATCTCATTTATGTAAGAGGTGTGAATAGAGACTCATATCTAATTGTTTTAAAAACATAAAATTGAATCACATATTTATAAGTTTAATAATGATAAATTTACAAACAGTTGCGCAAAATTATTAGAGAATTTTAAGTGGAGGCTTACATGGCCTTAAAGGATTGGTTGGTTGAAAGTATCATAGATTGCATAATTATTTTTAGTAATGGCCATCACTTTTCAATCAATTCATTCATACCATGAAAGCCGCTGCCTTAAATTGAAAAAGAAGATTTGTTACAATTTGTAGATGCATTATTCTTTTTAAAAGTTTCTTACATATTTATTAGTTATATACCTCCATTTTAATCAATTGATTCTAAAATTCATGGAAGTTATCTATGAATTCATTCAATCTCTTAAACGATGGTTAAGATCTTGACTTGTAAAGTTATTAGGCAATTCTTTTTATTTATTTGTTTTTAGGATTTATATATCCTTCTTATGGTGCATTTATTTCCTAAACAGAGGAATTAGAATATAAAATTAGAATTAAATCCACTGTTATTTGGCGAAATAAGAAAAGGAATAGAATTCATTTTCGTGGGATCTAAACAAAATTAAGAATTAAGAATGGGAGTCTAATTCCCAGGGGACTTGGGAATCAGAATCCCATTTCTTGAACTCCTTAAAACACCTCCACTTAAATTGCATTATTACAGCTATAACCTCTTTTTAAATAATCAAAAATACAAAATACAAAAAATAATTAAAAATCACAGCATCTCAAACCAGATCTCATTGCACAATACACTAGAATCACATCATTGGCCAACACTCAGCACCATTGGCGTCTTTTACTTGTTGATTTGAAGATAAAAAATAGACAAAGAAGAAGAAGAAATGATAAAGAAGAGAAAAAAAAAAATAAAAACGAAAGGAAAAAAAAAAAGAAGAAGAAGAAATGAAGAAGAGGGAGAAGAAGTAACAAAGAACAAGATAAAAGGGAAAATGAGTTTGAAGATGAAGAATAGCTCGCCAATCAATTTTGACCAATAGGAAAGGGCTTTAGTTATGTAGCACCCAATTGTGGCTCTTCACGACTTGCAAAGCCTGCCGATATAGAAGAGAAAAATTAAAATCAAAAACAAAAGGAAAAAGAGAAGAAGAAACGAAGAAGAAGAAGAAGATGAAGCAACGAAGAGTAAAGAGAAAAAGAAAAAAGAGAAGAGAAAAAGAAAAAAAATAAAAAATAGACAAAAGAGATAGAAAATAATAATAACAAAAAAGATGAAAGAGAGAGAATAATTATAGTAATAGTTATTATTATTGTAAGTATTATTATTATTAACAATAATTTTTTAAAATAATAATAATCATCATCATCATCATCATCATCATAATCATAATCATTATAATAAATAAAAAAATAATTGCAATAATAAATTAAGGAACAATTCATTTTGTTTTCAAAATAAAGTAAACATATCCATGACAATATAAGCTATTCTAATTTTGATTCCTACAACTGAAGTAAATAATTTATTCTGATTCTCTTTTCTTATTCTGATTGTAGTCTATTCCGATTACCAATTAATAAATACACCATTAAATTTTTCTCTCCTTAAAAAAGTAAAATAGATAAAAATGAAAATAGTGAATTAGATTCGAAATGTGATCCATGTGTATTTACTTCTTAGATTAGGGAATGAGAACAATTCTCATTCCTCAATGACAATGTTTAATTGCTAAAAATATAAAAGAATATAAATCAATTTTTGATGGGGCCCATACATTTGAGAGAAAAAATGAGAATCTCATTCTTTAGGTGGGGTGGGGAGGGAACGAAAAGGGGGAATAAAAATGAGGAATGAATTAACATTTTTAACTTTAAACAAAAATCAAAAATTCTTTTTTTATCCTGTTTAAATATTAAATTATTATTATTATGGTAATAATAGTAATAGTAATAACAATAATTATTATTTTTATTTTTATTATGATTATGATTATTATTTTATGAATGTAAATCTTATTAATTATAATTATTATAATATTACTATTACTATTGCAATTGCAAATGCTAATAATAGCAATAATAATAAAATGTCAATTTTTTTTAATTTTTTTTCAACGAAAATATACAAAATCAATTTTATTCATAATGTGAATTAAACTAGAAAAATAAGAAACAGTACATAAATAAATTATGAAGGGAAAAATTAATTAATTTGAATTACAATTCTCATTTTGGAATTCGACTACATTATGGGTGCCATCATAAACGATCTACTTGTTATATTGATGCACAACTCCAATTACGACAAGCCATGTCCAGGCACCAATGCCAAGCAGAAGAGATTAAGATTGTCAATGAAGTAATGCACAAATAATCCATCTAGCACGTAATTAGCATTTTCGAAATGATAGGTTATTGACAAATACTGATAAAAATCAGGTCTAGCCTGTTAGAAAATTCGTGGGTGAAGCAGGGCCACAACTAAAATGAAATTTGAAGAAAATAAAGAACAAGCACAAAGAAGACACCAGAAAATTACATGGTTCAGCTTTTAACTTACATCAACAGACGAAGACAGATAGAAAATATTTCACTGGTGATATGAGGATTACAAGTATTATAATATTTTAGCCCACTACCCAAAACCTTAATACACTCAATCTCTCAAATCACTATATAAAGAGCTTATAATTTCAAGCTCTCTACACATAAGAAAACTCTTCTCAAAATTGGATGAGCAAATGAGGGAATGAGCCCTCTATTTATAGCCAAAATCTTGGTGACTATTCACGTATTTTTTTAATTATTTATTATTTTCAAAATTCAAAGTTCAAACTTTGATATTCAAACTTTGAATATCTAGAATTTTGAATTTGATATTCAAAGTTTGAATATTTAAAAGAGGCACCAATCTTGACATTCTCTCACTTGGAGATTTGATAGAGAATCAATCAATCTCCACACCATCCTTTCTGCTTTGCCATTATTATATTGCTTACGTCTCTACTAGGCCACAAGTATTAATTGGCTTGCTCATAACATCTGCTACATTCTCCTTGGTATGGATTTTCTACAAATCAACACTACCATCTTCCACTACTTGTCGAACGAAGTAATATTGAACTGCTATATGATTTGTCCTGGAATGAAAAGCTGGATTCTTTACAATATGTAAGGCACTCTAACTGTCAACACATGAATTTTTTGTTGTTTGTGCCCGAACTCATCTAATAACCTTTGTATCCATATAGCTTTCTTGCAAGCTTGTGTAGCTGTCGTATATTCTGCTTCTATTGTAGATAGAGCCACAACAGTCTATAGTTTCGAAACCCAGCTTACAACTCCTCCTGCGAGTGTAAACATATAGCCAGTAATGGATTTTCTTTTATCAAGATCTCCTGCAAAATCTGAATCTACATAGCCCCTGACAGTAAACTCTGATCCTCCATAACATAATGCAACATCTGAGATTCCTCTAATGTATCTCAAAATCCTCTTCACAACTATCTAATACTCTCCACCAGGATTCGTCATGTATCGACTGACTGCTTCTGCTGCCTGTGCAATGTCTGGTCTTGTGCATCATAGTGAACATCAAACTTCCCACTGCTGATGCATACGGTACTCGAGACATCCCCTTACTCTCTTCTTTATTGTTAGGACACATACTTGAGGATAACTTGAAATTAGCAAGAAGTAAGGTAGAAATTGACTTACAATCTTGCATATTCAAGCGCCGTAAGATTTTCTTCAAGTAGTTCTTTTGAGAAAGCCAAATCTTCTTGTTATTTCTGTATCGATAAATTTACATCCCTAGAATCTTGTTTGCTGGTTTCAAGTCCTTCATTTCAAATTCCCTATCCAATTGTGCCCTCAATTCTTGGATTTGATCTTTGTTAGGCCCTTCTACCAACATGTCATCCACGTACAATAGCAAAATGATGAAATCATTATCCTCAAACCTCTTGTAATATGCATAATGGTCTGAATTGAGTCTATTGTATCCAAGGCTCATGATAAATGAATCAAATCTCTTATATTAACAACTCGGTGCCTGTTTGAGACCGTATAGAGATTTGTTTAACCTGCAAACCAAGTTCTCATTTTCCTTTTCAGCAAAACCTTCTGGTTGGAGCATATAAATTTCTTCTTTAAGTTCTCCATGAAGAAATGCAATCTTCATATCTAACTGCTCTATATGTAGGTCAAATGTAGCACACATCGCCAAGACTATTCTTACTGTTGTGAGTCGAAGCACTGGAGAAAATATCTTGTTGAAGTCAATACCTTCTTTCTGAGTATATCCTTTCACCACCAATCTTGCACGATACCGCTCCACTTGGTCACTGTCATCATGTTTGATCTTGTAGACCCATTTGTTACTATTGACTTTTCTTTCATGCGGTAGTAGTACAAGTTCCCATGTCTTATTTTTATGTGGAGCTTCAATTTCTTCCTGCATTGCTGTCATCCACAAAGCAACATCTGAGCTGTTTAAAGCTTCATGAAATTTTGATGACTCTCCATCCTCTGTTAGAAGATAGTATGCAACATTGATCTACGTGACATACTCTTAGTGCCACGTTTGTGGTTGTCTCTCACGAGTTGACCGACGAACTTCTGGAACCTCGGACTCGACTGGCTCTTGTTCATCATGCTCCGGTGTTGCTTCAGAAGAATCTGAATCTTCATTTTTTAGATTATTTTTCATATATATCGGTGCAGTATCTAACTTTTCTTTTATAGTGCTATTATCTTCATCTCTTCTTTACAGTTGATCTTATACAAAGATAACATCTCTACTGATAACGATCTTATGGGCAGTGGGGTCCTGCAGACGATACCCCTTCCATCAGCATACCCGAAGAAGATACACCTCATAGATTTTGGATCTAACTTTGTTCTTTCTTAGGCATTGTACATCACGAGCATAGGACATCACAATGCATGTAGGTAAGAGTAATCAGTTGGTTTTCTAGTCCACATCTTCATTGCTGTCTTCAGCCCAATTGATATAGATGGCGACTAATATACTATATAACAGGCAGTTTTTGCTGCTCCTGTCCAGAATGAATTAGGTAGACCCACAGTCCTCAACATAACTCTTATTCTTTCTGTAAGAGTTCCATTAATTCGCTCTGCCACTCCATTAAGTTGGGGAGTATATGCCATCATGAACTGTCTCTGAATATCTTATTCTTACAAAAAAGTAAGAAACTCGCCGTTTGTATACTCTCTACCGTTATCTATACTCAAGCACTTGATCCTTTTCCTGGATTCAAGTTCTACCCGCCTTTGTATTCCTTGAACACTGGAAATACATCTGACTTTTTCTTGATTTGATACAGCCAACATTCCTGGAATAATCATAAATGAAAGTCACCATGTTCTTTGCACCTCCCATAGATATGTCTGGTGATTTCTAAACATCAGAGTGCACAAATTCTAAAATGTATTTACTTCTAGCAATAGATATACTGAATTTTAATCTATGCTGCTTACTTGTAACACAATGCTCGCAAAATGGTAAGCTTATCGATTTAAGCCCTGAAAGTAATTTTCACTCAGGGAGAATCTTCAAATTTTGTTCCGACATGTGGCCAAGCTTGAGATGCCACATCATTGTTGACTCTTCTCCATTTGATGCAACACACGTATTAGCTTCTTGTAGTGTTTTCCCTTTAAGCATAAACAAATTAACACCGATCTTTTCTACCTTCATCAATACAAGTGCACCTTTAAAAAACTTTATAATTCCATTCTCCACATGAATTTTGTATCCATGACTATCTATTTGCCCCAAAGACAATAGATACTTCTTCAGACCTTTGACATGTCGCACCTCTTCAATTGTGCGAATTGTACCATCAAACATTTTGATTTTGATAGTACCAATACCAGCAATCCCCAAGGCATTATCATTACCCATATATATAGATCCTTCTGAGATATGTTCATATTTGTAGAACCATTCTCTTTAAGAGGTCATGTGCCAGGTAGCTCCTGAGTCTATAAGCCAGACGTTAGATAACCGTTTTCTGCCTTCTGAACAATTGCTACCTCGCTGTAGAGAATTTCGCTATCATCTGAGAAACTTGCTACAAACCCTAGAGCATTTGATGACTTAGGTTCTTTACCCTCTCTTCTCTTCTGGTTGTTCCAACACTCTTTCTTGACGTACCCTTTTTTGCCACAATTATAGCATTTAATATTCTTCTTACTTTTGAATTTTGATCTACCATGATTGTGATTTCCACTGGGACTACATTTCGTTGATCTCCCTTTCGTCACTGATAATGCTTCGGCTTGCTGCGAACTTGTTTGTATGTCTTCTTTATTTTTTCACCTGCTCTCCTCATTTAATACAGAGGCTGCAACATCACCGAAGACTAGATTATTTGTTGGGTTGCTGTTCGTTAAATTGATGATGAGTTGATCACACGAATCTAGTAGACTTTGAAGTAAAAGCTTCGCACGTTCATTTTCCTCTATTTTATGACCTAACGTTATGAGTTGTGAAAATAGAGTCTTCAAGGTATTTATGTGGTCAGTCACCGTTGTAGATTCCGCCATTCGAAGAGTATAGGGTGTCCTCCTTAAGAAGATTTTGTTGTGTAGTGACTTGGCCTCGTATAATTTTGTGAGAGTATCCCATATTTCTTTCGCTATCTTTTTCTCCTCCACACTGGATAACACCTCATCTGCAAGTGCCAGGTGTAGATCAGCAATGGTATTGTTGTCCATCTTATTCCACTTGTCATCATCAGTTATCTCCATGGACCTTTCTTTAATTACTGCTAAGCAATTATTTTTCCTTAGAATTGCCCGCATCTTTATTTTCCACAACCAGAAATTATTCCCATTGAACTTTTATATTTTATATTTTGCTGCCATCGCTTTTCACCACAAACTAACTTTATTAAGATCGGCTCCCACCATTTCACGTGAACAGTAACTGTAGACGTGAACAATACAGTATAAGTAAATAGTATCATATACGTGAACAGTGTCGTATACGTAAACAATACTTTTACGTGAACAGTATCACTAACTCTAAAAAAATACAACTAGTAACTCTGATACCACTGTTAGGAAATTTGTGGGTAAAGTAGGGCCACAACTAAAATAAAATTAGAAGAAAATAAAGAGTAAGTACAAAAAAGACACCAGAAAATTACATGCTTCGACTTTTAGCCTACGTCCACAGGTGAAGACAGAAGGAAAATATTTCACTAGTGATATAAGGATTACAAGTATTGTAATATTTTGGCTCACTACACAAAACCTTAATACACTCAATCTCTCAAATCACTATAAAAAGAGCTTAAAATTGGATGTGCAAATGAGAGAATGAACAAATGAGAGAATGAGCCCCTCTATTTATAGCCAATATCTAGAATTTTGAATTTGATATTCAAAGTTTGAATATCTAGAAAAGGCACCAATCTTGACATAGCCTTCCATAAATCCTTGAAGACAAAAAGATAATAAGCCCTAAAAGCATCTGTCACAATCTGGCAAGCATTGAATATTGATAGGGTAATTTTCAATTTCCTCCTCGGAGGTTTGTCGTAACTCCACTTTGAGAGATTATATTAATGTATCTCCCCTTTCCCCTCTTTCCATTAGTATGCAGATTCGTATAAGGTCGCATACTTTATTGATCAAATATTCAACAATTTCAACAGATGCATGTTTTATTAATATGTTTTTATTCAAAACTACAAAAACCATGCTCTCTTCTCTTATGGAAATCGAAGCCACAAAACTCGAAGCCCATTTCAATTCCTCACAAAAACGCTTTGAAGAAATTTGTTGCTGCACATAAAAATTAAAAAAAAAACTGAAGATGAACCAAATCTAATTTGACTATGGCGGATACCTGTTAAAGAAAACAACTGAAAAAACTGCCATCAGCGAATACTGACAATGACCTAGAAACCACCTACCTGCAATGGAGCCGTGAATCAGGGAACTGTAACTTTCCTCCTTTTATGTTTTTTTTTTTTTTTGGCTTCTAATAGTGATAAGATTAATTAAAAGTGCAGCTGGGTTTGTAAAATGTTGGTCATTGTTATCGATGATGTGGGTTTGAGACATATATATATATATATATGTTCTAATTTAGAATTTTAAAGTGCGGGAACATTCGGTAAAATGTAAAAACCGTGCGGTTTAAGCGTTTCAAGTTGTAAGTCTTTAAAGCCCTACAGTTTTAAAGTTTTCCCGAACTTTTCCAACACATTAAGATCCCTGGCTAGATATTATATATAGATCAAATGCATGATCCAAATTGGGGTTTAGTTGCTTATTATTTCATTGGAGAAAGATTTTGGAGGCTAAAGATGAGGTAATAATACCAATTTTGCATGCATGTGTTGAAAGCTTATTGAATGAGTTGTAGGAGTTTTGTTTTGGGGGGGGGGGGGAGGGAATTTGTCTACTATGCAAGCTAGCTAGTTGCTGCAACGATTTTGTTGTTTTTTTTAATTATTATCATACTTAAAATTGAAGGTGTTTTTTGAAAAAATTGGTTATAGTTATTGATTATGGTGGTTTGTAGAGACGCTTTCGGGGGATTTTATTTTCATTTAACTAAAATTATCAGAATGCATGTTATAAGCTGTGGATTAGAAGATATATACTTTGTGCATTTTTAGAATTTTTAGTCAAGAGCTGAACTTTTAAGAGATATTTAGCATGAATTCATTCAAAGTAGAAGAAAAGGATCTTGGTTTTTTTTTTTGTGGGATTATTCATATAGAGTCATGTTCATAGTTTCTGCCTTTTGTGTTGGTCTCCTTATATTTTTAAGAATATAAAGATTTAGGTGTGTGAAGAACACTTATGCCAATTGCTGGAGAAAATTTAGATGTGTGATCGGAAGCCACATTAAAAAACGAAGGTGTCTAGTATTGCAATTGAGTATGAAAGCATTTTTTTCTCTTTTTTAAATTACATGGACTACGAACCTTTTTTATTATTATTATAAAGAAATTGAAGCAGTTATCCACAATAATGAAGGCACATGAAAATAAAAGGAACGCCTTCGTAGAAAGTGTTTAATTCCAACAGTATTTAGTGCACTAGAAATATTTGGTGAGTGGTAAGGTTATTTTCTGTAGTATTAATTATGAATTTATAAGTTGTCTGATGTTGCATTTGCTATGTCTTTAATAGGTCATTATTGTACACGGGGTCAACAAGAGAAAAACCTAGCTTTGATTACAAACATTAAGATTTAGACACTAAAAAAATAAATAAATAAACACATAGGAAAATGTTGAATACTGTTTGATAGAAAGTTTTACACACAATATATGATCAAATAAAGCACGGAGGAAAACAAATGAACGAGTAGTATACATCATCAAGCTATGTATTCAGGATCATCCTTTAGAAGCAAGCTTCACAGAGCCAACAACAGCAAAGAGTAAAGAGGTTGCACAATTTACACAAATTACATTATCAGAGTTTTGATATGCGTGTGTGTAGTGAAAAAAAAATTACAAGGTCAGCTAGCAATTCTTAGATGAATGAATATTAATAAATTTCATAGTTCAAAAAGTAAATATCCATTAGTCTAACAAATTTCATTTGTATCTATTGCAGAAGTATTGTTGATCACTTTTTTATTATCTTTAAATGAAGCCGTGGTCTCCTTTCTTCTTAGTTTGAGGCAAACCCTACTTCTTCATTCCCCTATTGGCGTGAGGATTTTCAGTTGGATGCCCTATAAATTAACAAGAAACAAAGATTACGATATTAGATTAAAAGGATAAAGAAGAGAAAGAGGCAGATTGGTTCCTTTGATTTGTATATTATTTATAGTTATCGAACTGGTTATATAGGATTTGCTTCGTTGACTTAAATTGTGTTGTTTTAATGCAAAAGTAGTTGATTGTGTGGGGAGCTTAAGATGGATAATGAATAAGATTGCTTATATGACTTTTGATGTGGATCACTTGTGTCACAGCTTTTGATTGTAATGAAAAATGAACAGCAAAACAATTGTGAATGTCGAGCTTATTTGAGGCTGTAAAAATGGCCAAATATTTTAAGTATTTTTTTTGGTTAAATTTTGTACTTCGATTTATGAATCAGCAAAGATAAATGGGAAATTTACCCATTTGACTACTTTCCAACTTTTAATATAAAAAAAAAAAGACTTCACTTCAGTTTTTCTTACGATAGCAACCATTTACAAGGTTTTTAGACCAAAATACCCTTAAAACTAAATAAACAAACCCCCAACTCCCAAGCAACAGCTGAACATCTCCACATACCACCAAAACACTCCTCATTTCACCTCTTCCACATTATCCAACTATCACTCAACCCCCTTTTTACCTCTCTCACATTAATCAAACTAATATATTTATCTAAGTATTGAAGACAAAATCAAGCAATAAACCAAAGAATAATAAGAAGTTATGATTTGTATTTCTTCAATCTTTATCTTTTATTTTTTAATTGGGTTTTATACAAAAGATCAGTTGCTCATTTTATTACAATATGGGTACATTAAATGATTAATGTAAGGTCATAGATTTATAAATTAGTAAAATTTCGACAAAATCCGACGAAAATGGGTTTTGAACGATGTTGAAGACGAAACCTAGAATCCAGGCAACAAGTACCTATCACCCTGGTGACAAAAATTTCGCCCAAGCTCAGAATAACTTGTCCCCGAGGCGACAGGTACGTGTCGCCTGGATTTTGGTATTCGTCACCCGGGCAACAAAATACTGCATGTTGGGCGATTAATGCTCGCATCGCCTAGTATACAATATTGTTGCCAAGGCGATAGTGCTATCACTTGGATCACCCAAATTTGTTGATAATTAGTTATTTATTTAATATAGTTGGGCAACGCAAGCATGTCACCCAAGTTGCTTAGCCTTACGTGTCGCAAGGATTTTGGTATTCTTCACCCAGGCAACAAAATACTGCATGTTGGGCGATTATTGCTCCATTGCCTAGTATACAATGTTGTTGACAAGGCAATAGTGTTGTCACCTGGATCACCCCTATTTGTTGATAATTAGTTATTTATTTAATATAGTTCACCTGCTTAGGCTCCGACGCCATGCATGGCCATTTGGTTAGGTGATGAGGGGAAGCCACTCGCCTTGCCTAAGCTTGACATGGCCAAAATTTAGGCAACACGGGCAACCATCCATGTTCTTGATTGGCCGACACACCAACCTTCTCTCTAACCTCAAAATAATTTTAAGTTTAGATCAATAATTTCTTAAAGGCATTTAAACAAACACTGGGTGTGCCATTTATTAGATATCTTAATCTTATAAAAAAAACTCTAATATTTCCATACATAATACACACCCTAATGATTAACTATGATCAATGATGAATCAACTAGGCACTTTAAATAAAAATTTTCTTTAAATTAATGAAAAAATTTGAGAAAGTACCCAAGCCGCTGAAACTGTAGGTGAAAGAACTTGATGGAACCAAAATAACTCACACAAATTGCCAATGCAATTGAAGAAAATCGCCACTAGAAGTGAAGGAACTCAGTGGAACTCAAGAAATGCCGCAAGTGAAGGAACTTTGTGTGGGCGTAGTTGGGGCGATAGGAGATGTGTTTAGGTGAATATTGGGTGAAATGTTTTGTTTATTTATTTTTTTAGAATTTAGGGTTATTTTGGTCTAAGAGCTTTGGAAATCGTTGCTATTGTAAGAAAAATTGGAGTGGGGTTTTTTTATATTGAAAGTTAGAAAGTGAAAAAATGGGTAAATTTCCCAAGATAAATTGATATTTCTTAAGGGTAGGATGGTCATTTATACTGTTTATAAACTTTGGCGCCTGTTTTTCATTGAGCTATTACCTTATAGATCTTCCCTAGCTTTGGTTTTAATGGTATAAGGGTATTTTGGTCATTTAATTTAGTCAACAAACGGTCTAATTAATAGTATACTAATAACAAAGAAGAAAGTGGAGATATGCTGATACAATCTCTCAAAAGAAAGATACGACAAACTTTAGGGGAAGAAACAAAAAATTACCCAGCATTGATACCATTGTTGTTTGTGTCAAGTTGATTGGAGCTCCTGAATCAATAATGAAGTAACACCTCCCTTTCAATAATAATATAATGACAATTATTAAAGAGAATAGTAATAATTGTGATTATATAACAATAATAATAATAATAATTTTTATTACAATAATTTAATAATGATAACGGTAATAATATTTATCAAAAAATACTTGCTCTTTATTTTCTTAGTGAATAAATGCATAATTGTAACTAAGGACATTTTAATAATTTTATAATCTATTTTTATCATAAGAAAAAGTAAATATATTAACAAAAATATAACTCATGCTAATTGTAAGTCTAATAACTCAAGTAAATAATTTATTCTAATTTCCATTCCTTACTTCGGCTGCTATCCATTTTGATTCCAAATAATTCCAATTTCTATTCATAAATAGCAGAAAAACGGAGGGCACAATCAGTTCCATAATACTTCAATTAGACTAAATTTTAGTACAAATATTTTGCAAGTATTATTTTTAAAATTTTTTATCTCTTGGGATGCGGCTCTCACATCTGATTTGCATAAGATGAAGATGATAGTTTAATAAGTAAATTTTAATTTTTTCACATATTTTGCCAAAGTTTTGAAACCTATCTTTAAAAAAAAAATCAAAGTAGCATTGTTGGTCTGTCAATTAAGCAACTTTATTTTCGCTAATTAAGCTTTGCCTAAGCCGTTGGAAAAAAAATAGAAAAAGAAAAAGAAAGTGTATCTAGGCCATATCATTTCAATCCAATCATTGACAAGGGCTTCCATCTCCAGGCATGGATAAACTTTTGTCGAATATCTAAAGAGTCTAAGCGAAGCTTTAGTTTCCATTCCTATCAAGCAAACCAGTGCCTAATTGCCGCATAAATAGACAAATTTAGTTATCATTTTCATAAATAAGGATCAAGCTACGGTGCAACAGGTGCACCGTGCCCCTGATTTTCCTTTTTTGGACTGCACCCCTTACTTTCTTCTGTATTTACAGTTTATTAAAATAATTTCTTTTTCCTATTTCTTTCACCCTCACCTTTACAATCTTCCATATTTTTTCCATTTTCAATTAAACCTATAATAAGTAAGTGCAATCAGTAAGAAAGAAGTTGACAAGCTATTTATTTTTTTACCACCTTAAGATTCATTTTCTTTACAATACATAAGCAATAATGAATTGAAAATTTAATATAGAAAAATCACATAGATGTATTTTTTTCGCACACTTTATTTATCATCTACAATGAAATTAAGAAGTAAGTCAATTGAATTTTTTATCTTTTATTATGTGTATTCTTTCCCTTTTCTCCTCAGTGTGTCTCTCCATTTTCTCTTTCAATAATCTAACCTAAGGCTTTCCAATAATTAGTTTATTGTTATTATTTTTATAAGTAAAACTTCTCTTTATTATGTCAATATGTTTATTTTTTCATGGAAAAAAAAATATTTTCGCAAATGACCAAAAGTGAGAGCATTAACAAAAATTCAAAATCCATCTTAATTTTTGTTATATTTGTTGATGCATGTTAAGTCTATTAATTATAACTTATAAGAGTAAATACTATAACATAATGATAATAAATTAATAAATAGTGATTCTTATTAAAAGTATTTGGGGAGAAAAAAGTTGGCGCAAAATTTTATAAACTTGACCTTTTTAAATTTTCACCAAACAATAATGACTGCATTATTTAAAACTAAATAAACACATCGATGCCCTTAAGACTACTTTTATGTTAAATCCAATGATGGTCGACAAAAAGACAAAAAGAGGGGTATGGTGCACTCGTTCCACCGTAGCTCGATCCAATAATTAACGATAGACAAAGACATTATAATTTCTTAAAATGATGAATTAAAGCTCTAAAAATGTGCTCATTTATTCATAAATACTCCTTTTATATGAAAGAAGTATTATTTTTGTGAACAAGCAGCTTACATTGTACTTACAAAACAAAGAGAAAAGGAAAAACAGAATAAAGCTTACATCGCATAAGTGTAAGCAGGATTATTTATTTATTGAGATACAGATACAAATTTATTATGGAGCTTCAGTTTTGAGGCTCGGTTTCAGGCTCCGTATCAACAGCCTCACCAGCGTAAGTGCAGCACCTGCAGCCTCTTCCATAATAACCACGTCCGCAGCAACCGTAGCGGCAATGGCCACCGCCATGGCCCCTGCCAGGATAGCCACCATGGCCCCTACCGGGATAGTGGCCACCGCCGGAATAACCTCCACGGCCGGGGTAGCCGCCGTATCCGCCGCGGTCGTCCTCAATTTCATGTGTCTCTGTGGCCTTATCAGCTGCATATGTATTTACAACGTGTTACATAATAATTAATGCTAATATTTATTTACCTTGCTATTATCAATTTTGAAGAATAATAAACACCTGTTAAATATGTTGTTTATCTAATATTCCTATGGCTTATAATGATTAGATATTTTAATATAATGTGCAAAAAAATATCCATGAATGAAACATAATAGTTAATTACAATTAACTCAGTGTTATCAAAGTGCAGATTTGAGACTAAATAGTGCTATTTAGTTAGAAAACCTCATTAAATTATTATAAAATTTCAAATTTGTATTTTAAAATATGTTTTTATAAACTAGACGACCGTTAATTGTATAAGCTCACCCTTTTCGTTGTGATCAATGGAAGTCTCGGCCAGGTCTCTGGCTGCTACCTGGGAAGAGATAAGAAGAACAATGGCCATTAAAAGGCCTAAAAGAAGGAACAATTTGGAACCCATTTTTCTTTTCTTGCTTGAGAAAACTATCAATGAAGGATTGGAGAAGGATGATGAAATTAGCATTCTCGTGATCTCTATTTATAGTGGGATAGCTCATGAGAGTGGAGTGTGATGAATTTATGAGTCATGACCCATAGTGTTAGTTGGCTGTTGAAGATGTGCTTGTAGAAATTATTCAATTTTTTTAATTCAATTTATCAGTACTTGAAAATCTAATGTTTTCTCCTACTTTTTAAGTAAAAGAATCCATGAACGAGGTCGGTTAATTATGTCGGCCTATGGATTCATACTAATATTTGGTTCAGAAGTGGCCAAGTGTTTATTAGGAAAAACATTTCATATTAATCGAAAATAATTATTAAATTAAAAAATTATTAATTTTTAAATTAACTTTTGAATATAAATTAATTACATACACTTCTATGACACTTTAAACTAATAGTTTTTTTTTTTTATGTTAACTTATTTAGTATCCGAAAACTACATTAGGTCTCGACTCTCAACTAATTTAGATTCAACTTGAATAGGACCACTAAGGCGGTAAATTTCTCCCAAAAAATATTTAACGCAGCTGCATTTCTAAAATTTAAACCGAAAATCTTGGTTAAATTAAAAGAGTCTATTATCAACTGATTTACGCACTTATTAATAACTAATAGTTCTTCGTTTTAAAAAAGCATGGCACAATGTCTGTGCAACTCTTTTATCAGTGTTGGACCCATAGTCACCACTTGTTATGATTTTAAGAGGCAAGATTCAATCCAAGCCGTGAATTGGTCTTTCATTATGCATTCGCGATGAAGCCGCCTCGTCGTCATAATTGCGACCCATATGCGCGACCTGTTAATGTCAGTCGCGCACTTGTTCATTTCTTCTCATCACAATTGATTTTAAAGCCACGGCGTCTACAGCCTGGATAGGATAGAGCTAATTTAACTAGAGAACGCGATGAGTTCAATAATGCCGATTTCGTGTCATGTTTCATTCTTCAAGGCATTTCGTTATTAATAGGGGCAGCTCAACCCTTTAGGAGACTTTAAGTAAATTAGGCCATTTTAAAAATATATATATATATATATATATATATATATATATATATATTAATTTTATTATAAAAATTATCATTTCAAATTAATTTTTATATATTTTTAAATTATAAAATTATTAATTTTCTTTTTTAATTTTGCTAACATATCTTTCTCAAATGATAACGTACTATAGCCTATCTTAAATAA
Source organism: Atalantia buxifolia (assembly GCA_030444775.1). Classification (NCBI taxonomy): domain Eukaryota; kingdom Viridiplantae; phylum Streptophyta; class Magnoliopsida; order Sapindales; family Rutaceae; genus Atalantia; species Atalantia buxifolia. The sequence continues at coordinate 12,596,361 of CM059832.1, forward strand.
GTTTTTGACAATTTAGTTTTGAAAAACTTTTTTTTTTTTGCAAAAGTATTTTTATCAATATTATAAACCATTTCCTATGAATAAAGTACACAATTATTTTAGAAAAATAAAAACAACACCCAATGACCATAGCAATATTTTTCATAAAGGAATAAGACAACTAAATAACAAACTAAGTAAGAGGAAAATATAAAGATAAAATCTGAAAATTTGAGACGAAATCATTAATTAAACTTTAATGGTTTTAGGTGTTAAGCATTAACCAATGACCATGAAAAGAAAAAAGAACGATTGATTTTTTTTCTAAAAAATTATTACTAGCACTAAAATCAACAACTGATGAACAAGCATATAGTTATTGTAAAAATTTAAAACACAACACCCGATGAATACAATAATATTTTCATAAAGAAATAAGACAACTCAATAACAAAATTAATTAAAAATAGATCAGAAAGATAAAACCTGAAAATTTAATATGAAATCACAAACTAAGTTTGATGATTTAAGGTTTTATAACTATGGAAAATATAAAAAAAAACTGTTATTTCTTTTTCTAGTAATGCATTTATGATATCATTGTTTTAGGAGGAAAAATTGCTAACAGGTAAGTTCGCAAATGTAGGTTTTAAAAAAAAAAAAAAAAGAGGTAGGAATTAACAATGTTTTAATTAAAATTTATTAATTTAACATTACACAGAAATTTTATAGGAGTTAAAACTATTAATCCTAGAGAGAATTTATCGGAATTTTGATAATTCATTTAAGAAAAGATAATTATAAAGCAATAATAAAATAAAATTAATAAAATAAAATAATCATGATTGAGTTAGTTAGAAATTAGAAATTTATATATTTTTACTATAAAATAATAGATTTAAAATAAATATAAAACCTTAATCTATAATTGGGTCTTAGTCAACCGCCTAGTTGTCTAGAGAAAGAGTCACTCCTATATAATTATCAAGTATGGATGCCTATATATTTTTTTAATGTAAATACACTCTTAAACTATGCGGTTTAAGAGAATTAAAAATAAATTCTCTTAAATTTCACAGTTTAACTTCGTATTTAAATAAAAAATAAGAGCGTTCGCGCTAGAAAAAAAGTCATAATGTGTGTATTGGGGATAATTTAATTATTAAGAAATTAAGTCAGAACCAAAATCTCTAATTTCGGAAGCTAATAATAATTGGTTAGCTGATTTGATAGTTAAAGATTTAGTGAAATGTAACGTTTATTAATTAATTTTTTGATTTAACATTTATTCGATGAAAGTCATCTTATGCTTTAGTTGATCATCTGATCTAATATTTGTGTGTGATAGTTGATCTAATCGTACGTGTGTAATCAGTTGATGTCGAAGGCAATACTTGGATAGATTAGCTGGAGATAAGATCATCGATCCTTATGTTGTTTAGCACGAAAATGGAAAGATTGGCTGGAGATAAGATCATCGATCCTCATGTCGGTTAGCACGAAAATGAAGTCCCGGGCGTATCCAAGCATGCCCCTTTTGATTTGACTTTTCCCATTTTCATGATCCTGCGATATCTAACCGCATTGATTATAGTTAAATGAGGTGGCTACTATTCTTTTTTCTTGTTTCCAAAGAGTGAAGAAGATTCTGACAATGCCGCGCCCATCATATTAATTGGTACTTGAAAAAAAAAAGAAAAAAAGGACCTGAGGTATTGTGACGCTTAATCCACTATATTAATTAAAATTTTATGTTAATTGGTCAATTGGAATTACTAATTGCATATTATCGAAAAAGAAATTATCATAAAGTTTTAACAATCTTTTAGCTTGTAACATTTTCAGAATTAAACTGAAGCATATAACACTTACGAACGAGTTCTGAATTATGGCAATTAACAGCTGCAAGAGTTGGACAGGACACTAGTGAGTTTTGAAGAACAAACAAAGACTAGGAAATAAAGTTACGGCAGAGATCAACATGTGATATTTTGGAGTCTTTCCTGAAAACCTGCAGAGAAAATATTGCCCATAAATCCATCATTTCTGTGAGAAAATCTTAAATATATGTAGATGAATTTATTCTTAACTCCCTGCCGTGCATTACTTGCTCCAGTGTTCACAAGAGGTAATTACAAATTGAATTTTGACTCGATATTATATACTTCTTTTTTGAGTCATTTATTTCACTAAATCCTTATCGTACTTGTATTGTTTTTCATTTTTGATGTTACAAAGAATATCGGAGATTATTAGTTTCTCCCCATTAAAATTAATATACACCACTTATTCTTTTATAGTTTTCGTCACTGTCAATCGTCCTTTTCATAGCATAATTTTGCAGTTTTTTTTTCAAATACACTTTTATTCATATTTATTATAAATTAAATAAATTGTATGAATGGAAATTAAAACAAAAAAATGAAGTACTAAAAATAAGAAATTTATGTTTTGATGTAAAAAAAATTAATAATAATATTTTTTATACTTTTTATTATTTTTAACTGTTTTTCTTATAATAAATGTATATTTTATATTTCCAAGATAAATATATATTTTAGCCCATTTTTCCTTTGAAATTTTTTATGTTAGGGGAATGTTTAGATATTATAAAAATTTTGAAGAACTATGTGGTATATATTAATTTAAGCATGGAAGAAATCGATAATTTCCCAAAAAAAAATAATGAATAACTTTATAGTACGTTTGCTAAATGGGATTAGAAATAAATTAGAATCAGAATGAACTGGATTCAAAATGAGAAATTTTAATTATAATAATTTGTTTACTTAAGCTGTACGAATCGAAATTGTAATGAGTTGTATTATCATTAATATTGTTTACTTTATCTTGGAATCAGAATAAAAATGAATTAGATAGTTTCAAATGACTAAAATGCCTTAATCAACCGTTATCATAATTATTATTTTGTATTTTAATTATTGTGATTATTATTGTTAAAAAATTATTATTATTATTAATTATTGTTAATAACAACATTATTGTTATTAAAATTAATATGTTAATAACAATATTTATCAACAACAACAACAATAATAAATTTCTAATTTCTAATAATCATTACAAAATTTTATTTTAATTATTATGATTATTTTTATTAAAAACTTATGATGATGATGATAAAAAGTATAATAATCGATTATATAATAATAATCATCATCATCATCAAAACAACAACAAAATAATTGGAATAAAAAATCATCATCAACAATACAATAATATAAAAAATCACCATCATCAATTTCTCAAATAATAATAAGAATAATAATCATTATCTTTTTTGCAAAAAAAAAAAAATCATCATCGTCGTTTCCAAAAAAAAAAATCATCATCATGGGTTGCAACAATTGCCGATGGGGGCGAGATGTCTATCGCTTCCGTGCGAGATCAGTTACTGACGCATCAGGACTACTGTTTCCAACGACGGTGGGCTTTGTTGCTGCGATTTGGGGAGCTATTGCTTTGGTGTGGTAACGATGCAATTTGTGTTATTGCTCGATGCAATTTGGGGGGCCACTGCTTTGGTGTCCGATCCCGGTGCTGTGATAGAGGCCAGAAATGTTTAGCTGCGACGGAGGCTTGTTAGCGAGAGTTCAATGGAGGCCAGAAATGTCTTCTTCTTAAGAGAAAACAATGGCTTCATCTAAGATCACTTTGTTTTTTTCTTACTTGTTTTCTCTTTGATCTTGTTCTTTTGCCATCTCGTCAAATGATCACTCAAGTGAGTAAATCGATTGGGGGAGAAAAAAAATGTAATAATATAGTTACAAATTTTAGTATAAATTTTTTTTTGTACAAATTGACATATCATGATTTAATTAATTAGATTAGATGTCTCTTAGTCCACATTATTTTTTTAATTACTTAATATTTTTATGAGTAATGATATACCCACAAATTCTTGTATAAACTTATTTTGTATAAATTGATGTGACAAGATAAAATTGATTGAATTAAATATTTCTTGGCCCACATGATTTATTTATATTATTTTGTATTTTCATTCAACCAATGAATTAATATCACATCAGTTTATACAAGATAAATTTGTATAAGAATTTTTGGCTAACCAATGAGTTAATATCAAATCAGTTTATATATAAGTTTGTATAAAAGTTTGTGGCTATATCATCACTTAAAAAAAATGAAAGAGAAAAGAAAATGCTGCTATCATTTTCTTCATTTCCACGCCTGCATGAAATTATTTACATTTTAGCTTTCTATAATATGTGTGCTGTGCGTATTAATTTCTAAATCTGCATAATAAGCATGCAACGTCATTTGTTAGCTAATGTTTAATTTTTTACTACACGCCCACACACTTGTAAATGATCCATTCCTACAACAACAGTAGATTAGAAGTCATAACATTCAACATATCTACCTTAATTCATGTTATGAGTGAAAATACAATTTCACATCAACTTATAATAAATTATTATATTAAAATATGCAAGCTAGAAGTTATTCTCAACTCTAGAAATTGTATATGAGTTAGTTTTTGAGTTTCTAAGGGGTATATACTATACAATAAGATATAACCTACATAGTTCAAAACAAGCATAATGCGACTATTACATTATTTTTATGAGTCTCACATGTGCATTCGCACACACGGGTATGTGTGTGGATAGTGAGGATTTATTTAATTATTATATTTTCATAACAACCAATTATGTAAGTATGTTTGCTTAGATAAAATATCAAATCATGAGAAAATCTTGATACTATATATGAATTCTTTCATAATCTGATCATATGTGAACTTTGAAGAATCTTTTAACACATATATCCTTTTATTTATGTATGGTCAAAATTAATTTAATTATTATATTCTCAATTATTAACTATCAATGATGAAAGTATGTTTGCTCTGATAAAAAATCAGATAATTTATGTTGTTCTCGTTATGTAGGAATTCTAGAATACATAAAAAGTAATGTAACTAATTAATATATGTATAACCTGTGTAATTAAATTTAATATAATCACCATTTGTACGATACTTTTTCAAAATAAATGTACACATATTAGAATATTATTTATTTATTGTATGATTAACATGGTATCTTAAAAATATTCTAAAATTTCTCCATATAATCACATTGATTTTTATGTTTTCACTAATCCATTTATTACTATTATATTGTATTGCTGAGGAAAATGTGAACCCAACGGCGTCGAGGAGGCAAAGTATGGGGGCCACGGATATGGGTAACCAAACGGAAATTATGGAGTCGCGGCGGATTCGGAGGGTACCCACCACGAAGAGGATATTGCCGGCACGGATGCTGCCGCACCTACCGCTATTCAAATGACTGCTACAGTTGCTGCTCCCAACCTGTCGACAAGCCCGACGCCGAGTTTAAAGATGATGTTAAGAACTAATTAATATCCCCTCCAACATTTGCTTAATTTGTACCTTTGGTTTGTGAGCTTTTGTATTGAATAAGGCCACTGATGAGTCTGAACTTTTGTGCTCACGTGACGTGACAAGTTTGAACAGAGCTTAATTAGTTCATTTTTAGTTTATTAGGAGCAACTCTTTCTAGTCTTGTTTCAACCAATCAAAAGCAAGTACTCCCTGGCTCTAAATCAAAAGACTATAGGACAGAGTTCATATGAGCATTAAAGCCAAATCCGTTGAGCAATAATTATCCCCTCCCAAAAATATATTTTAAATCCAGAACATAGATATAACTATGTATATAACAATTTCATATTAATTAACATAGCTAGTAGAAGTAGAAACATTGTATCAAGAAAATATGAAAGTTTTTTTAACCTTGAAAAATTGAGAAAATTATTAAATAAAGAGCAGAGATACACCTAATCAAGGGACATAATGAGTTTTATCCCTTAAGATGACTAAGGATATGTTTGGGATTGAGGTTCTGTAACTTTTAAGTTACAGCTGCTGTGGAAAAAAAGCTGTGATTATGAAATAAAAATTAATAATATATAGTAAATATAAATTTTAAATAATAATTTTGATAAAATTATTAAAAATATAATAAATTTTTTATTATACAAGTGAAAATTTATTTTAACATAGTTTTTAAGTTACACTAGTTAGTATTTACTAAATATTTTAGTATTGTAATTTAAAAATTATAACTGTCCAACTTTAGTACCAAACACACCCTAAGAAATTGATATACGAAAATAAAAAATTAACAGAGAAAGGACTACGGAGATAGCTATCAAAAACATTAACGAAGGAATCTGTTACGATTATTAAACAACACGTGATATATATCCCAAGAAGGATGGTCAAGCCAAGTAAAATCAGAAAAATCCACAGTCAAATTAACTAGACAGTCAACAATGCTATCAGCTTCCCGATTAAGTGTGAGAAACCCGATAGTGTATCCTTTCAACACATGAGAGTAGTTCAGCCACATATTATTGATGGTGTAAGGAGGAAGCAAAGATATATTGTTGAACAAGTACATGTAATAAAGGAAACACACAACTCAATGCAACCAATGCACCGATCGATTAACAAGATCAATCCAGATCATGCGCAAAGAATGATGATCAACAGGAGATTAATCAAGACATTAACCTATCTCTATGTACAAGAAACATAAAAGATATAAAAAACGCAAAAGGGTTTAATTAGTGTTTAAGCCAAGAACTTGGCTTACTTCCACCAAGGAACGATTAATGCTTCTTTATTGAATCAATTGTTTGTTTACGGAGAATTACGGAGAAGGAATACATCTGGAGCCCCTGATTATGGTCTCAGCTACTTTATTTTGTGCTAAGCATTTTAAAAAAGCCCGCAATTTCCGCCGCTATGTAGTTGTTGTAACAGCTTTGTAAATGTAACCAAACCAGCACTTTGTGATAAGGAAAGAACTCAATCATTGGAAAATCATGAAGATCAATTTGCGGAAAGAACTCAATCATTGGAAAATCATAGAGATTAATTTGCAGAATGCAAAGCACTATCAAAGGGATTTCCAACGTCTAGATTATCTCTATAGAATATCCTCAATGATTCAATTCTTTTATAAATATTCCTTTTATGCTAGCTGTACATAAATGTCATGCATTAGTGGCTATGATTTGGCCATTAGTTAGGACAGCAATAGCTTAAGTTTAGGCGACTTGCTCCTTTAATCTCACATACTGACTTGTATAAATTCATGGTTTCAGTTTCAATAAAGTGCAACCAATTCTCTCACGCTTCAATTTTCTTTACTTTGGAGCCAAAACTAATAGCAGTCAACGCTCATTTGATTGGCGTTTGACTAATCTAAGTCAAGCGTGCGGCCCATGATAGTTAATTACAAACAAAACGCAGTCGTTTTCGTATTCACACAGATTCCACAATTTATTATTATAAGTACATTCATGCGAAGGTTCATATTTTATATATAAACGCATAACAAACTTAATTGAATTTTATATATTAATATAGCTGCGGCTATGAATCTCGTAAGTCGTGCCTACACTGTTCTTCAAAGAAGCGTAGAATCGAATTGAAATTTGAAGCTGTATTTTTAAGTCAACCTTTGACTTTGTTGGGCAATTTCTATTGATATATTTGATTATGTAGAGAACATGGTGAGCCCACCGATTTTCAAAAATCCAAAGTAATTGACTGGCCACACTAGCAAAGTACACAAATATGCGTAAATGCCCACCGACTCGAATTTTTCTGCAAACCTGCTACTTCTCAGGAGATCGATTCAAAAACCTATGGCAAAATTTTGAAACTAGCTACCTTTCAAGTGTGCACCTATAAATACAGACAACACCCAACTTATTTTTCAACAAGATAAAAAACTTCCAACCCTCTGACTTTACATATTACCATAAAGCAAAAGAAGGCAGCATATATAAGAGCAAAATGAGTGTGGAAGTGTTAGATGGTGCAACAATTGTCAGCTTTGTGGAAGATGAAGAAGCATTCAACAACTCGATACGAAACCGTTTTGCCCATCTTGATACAGATCATGATGGCCTCCTTTCTTATGAAGAAATGATGCAGGAGCTCAAGAGTCTGAGGGTTTTTGAGACCCATTTTGGCATCGACAAGAAACAAGACCCTGAAGAGCTTGCTAGTGTTTACAATTCTCTGTTTGTCCAATTCGATCATGACTCAAATGGCACTGTGGATTTGGAGGAGTTCAAGGCAGAGACCAAGCAAATGATGCTTGCCATGGCCAATGGTCTCGGTTTCTTGCCTTTACAAATGGTCCTGGAAGAAGATAGCTTTCTGATGAAGGCTGTGGAGAAGGAGTCCACCGCCAAAGCGGCTGCTTAAGCTTAACTAATTTATTGCTAGTTCTGACCTAAGTAATTGTTTTGTTTTGCTTTATTTTTATTTCGCTTTATTTTTATTTCTTGTTTCATTTCTTGTATGTTATTCCTGATCAATAATTGATAAAATGTTGTATTAAGTTCAAACAAATAAAAAGTCTCTCTATTTCAACTTCTTGTAACAAAACTAGATACCAAACTGATCAACGTGTGCATGATTGTAGATTCCATAAAATCTACTTTCAATTTGGTATAGGCAAATTTCAATAGTAATCGCCACTAAGGCTTTGGCCTAGTGGTAGATATATACCCTTTAACTCGAATTCCTTTTAACTCGAATTCCTATAAGGATCAAAATATTTTTCTTCTTATATATGTGGGTGGAGTAGATTTCTCCTTATATATTAACTAAAGTATAATTTTAACCGGTTAGAAGACATCTAAATTTTCCTACCATTACACATATTTAAATTTTCGATAAATTTTAAAGCATAAATTCATAGACAGTAGATTGTAAGCAATTTCTTAAAACAAACATCATTTTTAGAGAAAAAAATTATTAATTATCTTCTTTTTTCTAATGAACAGATCGGCTGAAAAAAAAAATTCCCATCCCAAAATTCGTTTTCAACTTTTTTCATAAATATAAATTAAAAGTAAACATATGTAGATAAATGGATACATTAGTGCTGAGTTACCGCTTCTGCTTGACCCAAAGCCTTAGTGAGAGAAATGCAACATAGGAAAAAGCTGATTTGTTTGGATAAAACTCGGGTTAATTCGCCCGGGCAAAGCAGCATGCTCATAAACATATGTAGAATAATAGTCACGTACATAATAAAAAAAGCCAAAGATTGAAGATGAGCTTCAAACCATAGACTCTTCTACTTTCTGTCGTTCGGTGAATTCAAACACAGAAACCTGAGGTAAATATGTTCTGATGGACAAGGATTCTTTCATATTTTAATGAGTGGGTAAGATTGAATTTTGAATTCTAATGTTGACAATCAAGTTAGTTTTTTTTTAAATTAAGTCAACTTTTTTCACTAGATTTAAAAAATTAAGAGAGGCTAAGAAGGAGGCCAAAAAAAAGAAAAAACTAGGAGAGAATCCTAATTCTTAAAATAAAGGGCTTAAAGGTCATTTTTGGAGCTTCAGTTTTTGGTAAACTATTTCGTTGCAGATGCGATGAGTTTGAAAAGTAAATATATACATTTGGTAAATTTTATTGTAAAAGTATTGTTTGTTTAATGATAAAAATAGCAAACATAGGTTTAAATTTCCTTTTACTAATATGTTAGGTTTTATGAAAAAATAAGATAAAATTATCTTTTCATTAAAATATTAATATTATAATAAAAATCTAAAAAAGTGTGGTAATTTAATCAATAAACTTCTTATAAAAAGTAACTTTTTACTTTCTTTTAAATTTTTTTATTAAAATAGAGAAATTTATAAAATAAATAATTTTTAAAAAATTTATTTAATATTATTTTATCAAAACTTATAAAATAAGTTGTTTATAACATTTCAACGTCAATCCTAAATCAACGTAAATAATAATATTCAAATTTCGTGTAACACTTATGACATTTCTTGTTAATCTACCATATGATGCGAAGGATTATGTATTAATTAAAAAAGAAAAATTACGGAGACACAATGCTGGAGGTGGTAGCCACTGAGAATGATCTGTGGGTCTCAAACCTCCATTGTTTTTTAGAGGCGCGTTGAATCGTGGTGAAATTTCTTTTGATTTGGATTTTTCAGACGTTGCAATTGTAAGCCCATTGAATTTTTAAGGTTCAAAGGCCACAGACATACATTCACATTAAATCATGCCAGCCCACCGACTCTTCTTCGATGGGGTGTTATTTATTTATTAGGCGTAAACCTTGAATATACTTTCGAATAGTAATTAATTCAAGAAGCTCCTGTAGGAGTAAGAAACAACAGGCTCAAAAGGGAAGTCTGAAAGTAAAACCGTCCTTTAAGCGTAACTAATTAACTATATAAATAGGATTCGGCTGTGGTGTGACTGTGATACCGTATTATATTTACACCAGTTATTAAATTCACTGAAATGAGTAGAATCTATTTAATTTTAAATGAATCCAACGATGGAGTCCACCACAATTTTATCCATATAAATAACAGCGCAACCCAACTTTTGTTTAGATAGTGAAGTTCTCTTCTGCTTTGACTTGTAAAAATCACAAAATATACTCTATTAATTGTAGCTTTTACTTTTACACAGTTGAGAAAGAGCGATATGAGTGTTGAAGTGTTAGATGGTGCAACAATCGTCAGCTTTGTGGAAGATGAAGATGCATTCAACATCTTGATACGAGAACGTTTTGCCCATCTTGATACAGACAACGATGGTCTCCTTTCTTATTCAGAAATGATGGAGGAGCTGAAGTGTTTGAGGGTCTTTGAGACGCACTTTGGCATAGATGAGAAACCAGACCCAGACGAGCTTGAGAGTGTTTACAGCTCTTTGTTTGTCCAATTCGATCATGACTCGAATGGGACGGTAGATTTGTAGGATTGTAAGGCAGAGACCAAGCACATGATGCTTGCCATGGCCAATGGTCTCGGTTTCTTGCCTGTACAAATGGTCCTGGAAGAAGATAGCTTTCTGATGAAGGCTGTGGAGAAGGAGTCCACTGCCAAAGTGGTAGTTTAAATTGCTTGTTCTGACTTCTGACAGAATTAATTGTTTGTTTTGTTTTCGTTTTTCTTGCTTTTCACTTTTTTCTACTCCTTTATATTTCTTGTACGTGATTCCTGAGCTACAGATACTGTACCAAGTTTAAATAAAAAAAAGGTCACTCTATTTTCCAAGTGAGGTTTACTGGAAAGGGATAATCAATAAGAGACGGTCAAATCTAAGGGCCTAACACCTAATTCCAAATTATCAACATGAGCTATACAAAAATGCCGAATTTCATTAATATAATTTTTGTAATTCACCACAGTATCATTCTTTTAAAAGTCACTCTATTTCAACTTCTTGGTACAAAAATAGATACCAAACTGATCAACATGCATAATTGTAGATTCCATAAAATTTACTTTCATTTCGTATAGGCAGATTTCTGTAGTAATCGTCACTAAGGCTTTGGCCTAGTGGTAGATTTGTGCTCTTTAACTCAAATTCCTTTAAGAACAAAAACATTTCTCTTCCTATAGATGTGGGTGGAGACAAATTTCTCCATACATATTAATAGGATTATAATTTTTACCAGTGTCAGAAGACGTCTAAATTATACTACCATTATATGTGTGTAAATTTTTAAAAATTTTAGTTGCTTTTGCTCTGGATTTATTAATTTATTGTTTACTTATTTATTTGTGGTGCACATCCTATTTTAATCATACAAAGAGGGAAAGAGTTTTGTTTCCGCTTAAATTACAGCTACTTATGTTAGTTTCTTTCTCAATAAAGAAGTTATATAACTTCTCTTTAAAGTGCTCATGTATTAAATTTTGAAATTTAATAAATATAATAATGACAACAATTATAAATAAGAATACGAAATTTGATTTAACTAAAACATAATTATGGAATGATAATTATTAATTCTATTAGATGGACCACTTAAGGAAACAAAAACGTGTCTTATATTGTAAGGCATGTGTACACGAGTTGTAAGACGTCAGTGGTTGATGGGTGGTGTCGGGATAGTTCAGAGGTGATGACAGCGGCAGTTAAGTGGTGTCAACGGCGGCCAAGAAGCAGCGCTGCTGTTGGGACTGGTTTGAGATAAAAGCCGCGAACAAGGGATTGCGGGTTGTGGTTGGTGCGACTGAAATAGAGGCTGCTGATCATGTGGTCGCGGGCGTGAAGGGGAGTCTTCGGAGGTGGCAAAGCACCACCGCCGACGGCCGATGAAACCATGGGCTGCTGGTCAAGGAGAAGTCAAAGTCGCGTGAGTTGAGAGAATTTGGGAGAGAAAAAGAGGAGCAAAAACAACAATACAGCAGCTAATAATAACTTATTGCATGTTCTTTGCTTCAAAAATTAAAAAAAAAAAAAAAAATATATATATATATATATATATATATATATAAATTTTTTAACTACTAAATATTTAGAGGTTAAGAAGCCACTCTTATTTATATTTAGAGGTTATCTATCTCACAATTAAAATTAACTACTATATATAGTTATGATAAGTATCTGTAAGAACTCGACGAACTCATTCTTTTGCTAATGAAATCAGCGGTGCAATAATGGCTTATCTCTATTAGAAACCTTTTATGACTTATTGTTATAGACAACCTCTAAATATCTATATTCTAGTCGGCAGCATGAATAAGAATAACTACTTGCAAGTAAATATTTCTCTTTTGCATTTAGAGTCTATTTGGGATTGAGGTTGGGCAGCTGTAGTTTAAAAGTTACAGTAATGTTAATATGATTTTTCAATTGTATAATGGAAAATGTATTATATTTTTAATAAATTTATCAAAATTATTATTTAAAACTTATATTTACTACATACTATTAATTTTTGTTTCATAGTTATAGTTTTGTTTTTTCACAGTAGCTGAAACTTAAAAGGTACAACACTTCAATCCCAAAAAAAACATTAGTTTTCTTTTAAATTTTTGGTTGAGTATTTTAGATTTCAATTAAATTCTAGTAAAATAGCTTGATTTGGATCAAAATTTTGGGACACGTTTGGATGACTTATCACAATTTGATGATCCTTGTGACGATTTTCTTTGTTCATTAGTTCGACTAAAGTTTTAGATTATTGAAATTTGCTCACTGTGCTTAGTCATGAAACTTAAATTTATGATAAGCCTGTAGAATATTCATCATTGCATCTCTCTGATTGATCAGGCTAGTGCTTATTGTTCCGTTTACTGGTGAGAATTTGGCAATTGAACCATTTAACCTAGAAATAATGCTAGCCATATTCGACAATTGGTTCTTGATCAAGTCATGCTGAATTAGCTTACACTAGCTGAGACAAACAAGGTATCATTTCAACCACTTGGGCTTAGCCCAAGTGGTTAGAACCCTTCCCTCACAAGTGTGAGGGAAGTGGTTCGAGCCCCCGCAAAAGTATTGCGGGGGTTTAATTTAAATTTCCTTCCTTGAAGCCTCAGAGCTTAAGTGAAGGCAGTCTTTCTTCTAAAATGGGATTTTGACGTCCCTCACATATTTGAGAGGGTAAAAATCTGGGCAGTGCTATATGAGAATTAATGTAAACTAGTCCCAGTAATTGTTTGATTGTAAATATCAATTGTAAATCTCATATAATATGAGTTGTAATCTGAGCATTAGTCTCATGTAATTCAAAAAAAAAAAACAAGGTATCATTTCGTGAAGTGTTTTTACAATTGCGATCCTAAATTGATACTGTTACTAGTGTCCTGAAATTGTCATAAGGAAAATTAATTTTGAGCTGACAACATTAGGATTTTTTTTTCCCTCTGTTTATGAAGGTTTTGCAAAGAAAATACAGCTCAAGCCATCTCGTTTTCAGTGATGATTTATAGGTAATAATGTTGCAAAAGCTCTTGAAATGTCAAAACGTTTATCATCTTATTGTGTTTCTCTTTTAATTTTTCCCTAGCCATGCCCTTAGCTTAATGGTTGTTGAGTGTTAGAAAGTATATATTTATAAAGGAGAAACTCGTCATTTTACACTTTAAGTCTCACTAACATCTCTAATTTTATTTATTTAAGTCTCTTGTTATTTAATTATAAGTGTTTTGTTTTAATTAAGTATTTTATGTATTTTAGGGGCATCATGGTCATTTCACAACGAACGAGATATCGGATAGCAAAACGGACGTCACTTTTGAACTCAGGACGGTCGAAAACCTTAAGAGGAGCATAAAAGGAAAAATGGCATCGTTTTACGTAAAGATTATTCACATATACGATATCGTTTCATGGGGATCGCTTCACGACACTGTTTATACCGTATCACTGTTTAAACCGTGTGTAAACCGTGTTACTATTCAAACCGCGTGGTCAAACCTGTGGTCAAACCGCGTCATCGTTGATCGATGACGCGGGCGCAACTCGTGCGTCCAAACTGTTTTTAATCCGATGGCCATGATTTACTTGATATATCTATAAAAAGGGGGCCTCTCCCCCCTAATTTGATACCCCTAAATCTATTTTTGAGCTTAGTTTTCTATAATTCCTTCTCCATCTTGTATTTTCTATATTATTTTAATAAATTTCCATTTTACCCTTAATTCAATTATGAGTGGCTAATTTTCTTTCAAGCTTGGGTTGAAGATGAAGTCTCAACATGTGTCATGGGCTTTATTTGGTAAATTTATTTTCTCTTCCCCTCTAATTTCTGTGGCAGTTTTGACTTTTCGTCGACAAATAATAATAATCTTGTCTAGTTACCGCCCTGGTTTTACCGGCACCCTAGTATAAGGTTATTAGTATTTGGCAGGATAAGCCTTTAGCACCATATTGATTAGAGCGTGGTTCATGAGGTGTGGATTCCCCCCTCATGATTTAATTGGTATTAATAAAAATTATTTAGCCCATGATGCATGTTGATACGGATCCAGATACCCAAGTGCTTTATCTCAATAGTTTCCAGTTTAATTATTTCTGCCAATCCAATTTAAATTCCAGCATAATCTAAATCATTTCCACACAAATTCAACCACTCACTTACAAAATTAATTCTACACACAATTTAAATCCACCTCCTTGTGGGATCGACACTCAACACCATCGATCTATTCTACAATAGATTCGTGCGCTTGCGAGTTCAACAAAATTTACACAATAAGTTTTTGGCGCCGTTGCCGGAGAGGTAAGTATTTTAATTTGTAGAATTAATTTTTTTTGTAAATAATTTTATTATTATTATTATTATTATTATTTTAGTTGTTTCCTTGTATTTTTTTCTTAATTAATTAAAAAAATGAATTTATATTTTTAGGTAAGAATTTCTTTTTCTTTTCTTTAAATTTCTGCAATTTAATTTTTAAGTTATTTTTTTTGTTTATCTTATTAGTTTATTTTAATTTTAGTTAATTTGTTTCACATATTTGTTTTACTGTGTTTTTATAGAAAGGTTATAACAGCGTGATAAGGTTAGTATCGTAATTTATCCTTCTTCTTTATTTTTTTTTGTTTTGTTCTCAATTTATTTTCTTTATTTGTATGCATGGTCGTAGGTCATTATCACCTAATCTTGAACCTATAAACCTTGAATTAGAAAAAACACTTCGCACACAGAAGCACATTGCACTTAAAGATAAAATTGAAATAGATTTGCAACAACCAGAAACACAGGAGAGGCCATTTAAGGACTACTTCAGTCCCTTAGCTAACTTGAGCACATCTTGCATACGATACCCAAATGTAGCTGCTAGAAGTTTTGAGTTAAAACCTAGCGTGCTAAATTGTCTCCCAACATTCTATGGCTTAGAAAATGATGACCCATATAATCATCTGAATGATTTTCATACAATTTGTCAAACTTTTAAATATGAGAATTTTTCAGAAGATGATGTTAAACTTAGACTATTCCCATTTTCTTTAAAGGATAGAGCTCGTTCATGGCTTAATACATTGCCTTCTAATAGCATCACAAAATGGGAACAAATGGTAAAAAAATTTTTGAATAAATATTTCTCAGTGCATAAAACCAATGCTATTCGCAGGGAAATTTCAGAGTTCATCCAGAGAGAAGACGAAAAGTTTTTCGAAGCATGGGAGCGATTCAATGGACTACTCTTGAAGTGTCCACATCATGGGTACGAGAAATGGCACCAATGCCAATACTTTTTGGAGGGATTGTTGCCAAATGTGCAAGAATGGCTAATGGCAACAAGTGGAGGAGAGCTAATGTCAAAAAGTGCATCAGAGATATGGGAGTTTTTTCAGAGACAAGCAGATAATTCTCAACAACGGAGTCGATCTCTCAGGTATACTAGAAGAATTAAAGGAGTAAATGAGGTTCATATTGGCGAGTCAAGTTCGGGAATCAAAGAAGTTAAAGAGATGGTTGAAGGTCTTTCTCGACAAATAGCATCATTGACGACTGCTAAATCAACAAAGCCACATGACCATAAGTCATATTCAGATCAAGCCAATGCCATTGGTGTCATGAGAAAGCCATCAAATTACAACCCATACTCTAACACATATAATCCTGGATGGAGAGATCACCCCAAATTTTCATGGTCTCAAGGATTCCAACAGAATGGACCAACAGCTCCAGCTCCACCAATACAACCAATTCCTTAAGTTCCTCAAGCCTCTCAGCCACCATTTAAACCATACAATCAGAACCAGAATTACTCTCAACCCAGACAATGGGAGGATGCATTCCAGAATGTCAAGAATGTTACTAACTCCATGATCGAGCAACAGAACCGCACCATTGATGGACTACGGAATGAGATGAGAGCAGGCTTCAACTCACAAGCCCAATCAGTTTCAAGCCTCGAGAAGATGGTGGGACAGCTTGCCTCTTCAGTGCAAACTTTGGCAATGACTGTTGAGAAAGGCAAATTTCCAAGTCAACTAGTGCCTAATCCTAAAGGAGTGCATGAAGCAAGTGCCAGTTCACCACAACAGCATGGAGAGGTCAAAGCCTTCATGACCTTACGAAAAGGGAAAGAAGTCGACAACAAAGTGGAGATGCCGGTGATAAAAGAAAATCAAATTGTACCTGTAAATGTTGAAGAATCACCACCGGAAGAGAAAGAAGAAACCAACCCACGAGAGTACGTTCCTAAAGCTCCATTCCCTCAGAGGTTAGCTAAAGGAAAGAAGGGAAAATCCACAGGTGAGATTCTTGAAATCTTCAAACAGGTAAATGTTAACATCCCTTTACTTAATGCAATAAAATAAGTTCCATCTTATGCCAAGTTTCTTAAAGACCTTTGTACTAAAGAGAGAAACATTCATGTTCAAAAGAAGGCCTTTTTAACTGAAAATATTAGTTCTATACTCTAACACAGAATTCTTCTAAAATGTAAAGACCCAGGCTCCCTCACTATTTCATGTAGTATAGGGAACCACAAAATTAAGAATGCTTTGTTGGATTTAGGAGCTAGTGTTAATCTCTTACCTTACTCAGTATTTGTGAAACTTGGATTGGGAGAATTACACCCAACTCTAGTGGTGTTACAGCTTGCAGATCGGTCCACGAAAATACCTCGTGGTATTGTGGAGGACGTGCTTCTACAGGTAGCCAAGTTTTATTTTCCTGTTATTTCATTGTAATTGACACTCAACCAATACAGGATTCAAGGAAGCATATCCCCATTATCCTAGGCCGACCTTTCTTGGCAACTGCGGATGCTCACATTCAATACAGAACTGGAAATATGCAGTTGTCCTTTGGCAATATGACCATGGAGCTCAACATCTTCAACATTGCCAAACAACCTCAGAATGCAGATGATGGAATTGTTGATGTGGATTTAATTGAAGCATTAGTTGATGATATTTTTCGTTCAAACCTTAGTGATGACCCTTTACAAACATGTTTAACTCACTTTGGTTTGGATTTTGATGTTGACAGATCAGTCGATGAGGTCAACGCCCTACTTGACTTAGCACCATCCATGGACACTAATAAATGGAAGTCAAGAGTTGAATAACTAGCACCATCAGAGAAGAAAATCATCCCATCATCAGAATCACCACCGAAACTCGAGCTCAAACCATTACCCAACACTTTGGAATATGCGTTCTTGGGAGAAGAAAGTACTCTACCGGTAATCATCTCATCATCCCTAAATGACGAACAAAAATGTAAGTTGTTGGATGTTTTAAAAGAGCACAAAGGAGCATTAGGATTGACCATAGCCGACATTAAAGGTATAAACCCAGTAGACTGCATGCATTACATTCACCTTGATGAAAATGCTAAATCTACTAGGGAAATACAACGTCAGTTAAATCCTAACATAAAAGAAGTTGTTAGAACAGAAGTCCTTAAGCTATTAGATGCAGGTATCATTTACCCTATTTCTGATAGTTCATGGGTAAGTCCTGTACAAGTTGTCCCTAAAAAGTCAGGAGTCACAGTAGTTACTAATGCTGATAATGAATTGATACCCACTAGAGTGACTACAGGATGGCGTGTATGCATTGATTATAGAAAATTGAATTCTGTGACACGTAAAGACCATTTTCCTTTACCATTTATTGATCAAATGCTTGATAGATTAGCAGGCCATGAATTTTATTGCTTTCTAAATGGCTACTCAGGATACAATCAGATTCCCATAGCACCAAAAGATCAAGAGAAAACCACTTTCACTTACCCTTTTGGCACTTTTGCATATAGGAGGATGCCATTTGGATTATCTAATGCACCTGCTACATTTCAACGTTGCATGTTAAGCATTTTTTCTGATATGGTTGAACGATTTCTTGAGGTCTTTATGGATTATTTTTCTGGTTTTGGTGACTCATTTGATCAATGTTTACATCATTTGACGAAAGTTTTGTAGAGATGTATCGAGAAAAATTTAGTCTTAAATTGGGAGAAGTGCCATTTTATGGTAAAAGAAGGTATAGTCCTCGGTCACACCATTTCATGCAAAGGTATTGAGGTTGACAAAGTCAAGGTGGATCTCATTTCTAATCTTCCTCCACCTAAAACAGTCGAAGAAGTAAGATCTTTCCTTGGGCATGCTGGTTTTTATAGACATTTCATTAAGGATTTTAGCAAAGTTTCAAGACCCTTATGCAATTTACTTGCTAAGGATACACATTTTATCTTTGATGATTCATGTCTTGTAGCATTTGAAAAGCTAAAGCAATTGTTGACATCATCACCCATAATTCAGCCATCAAACTGGAGCTTACCATCCGAATTCATGTGTGATGCATCTGATTATGCAGTAGGAGCAGTATTAGGACAAAGAGTAAATCGAATTCCCCATGTTATTTACTATGCTAGTATGACATTAAACGATGCACAGTTGAACTATTCAACTACTGAAAAAGAAATGCTAGCATAGTGTTTGCATTAGAAAAATTTCGATCTTATCTCATTGGTTGTAAAATTATTGTATTCACAGATCATGCTGCTCTGAAATATCTTCTCACAAAGAAAGATGCAAAAGCTAGATTAATTCATTGGGTGTTGCTTTTGCAGGAATTTGACTTGGAGTTCAAAGTTAAGAAAGGGACAGAAAATGTTTTGGCTGACCATCTCTCTCGTCTCTATTTTGACACAATAACAGAACTCTTAATATTGAATGAGTCATTTCCAAATGAGCAATTAATGAGTGTGGAAGTATTACCTTGGTATGCTGATATCGTTAATTATCTTGTTACAGGTAAACTTCTAGAGAATTGGGCCAAGCAGGACAAAGCTAAATTTTTTGCGGAAATAAAGAATTTTTTCTGGGATGACCCATATTTATTCAAGTATTGTGCAGATCAAATTATTAGACGATGTATCGTAGAAAATGAATTTCAGAACATCCTTTCGTTCTGCCATGAATAAGCTTGCGGAGGCCATTTCAGCGCTAAGAAAACAGCCACAAAAGTTCTACAATGTAGTTTCTATTGGCCGACTATATTTCGAGATGCTTACAGCTTTTGCTCTTCATGTGATAGGTGTCAACGAATGGGGAGCATTACACGAAGGAACATGGTGCCACTAAATCCAATTTTAGTGGTTGAAAATTTTGATGTGTGGGGTATCGACTTCATGGGACCTTTTCCCGCTTCTTTTGGCCATCATTACATATTGGTTGCTATTGATTATGTATCGAAATGGGTAGAGGCAATTCCATGCAGGACTAATGATCATAAAGTGGTGATAGGGTTTTTGAAGAGTAACATTGTTTCACGCTTTGGATTCCCTCGGGCAATAATTAGTGATGGTGGTACCCACTTTTGTAACAAATCATTCAAAGCACTTTTGACAAAGTACTCTATCACTCATAAAGTGGCGACCCCGTATCATCCGCAAACCAGTGGCCAAGTTGAAATCTCCAATCGAGAAATAAAGCACATATTAGAAAAAACGGTGAGGCCAGAAAGAAAAGATTGGTCATTAACACTCGATGATGTATTATGGGCATATAGAACGGCTTTCAAGACCCCGATTGAGATGTTACCCTACAGGCTAGTGTATGAAAAAGCTTGCCACCTACCTGTGGAACTCGAGCATCGTGCGTACTGGGCCATCAAGAAATTCAATTTTGACATGCAGCAAGCTGGCTCAGAAAGACGATTACGGCTGGCAGAACTTGAAGAAATTCGTAACGATGCATATGAAAATGCCAAGGTTTACAAGCAGCAAATGAAAGTCTTTCATGATAAGCAAATTATGAGAAAATCTTTCACTTTAGGTCAGAAAGTACTTTTATTCAATTCTCGCTTGCACTTATTCCTAGGTAAGCTACGCTCTCGATGGTCTGGCCCCTTTATTGTTCATACAGTTTTTCCACATGGGGCAATTGAAATTAAGGACCCAAAGAATGGTGTCACGTTTAAAGTTAATGGTCAAAGATTAAAGTCATATCTAAAGTACCAATCACATGGAGAGGACACCGAAATAAATTTGAGTGACCCACCACATTTAAATTAAGATTTTTCTGTCTTTTTGGTGATTTGATTTTTTTCTTTCTTTTTACTATTCTTTTGCTAATTGAAATTGTTTGTGCATAAGTGTGTTTGTTTAACCATTAAGTTTTCTTTTATCACTTTTAATCGTGAGACAGATCCTCTTGAACATCCTTAGACGACTTCAACGTGTCCAATCTCATCTCAGAGGCCAGATACGATTTTGTAAAACACATCGTATTTGGAAGATACAACCACCGGAGTTAATATCCCACGTTGAGGATTTAGAAAGCCAACTCAGAGACATTGAGAGAAGTGTCTACAACATCCAGTTGGAGCTTGAGGTAAATTCCATAAGAGGACGATTGTGATTTTCTTTGTGTGTTTTTGTTTATTACTCCATTTGTGTGTTTTAGTTTGTCACCCCGGTTAAGTGGCTGATAACGGTATTCCGTGACAATCAAGTCGGTTACTTCAGTTTCCCATAATTACTGATCTTCTAAGACGAAGATATGGACAGAAACGAGATTTTGGCAAAGCTTCACAATCGATTCCCTTTACTTGCTCAGAATGCCCTCCTTACAATCCATAAAGCTCGATCTGAATGCATGCGCTTGCTCATGAGGAATAACATACCTGCTGATATCCGCTGGTTAATAGAGGCCAAAGTACGCTTGGCAGGTGAGTTGCCTTCTAAATTTATTGCATACATGCCTGGTTGTGGTAAAGGAAATTACGTAAGAAAGTGAAGAGCTCGAAGAATTTCTGTTGCTTGTCATAAGTGTGCCAGAATGATATGCGATAAAAAATGATGTTCTTTAGGAATGGTTTCTGATAACAGAGAATATAAGATTCAATTCATTAGGGATGGCTTGAATAAGGAGTCATTAGATGATATCCTTTTGTCTCTTGAAACGCATCCCAGTGGATATGTGTAAGGAGTGATTCTCCAGTTATGGCCATCATTCCAGAAAGAGCATGCACGATACAGTCTCGGGAATCTGACTATAAACGACCCTGTTTGCCAGTTTATAAGAAAACTAGATGGGAAGCCTATCCTCGACCCATAGAGGGCGTTGAAGCTGTTTCTGGATGTAAAACCAGAGGAAGATGTGAGCCACAGTCGCAACTCCCTGCAAATATCCTTTTACTTCACTGTTATTTTATTTCACTGTTGTTTTACCATTTGCATTATTGTCTTTAATAATTTTATCATTGTTTGCTTTTGCTTTTTACTGTTTCTTTTTTGACTCTCGAGCCATGTGCATTACATGATTAATTGACATAGACATGATACCTCATTCACAGCTGTGACCTACTACTGCCAAGATCCTTAAATATGATTCTTTTCATTTGCACTCACAAATTGTTTTTAAGAAATATCCTAATGGCAGCTACTCCCAATAAACAATTCAAGAACATTTGTGTGCTTTCTGGATTTAACTATGGCAAATATAAAGAGTTCTTTGAGGCAGCCATTGATCTTGGTCGAAGCATAGCAGAGAGAAAATTACACTTGGTGTATGGAGGAGGTAACCGAGGGTTATCAAAATTGGTCTCAGAAGCTGCTTTTGTCAGAAGAAGTCAAGTGTTAGGCATCATACCACAAGTTCTAAAACCTTTGGGCTGTTTGTCTGACTCACCGACTGGAGAAGAGTTAGTTGTCTCAAGCATGCAAGAAAGAATAACTGAAATACTTAATCATGTTGATGCTTTTATTTTCTTACCAGGAGATCTTGCAACTCTAGAGGCACTTATCACTTTAGCATCTTGGGCCCATCTGCACATTCATCAGAAACCCATCGGTTTGTTAAATGTCAATAACTTTTATGATGGCTTTATCGCATTTCTTAACCATGTAATAAAAAACTACTTCATTCCTTCTACAACGAAAAAACTTTTTATTTGTGCCCACACTGCTAATGAACTACTTGATCTGTTACAAGCTTATCGACCAGAGCCAGATCCTAGGACCTTGATGTTGGAGTGTACAAATAACAATGGTAACAATAGCAGCAGTAAGAAGTACAAATTAGAACGCCTGTAAATATTTTATTCTGTGTTGCACCACCCAGGTGATGTCTTCTAAACTCTACTTCTTTCCTTTAAAACATTGAGGACAATGTTTCATTCTGGTTGGGGGGAGGGGATAGTTGACAATTGTGGAATGTTGGTTAAGTTTTTACTAATTTTTTGTTGTAGAGACTAACCGTGGCTAAATTTTTTTTAGTAGAAGATGGCTGAATATGGAGTGTAGTGACTCTAGAAACGCATCTTCTCAGTTTGGAAGTTAAAAAAAAAATTGTGATCTTTCTAACTTTTTCTTTTTTTGACTTCTCCTTTATAAATATGCATTTTCAAATTTTTGAGTCGAAGATGGCTGAATATAGAGTGTAGTGTCTCTAGAAACGCGTCTTCTTAGTTAAAAAAAAACTATTTTCTTTTTCTATCATTTTAAATGTAACTTTTCTAATTAGTTTTTCTCCATCATTTTCACATTTCTGCATGCATATTTTCCTTTCATGTTTAGAATAGGTTGGGGGGTAGAATGTTGTTTAAAAAAAAATAGTGTGATTTTGTTTTTAGATGACATGATGACTTTCGAATTTTAGTATTTGTATTATCTTTGGTCTTGAATGATATTACACTATGTTTGCTACTCTACATATTGATGTCGGAGATAAATATGAGTTGCTTGAAAGAATTGACATGTCATAATGAATACCAAGTGAGCTTTTGAGCCTATTATTTTTCTTGGAGAGTAACCCTTTTTGCCTATCTTTCATGCAACTTAGCAGTTTATTATTTTATAGACAATCTCTATATTCTTTTAAATCAACCCTAAAAAAAAAATTCCTTTAAAAAAAAGAAAAAAGAAAAAGTATGTTGCTACATCTGAATGTCCATTTAACTAGTAGATATGGAGGATTATCTAGAGCCCTAAAAAATGATCGAAAGGCCATCTTTGACCCGTTTGAGCCTTTCTAGCCATCCCTTATGTGAAATATCCATAGTTAGCCCTTTTGAGCCTTTTATTAAAAAAAAAAACTTTTCTTTGTCAACTTATCATCTTGACCCACTCCAATTTGGAGTATTACCCGATATCTTACAAGTTCCATCACCTATTCATGTTTGAGAAAAATATAAATAATTGTTTTGTTTAGTAAAGTTGTGCAATACCAAAAAAAAAAACAAGAAGAAAACAAAATTCTCTAAAAAAAAGGAAAAAAAAGTGAGATATAATATAATAATAAATAAGTAAAATGCATTTTTTAGTTTGCACAAAATATTATTTTTTTGAAACATATATTTTGTTTTCTCTATTTTCTTTTCTTTGTTAACCATGTCTCTAGCCTACGTTACATCCTAATAAAAGTCCTTCTTAATTTTAGGAAACTATAGTCTGAAGTAGAAGCTAGTTATATGGGCTAAAAAGATGTAGTGGTGCGTAAAAATAAATAAATAAATAAATTGGGTTGACTAGCATTTTGTTTGACTTGAGATCGTATTATTTTTAAGTTGTGGGCATATTCTTTTCATCTTGGTGAGAGTGTGTGATATTATTTCTTCATTATCTTCACTCAATTTATCATACATTGAAGTGACAATTTTTATTGGGTTTAATTTCCTTGTGAGAGTGTCACTATTACCGGTGAGATTTTGGGGTTTGACATGTCATTTTTGAAAGTAGCTGTGACAAAATCTACTTGGTTGATTCATGTGGATAGTTGATGTGGGTGTGATGTTTCTTTAGATTGGAGATAATGCTTATACTTTTATTTGATTGTTATCATTAGTTTGATTGAATAAACATGATTGTTTTTTAAAAAAAAAATCATTTTGGATTTGAATTTTGTTTTCGCTTTATTTGTTAGGGACTAGCAATAAGCTAGTTGGGGGGTGTGTTGAGTGTTAGAAAGTGTATATTTATAAAGGAGAAACTCGTCATTTTACACTTCAAGTCTCACTAACATCTCTAATTTTATTTATTTAAGTCTCTTGTTATCTAATTATAAGTGTTTTGTTTTAATTAAGTATTTTACGTATTTTAGGGGCATCATGGTCATTTCACAATGAACGAGATATCAGATAGTAAAACGGACGTCACTTTTGAACTCAGGACAGTCGAAAACCTTAAGAGGAGCATAAAAGGAAAAATGGCACTGTTTACACGTACGGCACTATTTACATATACGGTACTGTTTATGGGTACTGTTTACGACACTGTTCATACTGTGTCACTATTTAAACCGTGTGTAAACCGTGTTACTGTTCAAACCGCGTGGTCAAACCCGTGGTCAAACCGCATACTGTTGACTGATGACTTGACGCAATCCTGTGCGTCCAAACTGTTTTTAATCCGATGGCCATGATTTACTCGATGTATCTATAAAAAGAGGGTCTCTCCCCCTTAAGTTGATACCCCTGAATCCATTTTTGAGCTTAGTTTTCTGTAATTCCTTCTCCATCTTGTATTTTCTACGTATTTTAATAAATTCCCATTTTACCCTTAATTCAATTATGAGTGGCTAATTTTCTTTCAAGCTTGGGTTGAAGATGAAGTCTCAACATGTGTCATGGGCTTTATTTGGTAAATTTATTTTCTCTTCCCCTCTAATTTCTGTGGCAGTTTTGACTTTTCGTCGACAAATAATAATAATCTTGTCTAGTTACCGCCCTGGTTTTACCGGCACCCTAGTATAAGGTTATTATTATTTGACACGATAAGCCCTTAGCACCATATTGATTAGAGCGTGGTTCATGAGGTGTGGATTCCCCCCTCATGATTTAATTGGTATTAATAAGGATTATTTAGCCCATGGTGCATGTTGATACGGATCCAGATACACAAGTGCTTTATCTCAATAGTTTCCAGTTTAATTATTTCTGCCAATCCAATTTAAATTCCAGCATAATCTAAATCACTTCCACACAAATCCAACCACTCACTTACAAAATTAATTCTACACACAATTTAAATCCACCTCCTCATGGGATCGACACTCAACATCATTGATCTATTCTACAATAGATTCGTGCGCTTGTGAGTTCAACAAAATTTGCACAACAATGGTCTCATGAGCGTATTTTTGGTTCAATCATACAAGTTAAATTTTGTCACGAAGAATGATTATACTTAAATAAGGTTTTTTTTTTATTAGTTGCCTTTTCCAAAATCTGATGGATATGATCGGTTTGATTATAACCTTTAGAATATATCATTACATCTCTCTTGATAATGAGGCAAGGCTAGTGATTCATCATTTGTTTTTTTTGTTTTATTTTGTTTTAAACCATCCGGTTTCCGACGACTGCATTGGGCTCCGACTTATCTGGATTCGGGGTGTAGTCACAGTTAAAGCTCTTTACCCCTCCCAAATGGTGTGTTTAGTGAGGATTGAACCCGAGAGCTTTTCCCACAAACCCAGCCTGCATTGCCAACTGAGCCACAACCATTTAGTCATCATTTTTTTTTCTTTATGGTTATGACCTATTTCAAATTTCTACCAAAAAATTAAGAAAAGAAAAATAATATAAATTCTAGGGATATTATAATTTTCCAACCTCAGTTTTTTTGACACATCAAGTCAATACTAAGGTTGAGTGAAAATTGCATTTTAGCATTAAACATATACGCTGTTATCACTTTACCACTATTCCATTAATCCAATTAGAAATTTGTTGATGCTATAAGGACATTTAAGGAATTTCATGTTAAAGGCAAAATGCACCATTCAATTGTGAAAGAGATATTATCATTTGTCTACTAGAAATTTTCTGACGTATCAATTCAGTACTAAAGTTTCTTGAAACCCACATTTTACGATCTAATGTCTAAGGAATTATCATTTTACTACCAAGAATTAACACAGTCAAAAATTTGCTAATGTTGTGAGGATATTTAAGGAATTTCATATTGAAGCCAGAATGTTAACATGATTGTTGAATGATGAGGTGTTAAATTTAGATTATTTGGCTTGATATTATCAAAACTAAAGTGTTTGACTTCTATTACTTGAAATGTTGACATTTAAATGGACAACAACATGTTTATATAATTTTAAAAAAAAAGTCATTTTTTGAATATAATAACTACTTTTCTAAGATAATTTTTATGTGCTGTAATTTCTTTCTTTTCAAATGTCAAAATCATCTTTTATACTTTAGGTTAAATATTTAGTTATTTTTAATATTTTGATAGTAAAGTGATAACATTTTAAATATTAGGTAGTTAAATATAATTTTTAGAAAATCTTGGTACTGAATTGATATGTCAAAAAACCTTTAGTAGAAAAATGATAAATTTCTCTTTTGTAATTTTTTTCTTTTCAAAAAGAAAAATTGTCTTTTATACTCTAGGGACAAAATTAACTTTTAAATTATATTCCATTAAATATTAACTTATTTTTAACGAAATGGTAGTAAACTGATAATAGTGTAAACATTTAGTGATAAAATGCAGTTTTCACGAAACCTGGCTACTGAGTTGATGTGCCAAAAAACTTAGGTGAAAAGATCATAATATCCCCTATACTGTAGGATGTTTTGTGTTACATGATTCGTTAGATATTTATGAGAACATATTTCAATTATTTCATATAATTACTGAAAGAAATTGACTTTATGTTTCTCTATTGTGATTAGCTCAATGGTGCGAAAATGGAATTTGTTTTATAAAGTTCTGTAATATTTGTTATTTTGTAAAATATTGATCGTGCTTTATTGTTTCTCCTTTGATTATTGTAATTGTGAAGTTCAATTTTCTGCCTTGTTCAAATTTCTTTTTTGGAGAATGATTATAGTTAAATAAAGTTTTTGTTATTAATTACTTTCTCCAAAATCTAATTGATACTTTCGTCTAGTATATAAGAGTAGAGTGAATTCCGAGCTACTAGAGACTTTCATATAGAGAAAGAGGCAAAGAGGAGACCAAGGAGACAACTCTATCAAATGCTAGATCAATTGCACCTTGGTAAAAAAGGCATTTCTTGATAAATTATTTGCTTATTTGATGATAAAAAATTTACTAATTTTTTGAAATAGAAATAATGGAGTTTTTTAATTAATTTATTACTTACTTGCTACGTTCTTGTTTCTATTTAAGTCCATTCAATAGATTGTTAACTTCTTTTTGTATCTGTTCTAATCTTATGTCATTTTTTTTGTAATTTATAGTTTTAGCAGGAGAGATAATCTCCAAAGAAAAAGCTTTTGGTGACTAATTCAATGCATTTATTTTTCACGTTGTATAAGTTATACATATTATGTGTTCTTTTTTCTCTCTCCGCAACCCTCTCCTTTTCCAATGACTAACTTGTAATGTGCAGCCTTATACAAACAGGTTTTTAAACTTTAGCCGGTAAGGATAAAATCCTACTTTCAATATACCATAAGATTGGCTATTCTTTGTTAGTATTGAAATGTAAAGTGCTCTTATTGAACATAGTTTTGAGAATTAATGCTTAATTTATATTCTTTTTAAAAAATGATGAGCCATTTATCATTTAATATTGCAATGAATATACGATAGGCTATATGTTTTCCCTTAGTATATCCTTATCTTGTTGGTATTTCACATGACTGGATTTGTACATTCTATGAGCGGGAGCGGGAATTTTTAATTGTGAGTTTATGACGGCATTATGCAATGGCTAAATAGCCGTTACAAAAGATACTTCGTAGTGTGAGAATTATGGTTAGGAAGCATATGCCACACACTCATATGTAACCCTTACCAAAGTCATCATAAAGATCGTATATGATGGCAATTAGTGCCCACACAAACCAATTTTTCTTGTAATGATATGAGATAGATTTTTGGGATAAAAATTTAGAATAAAAATCTAGGGTAGTAGTAATATTCTTTTATTTTCTTCATTCATAACTTAATTTAGTGATCATAGATTACTAGATAATAAATTAATTAACGATCTCTGACGTTCATTAATTATAACTGTTTTATTTTCAATTGGTGTTTTTTGCCTATCAATATTTTTTAAACTATCTTAAATCTACCCATTTAACATTTAACTGGAGTGGATATGTAAGATGTATAGGATTCATATCATGGGGGAACTTAACAGCAGTGCAGAAAATTGTCCCTAAGTCATGATTTAATTGAATGACATCATTTTCAAAAATATCAAGTCCAAAGTCATCAGTTTTCAGCTTCGTAATTAGCCAACGATTTCAACATCCTTTCAAAAATAAATTTGCAGTCTCTTTCTCACGTTTAGATAAAAAAACAAAGAAAATATTAAGGTTTTCTTATACCAATTAAATGAGTTCAATTGAGTTAGAGTTATTTGATCAACTAAATTTCTTATTATTTATGATAATTTTTTTGTACCCAAATAATTATATTAATTTAAGTTATTGTTTGAAAACAACAAAACTTTAAATTGTTGATTAAGTTGACATCGAAGTTATTAGAGTATGTAACTTTTCTAAAATTAAAAATGAGTCAAAGTTAACTATAAATATGTTCAAAATCATTAATTCAATGAAGTTCAATAATTTGGCACCTAATATTTTTGGTCGAATATTCTTTTAATTATATTTTATTAAGCCCTCCTAGATAAAATTTATGAGTCTGCCACTAATTTGTACATTAAATGATCATGACATCAAAGTATGGAGGAGTTTGATAGAATTTTTTGAATATTTAAACAAAAATAAGACTCCACTCATTTAATTTATTCTCGGTTGCATATACGTATATATAGTTCTTACATGAAGCATCATTAGAAGTAAATAACTTATTACAACGCATGCACCATCATTTATTTAGATAAACATATATATATATATATATGTGTGTGTGTGTATGTATATGGTGCACGATCAGTTGTGAGGCTTGACCCCCCCACCTCGAGGATTACCATAGCCGCTGCCAGGAGGATAACCATAGCCGCCGCCGCCAGGAGGATAACCATAGCCGCCGCCGCCAGGAGGATAACCATAGCCTCTGCCGCCAGGAGGATAACCATAGCCGCCGCCGCCAGGAGGATAACCATAGCCGCCGCCGCCAGGAGGATAACCATAGCCTCCGCCGCCAGGAGGATAACCATAACCGCCGCCGCCAGGAGGAGGTGGATAACCATAATTACCGTACTTAGCGCCGCTTACTCCATTTCTCCCAGTGGCCTTCTCAGCTGCAAATTAATATTTTACAATAAAGTGTTATTTATATGGCTATACATGTAAACGCGTATCCAATTCAAACTCCAAAGGGCTGCCTTGAGTATACTTAGGACACCCACTTTCATGGCTGATAACTTGTAAGGGTTCTATCTGTTAAAAGAAAAATTCATGCAAGTAACTGATAGATACTCCTAAATATATAATTAATTAACCTTACCACTTTTCTTGTGATCAATGGAAGTCTCAGCGAGGTCTCTAGCTGCCACCTCCGAAGATATAAAAACAACAGCCACCAAAAGACCTAAAACAAGGAAAATTTTAGAGCCCATTTTTTCTTACTGTATCGATATAAGATTATTTTTCGAAGAAGGATATGATAAAATTAGCGTGTTCGGTTATCTTTATTTATAGACGGTTTAGGGAGCTGGCAAGCGGTCTGAGTAGTGAAGGGCAATTTTTTAACTTTTGACCCACTTTGTTGACATGTTATTATTGACGGGTTCTATTACCTATTCATCAGCTCCCAAAAATAAAAAATAAAAATGCGACAATAATTTTATTTTCACTTAGAAAAAAAAACCAAACATAGTTATAATGGTGTATTAAAAATTAACCTCAAATACTTGGATCACATACCAGAAAATATATTTGAATAATTGATTATTGAAAAACGTTATATGTGTCGTGTTGAACTATTATTTTGGACTGATACACAAATTTTATTAAAAAATTTAAAAACACCATCCTAGGTCTTATATCTAAGATTTTATAAATTGAATAGATATCAATACGAAACTGTTATAGAGTAAAAGTAAATTTTAGAAAAAAAAATGTAATAATATATTATGATAATTGAGAGAGGAAAAAAAATTTATTTATAATTCTTTTTTACATTAAATTATAATATTACTTTAGATTGTATAATTATTTTATAATTTTATGCTTTCATATTTATACTTTAATTCATATTTAAAATATTTAGTTAAATTTTGATTAAATTATAAAATTGTTAAATAATTGTAATATAAAATTGGAAATATATTTAATAAAAGCAAAATTTTAACTGAATTATGCTTAATTAATATCATTGACATTGATAGGTATAATAAATAATACAAACCTTTTGGATCATAATAATAAAAAATTATAAATTGTAATATTAAAATATAAATTATGATAATTAAAAATATTACAATATTTCAATATTTTGTAGTTCAAATACACAGCCACCTTATGCTCTAAATAAGTAGTGTGTGCATTGACCGGAGTCACCGGATAATTACGCAAAAGAGTCTCCCATGTCGCATGTGAACGTACCAATCTTTGCTAGAGGCAACTGGACCATGATACCACTCGTTGCCTATTAGCCATGACAAAAACTCATTATCATTAATACACATGCAGATGATTCGTTACCCGTTAGCTACGGCAAAAAAGGATCCTCCTATCTTACATGCATGTAAGATACATCCCCCTCACATGAATAGTACCTACACACTCTTCATATGAGGGGAATGTATCTTACATGCATGTAAGATAGGAATTGCCGGCAAAAAATCATCATAATCAGGAACGACTTTGAAGTCAATATTCAATCCAAGTCGTTGATTAGTCTCCGATAACCTATGTTACATAACTTTTTTTTTATCCAGTAATCTATGTTAGATAGCTTTCAATCCATCCTATTTGCCCTTGTTAAATTAAGATCGGTTTGGTATTGATATGTTGTACTTTTTAAGCTAAAATAATAATTAAAATAAAAAATAAAAATATATAATAAATATAACTTTTAAATCATGATTTTGACACAATTAATAAAGATATTATAAAAAATTTTTATCATAAAAGTGGTTGATCAAATTAACATATATTTTATGGTACAACAGCTATTATTTACCAAATAGTTTAATACTATAATTTTTAAATTAATGGAACCTTTATTTTTCTAACTTAATGATTTAAGTGACTTGTTTGAACCACTTATGAAATATATATATATATATATATATATATATATATATATATATTTGGCTCAAAATGTTTTGGTATTGTCGGAGCAGTGGCTCCTTCAAGAATCCATTCATCGGGAAGGTTGACATCTTTCCATTGAATGGGTTTTGGAATAACAGTATTTGCTTTGGAAAGGTCAGTCTGTAAGAGAAGAGTCTCATCTCTTTTTGACTGGAATTTATGTTGCGTATTAAACGCTGAGATCATGGCTTTGTATGATATTTTGAAAATTAATGCTACTGGAATAGATCCTTCTAACATATGATAGTTATGAGTTTTGATCTGTAAAATCATGCTTTTCAAAATATTTTTATCTTTTAATGAAACCGTTATGTTTGGATAACAGTCAAAAGAAATTGGTCCTTTGCAGAGACTAGATTCAATACTACTGAGTAAGGAATCATCAAAGGAGATGAACCTCCCATCCCTGAGGACAGCAAGTATTGAAGTGTTTAATCCTTCTTTAGTTAAGGGTTTTATGCCTACTTGGATTAAACCTATATGGATATAATTAAAATTCTTTTCTTTTAGCTTTTTTAATGATTTTTCAGTAAATAGATGAATTGTTTCAAATGGCTTTGAAAGGGTGATATCTCTTTCCTCTGTCTTTATTACACAATCAGTCTTTAAAAAATCAAGTTTTTTCATTTTATAAATTTTATCTTTAGAAACTTTCGGTAAATCCCAATTATCAATTGCTTTATTAAAATCTTCAATAATAAATTCTTCTGAATTTACTATGTTCTTTGATACACTAGTCTTCTCGGAAGAAGAGCTAGAGAAAGATGATGTTCTATGAAGTAGAGAGTCCATGTTGTTAAAATTCTTTAATCGAATCCTATGTGGATGCCTACAGGTATGGTTTTACTGCTCTAAACGGATCCCTGTCCTAAAGCGGGACTTACTACCAGTAAAAATTCAACACACACACAGAAAACAATTTAAAATTCAGACAACACAAATTCTTTACAACAATATTACACTATCTTCCCCCTGGCTCTGATACCAATAGGAAAAGGATCTAGGACGATAGTGGTTTCAAAAAAATTTAAGATTGGTTGATTTTAACAGGCAATATAAAAGGAAAAGCAAAACAGACTTTTAAAAAAGCAGAATAAATTTACCAAGTAGAGGTACCTCTACTTGGTAAATTTTTCTGGTATCAGTGTAATATTGGTTATATATATATATATATATATATGGTTAATTAATTAATAAGCTCACAATTTTGCTTGTTAGTGGAAATCTCAGTCGGGTCTCTAACTGCGATTCCTGAAGAGATAGGAAGAAGCATTGCCACTAAACGAAGAAAAATCTGAAAGCTCATATTGTAATATTTTTAATTATTTATTTGTGCTTTCTTATTTGTGCTTTCTTATACCTCTATTTGTGGTGGCTTTAGTACCAAGAATTTTCTAACATTTTGATAGTGTTGCGTTGTGTTTGACCTTCCGGTCCTACTTGTTACTTGTTAGCTACGGCGGTAGTCATATTCAGGTTCAATCATAACTTTTGACTAAATACTAAGAGGAGTGACTTGATTTGAATGACTTATGTTCTTAAGTTTATTTATTTTATTAACTTAATGAAAATTTTTAGTGATTAAGTTATCAAACTATTCGGAAAATTTTTTTAACTTTTTACTTGATTTGAAAAGTCTAGAGACATTATTACAGCATATTTTCCAAAATATCTTTGATTTTCATCTTTACCTAAATTACACTTACTAATCAACATTATTATTCATCTTAATAACTTGTGAAAATATAGTTTGAGATTATTTTTATTTTATTTTCTTATTTTCTTCAAATTAACATTATTTACTTTTGTAAATTTTTATGCGTATTTTTCATATAAAACATCATAAAGTGCAACAAAAATTGGTCAACCTACTCTAGTTTAGAATATTACAAGGCCGTATTCATTTGAACATAATGTATATTGTAATAAAATACTATATTATTTATATTTTTTGAGATGTTTATTATTTATTTAACAATAAAATTTTTAAGGGGCACGAATGTAAAATCACTTGATATCAAATTTTTATGTTGAAAAAAATCAACTTTTTATTTATTTTCAAAATCTCAGGCAAAAAAAAAAAACATGACTTTCAAATTTGGACATTCAAGTTTATTTAAAATTCAGACTAATTTAGATATATTCATTTCTTAGACAAAAAAATAAATCTATTTAAATTTCAAATCAAAAAACAAACATAACCTACAATTACCTAATCTTAATATCAAACAGAACCTAAATGTATCTTTCGCAACTTGAACCCATGATCAGGTGAAAGCCCCCAGGATTACTGAACGAAAATATGTGCAACACTGATGCAAACGGCTTCAAAGATTTAATTCGATTGAAATATCTTTTAGGATAGTCATGTTAGCGAACTGGAAAGGATTATGAAGACACTTGTTTCAAAATACATTTGGGTTTATATGGTTCAAAGACCAGTTTGCGTCAGTCACGGTCCTTGTGGACTTAAGACTTTTCTTAGCTCACTCAAGTACCTCGCTTTAGAAGGGGAGAAAAAATCAATCGAACTTTTCCCATTTATAAATGCACAAAATTAGGTGCGGTGTTCACATTTTTCTGATGATTTTGAGACAATAGTCTCAATAATTAATTAAAAAATACAGATACTAGGCTAGAGATGGACTATATATATATATATATATATATTTCAATAAGAATATATATGGTTAATTAATTATTAAGCTCACAATTTCGCTTGTTAGTGGAAATCTTAGTCGTGTCTCTAATTGTGAACCCTGAAGAGATAGGAAGAACCATTGCCACTAAACGAAGAAAAATCTGAAAGCTCATAGTTTTTTTTAAGGAAGAAAAATAAAATTATTTGTGTTTTCTTATACCTCTATTTGTGGTGGCTTTAGTACCAAGAATTTTCTAACATTTTGATAGTGTTGCGTTGTGTTTGACCTTCCGGTCCTACTTGTTACTTGTTAGCTATGGCGGTAGTCATATTCAGGTTCAATCATAACTTTTGACTAAATACTAAGAGGAGTGACTTGATTTGAATGACTTATGTCCTTAAGTTTATTTATTTTATTAACTTAATGAAAATTTTTAGTGATTAAGTTATCAAACTATTCGGCAAATTTTTTTAACTTTTTACTTGATTTGAAAAGTCTGGAGACATTATTACAGTATATTTTCCAAAATATCTTTGATTTTCATCTTTACCTAAATTACACTTACTAATTAACATTATTATTCATCTAAATAACTTGTGAAAATATAGTTTGAGATTATTTTTATTTTATTTTCTTATTTTCTTCAAATTAACATTATTTACTTTTGTAAACTTTTATGTGTATTTTTCATATAAAACATCATAAAGTGCAACAAAAATTGGTCAACCTACTCTAGTTTAGAATATTACAAGGCTGTATTCATTTGAACATAATGTATATTGTAATAAAATACTATATTATTTATATTTTTTGAGATGTTTCTTATTTATTTAACAATAAAATTTTTAAGGGGCACGAATGTAAAATCACTTGATATCAAATTTTTATGTTGAAAAAAATCAACTTTTTATTTATTTTCAAAATCTCAGGCAAAAAAAAAAATATATGACTTTCAAATTTGGACATTCAAGTTTATTTAAAATTCAGACTAATTTAGATATATTCATTTCTTAGACAAAAAAATAAATCTATTTAAATTTCAAATCAAAAAACAAACATAACCTACAATTACCTAATCTTAATATAAAACAGAACCTAAATGTATCTTTCGCAACTTGAACCCATGATCAGGTGAAAGCCCCCAGGATTACTGAACGAAAATATGTGCAACACTGATGCAAACGGCTTCAAAGATTTAATTCGATTGAAATATCTTTCAGGATAGTCATGTTAGCGAACTGGAAAAGATTATGAAGACACTTGTTTCAAAATACATTTGGGTTTATATGGTTCAAAGACCAATTTGCGTCAGTCACGGTCCTTGTGGACTTAAGACTTTTCTTAGCTCACTCAAGTACCTCGCTTTAGAAGGGGAGAAAAAATCAATCGAACTTTTCCCATTTATAAATGCACAAAATTAGGTGCGGTGTTCACATTTTTCTGATGATTTTGAGACAGTAGTCTCAATAATTAATTAAAAAATACAGATATCTAGGCTAGAGATGGACTATATATATATATATATATATATATATATATATATTTCAATAAGAATATATATGGTTAATTAATTATTAAGCTCACAATTTTGCTTGTTAGTGGAAATCTTAGTCGGGTCTCTAACTGTGAACCCTGAAGAGATAGGAAGAACCATTGCCACTAAACAAAGAAAAATCTGAAAGCTCATAGTTTTTTTTAAGGAAGAAAAATAAAATTATTTGTGTTTTCTTATACCTCTATTTGTGGTGGCTTTAGTACCAAGAATTTTCTAACATTTTGATAGTGTTGCGTTGTGTTTGACCTTCCGGTCCTACTTGTTACTTGTTAGCTACGGCGGTAGTCATATTCAGGTTCAATCATAACTTTTGACTAAATACTAAGAGGAGTGACTTGATTTGAATGACTTATGTCCTTAAGTTTATTTATTTAATTAACTTAATGAAAATTTTTAGTGATTAAGTTATCAAACTATTTGGCAAATTTTTTTAACTTTTTACTGATTTGAAAAGTCTGGAGACATTATTACAGCATATTTTCCAAAATATCTTTGATTTTCATCTTTACCTAAATTACACTTACTAATCAACATTATTATTCATCTTAATAACTTGTGAAAATATAGTTTGAGATTATTTTTATTTTATTTTCTTATTTTCTTCAAATTAACATTATTTACTTTTGTAAACTTTTATGCGTATTTTTCATATAAAACATCATAAAGTGCAACAAAAATTGGTCAACATACTCTAGTTTAGAATATTACAAGGCCGTATTCATTTGAACATAATGTATATTGTAATAAAATACTATATTATTTATATTTTTTGAGATGTTTGTTATTTATTTAACAATAAAATTTTTAAGGGGCACGAATGTAAAATCACTTGATATCAAATTTTTATGTTGAAAAAAATCAACTTTTTATTTATTTTCAAAATCTCAGGCAAAAAAAAAAAACATGACTTTCAAATTTGGACATTCAAGTTTATTTAAAATTCAGACTAATTTTGATATATTCATTTCTTAGATAAAAAAATAAATCTATTTAAATTTCAAATAGAAAAACAAACATAACCTATAATTACCTAATCTTAATATCAAATAGAACCTAAATGTATCTTTCACAACTTGAACCCATGATCAGGTGAAAGCCCCCTGGATTACTGAATGAAAATCTGTGCAACACCGATGCAAACGGCTTCAAAGATTTAATTCGATTGAAATATCTCTCAGGATAGTCATGTTAGCGAACTGGCAAGGATGATGAAGAAACTTGTTTCAAAATACATTTGGGTTTATAAGATTCAAAGACCAGTTTGCATCAGTCGTGGTCCTCGTGGACTTAAGACTTTTCTTAGCTCACTCAAATACCTCGCTTTGGAAGGGGAAAAAAATCAATCAAACTTTTCCCATTTATAAATACAAAAAATTAGGTGCGGTGTTCACATTTTTCTTAAGATGATTTTGAGACAGTAGCCTCAATAATTAATTAAAAAATACAGATACCTATGCTAGAGATGGACTATATATATATATATAAGAATATATATGGTTAATTAATTAATAAGCTTACAATTTTGCTTGTTAGTGGAAATCTCAGTCGGGTCTCTAACTGCGAACCGTGAAGAGATAAGAAGAACCATTGCCACTAAACGAAGAAAAATCTTAAAGCTCATAGTTTTTTTTTAAGAAAAATAACATTATTTGTGTTTTCTTATATCTCTATTTGTGGTGGCTTTAGTACCAATAATTTTCTAGCATTTTGATAGTGTCGCGTTGTGTTTGACCTTCCGGTCGTACTTGTTACTTGTTAGCTACGGTGGTAGTCATATTTCAGGTTCAATCATAACTTTGGACTAAATACTAAAAGGAGTTAGGGATGACAATAGACACTGCTCGCAGTGGGTTTGTTATTACTAAACTCGCACTCATACAAAATTTAAATTACTAAATCCACCTGGAATTCGCTGCATGTTTTATCTTTTTAAGAAAATCCACCCGCTGCAGGTTTTGACAATTACTAAACCCGCAATAGTACTTGGTAGATTTTTTGTGAGTTTCCACTTTTAAAATCACAAATGTTCAATATATAAATTTTTAGTAATAACTTAAAATTCTACATAACATATTCAATTCTAAATTTAACCAATGTAAATGAAAAATTAAAATTTCAACATCAATATAACACAAATTCTGAAATTTAAGTATGAAATACATAAATTCATTAAAAAAAAAGTCACAAATTAGTATCTAAATATAACAATTATCATTTCATATTATCATTTAACACAAGCTCTAACAGAAGATCTTTATTTCATTCACCACTATCAGCACATTAATATTTTCTAAGGAAAAATACTTTTTAAATACTAATCCGAAGAATAAAATTATAAAAGTGAAACAATCCATACATTAAGTTAAAAAAAAGTCCCTAAAAATTATAATAAGTAAAATTATAATAACTATATAAATATATTTTTAGGTTTAAATATTTTTTCAATTAAAATTAATTAAAAAAGTTAAGAGTTGGCAGATACCCATGCGGGTATCCATCGGATATTTGGTTAATACCAAACCCACCCACAACCTAGTACGGATTTCAATTTATAATACCTAAAGTGCACACAACCTACAAGATCACCCACAGTAGGTGGGTTTTGGCAGGCGGGTTGTAATTATTTTTTCGTTGTATACATAAACTTATATATGTCTCATTCCCATCCTTTTATTTTTTTGCAACAAAAATTTGTCCTAATCCCGTCCCATTAAATATCCCATCCTATCCCATTATCCTGAACAATCTCCAATGTAAATAAATAAATTCTGACTTTTTCTTTTAAGGATCATCATAATTCAATATAGTAAAAATTTTGAATAAATACAAAGTAGAATAATGAAATAATAGTTTTATGTTTACTACATGCACGTTTGAATATAATGTTATGCTAATTTTTTTAATTGCTTATTTGCTTCCATTGCATATTTATATTACGACTTACGCTTCAAAACCCATAGATTTGGAAAGTAACCAACTTCAGTCGTGTTAAAATATCTAATAATTCAATACCATAATAATAAACCAAATCAATAGAGTTGGCAATGGGATGGGATGGGGATAGGATTTGTCAATCCTAGTCTTGTCCAGTTTATGTAAGTGAGATAAAAAAAAAATTCTCACTTTCGTCCCTTTATTCTTTTGGCACAAAAATATGTTCTAATTTTGTCCCAAACGGGGATAGGATCCTCCAACAAGAAAAATTCCCATCCCTACTAAGACCCAAGATAAGTTACTTATAAACATTAAAATTAAAGTAAATTTAAGCAAGTTTGGTTTTTCTTTTGAATTAATTTGTATGTTAATTGTTAAACATTAAAATGAAAACTATATTCAGTTGATAAACATTGAAATGAAAGCTAATCGATCTTAATTTGAGTAAGCAAACTCACCAGTGGAACAAGATGACAGGAGCTTCAACATGCAGGAACAAAAAAAATTTCCGACAGAACTTCACACAGACGGCTATAATAAAAATTGTAAACTCAAGATCAATATCTATTGATGAGTATATAATACATACATATTTTAGCTTTAATTATATAATTATTAGTTATTTTTATTTGTTATTTTTAATTAATTAAATTATTTTATTAAATAAGAAATCAATTGGAAATTATAGATAAAAAAATATAAAAGAGCTCAATTTTGGAAGTATTAAAGATTAATTGATTTTTAAAAGGCATCAGACATATGTGGAAATCAAGCCAAGGAACCAAATTCAGTAAGTTAATTCATCATGCACATGCGGACAAAAGAGAGAAATTGATTTTAGCTTTAAGAAGGGACCCACTTGGCTTTCATAAATGGAAAAAAGGAGACTTATTACAATTCAAAGTGCCCTACACGTGAGTGAAGCAAAACAAATAAAAGCCCAAACACTTTTGGCTTTAGAATTGACAAGGTGGGACCCATTTTAAAGGCTGTATAAGAAAGCTAAGCTTTTGGCTTTTGGAGGGGGGAAAAGCCGCCAGAGGAAAGAAGCAGAATTCGGCTTTGAATAGAGAGCAGCGGCAGCAGCAATATTTCGGCTTCACATGGTTGATTTTATTTCTTTTGTTACTCTCAATTCAAGTATATTTAGTTAATTTTCTTATACTAAAATTAAGGATGAAATTTTATTTAATAAAATAATTATTTTTTATTTAATTTATTCCCTATATATATATTTTAATGTTTATAGTTTTTACTTCACATAATTAGTTAGATGTTAGTAAATCTTTTTCTCAATTCTGTCATGCATTATTAATTATTATGATTAATATTCGATTAAATTTATGTTTGGATTTATGAAGTTTATATATGATTATCTTTGATTTTGTGTATTTTATTAAATTATTTACATAGAGTGCTTAGGAAAATTTTGACTCTTTGTTATTCAATATGTTTACATGTGATACTTAGATATTGTACTATTAAGCAGAAAAAGAACCTGTATTAAATTTAATTAATTGGGCTTAATTGTTATATTCATGAGATGATATAGATTGATTTCGAGTTGTCACTCTAAAATTGGGAATTAATTAATAATTGAGAAATTATCATTCGTATACTCTATAGATGTTTTATTATCAAACATACTACAACACTTTGAGGGTGTATTAATCGTTAACTCTAAATTTACAAAATGTATTTGCCATCCACCAAATTGTTACTTGCCGTTTAAATAGGATAACGCCAAAAGGGTAATTTGATCTTTCCATATGATAAAGTGATAATTTAAGGGTATACAAGTGATAATAAAAGCATTTAAGGATATACAAGTGATAATTTTCAAGGGCAAAATCGTCAATTCACTATAATTCTGTTAACTTTTAAACGGCAGCTAACGGTTTAGTGGTCGACAGATAGCTTTTGTCAATTTAGGGTGGACGATTGATACACCCTCAAAGTATTGTATTATTTTTTATAACAGGGCATCTATAAGGTATACAAATAATAATTTTCCTTAATAATTAGATAAATACTAGTTGAAAAGTAGTGAATTCTAAAACCTTGGTAATTTTTATCTCATTAAAATCTCTTTTACTTTAATTGTTTTCTTAGCTTGTTTAGTTTAATTTCTCCTAAAAACTCAATTTGCTCAGCTAGGTTAGGATTAATATTAATTTTAAATTTAAATTAGACTTTTCAATTTATAGCAATCCTTGTAGGTTTAATCTCGTTATCACTATTCTATTACTAGATTTGTGCGCTTACGAGTATATTAAAATTTTCACAACAAGTTTTAATCACAAGCTTACCTGAAAAGTTGAGAAAGAGGAGAAGAATAAGATCACTAGCGTTTTACACCATTTTCTAATGACCAGCTAAGGTTTTGGATGCCAGGCACAAGCAGAGCGAGATTGGGACTGATCGACTAAGTTTTGTTTTTGGGGAAAATAATTTAGGTTTTAGTTTGTAAGTAAATATAAATATTAAAATAGTAAATGACTTTTTGAATGGCACAAATTTAGTAACAAATGTGACGGCAGTCTTGCCATCACATAAACGGAGCTATCATCTGTCACAAAGTTAGTTACATATGTAAAGGCCGCCTTTGTGGTCACATGAGGGGTAACACAAGCCCTGTTTTCTTGCATTGAATATCTTGGGTGTATTAATAATTTGAATAAAGTCTATTTAATCATACTATATTTATTTATATGATCATCATGTAGAATTACAAAAGACATAATTACAAGTTATCTTTTAATTAAATAAAGTTGAATAATTTATCTTAATCATGTATGAATTTACTAATTTAGTTTAATTAAATTGAACTAGATCACAATGAGATTTAGTTAAACTTTGCAATGGTTGCCAAAATTATTAAGTCTCATAAGCATTAATTTTACCACAATTATAATCTTGAGTTAATTATAGTTTCATGATTATGATTTTTATTCTATTTGACGTATCAGTGGATGAAAAATATATTTGTAATCAAAATTACATAGTATTTTGGTATAAGTAATTATGAGCTGTGAAATTATATATTAACAACAAAAATTTTTTATAACACATCTCTTAATGGGATTTTCGGTAATTGATCATAAAATTCTATGGTCACGGTGTGTCAACATAATTAGTATGTTGAAAATGATCATAGAGAAAATTAATAAGTGTCAAGGATGAATAAGATATAGTTAAACTGATTGCACAGTTGAGATAACAATCTAATTAATGATGTGGCACAAAAAAATTGTTTAGTAAAGAAATTAATATGGCATGGTTCAAATAATTATTCGAAAACACTATTATAGGTAGCGTACACTTATGGAGATTGGTTCCAGTCTTTTAGTGGAGTAGATTTAGAATTCATATTTAGGCTTGTGATCTATTAAATTGACGGTGACTAGTTCGAACTTGAATCATAACCAAGGAAGATTGTTGCTGACGAATTTTGATGTATTAAATTGCTGGCGACTAGTTTATGTCTTGGGAGCTTGAATTACTACTCCAAAAAAGTAAATGTACGATACCTAGTGTACAATAATTTTATATATTTTGTAACAATTGTGATTCAATGATTTATACTGCAAAATATTTTTAAACCAACAAGTAATATGTTAAAGAGGGAAAAAAATATTTCAAGAAATTGTGAATGTAGTTCTGTTTTTAAGTGTGTTCAAGATCTAGCCCAATTCGATCAAACCAATTAATGGAATATAAAGCAATCAAATTTTCGTTAGATTGACCTTTTGATTGGATTGGATTAAATTGTAAAATGGAATATCCAATGTTATTGAAATTGTTTATGGAACTATGCATTAAAATCCAATACAAATCAATCCAATCAATTAATCTTTATTTTCTTTATTTATTTTTTTAAAAAAGCTACATGTTGCTTTTAGATTTAATTTGCTAAAAAGAACCTAATTTTCCTTTAAAAAATCTAGTTTTGTATGATTATAAGTATATATATATATATATATATATATAAATTTTAAAGTCTACTAAATTTTTTTAATAGTAGAATAATTTTAAAGGATAGTTTAAACAAGGAAGGTCTTGTACTTGTAATGTTTTTTGTAAGGCTTCGAAGAACACTTACCATTACAATCTTTGGAATTAGAAATTTTAAACGGGTCATAATTGAATTGTTTACAGAAACTGCCTAACTCTTGCTTAGATTTCCTAAGCTCCCATTTTAGTCGTTTCTGTAACTTCAAATCTTGACAAATCTTTAGACCTTCCTTGTTGATGAAACTAACCAATTCACCATAGGTGAGTTCATCATAAGGAATACGATTGTCATAAAGGGCTTTAATGGAATTTCTAACTGTTTTTCCTAAGAGAGTAGGTAAACCAAATGAGGAATTTTTCTTTCCATGTTGTGTGGTTTGCATCATCTCTTAAGAAAAGTCTAGTGAAGAAGGCGGTTTTATAACTTTGAAATTCACTAAGTTTCCTACATCTCAGATTATGTAGTAACTCAGCATTTTTATCTCTAAGGTGTGAAGGATCACCTATGAAATGGAGGGATATGGTGAGGATTAGAGTAGCAACTGCATCCTGGATAGGATTGTTGAACTCATCAAGGATTGGTAACCTTTCCTCATCTGTTTGGATAGAATTTAAAATATCTGATTGTTGCTGATTAGTGAGAAGATGATCCCACCATCCTTTTAGTTGACCTGTAAAACCAGCAATGAGAATTTCTGCAATAGCTTTGTCAGAAGTTCCTGATTGGGTTTTATAAGCATTAGCTGCCATGGTCATTTGTTGCAACAACCCTAGTATGTTATATTCAGACATGCCATCCAAATTCCACTCATAGACAGAAGATGCATTAAACCGAGATTGATTTAGTGCACTTGGTCTATTATCTATGGCTAGATCTGGTGGACTTTTAGTGGTTGGGAGTGTCAATTCCCAATGAACTTTATTTACTCTAGAAGTAGGTTCTTCTTTGAAGGCTTCTATATCCGAGGAGGCTATAGAAGATTGGTCCTGTTCTAGCACTGCAATCTTGCTAGATTGGGCACTATCAGGAGTAATTTGAACTTTAGAGGAAGAGGCAAAAGAAGATTTTGGTGTAATAGGAGAATGAGATGCTTCTATTCTAT
Source organism: Atalantia buxifolia (assembly GCA_030444775.1). Classification (NCBI taxonomy): domain Eukaryota; kingdom Viridiplantae; phylum Streptophyta; class Magnoliopsida; order Sapindales; family Rutaceae; genus Atalantia; species Atalantia buxifolia. The sequence continues at coordinate 12,640,602 of CM059832.1, forward strand.
TAAGTTGTTCTTTAATAGCTCTGGCAAAATCTGATTTGGATTCTTGAACGAGCTTCTGACTATGTTTCGAAACCTGAAATGGTTTGAAAATAGGTTCTTTAAGCTTTTTCAAAGAATCGGACTTTGATGAAACAGGAGAGGGAAATTGAATGGTTGACCCTTGGATTTGACTCTCTATCCTAGTCAACTATTTTCCTATTGTATTTAGATTAGCATTACAGAAATTATTCTGTTGGATAATGCTATCTAAATCTTTATCCGGATCACTTGGTTTATGGATTTTGTAAGGTGAGGCTTTAATAAGAGTAGGAGGGTCACCATGATCAATGGTTATACTCCTGAGAAGAGGATGCTCAGATTCAATGGCTCTATCAGTATCTGATAGATTCCATTCAGTGATCTTTTTACGAACTGTGATTGGATTTGATTCTTTAAAAGGATAAGAAATATCATTTTCTGAAGCATAGATTTCAAACCAATCAAAAAACATAATATGGACTCTATGCAAATGTACAAAATCATAATAAATTTTTTGAATTTCTTTTCTTTGGTTTAAAAAGTGTTTAAAAAACCAAAGTCTTTTTTCTTTATTAATATCCGAATAGAAATCTTTATGCAGAAGGTTTTTATCAAGTTCAAAATCTTTTTCAAGAACGTTGATAACATTTTCTGTTACAGCAGAAAATGTGGGAGAAGTTGGAGTAGAAGGTTGCTTCTCTCCATGGCTTTGTTCCTGTTGTCTACTAGTATAAATCGGGTGAGGAACACTAGTAGCATAATCAACAGAATGTATTGAAGGGCTAGGTATATCTGAAGTAGAAAACCTAGGTTGACTCTTTGTAGGATGGAAAGGGAGATTTATAATCGGGGAACTTTTGAAAATTCTTTTTCTAAAATTGGAATTTCAGAATTTAAATCCTTTTCAGAAAATCTGGAAGATGTAGAGGGTCTGGATGATGTAGACCTTCTAAATGACAATTTGACTTTCTGCGTCGAATCTTGAGTTACATTTTGCAACTCTGTATTTGGCTCAAGTTGTCTGGGAATCACTGGTTCAGTGGCTCCTTCAAGGATCCATTCATCTGGAAGGTTTATGTCTTTCCATTGGATGGGTCTGGGTATGACAGTGTTTGCTTTGGATAGGTCAGTCTGCAAGAGAAGAGTCTCGTCTCTTTTTTACTGGAATTTATGCTGCGTGTTAAACGCTGAAATCATGGCTTTATAAGATATTTTGAAAATTAATGCAACTGGAACAGATCCTTCCAACATATTGTAATTATGTGTCTTGATCTGTAAAATCATACTTTTCAAAATATTTTTGTCTTTTAAAGAGATCGTTATATTAGGATAACAATCAAATGAAATAGGTCCTTTTAGAGACTAGATTCAATACTACTGAGTAAGGAATCATCAAAGGAGATGAACCTCCCATCCCTGAGGACAGCAAGAATAGAAGTATTTAAACCTTCTTTCGTTAATGGTTTTATGCCAACTTGAATTAAACCAATATGGACATAATTAAATTTCTTTTCTTTTAATTTCTTTAAAGAGTGTTCAGAAAATAAATGAATTGTCTCAAATGGCTTTGAAAGTGTGATATCTCTTTCTTCCGTTTTTATAACACAATCTGTCTTTAAAAAATCAATTTTTTTCATTTTATAAATCTTGTCTTTAGAGACCTTTGGTAAATCCCAATTGTCAATTGCTTTATCAAAATCTTCAACAATGAATTCTTCTGAATTCACCACATTCTTTGAAACACTGGTTTTATCAGTAGAAGAACTGGAAAAAGAGGATGCTCTACAGAGTAGAGAATCCATGTTTGTTTTAAAACTTCAATTAAAATCTATATGAATGCCTACAGGTATGGTTTTACAGCCCTATGCGGAAATCCTATCCTGAAACGGGTCTTACTACCAATAAAAATTCAGCACACACACAGAAAACAATTTTGGAATTAAAACGACACAGATTCTTTTACAACTATATCGTGCAAAAATCTGTTTTGATGCAATGTTTTGAACATCCTTTTCTAAAACATGTTTTGCAGTTTTGCAATCAATTGTAAGCAAAAATTTTTGATTTAACAAGTCACTTTGAAATTTAGATATGCATAAGACAATAGATAAAATTTGATCTGAGGAGTCTAAGTCTTCCTTCAGATTTAAATACAAAATCGACTCAACCGGGACTGTAGCTTTATGACCGAATCGTGGCTTTTAAGCGTGGCGCGTCCCTGTAGATCTGTGTGCGCGTCGTAGTATTTTAAATCAGAGCGCGTCTTGTGGTGAGACTGTAGCAAATCAGAGCTCGGGTCACCATTTAGCAAAGATCTTGTAGCTTTAATGAATTTTTGAAAAATAATTTTGATTTTACATGGGAAATTCGGGTGAAGAGACATGTGCGCTCTCACTTGTGTCTAGAGGACCACCCGAAACAAAGGAAAAAATCAAAAGAACTTAATATTACACACTTTTTTATTATTATTATTATTATTATTACAAAGAAAATTACAAATGTCTTTAATGCTTTATAGGAGGGAAGATTCCGAAGCAATCGTCTTCATTATCGTCCCCGAGAGAAATAAATGGTTCAGATTCATCGGCTTCAGAGGAGCTGACAACGGATGTCTCGGATCTGGAGGCGAGAAGCTGTTCCATGACTTTGAAATATTCTTCTTCAGTCTTTGCACCTGCAAGAAGAGATTGGGCTCTGGATTTTTGGGTAAGAAAGGTTCCTTGGGCTTTAATGTCTTCGATGGTTGGGGCAAGGAAACCTTTGGCAGAAAGCCAATCATGAATTGTATGGGTGGTTAATTTTGACTGTTCATCAAATTTTGACCACCATTTGACTTTGAATGTTCTTTGTAAAATTAATTGGGTATCCTGAGTGTGGTAACGGAGATTCCACATCCATACCCATGGTAGGAAGAAGTTTGTGCAGAAAGAGGAAAGGAGAGAACCTTCTTTCTGATTCTGTGGGTTTGTAATGGGCTTTGAAAAGATTTAGACACTCGGTGGCATTCTGGGTGAGGATTTCAGGACATGGGCCAAAATAGTTCCACCACTGTTGAAACCAGTTTGGAAGGCTTTGAACGGTTATTTTTGAATTGAAGAAAAATAACCATGAGTGGGATTTTTTAGGGTTTTGTAGGAAAAAGGTGTTAAACCACGCTTGTTGATAATCCCAGTATGAGAAAGTCAAATAATGTGGTAGACACATTTGAATCTTTGTAGTAAAGGTTTTGTTTATGGAGTTGGTCACCCCATTGTTTTGGGTTTAGGACTTTGAGAATGGTTGCCGTTGAATAGGCGGGCTCTGAATGGGAATCACTGAGGAAGAAGTGTTATATATATATATATATATATATCTATATCTATATCTATATATCTATATAAAGCTAAGACTTGGGGAGGTGATATGGCATCACCATTTCTCATCTTTGTATATTTTCTATTATCTAATAAATAGAGAATTTTTCTTTCAAATTTAGCTTTTCATCTTCTCATAATTAATTTGATTGTTATTATACAATAACAATTATGTAATGGTTTTAAGGAGACATTTTTTGTAATGAACATTCATGTGGAGTGTTATAAATTTATTAAAATAAATGTGGATGTTCATAACATATATCTCTTAGTCTCCCCACTATCTCCCATTAGCAACTTTTAACTTCCCTATAACTCCCACTATCTCACAAGGAATTATGATCCATAATTTTTTATTAACTTCATGGAGTGATTATGTAATTGTTATTACACAATAACAATTATGTAAAGGTTTTAATGAGACATATTCTTTGTAATGAATATGGGGAGTGTTATAAATTTATTAAAATAAATGTGGATGTTCATAACATATATCTCTTAGTCTCCCCACTATCTCCCATTAGCAACCTTTAACTTCCCTATAACTCCCACTATCTCACAAGGAATTATGATCTATAATTTTTCATTAATTTCATGGAGTGATTATGTAACTATAAAAGGAGAGCTCATCTTTATGTTTGGTTTTTTATTTTATTTAACCAACATCCTTTTTACAAAAATTCTTGTATTTTTATTGTTTGATTTATTTTAATTTTTGGTATTGTATGCTTCATGGAGTACTCTTTTCTTCATGAGTTGAATAATGATAAAGATAGTTGGATGGTAAGGGTTAGGCTTTGTAGGATGTGGGAGTCTACTAATACTAAGAAGAATGGAGAATTGATTAGTATGGACATGATTTTTATTGATGAAAAGGTTGTATAAAAAATTCATTCTCTCATTATTTTCTCTAATTTTTTCCTCAATTGTTTTATACTTAATGTAGCATGTGTTTTTTTTTTTTTGTAGGAAAATCTAATGCATGCAACAATTAGGAAAAATTTAGTGACAAGGTTTAAGCACATGTTGAGTGAGGGTTGTTTGTACAGTGTCAAGAATTTGAAAGTTGTTTCAACTACAGGTGAGTTTAGACCACTTTCAAATCAGTATAAGATTATTTTCTTGGTTATAACTTCTCTTAAGAGGTTAGAAGAAGGAACTGTTAAGATTTCGGTCAATGGATTTCAATTCGTATCTCCGAATTTGATTGATTTACGTATGAATGATAACACAATCCTCTCAGGTATTTTTTAATTATTAATTTTTTTTATCTTTAAGTGTATATTAGAAATTATTAATCCTTATGTTTAACATGTTTATGTTATTTTTCCATAATATTACAGATGTTGTCGGAAGTTTATGTGGTGTGGGTAATATTCAGATCATTGGAGCTGGTTGGAAGAAAAGAGATATAAAAGTTCTAACAGATTAGTAAGTTCAATATAATTAAGAAAACTATGTCTATATATTTTTTAGTTATTTATGTTTTTTTTAGTTATTGTTTCTCTTTACATTATTAACTTTTGTTAATTTTTATGGATAGCTCGGTAACAACAAAGATTACTTTATGGGGAAAGTTAGGGGAGATGTTTGATCGAAGCTTGTACAAGAAAGACGAAGGTCCTTGTATTGTGATAGTAACTTCTACAACCATTAAAACTTTCCAAGGTAATTTTTTTTATTTAGATCCCACTAATTAACATTTTCAAATGCAATGTCGCTATCTTAATATTATATACAAATTTGGATTTTGTTCAAGATGAGCATTAAAGAATTGTTGAAGGCTGATTGGAGTTCTGAAGTGAAGGTGGTTTTTCTATTTTTCTTTTTTCCCTCTCATCCATTTGTGTTATTTGTTTCTAAATGTTGGAATGTCCTTATTATTTTTGTAAATGCTTATTGTTTAATTGTAGGAATATATTGTTACTGTGCGGGGCAAGATTAGAGAAATAGACAACTCATTTGGATGGTACTATGTTTCGTGCAAAACATGCATAAAAAAGGTCATACCTACAAATGGTATTTATATGTGTGGCACTTGCAAAAAGGAATGTGACTACCCTCTTGTGATGTAAGAAAAAAAATATTAATTTTTTTAAATTGCTTATTATGTTGTTAGTTTTTCACTCTAATTCATTATTCTAATGTAAGTACAAAATACATATAAAAGTCACGGATAAAACTGCAGAGACAATTTTGTCTTATTCAATCATGTAGCTGAGAAGTTACTTGATACATCAGCCTACAAGTTATTTAATAGACTACCTTTATACAATCGGGATGTCCCTGCAGAAATTCAAAGCCTTTGTGGAAAAGATTTCGTTTACAAATTGAAATTGAATGATTACAATTTGAAAGAGGGACTTGAGAATTTTACTGTGTCAAAGCTTTTCACCCCTGATGAGAAATTGGAACTAGAACAAGAATTGAAGGACAAAAAGGTATTATCTACCTATGCTAGGTGAGCTAAAAAAAAAAATCCTGTAATTAATAATAAAACTTTCAAAAATTAATGTCTAATGATGGGGTTATAATTGCATGGCATCATGTAAATAACGCATAGAAGTAATACTGTGTTGGGTTTATAATTTAGATTAAAATTTCAAAAATCAAAGTTTGATGGGGGTTATGGTTGCAGGGCACCCTCAAACAAAAATAATTTATTGGGATGTTGTAAGGTAATATTAGAATTTGACCATTAAACATTTTCTTTAATATTCTTTGTAATGAACATCTAAGGGAGAATGTTATACATTTATTAAAATAAATGTAGATGTTCATAATATATATCTCTTAGTCTCCCCACTATCTCCCATTAGCAACCTTTAACTTCCCTATAACTCCCATTATCTCACAAGGAATTATGATCCATAATTTTTTATTAATTTAATGGAGTGATTATGTAACTATAAAAGGAGAGCTCATCTTTTTGTTTTGTACACACACAATTGGAATGAATAAAATCACTCTATAATATATCTTTATCTTGCGTTACTTCTTTATTTGTATTGTTGGCTAATAGTTTTTTTTTTGTTTTTTATAAGGTTGTCTTATCTTAAAAAAATCAATTCATATTTTTTATCAGTTTCATCAAGTGTAAAATAAGAAAAAAGGATAATACTAAATTCTTTTTTCAAAACCGCGTGAAACGCGGTTCTACTTTCTAGTATATATATAAAGTTGAGGCTTCAAGAGGTGATGTGGCATCACCATTTCTCATCTTTGTATATTTTCTATTATATAATAAATAGAGAATTTTTCTTTCAAATTTGGCTTTTCATCTTTTCATAATTAATTTGAATGTTATTACACAATAACAATTATGTAAAGGTTTTAATGAGGCATATTTTTTGTAATGAACATCCAAGGGGGAGTATTATAAATTTATTAAAATAAATGTAGATGTTCATAACATATATCTCTTAGTCTCCCCACTATCTCCCATTAGATACCTTTAGCTTCCCTATAACTCTCACTATCTCAAAAGGAATTATGATCCATAATTTTTCATTAATTTCATGGAGTGATTATGTAACTATAAAAGGAGAGTTCATCTTTTTGTTTTGTACACACACAATTGAAATGAATAAAATTACTCTATAGTATATTCTCTCATTTTATATTATGTGATGTGGCATTACCATTTCTCATCTTTGTATATTTTCTATTATCTAATAAATAGAGAAATTTTCTTTCAAATTTGGCTTTTCATCTTCTCATAATTAATTTGATTATTATTACACAATAACAATTATGTAAAGGTTTTAATGAAGCATATTCTTTATAATGAACATCCAAGGGGGAGTGTTATAAATTTATTAAAATAAATGTGGATGTTCATAATATATATTTTTTAGTCTGCTTACTATCTCCTATTAGCAACATTTAACTTCCCTATAACTCCCACTATCTCACAAGAAATTATGATCCATAATTTTTCATTAATTTCATTGAGTGATTATGTAACTGTAAAAGGAGAGCTCATCTTTTTGTTTTGTACACACACAATTGGAATGAATAAAATCACTCTATAATATATTCTCTCATTTTATATTATTATTATAATAATATATCCTCTCATTTATTGATGAAAATGTTTTGTACACTTAACTATACATATTAATAAATATATTTAAAGTTAACAAACAAATAATTAACTTCATAAATAACATTAATTTTATAAGGCTGCCTCATCTTAAAAAAAATCAATTTATATTTTTTATTAGTTTCATCAAGGGTAAAATAAGAAAAAAAGATAATACTAAATTATTTTTTCAAAGCCGCGTAAAGCACGGTTCTATTTCCTAGTATATATATAAAGTTGGGACTTCAAGAGGTGATGTGGCATCACCATTTCTCATCTTTGTATATTTTCTATTATCAAATAAATATAGAAATTTTCTTTCAAATTCAGTTTTTCATCTTTTTATAATTAATTTGATTGTTATTACACAATAACAATTATGTTAAGGTTTTAATGAGGCATATTCTTTGTAATGAACATCCAAGAGGGAGTGTTATAAATTTATTAAAATAAATGTGGATGCTCATAACATATATCACTTAGTCTCTCCACTATCTCCCATTAGCAACCTTTAGCTTCCCTATAACTCCCACTATCTCACAAGAAATTATGATCCATAATTTTTCATTAATTTCATAGAGTGATTATGTAACTATAAAAGGAGAACTCATCTTTTTGTTTTGTACACACACAATTGGAATGAATAAAATCACTCTATAATATATTCTCTCATTTTATATTATTATTATAATAATATATTCTCTCATTTATTGATGAAAGGTTTTGTACACTTAACTATACATATTAATATATATATTTAAAGTTAACAAACAAATAATTAACTTTCATAAATAATATTGATTTTTTAAGGCTGCCTCATCTTAAAAAAATCAATTCATATTTTTTATTAGTTTCATCAAGGATAAAGTAAGAAAAAAAGATAATACTAAATTATTTTTTCAAAGCCACGTGAAGCGCGATTTTAATTCCTAGTATAATAATAATATAGAGTACAAATTAAAACCCGCAACCAATGTTTGCTTTCAATATTCAAATTTCAATTTATTTTTTGTCAACCATATAATAATAAAACACGTGAATCATAAAATATTAAGGAAATATTTTTTTTTTTTGGTTCAATTGTCGGTATTTGAAATTCTGGAGAGCAATTGACAATTTTTATTTTAGTCGGATTGATCAGATTAGATTAAATTGGATTTGAATTTTTATTGGGTTTGATTATATTGGATTGTAGTTAGTAATTAGATCGGATTGTATCCAAAATATAAAATCCAATATGTGATTTATTGGACCTAGATTTAATAAAATCCATTGGATTTGAACATCCTTTTCTGGTATTATCGAGAGAAAAAAAAGGGTCAAAATATTATATATGATTATACTGAAATCTAACAACACAAATACTTTGAACAGTAAATGGCTTAAAGAAAGATTTGCTAGAAACTTCAAAACTGAGTCTCCTTAAAAGGTTACTTGAAGGTTTTCTTTCCATAAACCCCAAATTTTTCATGTTGTCTGATTAGGAAATAAATTTTCTATTTGCAGTAGCCTTGGCCATTCATGCCTCTAAAAGTTAAGGAAAAAATATTTCGTTTTGCCATGTGTTGAGAGTGTCGCCCGTGGTGAAAGAGGTTTTTTTGAAGGTAAATTAGAAAAATAATGACATGTCATGAGAAGAATAAAAAAATAAATTTTGACGGCAAAATACTATAATCGTGACATGTCACTTTGGATCCTCCAAACCTTAAAAAATTAAGTTATGACAGTCCGTGATTTATTTGCTTCATTGATTGAATTATGTCGGAGCAGAGTTGATTTTTCTAATATCGAATATCTATAGACGATATAATTGACTAAAACTTTTTCTGACCACATATCTATAATTAAAAGTCTAAAATCCATTCATGTATACTTCTTATGTAGCATTACAAAGTAGGTTCTTTATAACGCATAAATTTAAGCAACATTTATTTAGTGAAACGAATATCTTTGCATCAACAACAGCCTCTAGCAGCACCTGCAACCTCTTCCCTTAAAACCACCAGCACATCAAACGTTGGGGCTGTTGCCACAGCCACCGCCGTACTGATCGGACCTCCAGGGCTTGACAGCACCCCGTAAGTCAGAGGAGGATTTTCACTGTACTTGGCATCATCTATTCCACTTTTCTCCGTGACACCCTCAGCCTCCCATGTAAATAGCATCATGTCATTTTTGGTGTATTAGTGTATTATATTGGTAATTAAAATATTATTATGCACTACGATTCTTCTGTCCTGATTTAAAATTGTTTTTAATAAAATCCAACTTAAAGCACATAATATTGCTATATACGTTGGAATATATATGAAAACAAAATTGATCTAATTATTGTATGCTCACCATTACTGTTAATCTAAATTAAGAAGGTATATAGCAAATACTGGAACCTATATTTATAAGCTCAGCATTTTGCTTGTAAGTGGAAGTCCCAGCCAGGCCTCTAGCCGCCACCCCCGAAGCGATAAGAACGAACACAACAGCCATTAAAAGACCGAAAACAAGGAAAACTTAGAGCCCATTCTTTTTCGTACTCAGCGAAATGACAGAGGATTATTTATTGAAAAGGATATTATGAAATATAATAGTACTTTCTTATCTCCATTTACATTAGTTTTAAGGAGTTGGTGGTCTGAGTAAGCCACCAAGAATTTTCAAACTTATGAACCACAATTAATGTTACTTTTTGGTGTCCAAATGACCATATTGCTCTGCGTGAACATTTTCCATCTATGCAAGCTGCACCTTTGTATACAACTTGTTTCATGTGAGCCGTTGATTCCTCTCCAAAATATCAAGATGATGACAGTTCACTTCTGTGGCAATAAATTAAGAGCAATGTTAGGTATCCCGATATTCAAGTTTTAATTTGATTCTCAATTTATATGTTTTTATTCATTGATTGGTCGTTAAGTAATTTTATAAGTTATAAAATCCTTAATCCATGTATAACATAAGATTCAAGTTGGGACTCAAATATTAGAATCCCTTAAATTATTGATAAATTAAATTTGATTTATAAGTTTGATAAACCAGTCTATGGGCTACGTTGGGATTGTGGTAGCTGATTAAATAAATTACTTTTGCTATGTGGAAGAAATAAACAACTGATTAAAAAAGCAGCTTAATGTTTGATAAACTGTGTTGCAGTTACTGTAAGTTTGAAAAGTAGAGCATATATGTTTAGTAAATTTTATTACGAAAATACTATTTTATTATATAATGACCCAAATATATATAAGTTTAAATTGCCTTTTATTTTTAGAGTATATCTAATAAATTGTTTAAACATTGCTTTTTTTTTCCTTTTCTCTTTAAGTATGTAAAATTACATAATGTGGGAAAAAAACCTCAATTAAGTAAAATCTAATGAGCTTCATGATATGTTACATAAATATGAATAAAATTCATACTTATATAAAATCCAAATTTAAGAAAAAAAAATATGTATTACATTCACATTAAATTAAGGGAAAAGGACATCTACACCCCCAAAGTTTGAGGAAATGGTCACCAACACCCCTAAGTTTTCAAAGAGGGACACCAAGACCCCCTTTTGACCATTATACCCTTTACCTCTATTATTCTAAAAAATTAACTTTAAAAATTTTAGTAAATACAAATACCATATAAATAATGTAATCTCTACAGTAGACTAACAATATTTAAATATTTAATATTTTAATAAATTTTAATATGTAAATTATTATATTTATTTTAATAATATATTTTTATTCATTGTAGAGAGTTTAAATAAATATTTGCATTAAATACGTTCTACAATTAAAATATTTGCATTAAATACGTTCTACAATTAAAAACATTCTCACATACTAATATTGTTAAAATTATTATTTTACTTAATATTCAAAATAATTTAAATTTTTAATACATTTATTTTAATATTATGATTCTATTTATCGTAAAATTTACTTTAATATAATAATATATATATAATAGATTATAAAATATTAAAATATTTTTTAAAAAATTGAAATTATTTTAAAATGTATATATTATTACATTTATTTTAATATTATATTTCTATTTATTGTAAAATATTAGAGTTAATTCTTTTGGGATAATAGAGATAAAGGGTATAATTGTCAAAAGAGAGTCTTGGTGTCCCTCTTTAAAAACTTGGGGGTGTTGGTGACCATTTACCCAAACCTTGGGGGTGTAGATGTCCTTTTTCCTTAAATTAATAATGGAGAGAACACACAATAGTTGTGATAGTAATTTAATTGTGGCTGTAATATAATATCTAATGGTTATATATTAGGATTAATGGAAAATTAAGATATAATTGTCTTTTTGTAAAATACTAAGGTTATAATAGGAACTTTAAAAAAGTGTGGTGATTTATTTAATAAGTTGTTTATAAAAAGCAACCTTCCACCAGCTTTTAAAAATAACTGTCAAAATGAAAAAAATTATAAAATAATCTACTTTTACAAAATTTGCCAAATGCTTTCTTTATCAATAGTTATAAAATAAACAACCTATTTAATTTTAACCTCAATTCCAAACGGACCTATATTAGTCGCGAACTTGAGACTTTTCTTATCTCAAATAAGTTCAGCACTTGTGTGGGGCTGGCATACTACAATATGTTGAGATAAAAGGTCAGAGTATTTAAGACTTACTATTTAGTACGTTTAAGTCCTACCGAGAGACCCACAAATTAAAAGATACAAGAGCCATATCATTTAAAAATATTTGCTAAATTTGTGAAAAAAAAATTTTTCACACAAATCCTAAATAAAGAAAAGAACTTAAACTGAAAATTTTTATTTTCATTTTTTTAATGATTACTAAAGTTAGATTTTCTTAGAGGGTGATGCTGTTCCATCCCTCTAGTTATGTAAACCTATCCCACTCCAAAAACGTAATTATAAAAAATTCACATTATTTGTAATAATTTCAAATGAAGAAGAAATTTGAACAACTGACCAATTAAATCCACTTTAATTATTTGAAATTATAGGTACAAAAGCACATGTTTTGGACAATTTAGTTATTTTATGTTATAAAAATAATCAAATTAAAATTACGTTAAAATAATATTGGTGATCAACTATGGTAAACAAACTTAAGCAAAGAAGATGATGTAACTAATTGTATAAACTTATTCTTTATTTTAGATTATTAAAAATGTGATATTTTTGTAAATAATTTTTTAAAATAGGATGGGCTTACACAAATTGTAGGGTGAAAATATCCCACCCTTTCTTAGGAACCATAATCTATTAGTCTTTTAATTTCACAACTAAATGCTTTTTTAGTCCTTACAAGTTGAGCTAATTATTTAAGTAATCTTTGTATATGTAAAAACAATTCAAAACACCCTTATTGTTACTTTTGTAGTTGTTGGATCTACTTTCTTAAGATAAAAAAGTAATTATGTCATATATAACTTAAAATTCAAGCAAATCTATACATGCAACAGGTGATAATTAAGTAGATTTTAAAAGATACTCACATATAATATGAACCTTTTAAGCACTTTTTTAAAATATGTAGACTATATAGTTAATTGACTCAAACTACAAGGACTAAAGTAACATTAATCTCATTTATGTAAGAGGTGTGAATAGAGACTCATATCTAATTGTTTTAAAAACATAAAATTGAATCACATATTTATAAGTTTAATAATGATAAATTTACAAACAGTTGAGCAAAATTATTAGAGAATTTTAAGTGGAGGCTTACATGGCCTTAAAGGATTGGTTGGTTGAAAGTATTATAGATTGCGTAATTATTTTTAGTAATGGCCACTACTTTTCAATCAATTCATTCATACCATGAAAGCCGCTACCTTAAATTGAAAAAGAAGATTTGTTACAATTTGTAGATGCATTATTCTTTTTAAAAGCTTCTTACATATTTATTAGTTATATACTGTTAGGAATTTAGATCTATTAAAAATAGATGTAGAAAAAAAATTAACAATTTAATTTAATTTTTTTTGGAAATACTGTTCACTGTTACTGTTCACCACAACTGTTCACCATTTTTGTTCACGAATACTGTTCATCCGTATAAAAAATAATAATTTTCCAAAAACATAATAAAATGCAGAAAATAAATGACACGGAGATTTTTACGTGGCTCGGATTAATCAATCCTACATCTACGAGGCCACGCCCAGATGGAAAGTAATTCATTAAGTTGAGATATTACAACCTATGGATTTACCAAACTTAAAACTCTCACTTACAGTTTATCACCATACAGTTTACTCAACCTTAGACTGAATCTGCTTCTCTTGAATAATCGCTACCTCTCTTGATCCACGATCCTCGAGGCACTTCGCAAAGTGATCAATAGAAATTCTTCAATTCTTTAATGTCTAGTGATTCAAGATCCACATAGACTCTCCGCAGAGGTGAACAGAAAATAAGAAATCAAATCAACACAACGTGATGCACCGAATCTGGATTCTTTGGGGAGGAGGCCGAATTTTACTTCTCTACTTTATGCTGTGTGTTGTGCACTTTCAATTGTGAAATACCTCTCTTCATATAGGCACTAGGATTTCACCAAAATAGCAAGTCTTAAAAGACTTAGATTCTTTCTAAATAAGAGTTTCTTTCCTCTTATAATTCCCATGAATCTGAATAGGAATAAATTGATCTTCTTACCTTGCTTGTCTCCTAAGAAATATCTAGAGCATTTAATGACTTTCTGGTTGAACCAACTTCTTGATCTAAATAGATCTCATGCGCCAATTATAGAATCCTACCATTAATTGACTTGCTAAATGAGACATCTAATTAAACTAGGAAACAAATATTCCTAATAAATTGGAATCTCACTAAATTAGGGAATTAATAAATTAATCCCTACTACAAGATATGCAATAAATAAAATTTCAATTTAACTAGACTTGCCATAAAATGCCAATTCTATAAATAATGGCCTTAACAATCTCCCTCTTTGGCATTCTTGTGACAAAAGCAATCTAACACAAGTCTTCCATGAACTTTGGTGCGAAGATATGAACCTGAACAATCATAAACAACAACAAGGAACTAACCAAAATAATTGGCAATTAGCATGTTAGTTCATGAAAATAAACCAAGGCAAGACTTAAAATAAAATGCTAATTTTATTGATCAATAAATGGAAAGACAATGATAAGCAGAAAATTAAGAGCAATAAAAAGATAAACTCCTCCTAAGAACTATAAAGAGATAAACTTCCCCTAAGAACTAGAATTCAAGAATTAAAAAAATTCTTGAACAAAAATAAAATCTCTCCCTAGAATGGAAAATACTACTCCCCCAACTCATTGCATTGAGCAATTGAAGACTTGAAACATAATTTAATCCCCCTCTTTTGCCAAAAGATTGCAAAAAAGAATTAGTTTAACATGCAAGTCTGCCAAACAAGTAGAAAGATTGGCAATATCTTGCCAAACGAGTAGAAAGATTGGCAATATCTTGCCCTTGTTTGAAAATGGTGGCCTCAAGTTGGGCAAGATTAGGAACAAAAGAGGTAGATGAAGGAGAGGAGCGAATAAAGGCTCCAACAAAAGGAGGAAAATCGCGAATAGTCTGAGGAAAAGCTCCATTGGTGACGACGCGTGAGGGTGCGTGTGGCGGCAGCTGGTGGTCGGTAAGAACATTATGAACAATGGCGACATTGGTAGTGATCCGAGGGTTAAAGGTGGAAGGGCCAGAGTGAAAACTATCTTCACTAGGATCACTTTCCATGAAGTCGCTGTCACTTGAATGCATGGATTCTTCTAGAGTTATTTGTCCAAATTTGGGACCAAAATCTGCATCATCATCAAGTATATGAATCTCATGAGGTCATCCACAACCACAATAAAGATAAGGCGTAAGAGATGAGCGACACTTGTGATTAGAGCTAGCAAGAGAGCACTTACCAATGTTAAGCTCAGAAGCCATGAAAAGAAGTATTAAGAACAAGGAAAAAAAAAATAAACAAGAACAGACAAAATCTGGACCAGCTGAAGAAAGGGAGAAAGAAGGTACAAGTTTAAATGCAGAACAAGGGTCGAAGAGCTGCCTTATATAAAAGAACTTGCCTTGTTCAAGTAGGATTTGGAAATCCAATGCACATAAGGAAAGGCTTAGAAAGAGAATTGTATTCCAATTTAATGTACTAACCATCATAGATTTCGTTCAGGAACAGTAAATAAACATAAACCGACTCAAACAAGTCGGAAACAAAGAGGAAAAAAATCAGAAATGAAATCCCATGCATGATAATTTACGAAATAGACACACAGTGCAGAGCAGGGAAATTCAAAATTAAATTGGGGATGAATGAGACAGAATCAGAATGCAAGCTACATACCGTTGGAAAGCTTATTGAATCAGCGTTTCACAGAATTTTATAGAACTGAAGTTGGAGTTCTGTAGACAAAGTTATGACCAAAAGAGCGCAACATGCTCAGTTGTGACGGGAAAAGCTTGTCAATGCACTTCAGAAAAAAATTTGAGTTTTGCTTAAAAAAAATATGACTCTTAAGAGCTAAAAAATATCATTATGAAAAAAAACATGAGAATGCACATGCATCAAGGAAATTTTTTTTTGTTTTAAAATGCATTAATAATGAAATTGAATAAAAAAATGTCTACGAATTTTTCACAACAAGCATTAATCCATGTAATCAAGACTCTAATTTTCTCAATTAAGTAAAGGTTAGAGAAATTTAAGCTTGTGTGTGTGTGTGTAAACAATTCAATCTAAACATTTTTCCTAAAAATTCATCAATTTTCACAGTCAAGGTTTTAAATATAAAACATAGAGTTGGTCAAACTAACCTTATCATCTTGATCTCCAGTTTTTGACCATTTCAATTGACAGACCTTTTTTTTTATTTCATTATTAATGCATTTTAAAACAAAATAAAAATTTCCTTGACGCATGTGCATTCTCATGTTTTTTTTCATAATGATATTTTTTAGGTCTTAAGACTCATATTTTTTTTAAGCAAAACTCAAATTTTTTTATTATTTTTTTTTATAGCAAAGCTCTTCTTTTTTTTTTTTTAAATTTACGGTGAGGAGTTTTCACTCTACCCTTTAAGGTAGCCTTCTTCTCATGGTAGTTCGTCCTCTGTCATATTTGTGATACGCAGACTCAGATTACTCAAGGATAGCTTCACTCTTAAGAGTTATAGGTAGTTATTTCTGACCACAGTGTCTGCATATATTTGAGGTCTTATGACAAGATAAGAATCAAGGCAAATAATCATAACTCAAGTTAAATATTCTCAACAAAGACCATGTCAATATTAGAACCTTGAGTCAAAGTAGAGACTGAATTGTCATTCATGTGCTTTTGAAAAAAGGTTAAATAACTCTAATCAAAACTTATTTAAGGCTTTCAAATCTTTAAAAACATGAAAATTTGCTTGTCGTCTAAAAGCCAGAACACAAAAACAATGATTTAAAAATGAAATGCATGTCCTATATCTAATTCACAAATGCATGAATTAAAACTAAAGAAAAACATTTCGACTTATATGGAAAACACACCTAAAGCTTTCCTTAAAGATTCAAATTGTTTGGAGTCTAAAGCTTTTGTGAAAATATCTGTAAGTTGTTTTTCTGTATCAATGTATTCTAAAGACACGTTCTTGCTCTCAACTAAATCTCTAATGAAGTGATGACAAATATCGATATGCTTAGTTCTAGAGTGTTGAACAGGATTTTTTGAAATATTGATAGCACTTGTGTTATCACAAAACACAGTCAAAGTATCTTGAATCATACCATAATCTGCAAGCATTTGTTTCATCCAAAGCAATTGGGTGCAACAACTTCCAGCTTCAATATATTCAGCTTCAGCCGTGGACAGAGAAATTGAATTCTGTTTCTTACTATGCCACGATACTAAGTTATTCCCAAGATAAAAACATCCTCCAGTGGTGCTTTTTCCTTCATCAACATTACCAGCCCAATCTGCATCACTATATCCTGCAAGACTTGAATTTGTTTCATTAGTGTACCATATTTCATCATTAACTGTTCCACTAACAAAACGAATGATTCGTTTGACAGCAGTTAATTGTGATTCCTTTAGATTCGCTTGGTACCTAGCACATACACTAACACTGAAACATATATTTGATCTGCTTGCAGTCAAATAAAGTAAGCTACCTATCATGCTTCTGTAAAGACTAGGATCAACACTAGAACTACTATCATCAATAGTCAACTTGGTATTAGTACTCATAGGAGTTCTCAAGTGTTTTGCAGAATCTAAACCAAACCTCTTGACTAAACTTTTTGCATACTTACTTTGATTAACAAAAATTCCATTCTCCATTTTTTTCACTTGCAAACCCAAGAAGTAAGTCAATTCTCCTACCATGCTCATCTCAAATTCCTTTTTCATTTGATTTACAAATTCTTGCACATGATCAGAAGAAGTAGAACCAAACACTATATCATCAACATAGATTTGAACAACTAAAATCCCTGGATTGAGTTGCTTAATAAATAGTGTTTTATCTACTCCCCCTTGCTTATAGCTATTTTTAAGCAAAAATTTTGTCAACCTTTCATACCAAGCTCGAGGAGCCTGCTTTAAACCATATAGAGCCTTTTACAATTTAAAAATATGGTTTGGGAAATGAGGATCTTCAAAACCTTTAGGTTGTTCAACATAAGCTTCTTCATTTAAGATGCCATTCAAAAAAGCACTCTTACCATCCATTTGAAATAATTTAAAACCTATTGAACAAGCAACTGCAAAAAGCAAACGAATAGATTTAATTCTAGCAACTGGTGCAAAGGTTTCATCAAAGTCAACACCTTCAATTTACGTGTAGCCTTGTGCAACCAGTCTAGCTTTATTTCTCACTATGTTACCAAATTCATCAATTTTGTTCTTAAAAATCTATTTGGTTCCTATAACATTAGTGTGACTTGGTCTAGGTACTAGTATCCATACATTATTTCGTTCAAATTGTTCTAGTTCTTCTTGGATAGCTTTGACCCAAAATTCATCAACTAAAGCTTCCTTAACATTCTTAGGTTCAGTCAAAGATACAAAGCAAGTAAATTTTACCATATTTGCATACCTTTTCCTTGTGACCATTTGTTCATCAAGATTGCCTAGAATAAGCTCAGATGGTTGATTTTTCTTAACTTTTGATGATGGTTCCTTTCTGATTAGGTCCTGCAGGTCCCTGATTGCTTTGAGTTTTGAAGTTTTTTCCTTCACAATCTCTGGTGTTTCCTTAGAGACGTCTTCTTTAACAAGTTCTTTTTCTTTCAAGAAAGGTTCACTAGATTGACCTTTCTCAATAACTCGAACTTCAGGTGCAGCTGTAACAATTTTTGGTGTTTCTAAAAGATTTGTTATCTCTTTCTCAATCGAGTAATCTGCAAAATCTTAATAATCATCAATAACAACATTTGTAGATTCAATAATATTTTGAGTTCTCATGTTATAAATACGAAAAGTTCTGCTATTATTAGAGTAACCAAGAAAAACACCTTCATCACTTTTTGAATCAAATTTGCCAAGATATTCACGATCATTTAATATAAAGCACATGCTCCCAAAAATTTGAAAGTAACCTATATTAGGTTTCTTACCTTTCCATAACTTATAAGGAGTTTTCTTAGTACCTAGACGAAAATAAACACGATTAATGCTGTAGCAAGCAGTGTTAAGTGCTTCAGCCCATAATCTCTTTGAAAGTTTCTTTGAATTCAACATCACTCGAGCCATTTCCTGCAAGGTCCTATTTTTTCTTTCTACAACACTGTTTTGTTCTGGAGTAATAGGTGAGGAAAACTCATGTGAAATTCCATGTAAATTACAATATTCTTCAAAATTGGAGTTTTCAAATTCTCTTCCATGATCACTCCTAATTCTGATAATATTGCAATTTTGTTCATTTTTAACCTTTTCACACAGTTTTCTGAACACATCAAATGTATCTGATTTTTCTTTAATGAAGTCAACCCATGTATACGTAGAAAAATCATCTACACATACAAATGTGTACCTTTTCCCAGCCAAACTTTCAACTTGCATTGGTCCCATAAGATCCATATGAAGTAGTTGTCGTACCTTTGACGCTGTTTTATCCTGAATGGCTTTATGCGACACTCTTTGTTGTTTTTCAGATTGACATGGGCCACATATTCCAGGTTGTTTCTTTTTAAGCATTGGAACTCTTTTTACAGCACCTGTTTTCACAATTTTAGTTAGTAATCTGTAGTTTAAGTGACCCAACTTTTGATGCCATAATTCTGTGTCATCAAGAGTGGTCTTATGACAAACAATTGAGCTAGTTAATTTATAACAATGATCAGATGATCGATTTCCTTCCAAAATGTAATTTCCATCAATATCAAGAACGCGACATTTGTTCTTGTCAAAGTTGACAACCAATGTTAAAGTTGACAACCAAGTTTTGATCACAAATTTGACTAATGCTGAGCAAATTTGCTTTGAGATCCTCTATATGTAAAACATTTTCAAGTTTTGGAAACCCTTCCACATCCAAAGTTCCTTTTCCAAGCACTCGATTTTTCACAACATCAGCAAAAGTTACATTTTCTCGATCAAGTTTTTGATAGTTGGTTAAGGCACTTCTATCACCTGTCATATGTCTAGAACAACCACTATCAAAATACCAAAAATCAGTGGTGTACGTTCTCAAGGAGATAAAGGAAACATAAGCTTTGTAATCATTCTTCCTCATCCAAGTAGTTCTAGGTTTATTTTCCCTTGTCTCAACCTTAGATCTAGGTGTCATTCTAGGTTTTCCCTGAGAATAATTAAAGAACATAGCCTTTTTCATATATTTAATGAGCTTGAAGCAATTAGGTCTTATATATCCTTTCACATGACAAAAATGACAAGTATGAATAAACTTATTATTCTTACCTTGATGAACTCGTGAAGAATGTTCAACAGCTTTACCTTTTTGAAGATACGGAAGTTTAAGTATTGGTGGAGAAGCTGTTTGTGAAGAAGCTTTAACAAACACACCTTGAGAATTCGAGTCTTTACCGTGTTGATATCCAAGACCTTGATGATTTGAGCTAGATTTGCCAAGTGACAAGATATAATCTAACTTCTGAGTTCCAGAATTCATCATCTTAAGCGATTTTTTGGTATTCTTTAATTCAGTGGTCACTTCAAGAAATTTATTATCTTTGTCAGCAATTAAAGACTTGTAATGACTTACCTCGTTTTCAAGTTTCGCTTTATCATTCAAAAAATTAGTACTTGAGTCATCAGGGTCACATTCTCATTGTAAACTTCTTCCCACTTAGCGAACATCATCTTATAGCTTTCATGAAACGCTTTCTTGTCATTTATATCAATGACACTGATGTCGCTATCTGAGTCGTTCTCCTTGTTAACATGTTGAACAATTGCATCAAGGCTGGAATCAGTGTCTTTCTTGTAATGTGCTAAGTGCGAGGCTTCAGATATGGATGCATCTCTGATGTTTGATTCTTATTTACTGCCATCATTATGGACAACAAGTCCTCCAACAAGGTCTTCTTCGTCAATGCTATCATTAGAATCATTATCACTCTAAGTGGATTGCTTTCTTTTTCATAAGAGTGTTAGCACATTGTGCTTGTATGTGTCCTATGCCTCCACATTCTCTGCATCGAATACCCTCAAGTTTGTTAAAATCAAACAATTTAGAATTAGAGTTGGAAAAACTTTTTTGAACTATAGGAGCCACTGATGTTGAAGTTTTCTTTGGTTTGTTGAAGCTCTTCTTTTTCAACATCTTCTTGAAATTCCTTGCAATGATTGCAAGAGAATTATCCACATACAAGAATGGATCATCTTTTTCACTTGGTTTGGTGACAGGAGCTTCCGTTTCAACTTGAAAGGCAATACCTTTTTCTTTCTTGGGATTCAAATTCAAGTAGTTAGTCTCATAAACCATCAATTTTCTTATAAGTGAACCCCTAGTCATAGCAGACATATCAACATATTCTTCAATGGCCAAAATTTTAGGATTATATCTAGGATGAACAGATCTTAAGATTTTTCTGCAGATTTCTTCTTCAGAAATGGATTTTTCAAGAGCAAAAAAATATCATTAATCATAGCGAGGATTCTAGAATTAAATTCAGAAATGATTTCGTGTTCATGCATTTTCAAGTTTTCAAAATTAGATGTAAGTTTCTGAAGTTTAGAACGTTTTACCGTATTGTCACCTTCAAAAGTACTCTGGAGTATATCCCAAACAGCTTTGGATGTCTTGCAGGTAGAAATTAGTTGGTGTTGAAACATATCAACTCCATTAACAATGGCATTAAGTCCTTTTGCATTATATCCAGACATATTAAGTTCATCAATAGTCCATTCTCCGACTGGCTTGGGAGATTCTACACTTTCTTCATCAATTTTGATAGGTGGAGTATATCCTGTGAGTACGCATTGCCAAACTCTTTCATCAATAGCCGTCAGATAAATTTCCATCCTTTGCTTCTAATAAGCATAATTTGTCCCATCAAGTACTAGTGGACGAGCCAGAAAGCCTCTCTCTCTTTGCAAACTCATATCTACAAAATAGATCTAGGTTCCAAGAATCTCACCAAATAAATAGTTAGTGTCCTGCTCTGATACCAATTGTTAGGAATTTAGATATATTAAAAATAGATGTAGAAAAAAAATTAACAATTTAATTTAATTTTTTTTGAAGTATTGTTTATGGTTATTGTTTACGACTATTATTCATCGCTACTGTTCACTATTACTATTCACCGCAACTGTTTACCGTTACTATTTACGAATACTGTTCATCCGCATCAAAAATAATAATTTTCCAAAAATATAATAAAATGCAGAAAATAAATGACACGGAGATTTTTACGTGGTTCGGATTAATCAATCCTACACCACAAGGTCATGCCCAGATGAAAACCAATTCACTAAGTTGAGATATTACAACCTATGGATTTACCAAACTTAAGACTCTCACTTACAGTTTATCACCATACATTTTACTCAACCTTAGACTGAATCTGCTTCTCTTGAATAATCGCTACCCCTCTTGATCCACGATCCTCGAGGCACTTCGCAAAGTGATCAATAGCAATTCTTCAATTCTTCAATGTCTAGTGATCCAACATCCACATAGACTCTCCGCAGAGATAAACAGAAAATAAGAAATCAAATCAACATAACGCGATGCGCCAAATCCGGATTCTTTGGGAAGGAGGCCGAATTTTGCTTCTCTATTTTATGCTCTGTGTTGTGCACTTTCAATTGTGAAATACCTCTCTTTCTATAGGCACTAGGATTTCACCAAAATAGCAAGTCTTAAAAGACTTAGATTCTTTCCAAATAAGAGTTTCTTTCCTCTTATAATTCCCATGAATCTGAATAGGAGTAAATCTGATCTTCTTGCCTTGCTTATCTCCTAAGAAATATCTAGAGCATTTAATGACTTCCTGTTTGAACAAACTTCTTGCTCTAAATAGATCACATGCGCCAATTATAGAATCTTACCATTAATTGACTTGCTAAATGAGACATCTAATTAAACTAGAAAATAAATATTCCTAATAAATTAGAATCTCACTAAATTAGGGAATTAATAAATTAATCCCTATTACAAGATATGCAATAAATAAAATTTCAATTTAACTAGACTTGCCATAAAATGCCAACTATATAAATAATGGCCTTAACGTATACCTCCATTTTAATCAATTGATTCTAAAATTCATGGAAGTTATCTATGAATTCATTCAATCTCTTAAACGATGGTTAAGATCTTGACTCGTAAAGTTATAGGCGATTATTTTTATTGTTTGTTTTTAGGATTTATATATCCTTCTTATGGTGCATTTACTTCCTAAACAGAGGAATCGGAATCCAAAATTGAAATTAAATCCATGTTTATTTTTTGAAATAAGGAAAGGAATATAATTCATTTTGGCAGGATCTAACCAAAATTAAGAATTAGGAATGGGAGTCTAGTTCCCAGGGGACTTGGGAATCAGAATCTCATTTCTTGAACTCCTTAAAACACCCCCACTTAAATTGCATTATTATAGCTATAACCTCTTTTTAAATAATCAAAAATAAAAATTACAAAAAATAATTAAAAATCACAGCATCTCAAACCAGATCTCATTGCACAACACACTAGAATCACATCATTGGCCAACACTCAGCACCATCGGCATCTTTTACTTATTGATTTGAAGATGAAAAGAAGACAAAGAAGAAGAAGAAATGATAAAGAAGAGAAAAAAAAATAAAAACGAAAGGAAAAAAAAAGAAGAAGAAATGAAGAAGAGGAAGAAGAAGTAACAAAGAACAAGAAAAAAGGGAAAATGAGTTTGAAGATGAAGAATAGCTCGCCAATCAATTTTGACCAATAGGAAAGGGCTTTAGTTATGTAGCACCCAATTGTGGCTCTTCATGACTTGCAAAGCCTGCCGATACAGAAGAGAAAAATTAAAATTACAAACAAAAGGAAAAAGAGAAAAAGAAACGAAGAAGAAGAAGAAGCAATGAAGAGTAAAGAGAAAAAGAAAAAAGAGGAGAAAAAGAAAAAATAAAAAATAGACAAAAGAGATAGAAAATAATAATAAGAAAAAAGTTGAAAGAGAGAGAATAATTATAGTAATAGTTATTATTATTGTAAGTATTATTATTATTAACAATAATTTTCTTATATAATAATAATCATCATCATCATGATCATCATAATCATAATCATAATCATTATAATAAATAAAAAAATAATTGCAATAATAAATTAAGAAACAATTCATTTTGATTTCAAAATAAAGTAAACATATCAATGACAATATAAGCTATTCTAATTTTGATTCCTACAATTGAAGTAAATAATTTATTTTATTTCTCTTTTCCTATTCTGATTGTGGTCTATCCCGATTACCGATTAATAAATGCACAATTAAATTTTTCTCTCCTTACAAAAGTAAAATAGATAAAAATGAAAATAGTGAATTAGATTCGAAATGTGATCCATGTGTATTTATTTCTTAGATTAGGGAATGAAAACAATTCTCATTCCTCAATGACAATGTTTAATTGCTAAAAATATAAAAGAATATAAATCAATTTTTGATGGGGCCCATACATTTGGGAGAAAGAATGAGAATCTCATTCTTTAGAAGGGTGGGGAGGGAACGAAAAAAGGGATAAAGAATGAGGAATGATTAAACAAAACTCAAAAAAAAAAAATTTTATCCTGTTTAAATATTAAATTATTATTATTATTATTATTATTATTACTATGGTAATAATAGTAATAGTAATAACAATAATTATTTTTTATTTTTATTATGATTATGATTATTATTTTATGAATGTAAATCTTATTAATTATAATTATTATAATATCACTATTATTATTGCAATTGCAAATGCTAATAATAGCAATAATAATAAAATGTCAATTTTTTTATTTTTTTTCAACAAAAATATACAAAATCAATTTTATTCATAATGTGAATTAAATTAGAAAAATAAGAAACGGTACATAAATAAATTATGAATGGAGAAATTACTTCATTTGAATTCCTAATTCAAATTAAATCATTAGCACAATTCTCATTTTGAAATTCGACTACATTATGGGTGCCATCATAAACGATCTGCTTGTTATACTGATGCACAACTCCAATTACGACAAGCCATGTCCCGGCACCAATGCCAAGCAGAAGAGATTAAGATTGTCAATGAAATAATGCACAAATAATCCATCTAGCACGTAATTAGCATTTTCGAAATGATAGGTTATTGACAAATACTGATAAAAACTAGACTTAGCCTGTTAGGAAATTCGTGGGTGAAGCAGGGCCACAGTTAAAATGAAATTTGAAGAAAATAAAGAACAAGCACAAAGAAGACACCAGAAATTATATGGTTCGGCTTTTAGCTTACGTCAAAGGACGATGACAAAAGGAAAATATTTCACTAGTGATATGAGGATCACAAATATTGTAATATTTTAGCTCATTACTCAAAATCCTAATACACTCAATCTCTCAAATCACTATAAAAAGAGCTTATAATTTCAAGCTCCCTACACATAAGAAAACTCTTCTCAAAATTAGATGAGCAAATGAGGGAATGAGCCCCTCTATTTAAAGCCAAAATCTTAGCAACTGTTCATGTATTTTTTAATTATTTATTATTTTCAAAATTCAAAGTTCAAAGTTTGATATTCAAACTTTGAATATCTAGGATTTTGAATTTGATATTCAAAGTTTGAATATCTAGAAGAGGCACCAATCTTGACATTCTCTCACTTGGAGATTTGATTGAGAATCAATCAATCTCCACATCATCCTTTCTGCTTCGCCATTGTTATATTGCTTACGTCTCTATTAGGCCACAAGTGGATTTACTCCATACAAACTTGTCAGTATTAATTGGCTTGGTCATAACATCTGTTACATTCTCCTTGGTATGGATTTTCTACAAATCCACACTTCCATCTTCCACTACTTGTCGAACGAAGTAATATTAAACTCCTGTGTGCTTTGTCATGGAATGAAAAGCTGAATTCCTTGCAATATGTAAGGCACTCTAACTGTCACAAAACACATGAATTTTCTATTGTTTGGGCCCGAACGCATCCAATAACCATTGTATCTAAATAGCTTCCTTGCAAGCTTATATAGCTGTCATATATTCTGCTTCTGTTGTAGATAGAGCCACAATGGTCTATAGTTTTGAAACCCAACTTACAGCTCCTCCTACAAGTGTAAACACATAGCCAGTAGTAGATTTTCTTTTATTAAGATCTCCTACAAAATCTGAATCTACATAGCCCCTGACAGTAATCTCTGATCCTCCATAACATAATGCAACATCTGAGGTTCCTCTGATGTATCTCAAAATCCTCTTTACAACTATCCAATACTCTCCACCAGGATTCGCCATGTATCGACTGACTGCTCCCACTACTTGTGCAATGTCTGGTCTTATACATTATAATGAACATCAAACTTCCCCCTGCTAATGCATACAGTACTCGAGATATCTTCTTCTTCTCTTCTTCATTGCTAGGACACATACTTGAGGATAACTTGAAATTAACAAAAAGTATGGTAGAAATTAACTTACAATCTTGCATATTAAAGCGCTGCAAGATTTTCTTCAAGTAGTTCTTCTAAGAAAGCCAAATCTTCTTGTCATTTTTGTCTTGATGAATTTGCATCCTTAAAATCTTGTTTGCTGGTCCCAAATCCTTCATTTTAAATTCCCTATCCAATTGTGCCTTCCATTCTTGGATTCGATCTTTGTTAGGGCCTTCTACCAACATGTCATCCACGTACAATAGCAAAATGATGAATTCATTATCCTCAAACCTCTTGTAATATGCATAATGGTCTGAATTGAGTCTATTGTATCCAATGCTCATGATAAAGGAATCAAATCTATTATACTAACACCTCAGTGCCTGTTTGAGATCGTATAGAGATTTGTTTAACCTGCAAACCAAGTGCAGATTTTTCTTTTCAGCAAAACCTTCTAGTTGGAGCATACAAATTTCTTCTTCAAGTTCTCCATGAAGAAATGCAATCTTCACATTTAACTGCTCTAGATGTAGGTCAAATGTAGCACACATCGCCAAGACTATTCTCATTGTTGTGAGTCGAACCATCGGAAAAAATATCTTGTTAAAGTCAATATATTCTTTCTGAGCATATCCTTTCAACACCAATCTTGCACGATACCGCTCCACTTGGTCATTGTCATCACGTTTAATCTTGTAGACCCATTTGTTACTATTGGCTTTTCTTTCATGCGATAGTAGTACAAGTTCCCATGTCTTATTTTTATGTGGAGCTTCAATTTCTTCCTGCATTGCTGTCATCCACAAAGCAACATCTGAGTTGTTTAAAGCTTCATGAAATGTTGATGGCTCTCCATCCTCTGTTAAAAAATAGTATGCAACATTAATCTACGTGATATACTCTGAGTGTCACGTTTGTGGTTGTCTCTCACGAGTTGACCGACGAATTTCTGGAAGCTCAGACTTGACTAGTTCTTGTTCATCATGCTCCGGTGTTGCTTTAGAAAAATCTGAATCTTCATTTTTCAGATTATTTTTTATATATACCGGTGCAGTCTCTGACTTTTCTTTTATAGTGTTATTGTCTTCATCGCTTCTTTGTAGTTGATCTTATATAAAGATAACATCTCTACTGATGAAGATCTTATGGGCAGTAGGGTCCTGTAGACGATAACTCTTTATTCTATCAGCATACCCTAAGAAGATACACCTCATAGATTTTGGATCTAACTTTGTTCTTTTTTGGGCATTGTACATCACGTACATAGGACATCCAAATGCATGTAGGTAAGAGTAATCAGCTGGCTTTCTAGTCCACGTCTCCATTGTTGTCTTCAGCCCAATTGCTATGGATGGCGACCAATTTACTATATAACAGACAATTTTGGCTGCTTCTGCCTAGAATGAATTAGGTAAACCCGCAGTCCTCAACATAGCTCTTATTCTTTCTGTAAAAGTTCTATTAATTCGCTCTACCACTTTTTGTTGAGGAGTATATACCATCGTGAACTGTCTCTGAACACCTTATTGCTTAAAGAAAGTAAGAAACTCACCGTTTGTATACTCTCCACCATTGTCTATACTCAAGCACTTGATCTTTTTCCTAGATTCAAGTTCTACCCACTTTTGTATTCCTTGAACTTTGGAAATACATCTGAATTTTTCTTGATTAGATACACCTAACATTCCTGGAATAATCATCAATGAAAGTCACCATGTTTTTTGCACCTCCCATGGATATGTCTGGTGATTCCCAATCATCAAAGTGCACCAAGTCTAAAATGCATTTATTTCTAGCAATAGATCTACTGAACTTTAATCTATGCTGCTTACTTGTAACACAATACTCGTAAAATGGTAAACTTACCGATTTGAGCCCTGGAAGCAATTTTCACTCAGAAAGAATCTTCAAACTTTGTTTCGACATGTGGCCAAGTTTGAGATGCCACATCATCGTTGACTCTTCTCCATTTGATGCAACACACACATTAGCTCCATGTAGTGTTTCCCCTTTAAGCATAAACAAATTAGCACCGATCTTTTCTGCCTTCATCAATACAAGTGCGCCTTTAACAAACTTTATAATTCCATTCTCCACATGAATTTTGTATCCATAACTATCTATTTGTTCCTAAAGACAATAGATTCTTGTTCAGACCTTTGACATGTCACACATCTTC
Organism: Atalantia buxifolia; assembly: GCA_030444775.1. Classification (NCBI taxonomy): domain Eukaryota; kingdom Viridiplantae; phylum Streptophyta; class Magnoliopsida; order Sapindales; family Rutaceae; genus Atalantia; species Atalantia buxifolia. The sequence continues at coordinate 12,669,282 of CM059832.1, forward strand.
AATTGTGCGAATTGTACCATCAAACATTTTGATTTTGATAGTATCAATACCAGCAATCCCCAAGGCATGATCATCATCCATATATACAGATCCTCTTTAGATATGTTCATATTTGTAGAACCATTCTCTCCAAGAGGTCATGTGCCAGGTAGCTCCTTAGTCTATAAGTCAGACGTTAGATGATCGTTTTCTTCTTCTAAACAATTGCTGCCTCGCTGTAGAGAATTTTGCTATCATCTGAGGTACTTGCTACACACCCTTAAGTATTTGATGACTCAGGTTCTTTACCCTCTCTTCGCTTCTGGTTCTTCCAACACTCTTTCTTGACGTGCCCTTTTTGCCACAATTATAGCATTTAATATTCTTCTTACTTCTGAATTTTGATCTACCATTATTGTAACTCCCACTAGGGCCACATTCCGTTGATCTCCCTTTCGTCATTGATAATGCTTCGGCTTGCTGCGAACTTGTTTGTATGTCTTTTTTATTTTTTCACCTGCTCTCCTCATTTGATATGGAGGCTGCAACATCATCAAAGACTAGCTGCCTGTTGGGTTGCTATTTGTGAAATTGACGATGAGTTGATCATACGAATCTAGTAGACTTTGAAGTAAAAGTTTCGCACATTCATTTTCCTCTATTTTATGGCCCAACGTTATGAGTTGTGAAAATAGTCTTCAAGGTGTTAATGTGATCGATTGCCGTTGTAGATTCCGCCATTCGAAGAGTATAGAGTGTCCTCTTTAAGAAGATTTTGTTGTGTAGTGACTTGGCCTCGTATAATTTTGTGAGAGCATCATATATTTCTTTCGCTGTTTTTTTTTCCTCCACACTGGATAACACCTCATCTGCAAGTGCCAGGAGTAGATCAGCAATGACATTGTCGTCCATCTTATTTCACTTATCATCATCAGTTATCTTCATGGGTCTTTCTTCAATTGCTGCTAAGCAATTATTTTTCCTTAGAATTACCCACATCTTCATTTTCCACAACCAGAAATTATTCCCATTAAACTTTTATATTTTATATTTTGCTACCATCGCTTTCCACCACAAACTAACTTTATTAAGATCGGCTCCCACCATTTTACGTGAACAGTAACTGTACATGTGAACAATACAGTATAAGTGAATAGTATCGTATACGTGAACAGTACCATTGACTCTAAAAAATACAACTAGTAGCTATGATACCACTGTTAGGAAATTGGTGGGTGAAGTAGAGCCACAGCTAAAATGAAATTAGAAGAAAATAAAGAACAAGCACAAAAAGGACACCAAAAAATTATATGCTTCGGCTTTTAGCTTACGTCCACAGGTGAAGACAGAACAAAAATATTTCACTAGTGATATGAGGATTGCAAGTATTGTAATATTTTGGCTCACTACTCAAAATCCCAATACACTCAATCTCTCAAATCACTATAAAAAGAGCTTAAAATTGGATGAGCAAAAGAGGGAATGAACAAATGAGGGAGTGAGCCCCTCTATATATAGCCAATATCTAGAATTTTGAATTTAATATTTAAAGTTTGAATATCTAGAAGAGGCACTAATCTTGACATAGCCTTCCATAAATCCTTGAAGACAGAATCATAATAAGCCCTAAAAGCATCTGTCACAATCTGGCAAGCATTGAATATTGATAGGGTAATTTTCAATTTCCTCCTCGGAGGTTTGTCGTATCTCCACTTTGAGAGATTATACTAATGTATCTACCCTTTCCCCTCTTGCCATTAGTATGCAGATTCGTATAAGGTCGCATGCTTTATTGATCAAATATTCAACAATTTAAACAGATGCATGTTTTATTAATATCCTTTTATTCAAAATTACAAAAACCATGCTCTCTTCTCTAATGGAAATCGAAGCCACAAAACTCAGAGCCCATTTCAATTCCTCACAAAAACGCTTTCAAGAAATTTGTTGCTGCACATAAAAATTAAAAAAAAAATCGAAGATGAACCAAATCTAATTTGAGTATGGCGGATACCTGTTCAAGAAAACAACTGAACAAACTGCCATTAGCGAATACTGACGATGACCTAGAAACCACCTACCTGCAATGGAGTCGTGAATCAAGGAACTGTAACCTTCCTCCTTTTACGTATTTTTTTTGGCTTTTAATGGTGATAAGATTAGTTAAAAGTTAAGCTGGGTTTGTAAAATGTTGGTCATTGTTACCGATGATATGGGTTTGTAGTATATATATATGTTATAATTTAGAATTTTAAAGTGCAGAAACATTCGGTAAAACACAAAAACCGTGCGGTTTAAGCATTTCAAGTTGTAAGTCTTTAAAACCCCGCAGTTTTAAAGTTCTCCCGAACTTTTCCAACACTTTAAGATCCTAGACTAGATACTATATATAGATCAAATGCATGATCCAAATTGGGGTTTAGTTGCTTATTATTTCATTGGAGAAAGATTTTGGAGGCTGAAGATGAGGTAATAATACCAATTTTGCATGCCTGTGTTGAAAGCTTATTGCATGAGTTGTAGGAGTTCTTTTTTGGGGGGGGTGAGGGAATTTGTCTACTATGCAAGCTAGCTAGTTGCTGCAACGATTTTGTTGTTTTTTTTATTATTATTATACTTAAAATCGAAGATGTGTTTGAAAAAATTGGTTATAGTTATTGATTATGGTGGTTTGTAGAGACGCTTTTGGGGGATTTTATTTTCATTTAACTAAAATTATCAGAATGCACGTTATAAGCTATGGATTAGAAGATATATACTTTGTGCATTTTTAGAATTTTTAGCCAAGAGCTGAACTTTTAAGAGATATTTAGCATGAATTCATTGAAAGTAGAAGAAAAAGATCTTGGTTTTTTTTTTTTTGGTGGGATTATTCATATAGAGTCCTGTTCATAGTTTCTGCCCTTTTGTGTTGGTCTCCTTATATTTTTGCTAAGAATATAAAGATTTAGATGTGTGAAGAACACTTATGCCAATTGTTGGAGAAAATTTAGATGTGTGATCGGAAGCCACATTAAAAAATGAAGGTGGCTAGTATTGCAATTGAGTATGAAAGCACTTTTTTCTCCTTTTCTAAATTACATGGACTACGAACCTTTTTTTATTATTATTATAAAAAAATTGAAACAATTATCCACAATAATGAAGGCACATGAAAATAAAAGGAACGCCTTCGTAGAAAGTGTTTAATTCCAACAGTATTTAGTGCACTAGAAATATTTGGTGAGTGGTAAGGTTATTTTCTGTAGCATTAATAATGAATTTATAAGTTGTCTGATGTTGCATTTGCTATGTCTTTAATAGGTCATTATTGTACACATTCTGACAGGAGGGGTCAACAAGAGAAAAACCTAGCTTTGATTAAAAAATTATGAATTTAGACACTAAAAAAATAAATAAATAAACACATAGGAAAATGCTAAATACTGTTTGATAGAAAGTTTTACACATAATATATGATCAAATAAAGCACGGAGGAAAACAAATGAACGAGTAGTATGCATCATCAAGCTATATATTCAGGATCATCCTTTAGAAGCAAGCTTCATAGAGCCAACAACAGCAAAGAGGAAAGAGGTTGCACAATTTACACAAATTACATTATCAGAGTTTTGATGTGTGTGTGTGTAGTGAACAAAAAAATTACAAGGTCAGCTAGCAATTCTTAGATGAATGAATATCAATAAATTTCATAGTGCAAAAAGTAAATGTCCATTAGTCTAACAAATTTCATTTGTATCTATTGCAGAAGTATTGTTGATCACTTTCTTATTATCTTTAAATGAAGCCGTGGTCTCCTTTCTTCTTAGTTTGAGGCAAACACTACTTCTTCCTTCCCCTAATGGCGTGAGGATTTTCAGTTGGATGCCCTATAAATTAACAAGAAACAAAGATTACAATATTAGATTAAAAGGATAAAGAAGAGAAAGAGGGAGATTGGTTCTTTTGATTTGTATATTAGTCATAGTTACCGAACTGGTTATATAGGATTTGCTTCGTTGACTTAAATTGTGTTGTTTTAATGCAAAAGTAGTTGATTGTGTGGGGAGCTTAAGATGGATAATGAATAAGATTGCTTATATGACTTTTTGATATGGATTACTTGTGTCACAGCTTTTGATTGTAATGAAAAATGAACAGCAAAACAATTGTGAATGTCGAGCTTATTTGAGGCTGTAAAAATGGCCAAATATTTTAAGTATTTTTTTTTGGTTAAATTTTGTACTTTGATTTATGAATCGGGAAAGATAAATGGGAAATTTACCCATTTGACTACTTTCCAACTTTTAATATAAAAAAAGACCTCACTTTAATTTTTCTTATGATAGCAACCATTTACAAGATTTTTAGACCAAAATACCCCTAAAACTAAATAAACAAACCCCCAACTCCCAAGCAATAGCTGAACATCTCTACACACCACCAAAACACTCCTCATTTCACCTCTCCCACATTATCCAACTATCACTCAACCCCCTTTTTACCTCTCTCACATTAATCAAACTAATATATTTACCTAAGTATTGAAGACAAAATCAAGCAATAAACTAAAGAATAATAAGAAGTTATGGTTTGTATTTCTTCAATCTTTATCTTTTATTTTTTAATTGGGTTTCATACAAAAGATCAATTGCTCATTTTATTACAATGTGGGTACATTAAATGATTAATGTAAGGACATAGATTTATAAATTAGTAAAATTTCTATAAAATCCAACGAAAATGGGTTTTGAACGATGTTGAAGACGAAACCTAGAATCCAGGCAACAAGTACCTATCGCCCTGGTGACAAAAATTTCGCCCAAGCTCAGAATAACTTGTCGCCAGGGTGACAGGTACGTGTCGCCTGGATTTTGGTATTCGTCACCCAGGCAACAAAATACTGCACGTTGGGCGATTAGTGCTCGCATTGCCTAGTATACAATACTGTTGCCAAGGCGATAGTGCTATCACTTGGATCACTCGAATTTGTTGATAATTAGTTATTTATTTAATATAGTTGGGCAACGCAAGCATGTCGCCCATGTTGCTTAGCCTTACGTGTCGCAAGGATTTTGGTATTCTTCACCCAGGCAACAAAATACTGCATGTTGGGAGATTAGTGCTCCATTGCCTGGTATACAATGTTGTTGCCAAGGCGATAGTGTTGTCACCTGGATCACCCCTATTTGTTGATAATTAGTTATTTATTTAATATAGTTCACCTGCGTTGCTTAGGCTCCGACACCATGTATAGCCATTTGGTTAGGTGATGAGGGGAAGCCTTTAGGCAACACGGGCAACCATCCATGTTCTTGATTGGCTGGCACACCAACCTTCTCTTTAACCTCAAAATAATTTTAAGTTTAGATCAATAATTTCTTAAAGGCATTTAAACAAACACTTGATGTGCCATTTATTAGATATCTTAATCTTATAGAAAAACTCTAATATTTCTATACATAATACACATCCTAATGATTAACTATGATCAATGATGAATCAACTAGGCACTTTAAATAAAAATTTACTTTAAATTAATGAAAATTTTTGAGAAAGTACCGAAGCCGCTGAAACTGTAGGTGAAAGAACTTGATGGAACCAAAATAACTCACACAAATTGCCAATGCAAGTGAAGGATATCGCCACTAGAAGTGAAAGAACTCGGTGGAACTCAAGAAATGCCGCAAGTGAAGGAACTTTGTGTAGGCGTAGTTGGGGCAATAGGAGATATTTTTAGGTGAATATTGGGTGAAATATTTTGTTTTTTTTTTTTTTTTGAGAATTTAGGGTTATTTTGGTCCAAGATCTTTGGAAGTGGTTGCTATTATAAGAAAAATTGGAGCGGGGATTTTTTATATTGAAAGTTGGAAAGTGAACAAATGGGTAAATTTCCCAAGATAAATTGATATTTCTTAAGGGTAGGATGGTCATTTATACTTTTTATAAACTTACCTTATAGATCTTCCTTAATGGTATAAGGGTATTTTGGTTATTTAATTTAGTCAACAAACGATCCAATTAATAGTCTACTAATAGCAAAGAAAAAAGTAGAGATATGCTGATACAATCTCTCAAAAGAAAGATAAGACAAACTTTAGGGGAAGAAACAAAAAATTACCCAGCGTTGATACCATTGTTGTTTGTGTCAAGTTGACTAATTGGAGCTCCTGAATCAATAATGAAGTAACACCTCCCTTTCAATAATAATATAATGACAATTATTAAAGAGAATAGTAATAATTGTGATTATATAATAATAATAATAATAATAATAATAATAATAATAATAATAATAATGATAATGATAATAATTTTTATTACAATAATTTAATAATGATAACGGTAATAATATTTATCAAAAAATACTTACTCTTTATTTTCTTAGTGAATAAATGCATAATTGTAACTAAGGACATTTTAATAATTTTATAATCTATTTTTATCATAAGAAAAAAGTAAATATATTAACGAAAATATAACTCATGCTGATTGTAAGTCTAATAACTCAAGTAAATAATTTATTCTAATTTCCGTTCCTTACTTCGGCTATTATCCATTTTGATTCCGAATAATTCCAATTTCTATTCATAAATAGCATAAAAACGGAGGGCACAATCAATTCCATAATACTTCAATTAGACTAAATTTTAGTACAAAAATTTTGCAAGTATTATTTTTAAAAATTTTTATCCCTTGTGATGCGGCTCTCACATCTGATTTGCATAAGATGAAGATGATGGTTTAATAATTAAATTTTAATTTTTTCACATATTTTGCCAAAGTTTTGAAACCTATCTTTAAAAAAAAAAATCAAAGTAGCATTGTTGGTCTGTCAATTAAGCAACTTTATTTTCGGTAATTAAGCTTTGCCTAAGCCGTTGGAAAAAAAAAATAGAAAAAGAAAAAGGAAGTGTATCTAGGCCATATCATTTCAATCCAATCATTGACAAGGGCTTCCACTTCCAGGCATGGATAAACTTTTGCCGAATATCTTAAGAGTCTAAGCGAAGCTTTAGTTTCCATTCCTATCAAGCAAACCAGTGCCTAATTGCCGCATAAATAGACAAATTTAGTTATCATTTTCATAAATAAGGATCAAGCTACGGTGCAACAGGTGCACCGTGCCCCTGATTTTCCTTTTTTTGACTGCACCCCTTACTTTCTTCTGTATTTACAGTTTATTAAAGTAATTTCTTTTGCCTACTTCTTTCACCCCTCACCTTTACAATCTTCCATATTTTTTCCATTTTCAATTAAACCTATAATCAACCAAGTGCAATCAATAAGAAAGAAGTTGACAAGCTATTTTTTTACCACCTTAAGATTCATTTTCTCTACAATACATAAGCAATAATGAATTGAAATTTTAATATAGAAAAATCACATAGATGTATTTTTTTTGCACACTTTATTTATCATCTACAATGAAATTAAGATGTAAGTCAATTGAATTTTTTATCTTTTATTATGTGTATTCTTTCTCTTTTCTCCTCAGTGCGTCTCTCCATTTTCTCTTTGAATAATCTAACCTAAGGTTTTCCAATAATTGGTTTATTGTTATTATTTTTATAAGCAAAACGTCTCTTTATTATGTCAATATGTTTATTTTTTCAAGGAAAAAAAATATTTTCGCAAATGACCAAAAGTGAGAGCATTAACAAAAATTCAAAACCCATCTTAATTTTTGTTATATTTGTTGATGCATGTTAAGTCTATTAATTATAAATTGTGAGAGTAAATACTATAATACAATGATGATAAATTAATAATTAGTGATTCTCATTAAAAGTATTTGGAGAGAAAGATGTTAGCACAAAATTTTATAAACTTGACCTTTTTAAATTCTCATCAAACAATAATGACTGCATTATTAAAAACTAAATAAACACATCGATGCCCTTAACCTTAAGACTACTTTTGTGTTAAATCCAATGATGGTCGCACAAAAAGACAAAAAGAGAGGTATGGTGCACTCATTCCACCGTAGCTGGATCCAAAGAGAGGTATGGTGCACTCGTTCCACCGTAGCTGGATCCAATAATTAATGATAGACAAAGACATTATAACTTCTTAAAATGATGAATTAAAGCTCTAAAAATGTGCTCATTTATTCATAAATACTCCTTTTATATGAAACAAGTATTATTTTTGTGAACAAGCAGCTTACATTGCACTTACAAAACAAAGAGAAAAGGAAAAACAGAATGAAGCTTACATCGCATAAGTGTAAGCAGGATTATTTATGTATTGAGATACAGATACAAGTTTATTATGGAGCTTCAGTTTTGAGGCTCGGTTTCAGGCTCCGTATCAACAGCCTCACCAGCGTAAGTGCAGCACCTGCAGCCTCTTCCATAATAACCACGTCCGCAGCAACCGTAGCGGCAGTGGCCACCGCCATGGCCCCTGCCGGGATAGCCACCATGGCTCCTACCGGGATAGCCGCCGTGGCCACCGCCGGAATAACCTCCCCGGCCGGGGTAGCCGCCGTATCCGCCGCGGTCGTCCTCAATTTCATGTGTCTCTGTGGCCTTATCAGCTGCATATGTATTTACAACGTGTTACATATTAATTAATGCTAATATTTATTTATCTTGCTATTATTTATTTTGAAGAATAATAAACACACGTTAAATATGTTGTTTATCTAATATTCCTATGGCTTATAATGATTAGATATTTTAATATAATGTGCAAAAAAATATCCATGAATGAAACATAATAGTTAATTACAATTAACTCAGTGTTATCAAAGTGCAGATTTGAGACTAAATAGTGCTATTTAGTTAGAAAACTTCATTAAATTATTATAAAATTTCAAATTTGTACTTTAAAATATGTTTTTATAAACTAGACGACCGTTAATTGTATAAGCTCACCATTTTCGTTGTGATCAATGGAAGTCTCGGCCAGGTCTCTGGCTGCTACCTCGGAAGAGATAAGAAGAACAATGGCCATTAAAAGGCCTAAAAGAAGGAACAATTTGGAACCCATTTTTCTTTTTCTTGCTTGAGAAAACTATCAATGAAGGATTGGAGAAGGATGATGAAATTAGCATTCTCATGATCTCTATTTATAGTGGGATAGCTCATGAGAGCGGAGTGTGATGAATTTATGAGTCATGACCCACAGTGTTAGTTGGCTGTTGAAGATCTGCTTGTAGAAATTATTCAATTTTTTTGATTGAATTTGTCAGTAATTGAAAATCTAATGTTTTCTCCTACTCTTAAGTAAAAGAATCCATAAACGAGGTCGGTTAATTATGTCGGCCAATGGATTCATACTAATATTAGGAAAAACATTTCATATTAATCAAAAATAATTATTAAATTAAAAAATTATTAATTTTTAAATTAACTTTTGAATATAAATTAATTACATACACTTCAATGACACTTTAAATTAATAGTTTTTTTTTGTATGTTAACTTTTTTGATATCCAAAGACTATATTAAGTCTCGACTCTCAATTAATTCAGATTCAACTTGAATCAGACCACTAGGGCAATAAATCTCTCTCAAAAAATATTTGACGCAGCTACATTTTTAAAATTTAAACTAAAAATTTTATTTAAATTAGAACAATCTCTTATCAACCGATCTACACGCTTATTAGTAACTAATAGTTCTTCGTTTTAAAACATGGCACAATGTCTCTGCAACTCTTTTATCAGTGTTGGACCCATAGTCACCACTTGTTATGATTTTAAGAGGCAAGATTCAATCCAAGCCGTGAATTGGTCTTTCATTCTGCATTCACGATGAAGCTGCCTCGTCGTCATGATTGCGACCCACATGCGCGACCTGTTAATGTCAGTCGCGCACTTGTTCATTTCTTCTCATCACAATTGATTTTAAAGCCTCGGCGTCTACAGCCTGGATAGGATAGAGCTAATTTAACTAGAGAACGCGATGAGTTCAATAATGCCGATTTCGTGACATGTTTCATTCTTCACGGCATTTCGTTGTTAATGGGGGCAGCTCAACCCTTTGGGAGACTTTAGGTAAATTGTTTTAATTAGGCCATCTTAAAAATTTAAGATTATATATATATATATATATATATTAATTTTATTATAAAAATTATCATTTTAAATTAATTTTTCTACATTTTTAAGTTATAAAATTATTAATTTTCTTTTTTAATTTTGCTAACATATCTTTCTCAAATGATAACGTACTATAGCATATCTTAAATAAGTTTTTGACAATTTAGTTTTGAAAAACTTCTTTTTTTTTTTTTTTTGCAAAAGTATTTTTATCAATATTATAAACCATTTCCTATGAATAAAGTACACAATTATTTTAGAAAAATAAAAACAACACCCAATGACCATAGCAATATTTTTCATAAAGGAATAAGACAACTAAATAACAAACTAAGTAAGAGGAAAATATAAAGATAAAATCTAAAAATTTGAGACGAAATCATTAATTAAACTTTAATGGTTTTAGGTGTTAAGCATTAACCAATGACCATGAAAAGAAAAAAAAATGATTGATTTTTTTTCTAAAAAATTATTACTAGCACTAAAATCAACAACTGATGAACAAGCCTATAGTTACTGTAAAAATTTAAAACACAACACTGATGAATACAATAATATTTTCATAAAGAAATAAAACAACTCAATAACAAAATTAATTAAAAATAGAGTAGAAAGATAAAACTTGAAAATTTAATATGAAATCACAAACTAAGTTTGATGATTCGAGGTTTTATGACTATGGAAAATATAAAAAAAAAAAAAACTGTTAATTCTTTTTCTAGTAATGCATTTATGATATCATTGTTTTAGGAGAAAAAATTGCTAACAGGTAAGTTCGCAAATGTAGGATTTTTTTAAAAAACAAAGAGGTAGGAATTAACAATGTTTTAATTAAAATTTATTAATTTAACATTACACAGAAATTTTGTAGGAATTAAAACTATTAATCCTAGAGAGAATTTATCTGAATTTTGATAATACATTTAAGAAAAGATAATTATAAAGTAATAATAAGATAAAAATTAATACAATAAACCAATCATGATTGAGTTAGTTAGAAATTAGAAATTTATATATTTTTACTATGAAGTAATAGATTTAAAATAAATATAAAGCCTTAATCTATAATTGGGTCTTAGTCAACCGCCTAGTTGTCTAGAGAAAGAGCTACTCTTATATAATTATCAAGTACGGATGCCTATATTTTTTTTAATGTGGACACGCTCTTAAACTATGCGGTTTAAGAAAATTAAAAATAAATTCTCTTAAATTTCACAGTTTAACGTCGTGTTTAAATAAAAAAAAATAAGAGCGTCCGCACTAGAGAAAAAGTCATCATGTTTGTGTGTATTGATGATAATTTAATTATTGAGAAATTAAGTCAGAACCAAAATCTCTAATTTCTAAAGCTAATAATAATTGGTTAGCTGATTCGATAGTTGAAGATTTACAATTAGTGAAATGTAACGTTTATTAAATAATTTTTTGATTTAACATTTATTCGATCAAAGTCATCTTATGCTTTAGTTGATTATCTGATCTAATATTTGCGTGTGATAATTGATCTAATCGTACGTGTGTAATCAGTTGATGTCGAAGGCAATACTTGGATAGATTAGCGGGAGATAAGATCATCGATCATTATGTCGTTTAGCACGAAAATGGAAAGATTAGCTGGAGATAAGATAATCTTTCCTCATGTCGGTTAGCACGAAAATGAAGTCCCGGGCGTATCCAAGCATGCCCCTTTTGATTTGACTTTTCCCATTTTCATGATCCTGCGATATCTAACCGCATTGATTATAGTTAAATGAGGTGGCTACTATTCTTTTTTCTTGTTTCCAAAGAGTGAAGAAGATTCTGACAATGTCGCGCCCAACATATTAATTGGCACTTGAAAAAAAGAAAAAAAAGGACCTGAGGTATTGTGACGCTTAATCCACTATATTAATTAAAATTTTATGTTAATTGGTCAATTGGAATTACTAATTGCATATTATCAAAAAAGAAATTATCATAAAGTTTTAACAATCTTTTAGCTTGTAACATTTTCAAAATTAAACTGAAGCATATAACACTTACGAACGAGTTCCGAATTATGGCCAGCTGCAAGAGTTGGAGAGGACACTAGTGAGTTTTGAAGAGTAAACAAAGACTAGGAAATAAAGTTACGGCAGAGATCAACATGTCATATTTTGGAGTCTTTCCTGAAAACCTGCAGACAAAATATTGCCCATAAATCCATTATTTCTGTGAGAAAATCTTAAATATATGTAGATGAATTTATTATTAACTCCCTGCCGTGCATTACTTGCTCCAGTGTTCACAATAAGTAATTACAAATTGAATTTTGACTTGATATTATATACTTCTTTTTTGAGTCACCTATTTCACTAAATCCTTATTGTGCTTGTATTGTTTTTCATTTTTGATGTTACAAAAAATACAAGATATTATTAGTTTCTCCCCATTAAAATTAATATACACCACTTACTCTTTTATAGTTTTCGTCACTGTCAATCATCCTTTTCGTAGCATAATTTTGCAGTTTTTTTAAATACAATTTTATTCATATTTATTATAAATTAAATTAATTGTATGAATAAAAATTAAAACAAAAAATTAAGTACTAAAAATAAGAAATTTATCTTTTGATATAAAAAAATTAATAATAATATGTTTTATACTTTTTATTATTTTTAACTGCTTTTCTTATAATAAATATATATTTTATATTTCCAAAATAAATATATATTTTAGCCTATTTTTCCTTTGAATTTTTTTATGTTAGGGGAATGTTTAGATATTATAAAAATTTTGAAGAACTATGTGGTATATATTAATTTGAGAATGGAAGAAATTGGTAATTTCCCAAAAAAAAATAATGAATAACTTTATAGTACGTTTATTAAATGGGATTAGAAATGAATTAGAATCAGAATGAGTTGGATTTAAAATGAGAAATTAGAATTATAATAATTTGTTTACTTGAGCTGTAAAAATCGAAATTGTAATAAGCTAATTTATCATTAATATTGTTTACTTTATCTTGGAATCAGAATAAAAATAAATTAGATAGTTTCAAATGACTAAAATGCCTTAATCAACTGTTATCATAATTATTATTTTGTATTTTAATTATTGTGATTATTATTGTTAAAAAATTATTATTATTATTAATTATCGTTAATAACAACATTATTGTTATTAAAATTAATATGTTAATAACAACATTTATCAACAACAACAACAACAATAATAAATTTATAATTTCTAATAATCATTACAAAATTTTATTTTAATTATTATGATTATTTTTATTAAAAACTTATGATGATGATGATAAAAAGTATTATAATCGATTATATAATAATAATAATAATCATTATCATCATTAAAACAGCAACAAAATAATTGGAATAAAAAATCATCATCAACAATACAATAATATAAAAAATCACCATCATCAATTTCTTAAATAATAATAAGAATAATAATCATTATCTTTTTTGAAAAAAAAAATCATCATCATGGGCTGCAACAATTGCCGATGGGGGCGAGATGTCGATTGCTTCCGTGCGAGATCAGTTACTGACGCGTCAAGGACTACTGTTTTCAACGACGGTGGGTTTTGTTGCTGCGATTTGGTGAGCTATTGCTTTGGTGTGCTGACGATGCAATTTGTGTTATTGCTCGATGCAATTTGGGGGGCCACTGCTTTGGTGTCCGATCCCGGTGCTGTGATAGAGGCCAGAAATGTTTAGCTGCGATGGAGGCTTGTTAGCGAGAGTTCAATGGAGGCCAGAAATGTCTTCTTCTTAAGAGAAAACAATGGCTTCATCTAAGATCACTTTGTTTTTTTCTTACTTGTTTTCTCTTTGATCTTGTTCTTTTGCCATCTCCTCAAATGATCACTCAAGTGGGTAAATCGATTGGGGGAGAAAAAAAATGTAATAATATAGTTACAAATTTTAGTATAAATTTTTTTTTGTACAAATTGATAAATCATGATTTAATTAATTAGATTAGATGTCTCTTAGTCCACATTATTTTTTTTAATTATTTTATATTTTTATGAGTAATGATATAGCCACAAATTCTTGTACAAACTTATTTTGTACAAATTGATGTGACATGATAAAATTGGTTGAATTAAATATCTCTTGGCCCACATGATTTATTTATATTATTTTATATTTTCATTCAATCAATGAATTAATGTCACATCAGTTTGTACAAGATAAGTTTGTATAAGAGTTTTTGGCTAACTAATGAGTTAATATCAAATCAGTTTGTATATAAGTTTATATAAAAGTTTGTGGCTATATCACTAGTTAAAAAAAATGAAAGAGAAAAGAAAATGCTGCTATCATTTTCTTCATTTCCACGCATGCATGAAATTATTTACATTTTAGCTTTCTATAATATGTGTGCTGTGCGTATTAATTTCTAAATCTGCATAATAAGCATGCAACGTCATTTGTTAGCTAATGTTTAATTTTTTACTGCACGCCCACCCACTCGTAAATGATACATTCCTACAACAACAGTAGATTAGAAGTCACAACATTCAATATATCTACCTTAATTCATGTTATGAGTGAAAATACAATCTCGCATCAACTTATAATAAATTATTATATTAAAATATGCAAGCTAGAAGTTATTCTCAACCCTAGAAATTATATATGAGTTAGTTTTTGAGTTTCTATGGAGTATATATCATACAATAAGATATAATCCTACATAGTTCAAAACAAGCATAATGCGACTATTAAATTATTTTTATGAGTCTCACATGTGCATTCGCACACACGGGTGTCTGTGTGTGGATAGTGAGGATTTATTTAATTATTATATTTTCATAACAACCAATTATGTAAGTATGTTTGCTTAGATAAAATATCAAATCATAAGAAAATCTTGATACTATATATGAATCCTTTCATGATCTGATCATATGTGAACTTTGAAGAATCTTTTAACACATATACCCTTTTATTTATGTATGGTCAAAATTTACGTAATTATTATATTCTCAATTATTAACTACCAATGATGAAAGTATGTTTGCTCTGATGAAAAAATCAGATAATTTATGTTGTTCTCGTTATGTAGGAATTCTAGAATACATAAAAAGTAACACAACTAATTAATATATGTATAACATGTGTAATTAAATTTAATATAATCACCACTTGTACGGTAACTTTTCAAAATAAATGTACACATATCAGAGCATAATTTATTTGTTGTATGATTAACATGATATCTTAAAAATATTCTAAAATTTCTCCATGTAATCACATTGATTTTTATGTTTTCACTAATCCATTTATTACTATTATATTGTATTGCAGAGGAAAATGTGAACCCAACGGCGTCGAGGAGGCAAAGTATGGGGGCCGCGGATATGGGTAACCAAACGGAAATTATGGAGTCGCGGCGGATTCGGAGGGTACCCACCACGAAGAGGATATTGCCGGCACGGATGCTGCCGCACCTACCGCTACTCAAATGACTGCTACAGTTGCTGCTCCCAACCTGTCGACAAGCCCGACGCCGAGTTTGAAGATGATGTTAAGAACTAATTAATATCCCCTCCAACATTTGCTTAATTTGTACCTTTGGTTTGTGAGCTTTTGTATTGAATAAGGCCACTGATGAGTCTGAACTTTTGTGCTCACGTGACATGACATGTTTGAACAGAGCTTAAATAGTTCATTTTTAGTTTATTAGGAGCAACTCTTTCTAGTCTTGTTTCAACCAATCAAAAGCAAGTACTCCCTGGCTCTAAATCGACAGAGTTCATATGAACATTAAACCCAAATCCGTTGAGCAATAATTATCCCCTCCCAAAAATATATTTTAAATCCAGAACATACGTATAACTATGTATATAACAATTTCATATTAATTAACATAGCTAGTAGAAGTAGAAATATTGCATCAAGAAAATATAAAAGTTTTTTTGACCTTGAAAAATTGAGAAAATTATTAAATAAAAGGCAGAGATACACCTAATCAAGGGACATAATGAGCCTTACCCCTTAAGATGACTAAGGGTGTATTTGGGATTGAGATGTTGTACCTTTTAAGATACAGCTGTTGTGGAAAAAAAGCTGTGATTATGAAACAAAAATTAATAATATGTAGTAAATATAAATTTTAAATAATAATTTTGACAAAATTATTAAAGATATAATAAATTTTCTATTATACAAGTAAAAAATCATTTTAACACAACTTCCAAGTTAAAGTAGTTAGTGTTTACTAAACATTATAGTGTTGTAGCTTTTGCCCAACCTCAATCCCAAACACACCCTAAGAAACTGATATACCAAAGTAAAAAATTAACAGAGAGAGGACAATGGAGATAGCTATCAAAAACATTAATGAAGGAATCCGTTAGGATTATTAAAGAACACGTTATTTACATCCCAAGAAGGATGGTCAAGCCAAGTAAAATCAGAAAAATCCACAGTCAAATTAACTAGACTGTCAACAATGCTATCAGCTTCCCGATTGTGAGAAACCCGATAATGTATCCTCTCAACAAATGACAGTAGTTCAGCCACATATTACTGATGGTGTAAGGAGGAAGCAAAGATATATTGTTGAACAAGTACATGTAATAAAGGAAACACACAACTCAATGCAACCAATGCAGAGATCGATTAACAAGATCAATCAAGATCATGCGCAAAGAATGATGATCAACAGGAAATTAATCAAGACATTAACCTATCTCTATGTACAAGAAACATAAAAGATATAAAAAACGCTAAAGGGTTTAATTAGTGTTTAAGCCAAGAACTTGGCTTACTTCCACCAAGGAACGATCAATACTTCTTTATTAATGAATCAATTGTCTGTTTACGGAGAATTACGAAGAAGGAATACATCTGGAGCCCCTGATTATGGTCTCAACTACTTTATTTTGTGCTAAGCATTTGAAAAAAGCCCGCAATTTCCGCCGCTATGTAGTTGTTGTAACAGCTTTGTAAATGTAACCAAGCCAGCACTTTGGAGCCAAAACTAACAGCAGTCAACGCTCATTTGACTGGCGTTTGACCAATCTAAGTCAAGCGTGCGGCCCATGATAGTTAATTACAAACAAAACGCAGTCGTTTTCGTATTCACACAGATTCCACAATTTTTTATTATACGCACATTCAAGCGAAGGTTCATATATATATATATATGAACGCATAACAAACTTAATTGAATTTTATATATTAATATAGCTGCGGCTATGAATCTCGTAAGTCGTGCCTACACTGTTCTTCAAGGAAGCGTAGAATCGAATTGAAATTTGAAGCTGTATTTTTAATTCAACCTTTGACTTTATTGGGCAATTTCTATTGATATATTTGATTATGTAGAGAACATAGTGAGCCCACCGATTTTCAAAAATCAAAGTACTTGACTGGCCACACAAATATGCATGAACGCCCCAACAACTCGAATTTTTCTGCAAACCTACTACTTCTCAGGCGATCGATTCAAAAACCTATGGCAAAATTTTGAAACTACCTTTCAAGTGTGCACCTATAAATACAAACAACACCAAACTTATGTTTCAACAAGATCAAAAACTTCCAACCCTCTGACTTTACATATTACAATAAAGCAAAAGAAGGCAGCATATATAAGAGCAAAATGAGTGTGGAAGTGTTAGATGGTGCGACAATTGTCAGCTTTGTGGAAGATGAAGAAGCATTCAACAACTCGATACGAAACCGTTTTGCCCATCTTGATACAGATCATGATGGTCTCCTTTCTTACGCAGAAATGATGCAGGAGCTCAAGAGTCTGAGGGTCTTTGAGACCCATTTTGGCATCGACGAGAAACCAGACCCAGAAGAGCTTGCTAGTGTTTACAGCTCTCTGTTTGTCCAATTCGATCATGACTCAAATGGCACGGTGGATTTGGAGGAGTTCAAGGCAGAGACCAAGCAAATGATGCTTGCCATGGCCAATGGTCTCGGTTTCTTGCCTGTACAAATGGTCCTGGAAGAAGATAGCTTTCTGATGAAGGCTGTGGAGAAGGAGTCCACTGCCAAAGCGGCTGCTTAAGCTTAACTAATTTTTTGCTAGTTCTGACCTGAGTAATTGTTTTTCTTGTTTCATTTCTTGCTTGTTATTCCCGATCAAGAATTGATAATGTTGTATTAAATTTAAATGAATAAAAAGTCACTCTATTTCAACTTCTTGGTACAAAAATAGATACCAAAATTGATGAACATGCATGATTGTAGATTTCATAAAGTTTACTTTCATTTAGTACAGGCAGATTTCTATAGTAATCGCCATTAAGACTTTAGCCTAATGATAGATTTGTGCACTTTAACTCTAATTTCTTTAAGAAGTAAAATATTTTGATTAGTGTTAGAAGACGTTTAGATTATACTACTATTATATGCGTTTAAATTTTAACAAATTTTAAATCATAGCATTGATAGACAATAGATTGTAATCAATTTCTTAAAACAAAAATCTTTTTCGAAGAAAAAAAATTAGTAATTATTGTATTTTTTATGACTAGATCGCTAAAAAATAATAATTCCCATCCCAAAATTCATTTTCAACTTTGCTCATAAAATAAATTAGAAATAATCATACGTAGATAAATAGATACGTTATTGCTAAGTTACCACTTCCGCTTGACCCAAAATCCTATTAAGTAAATTTTAACGTAGGAATACATCAGGAGCCCCTGATTACGGTCTCAGCTACTCTATTTCTGCTAAGCATTTGCAAAAAGCCCGCAATTTCCGCCGCTATGTGGCTGTTGTAACAGCTTTGTAAATGCAACCAATCCAGCACTTTGGCGGTAAAACTAACAGCAGTTAACGCTCATTTGATTGGCGTTTGGCTTATCTAGGTCAAGCGTGTGGCCCATGATAGTTAGTTACACACAAAACGCAGTCGTTTTCGTATTCACACAGATTCCAATATTTCTTATTATACGTACATTCATGCGAAGGTTCATATACATATATGTATAACGCTTAACAAACTTAATCGAATTTCATATATTAATATAGCTGCGGCTATGGATGTCATAAGTCATACCTACACTGTTCTTCAAAGATGCGTAGAATTGAATTGAAGTTTGAAGCTGTATTTTTAAATTCTACCTTTGACTTTATTGGTCAATTTCTGTTGATATGTTTGACTTTCTAGAGAACACGGTGAGCCCATCGATTCTCAAAAGTAATAGCAAATTACACAAATATGCATGCACGCCCCCTGACTCGAATTTTTCTGCAAACCTACTACTTCTTACTTCTCAGGCGATCGATTCAAAAAGCTATGGCAAAATTTTGAAACTGTGCCTTTCAAGCGTGCACCTATAAATACACACACAACCCAACTTATGTTTCAACAAGATCGAAAGCTTCCGATCCTTTGACTTTACATATTACTATAAAGCAAAAGAAGGCAGCATATATAAGAGCAAAATGAGTGTGGAAGTGTTAGATGGTGCGACAATTGTCAGCTTTGTGGAAGATGAAGAAGCATTCAACAACTTGATACGAAACCGTTTTGCCCATCTTGATACAGATCATGATGGTCTCCTTACTTATGCAGAAATGATGCAGGAGCTCAAGAGTCTGAGGGTCTTTGAGACCCATTTTGGCATCGACGAGAAACCAGACCCAGAAGAGCTTGCTAGTGTTTACAGCTCTCTGTTTGTCCAATTCGATCATGACTCAAATGGCACGGTGGATTTGGAGGAGTTCAAGGCAGAGACCAAGCAAATGATGCTTGCCATGGCCAATGGTCTCGGTTTCTTGCCTGTACAAATGGTCCTGGAAGAAGATAGCTTTCTGATGAAGGCTGTGGAGAAGGAGTCCACTGCCAAAGCGGCTGCTTAAGCTTAACTAATTTATTGCTAGTTCTGACCTAAGTAATTGTTTTGTTTTGCTTTATTTTTATTTCTTGTTTCATTTCTTGCATGTTATTCCTGATCAATAATTGATAAAATGTTGCATTAAGTTCAAACAAATGAAAAGTCTCTCTATTTCAACTTCTTGGAACAAAATTAGATACCAAACTGATGTGCATGATTGTTTCAATTTGGTATAGGCAGATTTCAGTAGTAATCGCCACTAAGGCTTTCGCCGAGTGGTAGATAGGTGCCCTTTAACTCGAATTCCTGCCCTTTAACTTGAATTCCTATAAGGATTAAAATATTTCTCTTCTTATAGATGTGGATGGAGTAGATTTCTCTTTATATATTAACTGAAGTACAATTTTAACCAGTTAGAAGACGTCTAAATTGTCCAACCATTATACATGTTTAAATTTTCAATAAATTTTAAAGCATAAATTCAGAGACACTAGATTGTAAGCAATTTCTTAAAACAAACATCATTTTTAGAGAAAAAAAATTATTAATTATCTTCTTTTTTTTTTTTAATGAACAGATCGGCTGAAAAAAAAAATTCCCGTCCCAAAATTCGTTTTCAACTTTTCTCTTAAATATAAATTAAAAGTAAACATATGTCGATAAATAGATACATTAATGCTGAGTTACGGCTTCTGCTTGACCCAAAACCTTATTGAGAGAAATTCAACATTGGAAAAAGCTGATTTGTTTGGACAAAACTCGAGTTAATTCGCGCGGGCAAAGCAGCATACTCATAAACATATGTAGAATAATAGACGCGTACATAATAAAACAAGCCAAAGATTGAAGATGAGCTTCAAACCATAGACTCTTCTACTTTCTGTCGTTTGGTGAATTCAAACACAGAAACTTGCGGTAAATATGTTCTGATGGACAAGGATTCTGTCATATTTTAATGTGAGTGGGTAAGATTGAATTTTGAATTCTAATGTTGACAATCAAGTTAGTTTTTTTTTTTTAAATTAAGTTAACTTTTTTCACTAGATTTAAAAAATTAGGAGAGGCTAGGAGGGAGGCCGGAAAAAAAAAACAAAAATTAGGAAAGAATCCTATTTCTTAAAATAAAGGGTTCAAAAGTCATTTTTGGAGCTTTAGTTCTCGGTAAACTATGTCGTTGTAAATGCGATGAGTTTGAAAAATAAATACATACATTTGTAAATTTTATTGTAAAACTATTGTTTTATTTAATGATAAAAATAATAAACATAGGTTTAAATTTCCTTTTATCAATATGTTAGGTTTTATAAAAAAAATAAGATAAAATTATCTTTTCATTAAAATATTAATGTTATAATGAGAATTTAAAAATGTGTGATAATTTAATCAATAAGCTTCTTATAAAAAATAACTCTTTACTTTTTTAAAAAAAAATTTGTCAAAATAGAAAAATTTATAAAATAAATAATTTTTTAAAAATTTTGAAACTTATAAAATAAATTGTTTATAGCATTTCAACGTCAATCCTAAATCAGCGTAAATAATGATATTCAAATTTAAAAAGGTGTAACACTTATGACATTTCTTGTTAATATACCACACGATGCGAAGGATTATGTATTAATTAAAAAGAAAAATTACAGAGACACAATGCTCGAGGTGGTGGCCGCCGAGAATGATCTGTGGGTCTCAAACCTCCATTGCTTTTTAGAGTCGCGTAGAATCGTGGAGAAATTTCTTTTGATTTGGACTTTTCAGAAGTTGCAACTGTAAGCCCATTGAATTTTTAAGGTTCAAAGGCCACAGACATACATTCACATTAAATCATGCCAGCCCACCGACTCGTCTTCTATGGGGCGTTATTTATTTATTAGGCGTAAACCTTCAGTATACTTTCGAATAATAATTAATTCAAGAAGCTCCCGTGGGAGTAAGAAACAACGGGCTCAAAAGGGGAGTCGAAAAGTAAAACCGTCCTTTAAGCGTAACTAATTAACTATATAAATAACAACGGAACCCAACTTATGTTTCAACAAGTGAAGTTCTCTTCCTGCTTTGACTTGTAAAAATCACAAAATATACTCTACTAGTTGTAGCTTTTACTTTTACACAGTTGAGAAAGAGCGATATGAGTGTTGAAGTGTTAGATGGTGCAACAATCGTCAGCTTTGTGGAAGATGAAGATGCATTCAACATCTTGATACGCGAACGTTTTGCCCATCTTGATACAGACAACGATGGTCTCCTTTCTCATTCAGAAATGATGAAGGAGCTGAAGTGTTTGAGGGTCTTTGAGACGCACTTTGGCATAGATGAGAAACCAGACCCAGACGAGCTTGCGAGTGTTTACAGCTCTTTGTTTGTCCAATTCGATCATGACTCGAATGGGACGGTGGATTTGGAGGAGTTCAAGGCAGAGACCAAGCAAATGATGCTTGCCATGGCCAATGGTCTCGGTTTCTTGCCTGTGCAAATGGTTCTGGAAGAGGATAGCATCCTGAAGAAGGTTGTAGAGAAGGAATCCACTGCCAAAGTGGTAGTTTAAATTGCTTGTTCTGACTTCTGACTGAATTAATTGTTTGTTTTGTTTTCGTTTTTATCGTTTTTCACTTTTTTCTACCCCTTTATATTTCTGGTACGTGATTCCAAAGCTACAGATATTGTACCAAGTTTAAATAAAAAAAAAAAAGGTCACTCTATTTTCTAAGAAAGGTTTACTGGAAAGAGATAATCAATCAGAGACGGTCAAATCCAAGGGCCTAACACCTAATTCCAAATTATCAACATGAGCCACACAAAAATGCCGAATTTCATTAATATAACTTTTATAATTCACCACAGTATCATTCTTTCATAACAGCTCACAAGAACAAAGACATTTCAGGAGCCGGAATGAAGGAGAGAATGCCTTCACCAAACAACTCAAACAGTGAAACCAGAAGCTTACCAGAATTTAAGTCATCCTTCCAAATTTGAGGAAGGATTGCTGACAACTTCTGAGCTTGACTATCACCCTTGTCTCTTTTACTTCTGCTCTCTGACCCACTATCAGGAGGAATCTGCCCAGAAGATGATGAGGGGTGATCCGCATCAGAATTATCCAAAGGAGTTGCAGCTACTGCATCCTCTTCCATGGGAGTGGGCATGGAGCTGGTTGACACAGCATCAACTGGTCCATCGGTTGCAATTTTCTTGAGGGGTGGCTGCTCTTCTAAATCCATGCTTGTCTTCCGCTTATCTTGAATATGTACAAGGCGAAGCAGGTATCACTCATTTATTTTATTCAACCAAAAAGAAAATATTCATAGAGCTTTGTTATAGAGGAATTAGGTTCTGTCTGACTTACTTGACACAGTAGCAACTTTTCCATTGGTCTTCCAGACAGAACATGCAGGCAGAGATGACAAAGGAGGGAATATCTTGAGTCGATCATATATGCATTGACCAGCTGCTTGCTGGAAAATGCAATCCAGTTGTACTCATTAGAAATCCTTGTTAAGAATTAATCCTACTGGATGTTTGATGCAAGCATTATATATGTCAGGGGAGGGGGGAGAAAAAAAAAAAAAAAAAAAAAAGGAAGTCTCACCAGCAAGGCCCCATAAACTCGCCAAGCCTCATGCCTCTTGACCTCATTCTTTTGCTTCTCAAGAAGCATCTCCGGTTCAAGAAGACTTAGATAAGGACCAAGATTTGGCAGTAGGAGGAGGCGAGCCTACTTGCAAAGTGAAGCATCATAAACAGCTAAATGTTAAAAGATTCTTAATAAAAAAGGATACAAGCTCAAACAGGGCATAAGACAAAGATATGATCATCTGCAAGGAGAAACTCAAATCATGGAGTGTTTTGCTAAAAATTTTTTACTGATGGCATTGGTTAGTTTATATGGCAAGCAAAACTGATCATACCTAAAAGATAAATTCTCTCTTTTCTCCATTTGAGAGAATCACAATCAAGAAATTCAAGTTTAGTACAACAGGCAGAGTAGGAAGAAAGTATCCTTACAAAGTGAAGAGAGACAATTGACAGTGAGCATTTGCTATCACATCTTTCAGAATAAATGATAAAGAGTATTTATTGATCCTAGACTTCAAAAATGTAATCATGTCTCATCAAAATCTTATATCTTTAACTTGCTAGCTTTATATATAAGAGGAAAGATACAGGATACAAAATAATTAAAGGTACATCCATGCAACGACTTGGAAAGAAATTTGGTGCATGCACACACAGCAACTTAATATCAATTCAGTTAATTCTTTTCAGGTTACAACATCTCCAAATCAGAGAGGAGCATAGTGAGGCTTTCCGCCCTCCTTCAGTTATTCTCCTCTCAATACAATTATTAGTTCTCTCTTCTCCATTACTTCCTTGAAACCCAATATTGACAGGTTTAGATTGGATTCACATGAAACTTTCCAAATGTATGAAAAGCAAACTCATTTGCATTCAAACATAAGAACATTTTTATTTAATCATCTATAGCATGAGAGGAGATTACCACATTGGGCCCCAGCGCTGCTAACCCTTGGACTGCCCCATAATGCTGAGTCAATGCTCGTTTTGGGTCCAAAAGTGCGTTAAGAAGAGTTTTGGTTAGACGTGTCTGAAGAGTGTTATAAACATGCCCATATCTGCATACGCCAAATGTGAGAGATCAATTAATTATAACATATCTGTTAGAAATGGATGACAAAGTTAAACAGATCTGTCTGAATATATAGAAAACACCATTTTTTAAACTGAAATAATTGAGGTCAGAAGAGAGATGAGAAGGGAACCCAATTTAGGCCCCTGAGTACAGCTCTAGACGGTCAAGATGGCACCTCCAGAATCATATTCTAAATATGTACAACATAAATCTAAGTAAAGAAGTCTTACCGTTTACATATTGCAGCAACAAGTTTTGCAGTAAAGTCTCTAAGTTCCCAGTGGTTATCTGCAAGTCTATTCCCCAACCTTTTTGCTACAAGGCAGGTAACCACAGATGGCATCAATTGGTGAAGCTGACAAGAAAAGAATGCCTTCTCAGATTCATGGATAGTAGATCCTTCACACAAACTGCAGGGTATATCAATGTATTGAACAATTACTTATAAAGAAAAGGCCATCTAAGATTGTATAGCCACAAGCAACAAAAGCTACAAACGTCTGAGGAAATTAAGTTCATCAGGAGGAGACCAAAATGCAAAAATAAAAAGAAGTGGGGAGCGGGAAGTGGCAGCAAGAAAATGGATATAATGGCTAAAAAAAAGGATTCATCTAGCAGACAGAAAACTCAGTATGCATGGGTTGTGAGTTAAGCCGAGTTCAATTAAGACCATTGTAACATGGTTTTACACAACATGATTTATCACTAAACCACATGAAGATATATGCTCTCAACATTCGCATCTCAAATAACAATTCAGTGACCGAATGCAGCTGGTACTTTTCACTATCAATCAAATTAGATGAAATATCAGAATGATAGTACATTCACCTTTTTCTCCTTAGAAGAATTTTTCCACGATATCTTTTTCTATTAAACATTAATGACCAAATTTTTTCCAGGTTTTTGTTAATATTACAGGCTCTAAATTTCTCCCACATAAACTTGCATGTTCCAGTTACTCTTAAGCACCAACAAGTAATTAACCAAAAATTTTCAAACAATCAGAATATAGGTCAAACGGTTGGCAGTTAACATTGTCCAAGAAGAATGGTAGAAATGCATGCGATTTGCTTAAAACAGCCCGCTGAAAAGAGCTTCATCCACATTGAAGTTCAAGAACAGGCTTAGCTTATTGAAGTTCTATATGAAACTGTATAAATTAAAAGTTAACTTACATAAGGTTCTATTTGTATGTGAGGATTCTGGAGAAGATTCCAAACAACACGCATCAAAGCAAACAAAAGGGAATAATTATTCAGACCACGAGAAACCTGATATCATTGGAGAAGGATCAGTTAGAATGAGAATGATCGAATATTTCCCTTAACTGTTCATGCTAATAAAGTATGCCTATAATTCCTCACCTCATCAGCTACAAAGTATGTAAAATAAGGAACCAATGGATGGAGTCCTGAGTCTGTGGCCAAGCTCACTAACGCTTGTTTGAAAAGGACTGTATCGGACCTACTCACAGCAAGCTCAGTGATTTTATCGAAGTACAGCTGCAAAGGTGACAGAAAAGGGAAAGTAAAATAAGTTGCAGAAAAGAAAAACAGAATAATAAAATAAGCACTGATAGATTTTTACAAACCTGAAGTTCCCTAGACAATATATGCTTTACTGGTAATTTAATCTCAACAGGAAGCCCATCTTTCTGTTCATTGTTTGTGCCATTAGAAGGAGCAGCAATTGCTGATACAAGTAAAAACCAATTTAAAATTAGGAGCCAAATTTTGGCAAATAAAGATAGCACAACTATAAACACCAACTAATACCCACTGTTATCTTGGTCCTGAGATTATCATAAACATGAAATACTCAAAAAACCGAAGTTTTAAGAAGAACTGTCTCAATTTGTAATTTTACCACGTACACTTAACCCCAAAAAAGAAAAGCTTTACCTAATCTACCACAGACTACATCGCATTCAAGACCACCTGTATAGCTATTCTGCCACAAAAAGGTGTAACCTGCAAGATATCCCATTTTTAAACCTAAAACAAAGCGAAAGATCACTCAAACTGGCCCTGCCTCGGTACTCCTTCCCATACCAGTATGCATGTGCAAGAAACCCAGGTTTACATACTAACACACTAGATGCTAGGAAGTCTTAGAAAATAGATCATCATACTGTATGCTAACTATTCAAATTTTATGTCTGATACATAAGAAAACTTGGTGAAATGCCCACATATAGAGTCCAACCTTCTGCCGGAGTATTTTCTGGGATTACTGGTTGTACTCCTTCAATAGCAAGCCAGTGACAGACAATTGATGTATCAAGCGGTGCTCGAGGTAAAGGAGCTTCAATCACCTACAAGTGAAAAACAATCCCATAAAATTAATAATAGCTTCTACCCATTTCAGTATAAAAGCCAACAAACATAACCATCAATCTCCTTACATCTTTAAATTCCAAATCCTTGTCATCAAGGTAAAACAAATCCCTATACCCAATAGCTCTTCTGAACCGCAAAGGACCCCCTGAGGTAAAACCATACACCGGCTGATACAAGACGATTAAACAGGTTAAACATTAAAGATTTGAACAGGCACCAAAATTGATACCATTAAAGAATTTGAAACTCACCTCCACGTTTCTTAATTTAAGAGCTTCATCAACATCATCAGTAGTCAATGTAGTTCTCCTTGAATGCCGCATGCATTTAATTGCCTCCTATAGTCCAAATTAAGGAAATTACATTAATTCCGCAAAATAATTATCAAATTTGCTTAATCAACTTGTCTATTTCTTCAACTAACGAAATATCTTTACCCTAACAGAACACAACTGCTTAATGTATTCCATTTAATCAACAATAATAATAGGACTAAAAATAACAATAATAATCTCAGGTTTAATAAATAAAACAAATAATTCAAAAATTAAAAATTAATTTTTACCTGCATGATTTCGCGTATACGATATTCGACATCAGGAGCAAGCGCAAGCGCTGCATCGGTAGAAAAATTACTGATACCAATGCTTTGCGCTATAACCTCTACTGTTTCCTTTGTTACGATACTCATTTTCCCTTCTTCTAGCTTTTAGTAGTTTTTCATTTTCTACTTGCAACTGTGCATCTGAGGTGCGTACGTAAGTTTTTAGACTGTAACGAACACGGATGTGCTGCAGGTTCAGGATCCGAATTGCTCTTATGTACAAGGGACAGAGGGTGGTCAGTTTTCTGGGTTTTCTTGTTGACCTGGCCCAACCTTGGCATTGAATTTTGGGCTATAGTTTTAGTACAATCCTCACTATTTACTAAGTACACCCGTCCACTAAATCCGTACTCCCCTCTCTCGTAAAAAGTTGGTGCTTAAAAAAAAGAAGGGTTCGATTTGAAAAATTAACAAAAAATGATCGGTTCATATAAACAATAAAAAATGAAAAGTCATAAAATATAAAGGATTTAATAGTTTAAAATTAAAACTAAAAAGAACCAGGACCGAACCAATTCGATTTGGTTTATATAATATTTGACAAAATCAACCAGTTTAATTTGATTCAAAACCAAATTGATTTGTGCCTCAACCCTATTCATAGCTTAAATTTTGATTCCCAACATATTGCCATCGGATCACTAACTTGAATTACTTTTAACTTTTTTGTCTCTTTAAAATATTAGATGGGGATAAGAAATCTCACTTACTAAACACCAATCGTAATTCTCTATTATAAGAAACTGTAAAGAGAAAATATAATTCATGACTGGTGAAATTACACATAAAACAGTTGTCTTTAATTAAGATGTTAATCTCAATGAAATAGAAGGCAATTAGATTAATAAAAAATCACATTACTCTTATCCAATAAGTGGAAGCAAACTCCTTTTAGTGTATGTATTGAACATTATGTAGAAATCCAAACCTAAAATCTGTGGATGCTCACTTATTGCTCGGAGTGGGGGAAGGAGGGAAGAAATTGAGCATGAAAGTTTGTGATGATTATAATTTACAGCTACAGGGGGAGGCATTATATTATATGATTGGCCGTCGCTAAAACAAATCAATTAGGCTCTATTATTTTTCACATGGAATAGGCCGCCAGTCTGACCATTTGCAGTTCTATGGACCACACTGAGTCCTTGCAACATTACCAATGATTTCTAATTTTCATGCCAATCTTTTTATTTTGATCTTATCCCAGCCACTACAAGCCCACGTCCCTATACTAAGTACTAAACAGTCAAATTTAATAGCATTAGAAAAGCTCGCTCATGTGTAAACTTTTATTTGATAACTAATTGCTTTGGATATAAGTCGTTGTCCATGTGGGTATATTGAGTCCAGAACATTGCTGTTCTTGGTAATGAAAGTTCAGTTGTCTTAAGGTGCAAACATGGCAAGCCATGATCACTTATGCTGCTCTCAAAAGCACTTCTGGAAGTTGCTTTAAACCACACAAGATTCCAAAGCCTGCGTTTTCATTTTACCAGTTACCACAACAATACATTAGACGGTTTCGGTATCTAGTGAATGATATAGAGAAGCAAGTAATTGTCATGTTTGAATTAAACAAACAGCTGCTAAAGTAATCTTCGTATTTTCATGTTTAAGATAATGGAATAGGAGCAAGTAATTTAAGGAGAAGCACTTTAAGAGCAGTAAGCAGAAAGGAATGGACATAGCCCCAGTAGCAAGCAAACTTTGCGAGTCCAATGTGCTGCAACCCATGTGCATAAAGTGAAGTTAAAAAAGCTTCCATCTAATCTTTTTTTTTTATATAACTTTTTCAGTTTCTATTATTTTGGAATTAAAGCTCACAAGTCCAGCTCTAAAGCTCTGACAAAACCTGCAAATATTCAGACTTAATAATAGCTAACATATAGGTTGTCAAAATACTAACAGAATTAGTTGTTCACCTACCTTTATAAATAATAGTTCAGTGAAGCTTAGTAGTCTCCTGAAAACAATCGAGTAAAGAATGCCACTTGCGGGTTTCAACTTTTCTACACATAAACAATAATTCCGGGAATCTTTTAGTACCTCTGGTGGTTTCTTAAATAATTGAAAACATCTCATACGAGATTTCTGCATTGGAATTGATTGTTTACTCCCTGAAATGGGTATTACTGGGGAGTTTGTTAGGAGTGTCTTCTCTAGAAGCCGGTCTGTCAGCACTCAAGGGACCAGCGTAAGTCTCCATAATATAACTTTTGTAATCTTGAATCTATTATGACCAATTTCTTTTATCTAATTGATGTAGCGGGCAAGTAGTGTGGTGGAAAAGAGAAAATGGAGGGCAGTAAGATTATACGTGTGTGGTGAAGAATTCAATTCAGTTCTTGCAGAGGAAGATTCTGCTTCGGTTAAGAGCTCTGAGGCTACTGTCACACAGCCTATGGTAGAAGACTTAACGGACAAGGGAGATATCCAGAGTGTGGAGACAAAGGAAAAACATAATTCAATGTCCAAATTATTCCATGAAGAAGATGCCGCGATCATTATTCAGTCAGCATTTAGACGCTTTCTGGTTAAGCTCTATTTACATATTTGTATACATAATAGAATAAGTAGTTCCTACAAATATGGAACTGTGACTCCTTATAGGCATTATGGTACTTGATTTTCAGGCTACACGTCGGAATGAAGAAGACAAAGCAAATGATAGTAAGCAGGAGCCTGTTTCAGGGAGGGAGAGTCCAAGTAGGGAGTCTATGGGCACATCAATTGAAGTGCAAACTGGAAATTCTGTAGAAGGATCCTCATTTGGAGAAGAAAGCACTGCTGTGACTCACCGTGTGCATCAAAAAGCCAGAGCTCAAATTTTCAGGGTAAAGGTAACGCAAAGAAGAATCTTAACAAAATAGTTATATGCGGTGACATATGTTGGCTCAACTAAGGAATTTCACCTGACTTTGATTTGTTTTTTTGAGATGATATCAACAGGAAGACTGGGATGATAGCACAGTCAATAGCAATGTATCAAAAATGAGGATTCAGAACAGATTGGAAGCTACGACCAGGCGAGAAAGAGCTCTAGCATATGCCTTTTCACAGCAGGTATAGCTTGAGTGCTTGGTCTGAATGTAAACAAAGAACTAAAAAGCCAAAAGCTAACCTAACTTTAGTTCGATCCACTTGATTTAAAGCTGAGAATCTGTTCAAGGAAGAAAGAGAGAAAATCTGATGGCGCAGAACTCAACATGGGATGGAGCTGGCTAGAAAGGTGGATGGCAACCCGGGTTCCGGAGAGATCCTCGGTTGAAAGTCATACAAGCAATCAACTTGAGCCATTTAGAGCCAACGATCAAAGACTCATGGTGGGAAAAGGTTTTTTCGATGTAGCAGGGGAAGAAAAGGAAAGCTGTGGATCCAATGAAGTATCTGTTCAACTTGATAGCTTTTCAGTAACTACAGCAGCAGAAACGGATGGCTTCAAGCCTACCAAGAACAGGCTGAAAACGACAAGAACAGTGTCAAGGCGGAAAACTGTGCCCAGCTACCAGTGCTCAAAAGAGCGTAGCAAGGTAGAACTTCCTCACAATAATTATTAGAACACTTGTCTAAAGAGAGAATATTTTACTAAAATTTAGCAATGAATATGATTAATGCAAACTTGGGATTTGAGAACCTTCAATTTGCTACAGGTAAGCAGGAAAAATAGCTCAAAGGAGAGTGAAATTGATGAGAAGATGCAAAAGCAAGTAGGGAACAAGAAAGAAATAAAGTGCAGCGATACAACTGCTTGAAAATCACATGATCGCCAGAGCAGCAACAGATCCAAATCCCCTTTTCATCTATAAAGATCATGTCGGCTTCATGCTTGTACTTTTAATGTAAATCAACGTTGCATGGCTTCTAGGCATAACAAATTGCCTTTTCTATGCAATGTTTATCTTAATAATTAATTTGTTAGCCACATCCCAGCCATCTAACAAAGTAAGAATCTTGCTCCAGAAACACATACTACAAAAGTAAGAAAAGAAACCCAGTCAGGTGAAGATGAGGAACCTCTGTTCATGAAACCTTGAATGGGATGAAAGTGGGTAACTAAAAACTCTGATAAAACTAAGAATGCTGTAATCACAGAGCATGGCCACAAAACACAACAGCATTACAGTCACTATGAAAAAATGACATCCTGATTAAATTAACATACAACGTTCCCTCAAACAAAATACCAAGCATATACAATGCCAAGCATTCAATACCTGTTATGATGCAATTCTGGGTGGATAGGAAAATTCATAGCAATCCGCAAATCAATGCACAAGTTTTAACATAAACTACGATAAAAAGATTCCAGCACTTTACCGTCTTCGTAATTGCTACAACAAATTATTATTAACATTAAAGATCTGCACCATAGCAGTATAAGATTCCATTCTAGAAATACCACTTCAAAAAAAGTGCAGAACTAAACAAAATTAATAAGCAAGTAATAGGCGTTACACGAAATATGACAGGCTCACCATTAAAAATTCCAAATATATAAGCTGCAAACACATATTTTCAGCTTTTAAGTAACCAATACATTGGCATACTCCATATTTGCTAAATATTGAACATAAACCCAAACAGAGTCGATTCTCGGAGCCTAGATCTTATCAATATCTTCGTCTTCAAACTCGATGTAATCATTATCAGCACCATCATCCTCTTCATCAAGACCACCAGCAATGCCCTCATTGAGACGGGTACTCTCTGGAAGTTCACCATATGCCTTCAGAAGCCTTGCCTCGTCGGGCATATACTTGAGGATGACATCAGCCTTGTCATCCTGATAATCACGTAGGCCAACAAGTATTATATCACCAGCTGCAATCCAAACCTTCTTGTGCATCTTCCCACGGATGTGGCAAAGACGCTTGGTTCCATCGATGCACATAGCTTCACACCGACCATTGCCGAGCATACGAAGGACTTGGGCATATTCCTGTCCGTCTTCCTTGAAGACAAGCTCACGCTTCTCGTCGTCAGCTTCATTCTTTCCCCTCTTCCTGTTCTTTCCTCCCTTTCCCTTATTCTTCGGCATGGTTTCTGATTCTACTACCAATATAAATATTGGTTATTTAAGATTTAAATTAAAAGAAAGAAATCTAACGGAACCTATAAATTCAAAATTTACGAAGCAACACCGCTATAGTTTAAATTAAATTTTGGATTAATTCTGAAGAGTACCGGATATGACCCAGATGCAAACTTTGCTCAATGACTAGGGTTTCATCAGAAATAGCAAACAAACAAGATATACTTTTTCGGTCTTCAAGTTAAAATAAGATTAATGATTAAATTGCAAAGCATGATTAATCAGAAAATTAACAAAACTTAATTCTAGTAACTGATTAGGCAGCTCAATCACAACTGATCAAATTAATAAAATTGGAAAACAAGGATTTTCAGCTCTAGTTAAAAAGAACAGTTAAACCTAAACGGATCGTAGAACAAAGCGATACAGATAATGATCCTAAAACAAACTGATTAAAAAAAAAAACAACAAATTTACCCTGTAAACGAACTTAGTCGATTTCGAATACTAATCAGGAATAAAAAAGGAAATTAAATTGAAAATAGGAGGAACGAGTATACCTTTCGGGGAGAGGTGGAGTCGGAGAGTTAAAAAGCTACAAGATTGAGATCAATCTGTTTCTGAGAAGTTACAAATACGAACCCTAGCTGTTTTGTACCGAAAAGATCAGGTCAAGCTGTCGGCTATTGTGGCCTAACGGACTCAGGTTTACTAAATATACCCCGTTTTATTTATGAATACAGTGACATCGCAGGGGTGTCCAGATCCTCTTGACAAAATAGTAATCCATATATTAACCATTTTCATATAAAATTTTCCCCAAAATTTCCTTTTAAAATTGTATAAAATATTTATCTGAAATTTTTTTCCTTTTATCATATAATTTCTATTTTTATAACTCTAAACTCTTATAGTTTTCTAAAAAAAATGTATATTTTTAGATTAAAATTTAAAATATAAATTATAAAATAGCCCAAGCATAAAATAATTCGTCAAAATAATTTATCTAAGTACTTAATTGAATTTTCATTCAAAATAAAAAATTGCATTAGGTAATTCAAATAAATTCGATTAAAAAAAAATTTTAAGAGGGATTTTGAGGAGTGTCAAAAGGCCTACTGAAAATGTTGACATAACCCAAAAATTAATAATGTCAATGCATCGTTCATTTTTACTTTTATTTTTTTTTATAAGAATATAATCATTAATTTGCATAATTAACTAGTTTTGTAAGTTGCGTTTTTTACGTCTTAATAACTCAAAAGAAGCAATTGAACAAAGTGTTATTCTAGAACGCTTCCCATAGATTACGACTGTGCATTGTCATTGACTAGATTGAGAACACTGTCTTATTTCATTTTTGTATAATACTCAAAAATTGTAATTACAGACTGCAAAGACTGTGTTTTACATTCTTTTGGGCGGAGGGTACATAAATCACATGTCAGCTATTTTTCTATTGCTATGAATCAAATAAATGAATTCTGAAAAGCATGAATGTTCTTTCTGTGATCGAGTAAAAAATTGATTATAAATGCAAGGAACCAAAAATAATCACAAGTCAAGACTTTACAAGGTCTATCACAGAAATTCCAATTGGATATGACCTGTGTAGCTTGGTCTTGATGGCAGGGATTTGCTCACTAAGGCAGTTGGCATGATCAATTTTCTTCGTGCTTATTGATTTCTCAATCACCGCAGACTCATTTGCTTCCGCCAGGAATTGGAGACCCTGGAAGATCATTATTATTAGACCATGTCACTGAAAAAATCTAAAAAGATGCGAGCAAAATAAATGATATCTAGTACCTAACATACCTTCAATGAGTTATCCTCATACCTCACTGATGGATGATACGGTAGCCGAGCACTCGCCTCCTGCTTAAGTACAAAAAATAGTGATTTACTCAGCAGGTCAACAGAGAATAAGGAATAATGAATCCATGACCAATTGACCACCTAAATGCCAAATTGCCCATCCTCCGGAGCAGGAAGGATTAAGTAAAATAAGAGTTATGTATTTGAAGAAGGGCGGGCCTGTAACCTGAATTGGTTAGGGCAATCTACTTGTACTCATTTACTACGCTGATTTAGGAACAAGGCAGAGAGAGACAAAGAGACCATCTAACCTGGAAAGGTTGAGTTAAAGCATTCTTAACATCTCCAGCGACTTGACATAAATACATGAGGCCTGAGTTAGCCATATCCTGCATGATGTTCAAGGAAAAGAGTAAATATCAAACATTCGAATTTGTTTTTTGAGTAATTACTTAAAGCAGAATTAAAGCAGAAGGTGCTCCTTTCAGTTGCACAATTCAAATATAACCTGTTTGCCCTCAAGAAGCTCAAGCTTTCCTTCCTGTTGAAATCATTGAAAGACAATGCATCAGCAAGTAATCTTGTGAGCTTACCAAATTTGCATGCTAGTTATAAATTAGAGTTATTTAGACAGAGAATTGAAACTCACCAAGCCAGCTACCATTTGACGAATCATTTCAATGTCAAACCCAATTTGAGAAAGGTTTGAATTCATCACATCTACCTGTAATGCAAGTAAACAATGAAAACGAGCAGCATAAGCAAAGTTCCTTTGTGTAGCTAGATGCAAGATGCAGCCTATCCCCTCTTTTTTCACTTGATTGGGATCCAAAGTCCAGATTCTGTAGAGTATGCTATTTTAATGAATGGAGTACCAAATTTCATACCCAAAATAGAAAAGAATTACATGGTGCAATCTTAAAAGGAATTAAATATCCATATGGACACAAAACTCTCTCAATTTATGTTACAAACACTTAATGTTCTCCATTGTTGAAGATACAATGCTACCATTCTCTAATTGATCTTCTAATCATAATCAACTGTCAGGATCTACAAAAGTTGGTCTTCTAATCATCATCAACTGTCAGGATCTACAAAAGTGAGGAGCAGTAAATGACAAGGAACAGGGTCGCATCTGGATCGATTTATTTCACCTTTTAAATCTTATGGTATCTCTTTTAGCATATGGGTAAGGGTTTTCAAAATTTATTTCAACAGCTAAGAGAAAGCGACACTGTTTGATCCTATGTTGATAACAAGATCAGCTGACTTGAATAGACAGCAGCTCCTACTTCTTAGTTACTTCAAAAGATGCAGATAGCTCAAAAAGATGATGTACATTATTTGCAATGAGCTTAGATGTTTCTATCTGCTCCTGCAGCTTCCAGTCCAAGTTTTGCAGCCTCTTTGATAGTTGTCTCTTTGTTGACTGCAGAAGTAGTCTTTATAAGTTAGAGACTTGCCATATGGTAAACAAGTAATCAAGTAGAAGGCAATCTAAATCTACTTACAGCAAGTGTTTCAGATACATGCTCTAACTGCTTTGACACAGATGCGACAGCATTTGCCATGTTATGCTTTGTGACAACCATTACATCTGACAATGACCATCCCTGTGAAGAAGATAAGAGCAAAAAAAATATGATGTAATCAGCAAAAACAACAAGCTTAAATAACACAAAACCAGAAGCCATTGTGCTGGCAAATGCTCAGGCTTTGAGTTAGAAGTTGTAAAAAGGACTCACCTTCCACAACATGTAACAATATCCCATTGCTCCAATGGCAGCAGCTGGAGCTAAATAAGAAGAATAACCCCCTATATGTGCAGAAGAAATGAGTAAAATCATAGCAGCTTATTAATACTGGGTTATATACTCATATGCCTTTTTTTCTTTAGGGTTCAAGAGAGACTGATGCACATACCGCTAGAAGATGGATTCCCATTGAAGATGGTTACAGGATTGGATAATGTTAACTCTTTGATCTCTTGTGACAATTGTTGAATCTGACGGTAAAGGCAGAAAGAAGTACATAAATTAATATGTACGTGCTTCATGGGGATGAATAACGAAGATAATTTCCAACAATCAGAGTGACCTTCATTGCATAGAAGAAGTAAAAACAGAAAGGACCCAGCTAAAGAAAACAATTTACCATTGTTTTGAAAATTACCTATTCCAACATTAACAGCTTGCTACAGTTTAAATATGGTAGGCTACCATACAAGGAGTGTCTTGATGATAGAGGTTACAACTCCAAAACTTTTAGGTTGCTAATCTAACAATTCCAGTTACAATTCTGACATGTCAGGTATAGTTCTAACTTGTATCGCAGCCACTCCCTTTAAAAGAAGGATCATCATTACAAAAAGTTAAAGCTGCCAAATAATCAGAGGTAACTCACAGTAATCGGCCTAGCTCGCGACTTCAGCAATTACCCATGAAGTGACAGATGACAGAACTTACATTTTCAACATTTTTGGTCTTAAGCACAAGATTAGCGTATTCTTAATAAGTAATAACCTAGATAGAAGTTCAAGATGTCAATTGCCAGGGCACTTTAGATACCTTAATACTAAATCATCCAAGTAGCACTCACATCCCTTAAAATATTGAGAAAAGACAAGCAATTTTCTTACACTTTTTGTTTCAAACACCATCAATGAAACAAACAATTGGCAGTACCTGAGCTGCAAGAAGCGCGCTATCGTACTTAAATGGCGAAATCTGAACTTCATCCACACCCTTAAGCAATTCTTGAAGCTGTGCAATTATCTCAGACAATCTTCCGCTCCTCAAAACAATTGAACCGGTCAAACCTAAATCATTGACCAGAATTAAAGGCAAAGAAAATAAATAAAAAATAAATTACTAGATGAAATTAAACTTACTACAATAACTACGTACAATAAACAGAAAAAAGAAAAAAATGAATTTGTGCCAATGACTTCTGAGAAATTCTGATAGCATACTTAAACCGTTACACATATTTAGTAAAACTAACACTTTAAAATCATATCAAATTTAATGATTCTAATCGGTCTGTGATTATAATAGGATTGAAAACGATTGTAGAGAGTGACCTGCGCCGAGAAGCACGATAACTTTGGAAGTTGAGACTCCAGCCTGCAGCGCCATTGTTTTGCCGGTTGGTTGAGGCATCGGTCGTTGTTTTCTCGTTTCGGGCCCAAGAATAATGTTGGGTTCAATTTAATTGGATTTTGTTCGATTGCACATTAAGCAAGGAATGGAAACTGTAAAACGAGTCCAAAAAAATTAGAAGAAAGTTCTAGAATACCCCTTTTAAATTATTGCTAAAGCCAACATTGCAATTTGCAAGATGATATATTTCTCGATTTTAAAAAATGAAATGGAAAATATAATGGTCATTTTGGACATTTCGCGGGAAAAGGAAGATTAAAATGGAGTTAACGTTATTATTCTTTTGACAGTTACCACCTGCCCTCCACTTCCACGCGTCTTCAAGCCCCGCCATCGCCGTGAACGGTGAACCTAACACCGAGAGCAGGGGGGAAAAACTGATAATTTAATTCCAAAAAAATGAAAATTTTATCAAAAATTCTCCTGCTTCTTCTTCTCTTGATAACGTCGTCTTTCTTCTCTTCACAAGCCCAAGTTGGCGCCTCAAACCAAGAATCCTTCACATCAATAATTATATCTCAAACGGGCCTCGACTTTGTAAAGGACTTGCTCATAACGAAAGCAATCTCTTCAATAATCCCGTTAGCGCTACCCAAGATTGAAAGGGCTGTTAAAATTCCAATTTTGGGCAATGTTCGCATGGTCTTATCAAGCATCACGTTATATAACATCGATGTTTTGTCCTCTTACGTTAAGCCGGGGGACACTGGTGTTGTATTTGTTGCCTCCGGGACCGCGTGTAATTTGAGTGCGAATTGGTTTTATGAATACACCACTTGGCTTTTGCCCATTGAGATTTCTGATCATGGGATCGCTTCTGTTCAGGTAGTTTATTTTGTTTAATGTTGAGTTCTTATAACATTTTATGCAAATAGGATTTATTTATGTATCTGTTTATTTATTTTTTGAAAGTAAGTTTCTTGCTATATTTTATGGGTAACTGGTGATGTTGGTAGAGAAATGTTACTAAAATAGTCTGTAATTACTAATGGGGTGTATAGATTGGCATCTCGGACTGCTGTTTTGTCGAGTTATGAGCCCGGTTTGCTGTTGGTGATTTTTGCTGCCATTGTGATCTGGAGCACTAAGACAATTTTCGAATTAATTTCTGTTTTTACAATTTTACTGGCATGTGGCTGTAGAGGTTTTCATTAGATATGCTTTTATAGTGGTGTAATTTTAGATTATTAAGGTTGTTGCTAGTATTAGAGGTGATGCTTTATCATTGTTGTTTGATTATCCTCTGTATTCTTTTTGTCTTCAAAAGAAAAAGGGAAATTTGATGTAGTGCTGCTTCTGGTTAAGGTTGAAGGCATGCAAGTGGGGCTCACTTTAGGCTTAGAGACTCAAGAAGGAACTCTGATGCTTTCCCTTGTTGACTGTGGTTGCTACGTCAAAGACATCTCTATAAAATTGGATGGAGGAGCTTCTTGGCTCTATCAAGGGTAAGTAATTTTTTATTGTTTTAGCCTGTTTGTTTT
Source organism: Atalantia buxifolia (assembly GCA_030444775.1). NCBI lineage: Eukaryota > Viridiplantae > Streptophyta > Magnoliopsida > Sapindales > Rutaceae > Atalantia > Atalantia buxifolia. The sequence continues at coordinate 12,708,179 of CM059832.1, forward strand.
AGTTGTTATCTGCACTCTGTATTTTCAGTTGCCTGTCTTATGGAATGTTATGCATCTATCATCACTTAAATATCATATCTTGGGGATCCTGCAATTTTACAACTTTGTTCACTGAAACTGGAAGTTGTATCTTGCTATATCCGGAGACCCTTTTCTCCCTGTCTGGTTATTAAAACTGTATGGCTCTGTGGGTTGAATGTTTTGTGCTGTGCCCCATGCCCGAAGAACTCCATATTTTGTTCTTTTATCATTTACTTTATTTCTAACAGCTCTGACGGCAAATGATTTTGCTTTCCCCATTGAATTTTGTTTATCCTTGCAGATGCCACTGCAGTGCCCTATATGCAGCAATTGTTCTTCTTTTCATTGAATAATAGGAGCAATAATTTATTTCCTTTGATTTTAACCATTTTTTCTTTGTTTTCCAGAATGATCAATGCGTTTGAAGAGCAAATAGTGTCTGCAGTGGAAAATGCTATAACCAAGAAACTTAAAGAAGGGATTTCAAAGCTTGATTCATTGCTACAATCTCTTCCAAAAGAAATTCCAGTGGATGATCATGCTTCTTTGAATATTACCTTCGTGGATAATCCTTTTTTGACTAGTTCTTCAATTGAGTTTGACATCAATGGGTTATTTACAGCAAGGAAGAAGGCTTTTATCCCTAACTACTACAACAGTAATTTGCAACCTCCTGTCTTTTGCTCAGATCAATCTAAAATGCTTGGAATTTCACTAGATGAAGCCGTCTTGAACTCTGCATCAGCCTTATATTATGATGTGAGTTTGGAAATTTAACTTTTATTAACTATACCGACTGAACTGTGCTGTATAAGTTTCTTAAGTGATGAGGTTTTTGGCAGTGGCTACCAGATTGGCATCGCAGGAATTTTTCCTTGTATTCATGTTAGGTAGTGTAGAATGATACCTTGAGCTAAGTTATTGGACCCAATGGGGGCATTGACCGCCATTTCAAATTATTCCGTCAGATTGAACTAGGATTTACTCTGCAATGAGTTAGATCTATCTTCATATCATGCACGTTGTCATATCCATGAGTAATTTTGAGTTAGATTTTGGTGAAACATTGGTGTTGAGTATCTAGAATCATGGTTGCTTACTACTGCCAAACCAAAAAAAAAAAATATCTTGAAAGTATATGCTTTTTTTTTATCATATTCTTATATTTGTCTGGTCTGTAAGTTTAAATGGAAGTTGTTTTTCCCTTGTTAGGCAGAATTTATGCAATGGACTGTGGATAAAGTGCCAGATCAGTCCCTTTTAAACACAGCGGGATGGAGGTTTATCATTCCTCAACTGTACAGGAAATACCCAAATGATGATATGAATTTGAATATCGCTTTATCTTCCCCTCCAGTCATAAGGGTTGCAGAGGATAACATTGATGCCACAGTTCATGCAGACTTGATCATTGATGTTTTGGAATCAGACGAAGTGATACCAGTTGCTTGCATTTCATTGGTAAGCTTATAGATATGTAGCAAAACTTGTATATATACTCTACTTCCTTTGTTTCTTTATGCAGTTTTGCCTATTTTTACATTTACTTCACCCCTATTGCATAATTGGTCTTCATTAGTCTGTAGTTCTTGAAACTTGTATCATCAATATCAATGGGATATTAATGATGGGGTGATAGCTTAATTGACTCAAGGTTTCAGCTGAGAAGGTGCAATTCGCATGCTTGAGCATTGTCTTCCTTTTCAATTTTCTGTGGCATTTAAATTCTGCAGTGTTCAAATTTATGTAACTTTGTGGTGTACGTGATCAAAATTGATTAATCCTCAGGCTTTTATATTGAATATCACAATCTTGTGCTACTTTGGTACAGGTTATTCATGGCTCATGTTCGGTTAAAATCTTAGGTAATAACCTTGGTGGTAGTGTGAAATTGAAAGGCTTTACGATGTCATTGACTTGGAGCAAAATTGGTAAACTACGGTTGTATCTCGTTCAGGCATGCTTCTTTACTTACCAAAATAAGTACATTGATAAAAATTGGCAAGTTACTAGTTAGCTGATTAAAAGTTCACATCTTATTCGATTCCTGCAGCCGGTGGTGTGGACAGTTATCCAAACCGTTTTTGTGCCATATTTAAATGCACATCTCGGACAAGGCTTCCCTTTGCCCATCATTCACGGTTTCACCGTTAAGAGTGCTGAGATTATATGCTCAAGTTCGAAGATTGCAGTTTGCAGCGATGTGGCATATGCAGATTCACACAATCTTAATCAGCTTTTCATTCCATTTTCCAATAGATACACATAAATTAAGGTTTCAAGGAGTCCTGGAAATGCTTGCAGGGAAAGCAAACAAAGTTTCAGTTTTCCAGAGTCGAACGCCTTTGTACAGAGTTGTTGATATTTAGGCTTCAGCTACAGTTCTTCTTCTTCACCAGCTTTTCAGTGTACAAGTTTGATAAAAAAACTTCAAATATTTATTTATTTATTTATTTTGATACATGGCTTTTTAACATTTTCACTGGTAAGAAATTCAAATTTTTTTGAAAAAAAAAAAATCAAATTCTATGTTGTTATTAATTATCTCATAATGAAATTTCAAAATCTGAAGTGTGTATGCGCTGATAGAAAAACATTATAAAATTATCTACACAAACAGAGTGATCCAACGTCAGTGTAAGAATTTTCTGCAATTGAGATGAGGAGCCAAGCGAAACGCGGTGTTTAAGCCATTAGCTTAAATTTTTGAGAAAACGCACCGTTTCAAATTCGTCTTCCCACAAATTTGGTATCTGCGCCCGTCTAGGAAAGGCTGAAAATCTGAAACCGGATCACTCTTTCTGGCATAACCTCTGAAAAACCTCTCTCATAATGCAACTTTCACTGCCCACTTCACCCTCCAAACTCCCAACAATTTTCCCATTTCATCCTTCCTCAATCTCAAAAACCCCACAATCTCCCCACCACCTCTCGCTCCTATCCCACGTCGGTCCCCTAAACGCCCTCAAATCCGCCGGCTTCTTATCCTCCATCAGCCGCGCTATCGACGAAGAAGAAGAATACCGCAAGGCTCGTGCCGCCGTGGTCCGCAAAGGCATCGATTTGGAAGGTTACACTATCGAAGGCGTTTCGATAGGCGGTCACGAAACATGTGTTATTATACCTGAATTGAAGTGTGCCTTCGATATTGGGAGGTGCCCCACTAGGGCAATCCAGCAGAATTTTGTTTTTATCACTCATGGCCATCTTGACCATATTGTAAGTAGCTATTTTTTTTTTTTTTTTTCAGTTAATGACTGTGGAAGTTTGTAATTTTAACGTCATTATGAGTGAGTTCATGTAAGTCAAGTGCATATTTAAGGATACGATTAGGATGGGGTTGTTGTGAGCTGGCGCGGAGTTAGAATCACTAATACAGTATAAGCTGGCAGATTGTTAATGAAAATTAACTTCAAAGTAAAAGTGACACTCTAATTCCCATGGTTTCAAAATTAAGCAAAAAACAGTTATAAGCTTAAAGCATACCCTTATATTGATCGTATAAGCATGTGATGAACCTAGTTTGTTGTTTTGATTGTGTTTGATGCTCCTTGCTTGGGATTTGTCTGTTATTGCTGATATTATATGAGCTTATGATGCGTTTACTGGCTTAGGGTGGGCTGCCAATGTATGTAGCAAGTCGTGGGCTGTACAACTTAAAGCCACCTACGATATTTGTTCCTCCTTCCATTAAAGAAGATGTGGAGAAGCTGTTTGAAATTCACCGGTCCTTGGGCAATGTCGAACTAAACCTCGACTTGGTTGCATTAGATGTGGGTATGTTGCTTTGGCTGTCTAAGTTTTGCATTTGGCTGATGACTTCTTTTCTATCGAAGATGACTTTATGATATTGGCTTCAGGGGAAACTTACGAGATGCGGAATGACATTGTTGTCCGTCCGTTTAAAACTCACCATGTCATACCAAGTCAGGTGGGTTCATCAAATTATTGTTAGTTTTTTGGGCCTCTTTTTTGACCTTTCATTTTGTTTAATACGTTAATCTGTCATACTTATAGTATAAACTCTTTTGAAATTGGGATTTACTTACTGTCTAAAACACTAAGTTACATGCATCCCAGGGTTATGTGATTTACTCAGTCAGGAAAAAATTGAAGAAGCAGTATATTCATTTGAAAGGGAAGCAAATTGAGAAATTGAAAAAGTCTGGCATTGAGGTTTGTAACTTAAACAAAATGAATTTTCTTTAAATCTCCATTACTTAGAATTCATTTCTCTTTGAACTTTTCATTATAGATTACAGACATCATATTGTCTCCAGAGGTGGCATTTACAGGAGATACAACTTCAGAGTTTATGCTTAATCCACGTAATGCTGATGCATTGAGGGCAAAGATTCTTATTACCGAGGTAACGTGTGTGGAAGCTCCTATGTTGACTAGTTGCTCATTATAATTCTGCGTTGGAAATGGCCCATTTATGCATGCAGACTTCTAGCACTAATCTTCTTTTGAAAAATTAAAAATTAAAAAAAAAAAGTTCCGAGAAGCCAACATTCTTGTCATCATATCATTGTGGTTACAATCTGTTGAATCTTGACCTCTGACAGTGAGGCTCTCATACCAGGCAACTTTCTTAGATGATGAGATGAGCATTGAACATGCTCAACAACATGGTCATACTCATTTGTCTGAGGTATGTAAAATGTTGATTTTGTCTCTTAATAAGATCAATGACTTCAGTTGATGCTAGCTAATTCATATGGAATGTGAATCTATTAAACCTGCAGATCATTGAAAATGCTAAGTGGATTCGGAATAAAGCAGTGTTGTTGACTCATTTTTCCTCCCGCTATCATATTGAGGTGACTACTTGATTAAATTTAAAATCTTTTATGATGTTCTTATATCATCATATACGAGAATGTGAATATCCAAGCTTCTATGTGAGGTCATAAATGGCTCCTCAATATGAATGGTGCCTCTCACAGGAAAGGCACTTTAAACATGTAGGCCACTTCTGTTTATGACACTCCCTTCGGGTCACTTTAATTTGATCGTTTACCATCTGCTGAGTCCTGCTTTTTATTGTTAAATTCTTTCCAAACCTTAGGGTACAGATTAATAATATGCTTTTAATTCATTATCCACTGAAATATTCCATTGATTTAAGCATCTTGTGCAGTGTGACCTTCGAAAGTGTTCATTGCTTACTGTTTGAGCAGCAGTATTTTTTTAGTAAGAACCATCTGTAGCAGGGATGAACCTCATTTCTTCATTTTATGGATGTTGTTAACTGATTCTCTCTAACAATTGCAGGATATTCGGCAAGCCGTCTTGAAGTTGCAGTCAAAGGTGTCAGCAAAAGTGGTTCCTCTAACTGAAGGCTTCAAGTCGGTGTACACCTCTTAAGTCATTAATATAGGATTCACTTTTGTTTAACGGGGGTGGGGATCTGTAATCAGTTATTATTTTTACTTTTCTTTTTGTAATTTTATCAGTTTTGTAGACAGCTTGTGATCTTAATAGGAAATCTTCTTTAATGCTTCATGTTGTTAATAGAGGCATTCAAATCAAACAAGCGGTGTAAAATTGAATGTGAATGGCTTCCCTACCATTGTCAAACGATCATACAAACATGGCAAATTATGTCGAAATTATAAAATGATGATTGTTATAGATAATCAAAACAAATGTGACAATCAGTTGAAATAAGTAAAATCAGGCATTTATCAGTCGTCGACATTGATATACATAATGAACACCTCTCTTCACTGCAAAAACCCGTCCCACTGTACAGCTTCAGTATTATATCTAAATGGGAAAACTGATAGTTTCCAGATCTCAATAAAAACAATGCACTAACGATTACAACATTTTGCTTGGCAGCCACAGCAGGCCATCTCCTGCATCCAAGTTCAACCAATAATAATTTCAAAATTTCTACAAAATAAATTACATCGAAATTTGTAAAAATGATAAATTTTGGAAAAAAAAAAAAGAGCAAAATTCTTCCATTATGATGCTGAGAACAGCTCAATAGTGCCATAGCTACAATTCATTCTTTACTCGGTGAATCTCATTGACATTTGGTGAAGAGAAGGGAAGCATTTGTTCCTCCAAAGCCAAAAGAGTTTGACAAAGCTGCTGATATTGGCATATCCTTCGAAGCAGTTAAAGGCATGAAATTGTCATTGAATATAGGATCTGGTTTAGCAAGATTGAGAGTTAACGGTGCAACTCCCTGGGAAAGAAACCACAGCATCTATTTAGTAATCAGAAAAAAATTTTCAGATGTTGAAATGTCTAGATCATGTTGGTAATATGAACCACCACTAAAAGTAGATCTTTCAAGTCGTGTCCATGTTTAAAGCAACAAAAAGAAGCCACAACTCAAAATCTCAGTCAGAGAGCCACCAAGGTAAGTGTCATTTGTAAAAAGGGGGGATGTGGAACTTATAAAACAGTCAATTTTTTGGTTCCAATTCATTAACAACAAGTACACACACATATCTTGGTTTTGAGTTCATGTTCAATTACTCAATCATTACCGTATGTATGCTTACATTCAATTATCTGAAAAAGCATATCAGGATAACATTACTTACATGGTGAATTGCTAAAACTGCAAAAATTGCTTCAACGGCTCCAGCTGCTCCAAGGAGATGACCAATGGCACCCTAAAATGAAAACGTAATTGTGAAAATAATAATCACAATACAAAGGGGTGGTTAATAAAGTTTATGCAAACCATGTTAACCAGTGCAACATGTATGAGCTGGGCCAAGAAAACCAGTTCCAATATCCTCCTGCCTCCAAAAACCAATAAGATCCAGAATTAAATATACCTTTGTGGAGGAAAAGGCCAAAGAACCTGATGTTGCATGGTCAGAGAATACAGTTCTGATAGCAGTGGCTTCCACAGTATCACCTGAATTAAGGTTCCAACATATAGCACATAAACAGCACCCACAGAAAATACAACATTCGGAAGTTACTGGGTCAAAAGCAATTTGTAGGACCAAATAAATACCCAGAGGTGTAGATGTAGCATGGGCATTCACGTAATCCACTAGATGAGATTGAAGTCCAGACTGCAACAAGTGAAATGAAATCATATATAGATAAAGCACAAGTTAACCAATAAACACAATGAGTTAAAAAGTTAATAACAATAGAAGAAATTTGTTTAGGACACACCTAAGGATCATAAAATAGAAAGGAAACCAACTTCTACCATCAATGAGCTACATGTACCAAGACTGGACAGCAACAAACTGTTGCTTAACACCCAGTAAATGAAGCAACAGGGTTCTTATGATCATAGGTGCTCCAACTTAATTTCAGTAAGCCTACAGTAATCATATAGAAGTAAGAACGTGCATAATCTTGATTCTTAATTATTAGCTCTTGTTGAGTCCGGGTGAGGCATCACTATGAAGTAAAAAATCATTGAATTGTTGTCTAAACTACCCAAGATAAATGCTGACTGCCAAACCTTGGCTATAATTGATCAAAGTGCTAATGCAACTACATCCAATGCTCAAGTCTTCATATGTAATTTAGTTCAGCTGCTAACAACTACTATTGGATGGACAACTATTCAAAGCCATCAACATTGTGTACTACCTGTTTTAAGGCACGTGTCATGGCCAAAATGGCACCTTTTCCATCAATATGTGGTTGGGTTATGTGATGTGCATCACCTACACAACATCATTGCCTTCAGAAATCAATGCTTCACCACAAAAGCAGGACCATAGATGCAAATTTTGGCTATTTAAAAAATAGTTCTGAAATATGACCTGACATCCCATAGCCACGAACCTCAGCATATATTTTCGCTCCTCGTTTTTTAGCATGCTCAAGTTCCTTGCAAGGAGGAAATAAAAGAAAACAAAACCAAAAACAATGAAGATTAGCCTATGGCGAATGAGGGATAAAAAAGAGTGAAATGTTAGGCATGTCTCTACTCACCTCTAATACCAAGACACCAGAACCTTCACCTATTCTGAGCTCGAAGTGTAAGTTTGACAGAAGCAAGCATAAAGCAAATCAGCAACACACTGTTATATGAAATATTAACATACTATCTGCAATTACTTACACAAACCCATCCCGGCCACAATCAAAAGGTCGTGAAGCTTCTTGTGGGGTGCCATTGTACTTTGTAGTCAAAGCTCTCGACCTGAAATTCCGTAAATAATTATACGCTACTGAATAACTTAGTTAAGATGGCATACATAGAAAAGAACTATAAATTCCATCGAGCAGACCTCACAAAAAAGGAAACTTGTGAAGCCTAATTAATGAGTATCCAACCACAAATCATTTGCAAGCTGTGCGTACCCAAAAGGGAAAAATCCAAGAAACAGCACTAGATTCCTCAGTTCTATTTTGAGAATTCTTTTAACCATCACAGAAAGTTAAAGCCAAGTTAGTTTTTTCAATTCATCTAGTAACACTTCAAATACTGCCCCTATGTGTTTCTGTTCTCCACCTTCATGAACCATTTCTATTGCTAAGAAAAAGGAGACACCGCAGAAAGGAGTGTCGAGGCAATAGCTTCCATGGAGATAAAGGCACATAATTCAGTCTGATGCTTACTTGCAAAATCCTGCCATAGATAAAGCATCAATACTGGACTCAGTACCCCCAGCCACCATGACATCTGAATCTCCAAACTGAATCATCCTTGCAGCATCACCGATAGAATGTGCGCCGGTAGCACAGGCAGTTACAGCAGCATGGTTTGGTCCCTATATTCAAAAGTGAGATAAAGCTTTGCAAAAAAAATGAAACAAAGAGAAGTTCAATTGGCTTCTTGAGGGCATTGACCGCTAAATCACTATTTGAACAGAATTCTGGCTAATACAGTTCCTTCTTTTTCTTTTTTTTTTAAATCTTGCAACTATAAGGTCTCACTTTTAAATAGCCTAACCAGAAACATGGACCAACATGAAGTGCAATCACCAACTACATAATTTACAAGTTCATATTTTCCCAGCTACCAAATTTTAGCTCTAGCTCGAAAAGCTGATTTCTCCAAAACAATTGATCAATGAACAGTGAGACCTTAACACAACCAATAGACAGATAAAGCACAATTTATCGAGTCCAATCAATGCATAAGTTAGTAACACAAAGGTACAATTCCATGACTGCGCTTATATCCTCAAAAGCTCATCATACTAGTTTTCAATTACAGAAGTTATGCACGCACCTGGAATCCATATTTCATGCTCACATGACCAGATGCCATATTGATTAATATCCTTGGAATGAAAAATGGACTAAGCCGACGAAGTCGCTGAAAAAGCAGAGTTACCAGTAATTTAAATTCATTATTCCAGAACCATATGGCTTTATACATCCCATACTTGATATGGTTCTCTAAACTGATTGATCACTCAAGAAGTTGCAATGTCTGATAGCAATGAAACATGGTTCTCTAAATAGAAATAGGAAGTATTAAACCAACCTTTTCACAGATCATTTGCGCTGCATCCACCGTATCACTGATGCTTCCTATGCCCCCGCCAATAGATACTCCCTATGTTCTTCAGGTTGAGACAATATCCACCACTTAAAAGGGAATATAAATCCACATATTACCCGAATATAAGAAATAATTACCGTTCTTTCCTTCTGTCCCTGATCACTGGGTAGCCATTTTGCATCATGAAGAGCCTCGTCAGCTGCACATAGCGCATAGGCTATAAATCTTGCTACCGACCTGTGATCCTAAAGGTAAAAAGTAACTATATGATGAAAAAGTACTCAAAAGGAGTACAGAAAAGCAGCTGAAACTCCATCATATATGACGAACCAGTAAAACAAAAGCTTGTAGCAGAGTCTAATGCTTGTAGCACTCATGATAGCCAAAAATCCTAGCCATGCTGCTCCACTCACTGATTGTAATCAATTAATAGCTCTCTTCTATCAACATTTTGCCATCAAACCATTACGTGAACTATTTAGCTCCTAATAAGGTACCCCAAAACAATCTCAACGAGGTTTCTCTCAATCTAATTCAAAACATTCAACTCAAAATTCATCTAAACTCTGTTAACATTTATTTTTTCATGACAGCTTGTAAATTCCTTGAATCCACTCAACAAACTCAAGCCTGATACTGGAGCCCCACACAATAACCACTTAACTAACCCCTTACTTTAGACCTTAACACAAGCAAATACCAAATATTCCAATTCCATCAAATATCATTCACCGGTTTAATCAGAAACACATATAAAAGAAGCAATCACTGTATGCTATCCAACTGAAATAAGACAAGCATTGCAGAAAAGAGGTTACTTTAGAATTAAGCCACAAGTCCTCATTGAATTCACCAGAACTGATCCCACAAGGCACAACAGCAGCAACTTTAGAAGTCAACTGACCAAATGCATGCAACTGAGTTTCTCTATGAAAGTTACCCATCTTAAGGTCCTCAGGTGTAATTTCCCTTATCCCACATTCACCTGCTATCAAACGCCTCCAAGTGGTCTCCGCTCCGCAGCCGAGCGGCGTCACCATTCCTATGCCTGAGAAAATGAAAATTCAACACACAAACAGAGCAGTAGGTTAATTTCATTAAAACCCCCCTAAACTCAGGCTAATACACAAGACAGACCCTATTAGTTTCAATATTCGTTAGTGTTACCGGTGACGACGACTCGGCGAAGAGGCGAAAGTGGAGGCGGGTCGAAAAATTCAGCTCGTGAAGAAGAGGAAAGGTAACGGGAGATATCAAAGCGAGGAGTGAAAAAGAGTCGGCGCCAAGATGAGTTTGACATCGTTAACTGTCTGAATGTTTGGAACTTCGTACGATGTTTCCACTTGGTTTCTTGAGTTTTGGATTATGCGTTCGAGTGTCTTAGTACAAAAGTGGCGGTACTTCACGCTTGAGCCTGGGACTGAGAGTAAATGAGAGCGAGACGCGTGAAGTCGCCACCGAATTACTATCTTGGAAAATTACCGTTGGCTGCTGCCACTATTGCTGGTACATTCAGGGGTAAAGTAGTCCTCGGATAAATTTTTAAGATTGATTTTTTTTTCTTTTATTAATAATTTTATTTTTGTTTATTAAACCCAAAGAAATTATTGTAAAAAAAAAAAAAATCTATTGTATGGTAAATTTATTTGTTCTAACTTATTTAAAACATCATGATATCAAATATTTGGTGGATTAGCAGATTAACCTACCAGGACCATAGTATTTTTAAATAATACTTAATTAATTAATATAAGATAATTTCACAACATTAGATCCTCACACAATTACCACTACAATTACAAATAAAATTAACAATAGTCATATTAAAATTTATTTAAAAACTCAAAAATACATCACCGATAAGATAACCTCTCTTGTGACAATTCCGAATAATTGTGCTTAGAATTTAGACATATTCAATCAAAAATTTAATCATCGTTAATATTTATTAATTAATTATCTAATATCAATTTCTCCATGACTTCGTATATATTATTGACCTATTTAACTTAGTAAACTTTTATACACAGGCGTGAACATTCATACACATTAATCATATAAACAATCTGATGTAATAATTAGAATGGTGCGATTAAAAAAAAATCAGTTGCATTTTTTTTTGGCTTTTTTAAAAAATGGATCAAAATAAATATGGTAAAGATGCTGTTTGGGAAATTAAAAGGACACCTAGGTCAACGTGGCAGGCAACAATTGGTCAACAACCCCAGTACAAATCTAAGAAATAAATAGCCTACGCAATCCGATCAGAAACAAGAAAACAAAGCAAAACAAAAATAAAATCACAAGTCATAACCTGTCTAAAAACAATTTTAATTAGATGCATATATGTGTATCTACGCACATGCACATGGCCGTCGAGAATCTCCCAAATCAAGCATCCCTTCAAAACGTTGACACATATACACAACAGCTAATCCATAATAATAATAATAATTAAATTGCACAACATCAATAACAGTAACAATAGCAATTGCATAATCATAAATCAATCAATCAAACCACCGCAACAGTCTCTTCAAACATCAATCAACTTTCTTTCTTTTTTTTATCAAAAATTTTCGGTTCTAATTTACCGTATTAATAATAAGGAAATTATAGTAATTAAAATTTAGAGGAATAAATAATAAAGATTTGGTTGTTAGTTATGAGGAAGAGGGAGAGGGAGAACCCGTGCTCTGTGTGCGGGCACTACCACAAGTACGAGGAAGGAGAAGTTTGCGGGATTTGCGGCCACCGCTCTGCGTCGTCGGCAGAGAAAACGACGACGCTCCAAGTCAGCGCGTTTCCGTCTGAGATCCTGCCCGATTTCCTCTATTTGGGCAGCTACGACAACGCGTCTCGCTCAGGGCTTCTGAAGACTCAAGGGATTTCGCGTGTTCTTAATGTCAGTTTCCTTTTTTTTTTTATTGTTGTTTCATTGAAATTTTATTATTATTATTATTTTTTTAACTTTGTATGGGATTTATTTATGTCCTTCGATTTTTCTGTTAGGGCTCAACACTGAAGAGAAAAAAAAAATCAATAGGAATTGATTGACACACGTGAATCTTATTTAGCTGGTTTAGGAGAAAATGTTCACTGCTTAGGGACGAACATAGATGTGTGGGCGTAGCCTGCAGCGAATCGATTGATGAAATGAACGTTGGTGCTCCCCTTGCATATTTTTGGTGTTTCACAGTTGCTGAATTTTTTTTTGGTCATAGTATGCATAGATGCTATTCTAATTACCGTCACAAACTTTAGTTTTATGGTTTATTGATATGATGATTGCAATTTTTTTATTGTGCCCAAATTCCATTTCTTTTGTTAGTTCCATTGGGTGTGTAACTCAATATTTGTGACTTTCCATATCGTGTTTTGTATATTGTTAAAGGCATCATTTGTTATCTGTGCTTCTGCTGGGAGAACAACTGCCTCTTGCAAGTGCTGTTTGTGTTTGTCTAAGAATGCATATAAATGGCTTTCAGTTATTTAAATAGCACTTTTGTCTGTTACTTATACCACTTATTTCGTCTGGATGCAGACGGTACCTTCTTGTCAAAATCTCTACAAGAACTCATTTACCTATCACTGCCTTGAAGATGACAAAATTTTACAATTCGATGATGCAATTCAGTTTTTAGGTGTGTTTCTTATCGATGCTTGTGATTTGCTGATCAAGTGAATGTTTTTGGTTTATTACTTGTGTGTATAAATGCCGGTCATTGAAATTGTTTTAAATTCTGGTATGTTTAAATTTTTATTTATTTGACTCTTGTCAGTTGTACTTAGGCTTGATTTTGCATAGGAAATTGAAAAGAGAAACACTCCTTGGCTCTTGCATAGAGCAATGCAGTATTTGCTCTATGTGAAGTTTGCTCAGTCCCTTCTAAGGCATCTTCAAGACTAAAAGCTATATCCTCTTAGACGATTCTATGCAAACCTTGCATAATTTTCTTGGTTTACGATTAGGATTTTTAAGTTTTTCAACCCAATATTCCTATGCTTTGGTTTCAGGTGAAAATTCTTCTCCATTCATTAGCATCTGAGGGAGTTGTTGGGTTGAACAGATTGAGTTTAGTTGGCTTCAAAATGTTGGCTCCAAAATTATGCTTTGTAGTCACTCAAACTTGTAACAAGCCTTTGATTTACTCTCTGTGATTCAGTTTTCTATGTAGAGGCCATGAAATTCAAATTTTTTAAAATCCTGCTTCTATATTCAGATGGTAAACTCTTATCCAAAACAAAAATATATATATTCAATTGGCAAAATGTGTTACTTTTGCTGGCAAGTTAGACTTTAGGTGGGAACTTTGCTTATGCTTATCACCACATTACATCAAAGAAAGATTTTTCAGTTTATGCATTGCTGATCAATCACCATTTATAATCTCTGTAATTATGGCTGGATGAAGGTCAAAATGTCGAGGGTAGAAAAACCCTTGCTGCTTGTGCTTGCTATGCAATATAATTAAGGAGAGTAGGAAAACTTGTCACAAAGTATGTCAAATATAATTGATGAAAGGTTTCGTTGCTGTAGTTTACCAACTGCTTTGCAGTTGCTAATATATCAATTTAATTTGGTGTGGGTGTTCACATGTCTTGCAGTTAATTTCTAGTGCAATTAACTTACTTTATTTATCTTTTGAATTTACTTCCTGGCAGAACAATGTGAGAGGGACAAAGCTCGTGTTCTCGTGCACTGCATGTTTGGAAAAAACAGGTTGCCTATCATCTTAAATAACTTTACTTTTTCGGACAAAGGCAATTACAAAAGCAAACATACTACCACTCACACACAAACACAGACTTTGGCACTACAATGGTAGTCTTAGGTATCACATATTGCTTGTTTCGGGGACCCTTCTGGATCATGATTCTGCCACTTCCCCTGTCATTTACAGTGAGGATTCCATTACACAGCTAGGCCATTAGTAAGCATTAAATTTTGATCATCTTCTTTTTGACAGGTCGGCTGCTATTGTAATAGCATACTTGATGAAGTGTAAAGGATGGAGACTTGCACAGAGTCATCAGTGGGTGAAAGAGCGGAGACCATCTGTTAACTTAACAGAAGGTAGTTATATTGCTGAATGATAATCTGCTTTCACATTTACAGAAGAAGCATTTTGGTCATTGAAAATTTAGTCAATGGAAGATAATGAGTTCAATTGAAATATTTTAGAATGTGGTAGATTGTGTCTGTTAGGCCAGTCTGTTCACCCTGTAGGCAGTTATGTTAATTGTTTAAGAAAAGCACAAAGTTGTGAGAAGAATGTGACGTGCATATGGTAACCAGTTATCTCATGGGTACTGGCCCTTAAAGAAGATCTCATTTCTTATTAACATTTGAATCCTGTTTGTTGAAAGTTCTTAACTTCTTATTGTTTCTATAGTTGCCATCTTAACATTTTGATTGTTTATATGATTGGGTATCGGAAACTCAGCTATCAAAAGTGCTTTAAAGAAATTCTCTCTTTTGAAATGATCATTGTATTTGTGAACTCTCTACCACCCTGACTTGATGCCTGTTGAGAATTACAGATGTTCACCAACAATTGCAGGAGTATGAACAGAAGATCTTTGGGTCAGTTGATGGTAGCAATCCTCCTCCCTTGCCTGCTCTGTCTGCAGGCATGCCATCCTTTAGCTTTGGCTTCCCAAAGGGTAATAATGATCCTGTTCCTGTACCTGTCCCTGCCTCTGTTTTCAACACTAATTTTGGGGCAACCTCCATTTTTGCCGGCCGTCCTTCAAACGTTCCTACACAGGGGTTCACATTTGGAGCTGGCCAGACTGACATCTCTCAAACCTCTTTCAGTGGCAACATTCCTAACCCAAATGGCAACGATATTCCAATGGATAGCTCCTAATTCGTTGTTAGCATTGGTGAGATCGGCCATAAGCAAGAAGGGTGTGAATCCCATCTAGGTGCACTTAGAATGAAATTTGGTTGTAAAGTGGGAGTTAATACCCAGACTCTTTGCTTTGTGGGATTCGACGTGTGGATACAATGTGATGCATACTTCCTCACTCAATGTTCTTGAAATGCAGCTTAACTGGCTCATTGTCAAATTTTATACGAGGTTTCTGTTTTCGTGGAGATCTCCGTTTTGGTTAACTAAATGAACTTTTCACTCTGACAACACACATCCTGTTTGGATCAAATCTATAGTATTTCCTTGTCTTTGCATTTGCCATTGCATCAACTCTTTTCTTCTTGCGTACCGAAGGAGCATCTGCAGCGCTATTATCATTGAATGCCAAATATAACACAGCCTGAACAGGGTGCAATGCTCTGAGGAAGAACGCCAGAAAAATTGATATGAATATAAAACACTTAAGATACATAGTTCAAGTAATTTAATGAAAGAAACGAGCAACTGCCATTCACTTGATGGAATGATCTTCGAGGACTATCATAATGTCAAGTATGCAACCACTAAAATGCACTTATCACCATCCGGATGAACTTATCACCATTCTAGACTTTTATCACAAATCCTTTTATTTATGGATGTCACAATATCAAATCTAATGTACAGTTCTGTCGGTATTAAACAATCCACAATGTACAATTTCACATGTTGCACACAATTTTTTCGTCGAATGCTAGCAATAATACAACACCATTTACATATTGCAAACAGTTCCTAGAATCTCTCACGGCTGGTAAGCAATGCACGTTTCAAGAGCAGGCCACAATAAGGCTAGTAAGCAATGCACGTTTCGAGAGAGGACTTAGCAAGCCACAATAAGGCCAGGTCATTCCGCTTCAACACTAGATAAGTCTCGGCTTTGCCGATTTCATCCAAAACAACATCTTCATTGAAACCAACCAGAAAAAGAATTTCCATGGCAGCTGTTACACAAGAAGCAAGTTAAAAGTCATTCAAACAGAACATACTCTTCGCAAGATGGTTTTAAATTTTATTCGGCCCGCACCTCAGCTAATTAACAAATACAAACACCAACCCCCCACCACCACACAAAATAAAAAGGGAAAAAAACTAAGGCAAGTGACCTTTTAATTGGTCTCATATGGCTAGTCCAACACCTTATTTCACTAGCCAGCCAAAAGGAACAATTTCCACTTCATGCAAGTTATTGATGTTGTCTTCAACTTAAGTTATGGAACCCAAGAAATTCACGTGGCAACCATTAGTAGAAGAAAATAGAGAACAAAAGAGCACGTTCTGAACTAAGCTGGCCATTATGTTAGTAGGCTGAACATTGTACATACATATTCCCTGAACAACCAGTCAGCCAGCTTTTTCCAGAGCTGAGCAAGATGGCAAAATCACTTATCATATTACCACTATGTTTAAAAACAGTGAATCATACAACATTGATGTCAACGGTTGTATTAGATCATAACAGATCTGCTTTAGCTAAAACAAGAACTCGAAATGAGAAACATACAAACCTTTGTAATTGGCAACGCTCCTCTGGATTATGGGGTTCGCCTGCAATATACCATGTATTAATTTTTTTAACAATTAGAAGAAGAGAAGATTCAAAGGAAACAAAAAGGAAAATTCATACAAGAAAATAATTCTACCTTTCTAAGTCTTTTATACTTCGCCTCATCTGGGTGTTCAATCACATTCCTAAGAGCAAAGGCAAACATATCGAACTTTTATCAGAAGTTCTGTGCAAGAAAGAATCATAATATTTGTAGGATTGATCAATTATCCAAATCTCTTTAGAGGTCTATGGTAGATTGAATCTTCAAAACCACTATGAGTTGCAAAGAAGAAAAATCAGGCACCAAATTTTTTAGTGCAAGGGAGCAGGGGAAGAATTGCGAAATCATCAAGCTAAATAGCCATACCTAACTATCTTAAAAAGGGTTTGAAGGACGGTAGTAGCCTCCAAAGGGCTTACTTCAGCTTGCAGCATTTCAATGGCCTTCCGCAAACGACTGCAGACAACAGTAACAGTGTCTTGTATACTCCTTAATTCTTGATCATCTGGATCTGGCTCATCAATTTTCATACTGGATATTTCCTGCAGCTGCACCAAATTATCATCAGGATCAGGCTCTTGTTGTACGACTTCATTTGCCAGCAATTCATCTGGATCAGGTTCTCTTTGAGCCTTATATAGATGGCCTTGATCTTCCGTGGTGTCATTCGCAATTTTTACTTTCAGTTCAGCCTCTGAATCATCCGGATCAGGTTCAGCACTGGTCCTCCTCAGTTGAACAGTGTCGTCCACCTCCATTAACTGAGAGCAAAGAGATTCCGGTTCCACCACAACACCAGACTTCCACGAAGTTTCTGAGTCATCAGGATCAGGCTCCTCATACGGGTTTGTGGCTGCCAGCTTCTTTGGAGACACCTGCTGAACCATCAGGTCAGAATAATTTTCAGGTTCCAAAGGTTCCCCATCCTGGGAATCATCAGGATCAGGCTCAAGCTTGTTCTCATAGCCAGAATCGTCATCAGGATCAGGCTCATGACCTTTCCACTGATCTCTACTTGGACTCTCAATATCCAGACTTCCTTTTGCTGCTGAAACTGTATGATGAGATTCTCCAAGCATAATGAGCCCTGAATCATCAGGGTCAGGTTCTTCATGTACTTCAGATACCTCCAAACTGTTAGCAGAAGCATTTGCCAGACGACGATAAGCAGCAGCCACAGAAGACGCACGAGCACTTGCCAATTGATCTGAAATATTTCCTCCGAGCTTCTGAGAAAAACTCCTACTATCACCGACAAAGAGGTCATCTTCATAATGGCTGGTATGCCCGACTCCACTCAAGGTGTGGCCTCTTGATTTAGTCCAATCTAAAGCAATAGCTTCTTGGTTCAGCTGCCCAAAGAATACATTAAATCAAGATTATGCTACTACAAGTGAACCGTAAAATTAAGTCATAGAATACTTAAAATCCACATATAATAAGAAGTGCACAAGCATAAATGTACCTGCTTATCAAGAGCATAAAAGTTTGCATCATGTTCGGAGTATACCATGTGAGCCTGAATAGGAAAAATGGAACATTGTAATTTTCTTCAGAGATCATTTGCTAATTGCAAACATAATGCCAACAACCATGAGTCAGCCCAAACGAAGGCATAAACACAACATAACCTGTTGAAAATCTAGCTTACAAGTTCATGTAAAAGAGTTCTCTTGATGCTTTCGTATTTTCTGAAACCCTCGAGATCATCAGTCCGAAGCCGCAGAGATATCTCTTCTCCATGGTTCTGAGCAAATAAGAGTAAACGATAAAGGAGTATGTGATAGTTGTAAAATAAATGATATAGTTTCATATGCTTAAAATAGAAGTTACCTTGTTAAATCCGAGAACACATTTTGGACTTACACCAACATAGCCAACAGGAGCCAACTCTGTCATAATTCCTACACGCCAACGATGCTTTAAAAGTAGAAAGGAAAATATCAGAGCTAGTGCAATTTAACTTAGGCAACTAATAGCAACACAATGTACATTTCTTAGTACCTTGTTCATAATAGCAATTATTCCAGGATCTGCAGCAAGCATCTGCATTATTTTTAAAGCCTCAGAAGCTGGAGGGTTCAACTATAGACAAGCAAAAGTCACCTTAAATCAGTTCAAAAGGGAGAAGGGAAAAAAAAATTATTTCCTTGAAACTGATATCCAGGAAGCCACAACAGAGCACATTTATATGCATCTTAAGTAGACCATCGAAAATCTTGTCACCTAGTAACTACAACCATAGAAAAACTTTATACTTCTCTTTGAGAAAATTTAACTAAAATACCAAAATATAAAGCTAAAGCAATATTCTGTATTTTGATGGCCACCAACGAGGTTAATTTATCCACAAGAATCAAGACATTGTAAACTTTAAAAATTAAGGGATCCAACTTGAAATTTAAAGCTATCATCCATGTTGCACCAAATTACAAATCTATCTATTAGTTCCTAGTTATAACAAGTCAGCTTAGATTCAGCAACTGAAAAATCACATGTTCATGAACTGAAGCAGTACTTAACCAACATAAACTATTCCGATGCAATTTCTTTCCTACATATATAAAAGAAACAGAGTAAATTTTCTCAAAGGGAAAAAAAAAATAAAATAAAAAGTAGTCTACAAAGTTGGTAGTACCTCTACTCCAGGAATTTGAAGAGTGCGAAAATCACAGAAAATGTATTGTCCTTGAGGAAGTTTCAGCAGAGCATTGGTCCTATCCAGCATTCGCTGCCTGAGACGTTTTTCTTCCTCATCAAATCCAGCTATCCTAAGATCTGCCTTTTCATTTTGGAGAACTTTGTCAACTTCATCTTCAGATACTCCCATCATTCTGATGGACTTCCCCTAAATTAGAAAAAACCAGTAAATCTTTGACCCCATCAGTATACTTAAAGATTTTTCAGAATACTTAAAAAGTGACAAAAGAACAAGCACAACATGGTTTGATCTTAGGATGGCAATGGGGAGGGGATCGACATCCCAATACTCTGCATATATCCTTGTATCCTCCTCGTCTCCTTCAAAATTGCTTGAGGTAGGGGATGGGGATCCCCGAGGGTACTCAATCCCAAAATAAGTGATAATTTTATTTCCTAAACTTGGTTTAATCATATTAAAGTAAAAATATAAGTGATAATTATATTGCATTCGTACTTTTTCCAAATAAGAAATTAGGTATAAAATTATCCTCGTGCCTTCCCCGAATGGAGAAAATCCCTCAGGGGCCCATCCCTGTGGGGATTTCTACCATCCATACTTCGATCCCTTAAGTATTCTAGTAAATTATCATGTTTCAACAGCATACCTCAATAATAGACACTTCCTGCAAACTTAAGCTAGAGTGCTCATCAGAGAATGGAGACAGCAGTTTCGAGCCTTTGTTTTGAGGAACTATGAACCGCATTGTATCTGCCTTGACATCAGTCAATTTCTGTAGCTCATGCCCTAGCTCCTTGAGAGATGAACCAGAATTCACTTCCACAACATATTTTTTTCCTCTCCATATAGCTGAGACTTTGAGCATACTCCCCAAATCCTGCATTTTACGCTGAAGAAAACGACAAATGAAAAATAAATAAATAAAATATAAAAGCACTCAATTTAACAGCATAAGCCGTATATTAGAACAGAGCAAATTCAAGTAATACCAGAATTAAGCATATCAATTTCTTAATGACAATCCGAAAACAAAGATACTAATGCGTAACATACTCTATGTAATATATTCAAAAGAAGTTTCCTTTTTTTTAATATCGGATCATCTAAATACGCTAACTACGCAAGGAATTGAGTGACACTTTTCTCATTCTTTACATTTAGTCTTCAAAATCTTCAAAAATAAATTAAAAACATATAGCCATAAAAGGACCCAGATAAAATCTTTCTAATTTCACAGCAGTTAATATCACCATAACATCAACTAACAGAATAATATGAATAAAATGAAACCCATGTTCAGCTAACACACCGAAGCAAGTCAATTAGCTAAAAGTGGCATCACCAAAAGCTCACAATTTTCAGCACCGACATTTCATTTCACTGTAAAACATCGAATTAAAGAATAATAATAAAATTAAAAAACAATCAATTACAAGAACCCACAAAAGCGGGGAAAAAAAATTGTACCTTCTTGGAAAAGAGCAAGATTAAGAAATTGACCTCAAGTATTGACGGAATTTTTTTTACGTAGAAGCGGATATGTGCAATGATTTTTTTTTTTTTTAAGACAAAAAATTGCGTGCCAAGGCTGAGAATTTTAGTGGTAAATTTACTTTATATAGGCATCGCGGCGTAGAATAAGAGGCTGCGCATTTTGCCAAGGTTTTCTTCAGCTAGATGCCAAAGTGAGCGACCGCTTTCTATACGTTACGCACGTGCTGGCGTAGCGTTGTTGCTTGTTGGGGAGACGTCTAGATGGGTCCGTTTGGCAACAAAGACAAGTGGATCCTTTGCTGGATTACGAACTTCTTCCAACATAAAATATTTTAATTTTTTCATGCATACTGCAACATTTAAAAAAGAGAGAGAGAGATGCTATGTTATTCACTTTGAATAATCAATTGAGATATTTAATAATGTGGGTCTTTTATATATTATTCATTAAGCGAATTGTACATATAAAAAGTTAATAATTAATAAAACATTAATGAATATCATATACATGTTATTAAATGATTGATGACATGTTAGTGAGTATTCTAACTAATTACCCATACTTAGTAAACATAGCATTATTCAAAAGGAAAAAATATAAACATCTATCAAAAAAAAAAAGAAAAGAAAAGTGAAGGACCAAGAAATTAATATTGATGATGCTGATTTTATAGTATAATATTATAATATTTGTATTAGACATTTATTAAAAATTTTTAGATTAATTTTTTGATGTACAGTTCGAATATTTAATTGTACAACAAATTATGTCTAAGGACAATACTATTTACGAAAACTATTTTTAGTTAGAAATATTTTGGGCCAAATTGGTAATGCTACGGTTTTTAAAATAATAATTATTAGTTATGCTGTAAAAATAATCAGTTGCGAAGATAATTAGTTAAGCATTCGGTAAAATTTGTATTTAAAAATACTGTAAATTTTAAAAGCAGTCGTATGTATTTGGTAAATCTTAGTGTTAAATTTCTATAAGAATATAAATGATTGAATTGAACGGAAATAATGTTCAATAAATTTTATTTACATATTTATATAGATGTATATAAAATATTTTTACTGTGTCTATATAATAATTGATAACTAAAACAAAAAATTTATATTAGTAATTTCTTATTTTGTTATCTCAATATAATTGGTAACAATAATAATTAATCTCTTTAATGTTAATAATTATATTTCCTAGTTAATAAGGATTATTTTGGATTTCTATAATATATATGAAAGTGTATTAAGTATAAGGATAAAATTGTGGTACCACAGTTATAAGGTACCACAGTTGGATCCAGTTCTACTAACAACTATTAACTGGATCCAACGGCTGAATTTAGCTGTAGTACCGTGCAACTATGGTACCACAGCTGGATCCTAAGCATAAAATTAATTTTCAAAATTAAATTTTAAAAAACTGCTCCTTCCCTCCTTTCAACATCTATTGTAAAATGTGATGATTTTTCCAAAATTAATTTTTTAAAAAAAATTACCAAACTTCAAAATTAACTTTTAAATTTTTAAAATCATTTTTTAATCTCTAAAAGCAATCTCAAACGGACCCTTTCTATCTTTTATATTTTGCCACTACACTAGTCGAACTAATCTTGACAAATAAAAAAAAAACTTATTTTACAGTTACCTAACAGCTACTTAATTTTTACACTTTTTAAACTGAGATTAAAAAGTCTTGCAGACAATGACTTTATAATTGTTGTTGATTCAGTCTGGTATTGTAGTGTTGTGGCTCAATAAGCCGCAATGCTATGAAATAGTGAAATAAAAATTAATTGTTTTCCGTAAATATAGTTTTTTTAAATTACATATTATGTGGGTAAGTGAGGGGACAAGGGTACATTACAGATATGTAACAGCTCAGTGCAAACTGGCCTTGCATCAGCTAAGTTCCAAGAACTTTTCCTCTCTCCTGCAACGCGTGGATGCGCCCCATTTGCTATGTTACATACAGAGTCTGTAACGTAGCAAGGTCCTGAGTGAGGACATTTTGGATTCCATTGGTCAAAAGCTGGCCAGCTACCTAGTAAATCTTTCTCAGTTGCTTATTGCGAATCACACGGATGGAGCAAGTGGTGCGTGGTCATTACGATCGAGGAGGGTTGAACCTACGTAGTCTACACCATATAGCTTATGTCGTGGCTTTTGGCCATGCTTTCTGCATCATCGATTGAAGCCTCACCTACAATGGGAAAGCTTCCTAGTTTATAATTGGCACCATGACGGGCACTGCATGCATGCAAAGTGAGGAAAAGAAAGAGAACAAGAAGAAAATACGAGATTGACATTTTAAGAAGTGAGCTTCTCATTCTGAAGGTTGATAGTTAAGATAACAATAAGAAAAGTTTTTGGAGTCGTGGATATATTGGTTTGCGTGGGACCACGGTACTGTAATTTATAATAAGCAGCATCTATTGTTCCTGAGTTCAGATCGAGACATGAAGAACAAACCGAATGACAAAATCATTCGGTTTTTTTTTTTTTTTAAGAGACTATTGCTCATAATATTTACAATTATATTTATATTGAGACCTATTTACATTAATTCTGATATGGCACCGCTCAGATTTTTAACCCTCTCAAATATTCGAGGGATGTCAACTCTCTTCTTGGGAGAAAGACTGTTTTCACTCAAGCCCGCTCAGATTTTTAACCCTCTTAAATATTCGAGGGACGTCAACTCCCCTCCTGGGAGAAAGACTGTCTTCACTCAAGCTCTGGGGCTCCGAGGAAGGAAATTTAAATTAAACCCCTACAATGCGTCTGCGAGGGCTCGAACCCCTTCCCTCATATTTGTGAGGGAGGGGTTCTGCCCACTTGGGCTAAGCCCAAGTAGTTACAAAATCATAAAAGCTTAATAGTTCATATTTGTTTGCTCGTTCATTTCTTGTTTCAGCAACAAATTAACAAATTTTATAATTATATTCAGATGTAAAAAGCGAGTATTTTTATATCATTAGCTTAATGTCATAACTTTTAAAACTTTCTCTTTAATAATCTCAACGGTTTCGGTCTTTTGGAGAGAGATGCATTTCTTAATATAAGAAATAGAAATTATGAATTTTAATTACATGCTTTCTGGATGCGTCTAATGTAATTAGAAAAAAGAAACAGATTATTTTGAGTACTAAAGAATATTTTATAAATTTCCTAAGTGATAAAGGTCTGACATGGTCAATTCTGGACAATTTTATTACTTTGGTTAAAGGTTAATATTCTGACTTGATTTTCACTTATGCTATTTTTTTGAAATTTTGTATGCAATGCTATGCAGGTTCATAGTATCTCTGTAAATTTTTATGGTTTTCTGACATGTGTATAGGTTATTAAAAATCAGCATGTGCAAGATACTCATGTTTAAGTCTATAATATGTATAAGTTTTAAGCTAGTATAAGTGCTTATGATTTAAGGATGATTGAGATTATGTTTAAGGTTAGAGATAATATTGATAATGATATTTTTATGATGATTATAGGGCATGGGTGAGCTCGCTGGTTTGTTCTTGAGGTATTGAGTTGATTGCTGCAAATCGAGGTAAATAGATTCATGCATTCATGCATGATGTATTTTATAATAAATGCAATTTATGTTATAAGAATTATGTTTAAATGGAAATTTTTTTAAAAAACTGATTTTTAAGATATTTAAATGAATTTTTCAAAATAAAAACACTTTTAAATGAATTTATATAAATGTATTTTAAAATGAATTTTTCTTAAGAAATAAGTTTTCTTAAACAAAATATTTTCTTAAAGAATTTTCTAAAAGAATTAAATGATCAAAGAAAGGTTATTTAATGTTTTAGAAGACTTTAAATGCTATTTATGAAAGGATGTAAAGTGGATTCAAAAATGTTTTTGTTCGTAATCCGTAGTAATGAATATGATGCAAATGTTATGATGTTATGTAATGTTATGGCCAGCTTGCTGGTATGATAATGATCTTGTGCACAAGGATGTTATGAACAATGCAGGGAATATTACCTTGAATGATGAATGATGATGACTACGAGACATGAGCTACCAATGTTTATGTTTTAATGTTTTTATGAATGTTTTAATATTTTTAATGCTTTTACATGAATCCACCCCTTATACTAAATGAAGATATTATGGTTAGCTTGCTGGTATGCTAATGATCTTGAGCACAAGGATGTTATGAACAATGCGAGAAATTTTACCTTGAATGATGAATGATGATGACTACGAGACATAAGCTACCAACGTTTATGTTTTAATGTTTTTATGAATGTTTTAATATTGTTAATGTTTTTACATGAATCCACCCCTTATGCTAAATGAAGATATTATTATAAGATGTTATGAAATGTTTAAAGGTAAAATGACAAAAGTTTTCAAATATTGTACATGGATTTGCTTACCGAGTTGATGGTTCAACCCTCGTCTCCAATATTTTACAGATTGATTATACATGTGGCTTAGGTACTTATATGTAGATTTTTTTTGTGGACTTTTGGAGTTGCTTTAATGATTAAATTTGACTAAACTTTTTATTTTGGATTAGAGACTTTTCTTTGGAGACTTTATCTCAAATGTTTTATGTAATGATTCAGTTAAAGTATGAATAATGATTGTTTGTTTTGAGGTTTATTAATAAAAATAAACGATGTGAGGTTCATTCCAACTTTACCCTTGTGCTTTCATAGGTAAATTTTTTGGATGTTACACTAGCAATGGTATGTTAACTTTTATTAATTGCTAAAGATTTTTTCTTGGTGAGTCTTCTGCTTATTAGTGGATTGAAGCCTTGTAGAGTAAGTTTATACCTGCCAAATTTTCTATCTCAGCTTGAAAGATCTTCCATAAAAGGCTTTCTTTTGAAGACAATCTCTGTGTTAGAGGCATATACATTGTTTCCGCTTGCCAACTTTGTACAACTATGCAGTGTGAGGAAACTATTAGTCATCTTTTTTTTCAATTGCCATTTTGCTAATGAACTTTGGGATTGGCTTTCATTATTGTTTAACACATGTTCCCCTCCACCTGGCAATGCTTGCAATCTTCGAGATTTTATTTTAAGTAAACAATTTCCCTTTGATGTCTTTCCTCTTAATTTTACACCATATTAGGAAAGCTAGGAATAAGCTAAAGTTTGAAAATGTTCAAACTTCAATTGTACGTATTAAGCATCAGCGTTTGAGTTACATGTCTCTATAATTCTATAGCATCCTCCTATCTTTTCTTGGGTTAAAGTTAATATTGATGGTCTCTCGAAAGGAAATACTGGTTCAACTTCTTGTGGTGCTATTTATAGAGGTCCTCATAGAACTTTTTTGGGTTGCTTTTTTATATGAACTGGGAACCAAATTTCCTTTTACACAAAACTTTATGCTATTATTTATGTTATTGAATTTGCTTACCATAAGGGTTGACATTCATTGTGGTTAGAATGTGATTCGATGACTGCTTAATCTTGTCTAAAAAGTGATATATCATCTTTTTCTTGACAACTCCGCACTAAATGGTTCAATTGGCTAACTATGATAAAGTCTATTTGATTTCATTGTTCTTATATCTACACAGAAGATAATGGTATTGTAAACACCTTAGCCAATATCGGTTTGAGTTTCTTCAAATTGATATAGTGGGATTTCCCTCCATCACAAATTAAGAAGTCTCTACTCAATAACTCTTAGAAAATGCCTAAGTACCGATTTTCTTAATCCCATAATAGTTTGTTATTGTATAAACTATCTATAAGATTTCATTTTCCTTTATCTCTTTTAAAAAAACTTTGTACCTTTCTTTTTTATTTAATAAATTATACCTCTCTTAAGGTTTACCAAAAAATTTATATCTTTTTTTAATGAAAAAGTCATAAACATAAATTACAAATAGTAATTCCACCATAAACATCTACTTGAATTTGTTATACTGAATTAAGACAGTTTGTTTAATAAGGTCTCTGAGTTTTGCTACGAAAGCAACTCTTTATACCCCATGACAAATTCTCTTCCTCAAACATCCATTAGAAAAACAATATCTGAACTTCCTATTTTAACGGCTACAACATTTTGTTTATTTTTTTATTTTTTTGGTAAATAGGGGCTCTAAACAGAGTTAAAGAACAACAGAACGAGAATGGGCCATCCCATAAGCATCATGAAATAAGAAAGATATAACGCCCAACTGGGGAGTAGGGTACACAACAAGACCAAAAGGAATGGAGAAAGCTAGGCTCGCCATATAATTAGCCACAAAATTAGCTTCTCTATAAATATGAGAGACGGAAACTTGCCAATCCAACTTTAGATAATCCTTGATAGCTTGAATAAGCGGGGCATAGTGATTGATGTCGGCTTAGTCACCAACTGAGACACATAACGACTATTTGTTTCAACTTTGATCCTTCTTATGCCAGAATTCCAAGCTAGATGCAACCCTTGATACAAACTCCAAAGCTCCGCTACTGTAATAGAGTAGGATCCAATCGTCATCCCAAAACCACTAAGCCAGTGACCCATATGATCACGAATCAGGCCTCCAACAGTAAAAATCTATTTCATGTTATGGGCACTAGGGGTGGGCAAAAAAACTATGGTCTTAAAAAAACCGAACCAAACCGAACCGGCGGTTTTTTCTAATTCGGATTGGTTTTAATTTTTTAAAAAAACCGAAATATATATTTGGTAAAAAAACTGAAATATCGGTTCGGTATTCGGTTCAATTAATTGAACCGAAAAACCGAACCGAAAAACTGAATTATTATTAGATTTTATTTAAATTGACATGTGTTAAATTTTAATTGATTGTGTAAGATAACTAAAATAGGCCTGCACACACACAATCACGGGTATATATATGTTACAAAACAAACCCTACCTAAAGCTAAAATAAAAATCGAAACCCAATCACCCACCTAAATCCACTGTAATCACGGCTGACGCTGCTTACCGGCGACAGTGTCATAGTTGAACTGCTTGTGCTCATTGTGCAACACCTTCTTCCACCTTGCAACACCTTCTTCTTACCGCGCGAAAGCCGTAGCTTTTATTCACCGCGGGGCGGCCTGTCTGTCCGCTCGCCCGACCATCGAGGCGGCGGCTTACGCCCTTGCTTGCCCCATCGCGATCTGACTTCGCCCCCTGCTCGCCAGCCACCGCGTGATAGCTTCTGCCCTGCTCGCCAACCACAGCGCGACAGCTTCTACCCTGCTCGCCAACCATAGCGCGACAACTTCTGCTCTGCTCGCCAGCCACCGTGCGACAGTTTCTGCTCTGTTCGCTAGCCACCGTGCTCCAGCAAGTATGTCAAGCCTTGTTTCTTCAATTTTCTACAATTA
Source organism: Atalantia buxifolia (assembly GCA_030444775.1). Taxonomy (NCBI): domain Eukaryota; kingdom Viridiplantae; phylum Streptophyta; class Magnoliopsida; order Sapindales; family Rutaceae; genus Atalantia; species Atalantia buxifolia. The sequence goes on from CM059832.1 coordinate 12,736,608, forward strand.
TTTGGTGTGTGAGTGAGAACTGAGAACATAAGATATATATGCATGCTATTTTCTTCAATTTTCTAAGTGTTGGTTTAATGGCTACCGATTGATTTTATTTTTACATGGCTACCAAATGTCTGTTGACAATTTTATTTTTGAAAAGTTGACAATGTAAATGAATCTTTGGCAGCCCTCCTGGTCTAGCTGCTCTTGTGTTGTAAGCAAAGGCAGTAGCCAAATAAAAACAAATGTCCAGTAACTTTTTTTTTTAATTTCATTTTCCTCCTGTTGTTTTAATGTCTATTACTGTGTAGATATAAATTGCATGATTTACAAATATTACTGCTGATTATGTTTATAATATGGCTACTGATTGTATGTTGGACAGTGACTATATTTACTTATTTAGATTTTATTTTGACATTATAATTGTTCTAATTTTGGAGGATGGTTGACAATGTTGGTGAAGTACAAATTAGTGATGAAGTGCAACAAGTTAGTAGTGAAGAAGAGGTTAGCGAGAGTAAAAAAAGAAAAATTGAGTTGAGATCATTTGTGTGGAAGCATTTTTCGAAGCTACCTGGAGGACACAGAGCTAAGTGTCATTATTGCAGCAAAAGTTATGCAGCCCATAGTAATTCTGGAACAAGCGGTTTGTCGAGTCATTTGGATAGATGTAAAGTGCGCAAAAAATTGAAGGCTGCAAATGATGCAAAACAACAGACATTAGTTTGTAAAAAGGGTAAAGGTAAAGATGATGGTACTGCTAAGGTTATACACATAGGATTTAATAGAGAGGCTTGTAGAATGGCACTTGTGAAAATGATAATTAAAGATGAGTTGCCTTTTAGATTTGTAGAGGCTGAAGGGTTTTTGGAGTTCATGGAAACTTGTTGTCCGAAGTTTGAGGTGCCATCTCGAAGAACAATTACAAGGGATGTTCTTGAATTGTATCAAAATGAAAAGGGGTTGTTGAAAAGTGTTTTGAGTCCAAATAAACAAAGAGTGTGTATTACTACCGACACATGGACTTCAATTCAAATGTCAAACTTTATGGTAGTTACGGCTCATTTTATTGATGAAGAGTGGGTTTTACATAAGAGGATTCTCACTTTTACACCTATATCTAATCACAAAGGAGATGGTATTAGGAAGTTAATTGAAAATTATTTGATTGATTGAGGGATTGAGAAGTTGTTCACAATTACAATGGATAATGCAAGTGCTAATACACTTGCAATAGCTTATGTGAAGAAGAAGTTGGCAAATTGGAGTGGAAATTCGATGGTTTTGAATGGTTTATATATGCATGTGAGGTGTTTGGCTCATATAATCAACTTAATTGTGCAAGATGGGTTGTCACAAGTGAGTCAATCAATAGCTAGTATCTGAAATACGGTTAAATATGTTAGATCCTCTCCGGCAAGATTACAAAAGTTCAAAACATGTGTTGATAGAGAGAAAATCTCACGTGGAGGGCTTATGGTGTTAGACGTGCCGACTCGGTGGAATTCAACATATTTGATGTTACAAAAAACGGTAGCATTTGAGAAAGTATTTGATAGGATAAAGGAAGATGATGGCCATTATACAAACTGGTTTGATGAGGATGAAAGTGAAAAAAAGAGGGTGGGACCACCGACTGATAAGGATTGGGAAAATGCAAAGAGGTTAGTCAAGTGTCTTTCGGTTTTTTATCATGTGACTTTAAATTCAGCAGCTCTTTAACAGTCATTTCCAATAATTTCTTGAATGAAATGTGGAAAGTTTATATTCATTTGAAGTCACTTGTTACGTTGATTCTAATGATTTTTTGTTAAATCAAATGGGTTACAAGATGGAGGAAAAATTTGTCAAGTATTGGGGTTATTTTTTTGAAAAGGTTAACATGTTGTTGATTGTGGCGAATGTGCTTGATCCTCGTTGCAAACTTGACTTTGTTATATGGTGTTTTAGTAGCTTATATGATACTAGAAAAGTTGATGAATTGAGAGCTAATATTAAAGAGTTGTTGTTGAAGCTTTTTGAAAGCTATGGTAGTGAGAGTAATCCAAACAGAGGTGAGAGATGTAGGGCTGTGCATGATGGTGCTAGCAGTAGTTTTGGGTCATTTGATCCTTTTACACAATTTAGAAAGATGAAAGAAAGCTCAAATGACGACATTAGTGGAAAAAATGATGTTGAAAAGTACTTGTAAGAGATTTGTGAGAGTGCTAGTAATCCCCATTTTGATATTTTGACTTGGTGGAAATTGAATGGGCCTCAGTATCCGATTTTGTCTCAAATTGCCAAAGATGTTTTGGCAATTCCGGTGTCTACTGTGGCTTCTGAATCAGCATTTAGCATAGGAGGACGCATTCTTGATCCTTTTAGGAGTTCTTTAACTCATAAAACAGTCGAGTCATTAATATGCACTCAAAATTGGCTTCGCCCAACTTTATTAGGAGAGCGTACAATACAACCAAGTCAGGAGGAAGCTGAATTCTATGATTAGTTAAAACAGGTAATATTGTAATTTATTATGTTATATTAGAATTAATGATTTTAATATAATTGTTTCAATTTCTTGAAGAATTTTTGAGGCCATTGCAATCTCAAGAACAATAAGTAGCTAAAGAGCAAATGACAATTGATTGATGACGCTTACCAGTAAGCTTTCTTTATTTTTTTTAAAACTAGTATCTTATTTATATAGATTGTTTATTTAATTATTTATTGTTTTAAAATTTTTTTTATAGATCCAAATATTGAGTTGGAAAATGCCTAAAGTTGATGTTGATATTGATGAAGATGGGAGAATGTTGTTGGCGTTTTTTTGTAATTTTTTTTTTGGGTGAAGATGGGAAAATGTTGTTGGCGTTTGTTTTTAAATTTTCTTTTTATTTTGTGTTGTAAGTTATAATTCTTGTTATTTTTATTTGTCTTTACAACATTATGATTATGTTTATGTAGATGAAATATTAGAGTTTGGTTATGTATTTTGAAATTTTAATATTTCATATTTTGTAAGTACCTTATTAGTAGTTAGTAAGATATTAGTGATAAAATATGTTTTGAATATTTTGTATTTATTGTTAATATTTGTAATGAAATTAGGATGAATTAATTGTTGAAAAGAATTATTACATTCATGAGACCCAATGGGCTAAAAATTTGAAAATTCAAAATAAGCCCAATAGGCCTAGAACCGAAAAAATCGAACCGAACCGAACCGAACCGATCCGAAAAGATCAGTTTGAGTTCGGTTCTTATTATAAAATAACTGATTTAAATCGGTTCTATTTAATTTCGATCCAAACCGAACCGAACCGTACCCACCCCTATTGGGCACCATTAGTGTTCAAAGTACACCAAGGCCAATCTGGAGGTTTCCAATAGATCCATCTATTCACCTTTGTATGCCCTGTGGTAAATGGATGGCTATAAAGCTTATGCATCTCTGCAGCGTGCGTAAGAACATCCATTAACACAACATTCGGTTCCATAGAAGCTTGATTAAAAAGGAATTGGTTTCTCCAAAACCAAAGTCTCCAAATCGCAATACCAAAGAAAGTAGCCCAATTAGAAACACTCCCCAGCCTTCCAGCAATCCCCACATTCGTGCTAAGCCACTCCTGGAGTCGAGAATTGAAGAAAGGTTGTCGTTTGTCATCTGGAATAATTAGGAGCCAAAATTGCTTAACCAAGGTACAGTCCCGCAAGACATGGATGGCATCCTTAGTCACAGCCCCACAACGATCGCAGGAGGTCGAGACAGGGATGTGACGACGAGCTAACTCAGCCTTGGTTTTCAACCGATCATGAAACACTTGCCACAAGAAAATACGCACACTTTGGGGGCTTTTTCAACTCCAAACCATGCGCCAAAGACGGTCATCATGCATAGGATTATCATTCGAAATCGCCAAGTATGTAGAATGAGTAGTGAAACGCCCAGACTTTGAGTGGCCAAAAAAATTGAATCTATGCCCTTAGCAGGAGACAGAGGATAGAGGGCAGTAATCTGAAGGATGATATTAAAAGGAAGAAAATGTTCACACCGATCCCAGTACCAAGAGCCATCCTTTTTAAAAATCAACCACCTTGCCATTTAAGATATTGCTAAGAACAATGTTTGTGACGCAGCAAGAGGGACATCATTGGTCACCCAAAGGTCCTACCAAAACTGAACGGACTGATTATCACCCAAACACCAAAGTTTACTTGCCAAGACCTCACTCCACACATTGTTAAGAGACTTCCACAAATGGAAACTATAGTGGGTATGAAGCACAAGAGGCGGATTGTGAGTGTCAAACTCATACTTAGATACAAGAACCTGAACCCAGAAGCTGTTAGGAGAGCAAATGAGACCCCAAGCAAGCTTCATATGGCGACCCCGATTCATCATAGCTAAAGATTTAAACCCTAGCCCACCAGCTAACTTCGGTTTATAAATATCACTCCAATTGATCATGCTAAGCCTTTAATGAGGTGAAGAGCCACTTCAAATAAATCGGCTGCATGCCCTATCAATCCTCTCTCTAACCCCAGTAGGAAGAGGAACAATTTGCATGATGTAAATGGGAATAGCCTGAAGAACCGATTGAGCCAGAGTAATGCGACTGGCCAGAGACAAATGGGAGGCATTCCAACCAGAGAGCCACTTATCAACTTTAGCAATAATATCCTAGAACATGTTGTTGGAGACCCGTGTGTGGTGAAAAGGAACCTCAAGATATTTACCAAGATCCTGCGTGACCGAAAAACCAACAAGACTCGAAATCCTGGCCACGCCTCTATCCCCCACATTTTTGGAAAAATATAATAGAGTCTTGTTAATATTGACTTTAGCTTCTGAATTATAACAATAAGAATCCAAGATTGTCGAAATAACCTGAGCTTGCTTAATAGAAGCGTCAGCCAACAAAAAGAGATCGTCCACAAAGAAAATATGAGAAAGAGCGATACCATTGCGAGCCAAATGGATCGGTTTCCACTTTCCAGCAGTAATAACATTATGAATCCCTTGACTAAGGCGTTTGATAGAGAGAACAAATAGGTAAAGAGATAAAGGATCACCCTGGCGAATTCCACGAGAAGGCGAGAATTCATCAGTCACCTCACCATCCCACAGAACCCTCATTTTGACTGAGGTTATACCAGCCATGATAACCTTAATGAGATCTGGAGGAAGCCGAGCCTCACAAAAGTATCATTAATGAATTCCTAACTAAGGCGATTATACGCCTTCTCAAGATCAACCTTAATCATCATAAAGCCTCTAACACCAGTCTTTTTTCACATCGAATAGATAATTTCTTGAGCAATCAAAATATTTTCCGTCATGTGATGACCCGGAACAAAGTTAGTTTGGTGGGGGCCAATCAGTTCTGGTAAAACCGATTGAAGCCTATTGGCAATAATTTTAGTGATGGTCTTGTAAGCTACATTACAAAGAGAGATAGGACAATACAACTTCAAAGAAGAGGGATTCTCAGTCTTTGGAATGAAAGCCAGCAATGTGGAATTCAAATCCCCAGTGATACATTTATGCTAAAAAACATCTTTCACCAAGCAGAATAAAGATGAACCGACCGTATCCCATTAAGTTTGATAGAAGATAGCATGGAGACCATCCGGACCCGGGGCCTTGAGAGGGTGCATGCTAAATACAGTTCTTTTAATTTCATCATCCTCCACATGCCCATGAAGATATTGAAGCTTGTCATCATCAATAATAAGAAAAGAGTTTTGATGAGGGTATGCCCGAAAATCTAAAGATTCGCATGAATAAAAGGATAAATAAAACTGAATAGCAAGGGCTTTGATTTCATCTTTATCATAAATCCAAGTACCCGCATTATTTTGTATCGTCGTGATATGATTTCGACGCCTTCTAGATAATGTTTTCTTATGGTAGTAGGAAGTGTTACGATCACCTAACAGAAGTCAATTCTTGCGCGACTTCTGAAGCTAGATAATCTTTCCTGAGAAAGCACCTCTTCAAGAATTGTTTTCAATTTTATTTCAAGCTCAAGGAGCCCTTGAGAAGAATACTCCTCCAAAGCCCGCTGATTCCTCTCCCCCAAACGAGCCAGTAAACGCCTTTTCTCCCAAAAAAAAAATCCCAAAACACCGTTTATTCCATTCCATGACTTTAAGCCAAAAAAGATTGGCCGCCTCAAGATAGTTAATGTCCCAATCACATGAGAACACCACAAAATCCTTGAAACCATCATTCGTGAGCCAAGCCGCCTAAAACCGAAACAGACGAGAATCCAAATTCCTCAGAGATAAAATATTCTCTTTTAAGCGGTCTATGATCAGAAATAAATTTCGGAAGATGAAGCACAGTAGAGGCAGCATAATTCTGAGCCCAATCACTATTACAAATAACTCTATCAAGGCGTTTGAAAAGGTTGCCGTGAGACCAAGTGAAGCGTGGCCCATGGAAATGAAGGTCATGAATGTAATGAGTATGAAACCAAGACTAAAAAAGTCTGCAAGCTCCTGTGCCTGTGGGAGATCCTCCTTTCTTTTCAAAATTATACAAAATAATATTGAAGTCGCCATCCAAAAGCCAAGGACCATGGACAGTAAGAGTAATATTCGCCAACTCATTCCAAAGATATCTCCTAATGCTTGGATTAGGACTAGCATAGATTGTTGTCATCCAAGTTAGCAAACTGTTGCTTTTAGAAATCTTGAGGTGAATGAACTGAGTATGATTCCCAACAATCTCAACTTCAAATAAATCTTTCCAAAGAATCCAAATACCGCAAGAGAAACCCTATGCTTCCATCCGGTGAGATTTGACAAAATCATTATTCTTGATGAAATTATCCATCTTAGAACCACTGATATGAGGTTCCGTTAACACCATCATTACGGGTTTGTAATTATTAACCCATGTAGAAAAAAGAACAACGAAAGGACGGCGAAGCAGCACCTTGAGCGTTCCAAAACATAGTCGTAATACACATGTTAAAAGGTTAAGAGGAAGATGGGAGGAATTATTGAGAAAGCCCCAAAGCTTCAGCTTTATCATCCATAACAATGTCAGGAACCCCTGAACTATCATCATTAATTAAGGGAAGCATGTTCCTACCCATAATTGCTGAATCTAGCTCCCCAAAATTTTCCGCCCTTGTATTAGGGCTATAAATTCTCTCATCATCAGGGGGCTCTCTATCAAAACACTGGGCTAAACTATCATAAGGCAGATGGTTATGGTCAGGCCGAGAGTGAGAGGATTGCAAGGGAAGGTTAGGGAAGGAAACAAAACTGTGATGTAAAGGATTGAGTGTTACAGGAACAGAAATCGGGAAAGCAGCCTTGTTATTAGAATGGACATGCATGCAATACATGGAACTAGAGGGAATATTAGAGGTGGCACATGGCATAGCGTGGTTAAAACCTTAGGGTTTGCGTGCATGCCTTGCATGGCTAGGGTTGGGCTATTTGGTTGGAAAGTTTGAGGAAGGCTATGATTATTTGGATTAATGTTTTCAACTATGGATTTATTGGACGAAACTAGAATCTTTTTGGTAGGATATTTTCTCATTGGTTGACTCACTTACTTTTTTTTTTCATGCTTCTGGGTTTAGGGGCTGAGGCATAGAGATTCTCCAAGACTGGTTCCATAATGCCCTAATAAATAGCCGAATTATTTTCCTGATTTTGTGGGACAGTTTCCTCTTCCACCACTTTACCTAAAACATCAAACCGCGATTCCTGAAATTTCGGCCCACGTTGATCTTGAATCGGATTCTTAGGGGACTCTCTTTCTGAAAGTCTACGAGGGCAAGGTTTACGGGTTACCACCATCCACGATCCAAACTTAGACTCATTTCGGTCAGAAACCTCCTCGATCACCATAGCCCGGTTTGCGCCATCGGGACATGGAATAGGCGATTCAGTTGCTAAGTGAATAACACCACCATCAGGGCAAGCATCTTTGTAATGGCAAAATTTGCCACAGCGAAAGCAAATCAAAGGCAAATTTTCATACTCTACCTTATGAATTCTTCCCTCAAAATTAAACAGAGAAACTAGTGGCTTTTCAAGGTCCAACTGAACCGCAATGCGTGCAAATTTTCCTCTTTGGGCCACAGCAGTACGATAGTCAATCTTAATTATCGAACCAACAATTTGCCCTAACCGCCGTATAATAGTTTTATGATAAAAATTAGTGTTCATGCCTGATAAGTGAATCCAGGCCACAATACAATCAATTTTATTCGTAGCGACATCAAAATCCAGTGACCATTATTGAACGATTAGATAATGCCCCATGACAGTCCAGGGCCCCTCAGTGAGTGCATACTCCACATCCTTCTCATTCTTAAAATGGACCAGGTAGTAGTCATTAGCCAAGTTGATGATGGAAAATCCCATTGTAGAACTCCAGATTCGCTTCAAACGTTCACTGATAACTCGTTATCCCAAATTGCGCCCAAGAGTTTTAACGACAACTGAATTTTCCCAAGGTTGTACTAACCGGTCGTGAATTCTCTGTGAGAACACAATATAGGGCATCAATTCGTCCTCTTTAAAAAAAATCCTACTCTTCCAGCTCCCACTCGTCCTTCGTGCAAAAACCACGTTCGCAGAACCTTCTTACTCTTCCATGGCTATATCGCGGTGGGATAGGGGCGTAGGGTTGTCTCTATCATCCCCTTCAGCCCTAAACTTATCCTTTTTGGTGAAACAGTAGCTCGCCAATGGCGATGGAGAGACCTTCTCAGAACTCATTAGGGTTTTCCTCGAATTTTATTCAATTTAACATTTTGTTTATTTAAGGTACGTAGAGGATATTTGATCATTAAAATATTTTCTACACCTATTTTTAATTAAAAAATTTTATGACTAAAATATCCATGAAAAAATTACTAAAACAGAACAATCATTATTAACCTTTTTTTCCCCAATTTGTACTCACCATAACCCCAATACTTTTTTTTAATGTTAAACTTTACTTTGTTTTCCATTACTTTGTTTAATGTTAAACCCCAATACTTTTTTTTAATGTTAAACTTTACTTTGTTTTCCATTAAGTCTGCATTCCATTGATTTTGTTCTTCACTGTTTTATCTCTAAACTATTGTATAGATTATTTTATTTGTAATACAAGAAATGGAGAATGAACATTCTTTAAGTGAATTTGTCAAATAAATATAGCAAATGATGAGTTATATGTTCGTCATAGAATTAACTAAATTTCCATTTCACCTAAAGAAATCAAGGTCAAGGATATGGGTTTTCAAATTGAAATATAGATAGTATCAAAATATCAACAATAATAATTGGAATCAAAATCAACAAATCGGTAAAAACGGCATCAAAGAATATGAAAAAAATTGAAAAAGTTGAAGACTGGTTCTTTGGTTTGTACGTTTAAAGAGTAAAATAATGAAGGTATAATTAGGGTTAGTTTTGGGATATTAAAGGGTTTTGAATAATTTTTTTAAAAGAAAATTGTTAGTGGTATATTAAGAAAATAGATGTTGTTGTTGAAAATATAAAGTAGTCAATAAAAGCACAAAGTGATATCCCAGAAATTATGCCCCCAAGAATGGGGAGCAAGAAGTATTCTCCCCTAGGAATAGGGAGCAGGAATCATGCTCCCCCAGGAATGGGGAGCAGGCATTAGGCTCCCAGAAATTGGAACAATAGAACCATGCTCTCCCAGGAATGGGGAGCAGGAATTAGACCCCCCAAGAATGGGGAGTAGGAATTAGGCTCCCGAGGAATGGGTAGCAGCAGAACCATGCTCCTCTAGGAATGGAGAGTAGGAATTAGACTCCCCAGAAATGAGGAGCAACAAAACCATACTCCTCGAGGAATGGAAGTAAGAATTAGGCTCTTGAGTAATGGGAAGCACTAGAACCATACTCCCCCAAGAATGGGGAGCAGGAGCGGAGGATGGCAAAAGTTATGGATCCAGACAGCCCTTGACCCAATTCTAGATAATGGACCGCACAAGGAAAACCAACTCCAAATAGAGGAACTATCGTTTAAGGACAATAGAAGGATATTGCTTGGCCCAGAAGCAAATTAAATAGAGTTTGACACGGATACAACCTATGAAAAGGCAGAAATATTTTGTAATTAAAATCCTAGAGAATAGAGGAGAGTTAGATAGAGTTCAAGTTAAAAAAAAGGACTTTATCTATAGAAGACTATAAAAGCAGAGGTCTCTGATAGTGTAAGGATCGAAAAAAAGAAAAAGAAAAGAGAGAGGGAGTCAAGTTGTAAGTGCGATCTTAATAAAACATTTATCTTTCTGTGTCCGTGGACGTAGGCCAAAGGCTAAACCACGTTAATTCTCTGTGTCTTTTAGTTATATTGATCTCGTATAAATTAATTCTCTAAGTTGACCAGAAATCTGCGTCAACAGATGTCATGAAGAATTTTATGAGTTCCAGTAGCCTCATCTTTTAAATTTTATTTAAATGAAATCTGATACCAAAATTGAATATAGTTGTATACTTTTAGGCCATTTTTGGTCCTAGAAGATATATTTGATGCATGAGCAATATGCCATGCTGGGCGGCAAATTTATTTAAGAGTAATGCCAAGGAACAAGTAGGGATGGCAATGGGGAGGGGAGGGGAGGGGACCAATCTCCCCGTACCCATCCCCGATATTTTACGTATGTCCCCGTCCCCTCCCCATCCCCGTTAGAATTACATGAGAGAATCTCCATCCCCTCCCCGAATAATAACAGGGGATCCCCGAGGGTCCCCGATCCCCGAATAACTAATATATTTTTTTTGTTTTCGATTTTGAGTTAATCATATTAAAATAAAAAATTTAAATAAAAGTAAAGTTCGAAATATATATTACATTAATATCCATTACAAAAGTCACATACATTAAATTAGTAAGTAATGCAGCATGCAAGGGATATAAACTTCTTTTACAAACTATCATGAACAAATTAATAGTCTAATACAAAATTGTTACAAATAAAATCGAATTTAGATTCAAAATTAACTTTTTCAATGGTGGCGTGGGCACTTTATAAATGTGGACTATTCTCTTTACAGCACAATAGTTAAGTCGGAGTAAATCAAGAGCAAATATTAAATTAGATTAGATTAGATATTAAAATTGTGATTCGCTGTGAGCAGTTATAACATCTAAAAATAAATAAAAAATAGATTTAAGTTTAAAATATTTAATGAATATTAAAATTAAAATAAAATTTTTTGGCTAATAGAATCTATCCGGTCTTTTTAATGTCCTAAATAAAAATTTAAGATTTTAATTATTTAATTAGGCCTAAAGTTTAATAATATAAATATTTTGATATTTGTTATTTTTACTAATATTTATCATTTTATAATTCAAATTTTATAATTTATTTACTAGTAATTTTTAAAAAATTAAAATTAAAATTAAAATTAAAATGGAGAAATGGGTAGGGGATGGGGATTCCACCTCATCCCCGTCCCCTCCCCGAATAAGAAATTGGGTAAAAAATTTTCCCCGTCCCTTCCCCGAATAAGAAATTGGATATGAAATTATCCTCATACCCTCTCCGAATGGGAAAAATCCCCGAGGGTACCCGTCCCCGTGGGAATTTTTGCCATCCCTAGGAACAAGGATGTCCAAAACTAAGAATGGGAGAGGGGCAAAAGAGTCAACCTCTTGCAGCCAAAATCATGAAAAGATTATGAAAATTTGTGTGATAAATAAAAGTTTGAAAACGTCTTTAATCAAATCTACATATCCAACTCTACTTTATGGGGCCAATGTGGCATCTGTGGCATCTTCGATAAATGAATTAGTTCTTCAAATCGAAAGCTTCATTTTCTTTGTCATTAAAAGCTAATTTTGTAATGTTATTGCTTTCAAAATAATTATTATTAACTTTATTATAGAGATAATCAACTATGAAAATACATCAGTCCAAAGACAACATATTATAATTGCAAGTTTTAGTTTTTATCTCATTATCTCATATATATATATATATTCTTTCTTACAAAGGTTTGAGAATGCACGTAGAGGGATACACATCCAGGATTAAGTTTTGCTCTACTAGCTGCACATGGTACCAAGAACGTACCCGACATTGGCTCTGTTGTGTTCTGAGGTTTTGTGGCTTAAAATCATTCTATAAAACGGAAGCTGTAACAGCTTAATTTAACAGTCAACCAATCTATTTAATTAAATATCAATGATTATTTTAAGTTAAGGTGCTTATCAGTCTACATAGTACTAGATGTTAATTAAGATATCCTTAGAGAACAAAAATTAAACCCAAGACACAGATTTTGAATCTCATCATTTTATTGAAGACATACCGATCAATAATATTATTCTATGATTTAAAATACATCACATACACGATATTAAATTATTAATAGAAAAAGAAAGAAAATTATTTTGCTCAGGTTGTGATCTTTCTCAATTGACAATAACAGGATCATGTGTGTGTCAGTATGTGGGTCTTCGTAGCCCAAGTGTCAAGTCAAATATTCCTACCTATGAAATTTGATAATGCAGACGACTAGAAGTAATCTAATCACAGCAAGAGGCACTATTTGAAACGAATGGTTACGGGCACGAAGCAAAAAATTAACTCTATAGCGATCAACTTTAAAAAAAAAAAAAAAAAAAACGTAAGTTATGTCTTTGATTCAGAATATATAGATTTCTGTCAGCATCATTTACAACTGTCCATGACAAATTTTGATGAGCCTTTAGCGATAAAATTTTTAGCAATAAAAAAAATTTCGTCACAATAAGTGCTTTTTAGCAAGGAAAAAAAAGTTTTGTCGCCAAAATTAAAGCAAAAAAATAATATTTAATTCTTATTTTTAGCAACGGAAGCTTTGTCGCTAAAAAGTACTTATTACGACCAAAAATTTTTTGTAGCCAAAAACATTTACCGGTAAAAAATATTTTGGCGCATATATCTTTAACGACAAAATTTTGACAAATTGTGATCAAAATTTTCGTTGCAAAAAAACATATTCAGCGACAAAAAATATACTATTTAGTGATTTTTTTTCATTGTTAAAGAAATTTATAACAACGAAATACGTTTTTTGCAAAATGCATTTTTAGCGACAAATACATGCATCATCGAATATAGATTGGAATTACATTTTATTGCATTCGGATAAAAGTCATCGCTGAAGAACACTATGGCGACGAAAATAGATCGTCGTGAAAACCATTTGGCATGTGAAACAATATGTTGTAGCGATGAAATAATTTTTTTGCTAAAATTGTTTGACATGTGAAAAAATAGGTTTCAACAACGAAATGAGTTTCATCAAAAGAAATAGTTTTAGCGACGATAATCTTTTTGTCGCTAAAACTCTTTGACAAGTTAAAAAATAAGTTTTAGTGATGAAATGATTTCATCACGAAAACTATTTGATATGTTCAAAATTATATTTTAGCAACGAAACAATTTTTTCACAAAAAATGGTTTTAGCGATGAAAATGTGTTGTTGCAAAAAATGTTTGACATGTAAAAAAAATTTTTTTAGCATTTGTGAGGAAAATTGTTTGTCGCTAAAACTGTTTGACTTGTAAAAAATAAGCTTTAGCAATGAAATTAGTTTGGTCGCAAAAAATAGTTTTAGTGAGGAAAATTTTTCGTTGCTAAAACTCTTTAACATATACAAAAAAATGTTTTAATGAAAAATAATTTTATCGCTAATGCTCCTTTTGGCAGCGAAATTATGGGTTCATTGCTAAAGATCTAATAAACTGATACAATTTTATAAATTTAGAGTGCATTTTCAATTATTTTAATTTATTTTCATGATTAATCTTTTTATTAATTAACAAGTAATCAAAATTTTCATAATAATAACAAAATAATTTAATAAAATTATGAAAAGTTAAGAAAAATAAAATGTGTTAATTGTTAATTCTTTGCGGGAATAATGATAAATTCACGTTCACTAGGAAAAACTGATAAGTTTTGTAAAATTAAGTGAATTGACTTAATATTACTATCTTTTTTTAATTAAAACTTACAAATATAGTTTGATGAGAGGCTTATGACTACTTATGTTAGGAGACTTTTAGTAATGAGTAACGAATAGCTCCTTCAATCACATGCTTCTTAATTTCAATATAAGTAGTTCATTTTAGCACAAAGTTGGAATACTTGCATAAATTTTGATAAATTTAATTAGCTAGTATATAGATTATATATCTTTCAAAGGTTAAATTAAAATCGACCTGTAAGGTCGATAAAATATATAGTTTAATTTATGAGCAAGTGTAATGTATTTGATTTAGTTTTAAAACAAATTATCAATAAAACTTGAAATAAAATATATTTTCACATAAGATTCATATAAAACATAATTTATTATATGAAATTATGTAATTATAAATTATCAATTCAATTTAATTAGATTAATAAAAAATTGCAATGTAATTTTAAGAAGCGAAAGAACCAAACAAAATAAACGAAATCTGGTTTTAGATTAAACGAATCACTAAAAATGTAAAATACCCATTCAATCGCGATCCCCCTAAACTAAATCCTAATGTCTAACCTCTCTCTCACAATTAGGGATGGCAACATTCCTTGCGGGAATCCATACCCGTGGGCACCTGATCAATTATAAGTTTGTCGCTGAAAATATTCATTTAAAAATTTATATTAATGCCAAAATGTTAGAACTTTTGCAACCAACTTTAAATTTCGTTGCTAAGTATATACTTTTGGCGATAAAATTATAAGTTCGTTGCTAAGATATTTGTTTAAATATCGGTTATTTTCAGCCAAAATTTTCGACCTTTAGTTACGAAATACAAATTTCGTCGCTAAAAATATTTATTTAAAGATTTAAATCAGTTAATTTTTCATCAAAATTTTAGACCTTTAACGACGAGATTATAAGTTCATTGCTAAAAATATTCATTTAAAGATTTAAATTTCTGCAAAAAGTTTAGACTTTTAGCAATAAAAGATAAATTTCATCCCTAAATGTGCATTACATAACGACAAAATTTATATTTCATCGCTAAAGAATACTCGCAAAACATTGTAAAAATAAAAAAAAAATGCCGGATTAATTTCCACTAAAATTTGTGAAAGTCAACAAATTTATATTCATTTGTAAAATTATTCTTTCAAAAGAATGGATATTAAATTTTGTAACTATTTTTGTATTTTCCATCAACAATACTAATTCTTTTTAATTAATTTGTTCTCTTTTTATCATAACGATGTTAATTAACATTGTAATTTAGTGATAAAAATGATAATATTTAAATATTCTTAATAATAATTAAATATTAGAAAAATGATACTATTCGGTGATGAAATTTTTAGCAATGAAAAACTAAAAGCGCCTATCGGCGACAAAATCTATTCGTCGCTAAAAGCAACTTTCCGCGATGAAATAATACTTTTAGCAACAAAATAGTTCATCGCTAAAACTCATGCAAGTGACGATTGTATTCGCCACAAAATGGGAGACATTTAGCAATGAAATTTGAAAATTCGTCACCAAAAGCCTAAAGCGACCTCCTATTGCGACAAAGTAGTGACGAAAATTTTTTTATCTCTATAGCCTGTGGCGACAAAAATTGTATGCCTTGGCCATGACTTTTTTTTTTTAAATTGCTAAAGCCCTTTTTTTGTTGTAGTGATTGTTCAATGGTTTCAATCAAACATTGTATAAATTATCTTTTTCAATATACTGAGTCTGAGATTACGGCCATTAAAGATTTAATTTCAAGTTATCGAGTTGTTCAAATAATTTTAAAGGGCAAAAGACAGATCAATGAAAAATGAAAGGGACGGATTTATAAAGATTATATGAACAAGACTTAAGCATAAAATAAAAAGTATTACTTTTTTAATTGAGGACAACTGACTATTATCATCATGCTGTGTCCATCTCAACAAAGGTAAGAGCATGCTAGAACTGAAGACAAATCTCAATAAAACCAAATGGCACCACGATGCCGTGCATTGCATGCATGCAAAGAGAGGAACAAAAAGAGAGCAGGAAGAGAATACAACGATCGACATTTTCAAAGATGAGGAGCTGGAGCTTGACATCCTGAAGGTAGCTGATGATAAGAATAGTAATTAAAGCCAGCAATTCTTTTCCTTTGGTCCTTTTGGGTGCCTTGAGACCTGAGTGACTGGTTAGTGTAGGGATTAATTATTGATGCATGATCTGTAACTTATATGCAAAGGAAAAGGCAGTTTGTCAGTTTCTCTTTATTAAAATTAGTATATATCACTTATTTCTCTACTATTTTAATAATATTCAATGATCTTTCTAGTACCATAATTTTACATTGTTACCCTTATTTTAAAATACACTTTTATTCATATTAATTATAAAGTAAATAAATCATATAAATTAAAATTAAAATAATAAGAAATATATAGAGGTTTCGGTGTGAACAAAATTAACAATAAGATATCTTTATTGTATTTTTTGTTATTTTTAAGTATTTTTTATAATAAATATTATTTCATATTCTCAAGATATAATATCAAATAAATTACTTATTTATCCGTCTTTCCCTTAAATTTTTTGTGCAAGAGGATTTTTGAGTTGTGAACACTTTTAATTTTTATTACTAATATTTTCCTTGCTTCGCAAGGGATATAAAAAAAAAAAAAAGGTATTCTAAACTCTCATGGTTCATATTTGTTTGTTTTCTTGTTTCTCGTTTGTGAAACAAACTAACTTTATTTTTAAATTCAGACATAAATGTTAAAAAGAAAAAGAAAATGTGAGGTACACAGAAGCCTTTACTATCCTCAATGTCCAGCCAGTCATGCGCAGATCGTTATTTTTTTATGGTTCTTATCGAGTGAAAAAGTAGTATGGAATGGACCCATTCGTAGGTGAATCTGCTTAAAAATGATATAAAAGGTGATAGACTTATTTCAATCAAAGTTAATTTGAGTGTCGAAAATTACATCTAGTTTATATTCTTAGTCCGGTAATTAGTCTAAGCCGATTTGGGAAATATGAAAATTGAAAAATGAATTGCATCTCATGAGTAGAACATGTTGAGAATAGCTACTGAGATAATAATATATGCTTGAGGTGAAAATTGAGTTGTTATTAGAAATCTTCATTATTTTTCCATCAGACATGCACGCAGGCATGTATCTAGGGAAAAAAAAAAAGGGCTTCAAACAAGCCACAAATAAATAACCAAATTAATTAAAAAATAAGGAATAATTGTAAATTCTTCGTCTATTATTAATTCCATACATAGATATAAAAAGAATGTGGTTAAATGAAAGCTTAATTAATTGTTGTTTTGACCCCCTGGTCCTCGACACCCCCTGGTCCTCGACATTGACTTCCCGTCTCGCATCCTCTGTGGTAGGGATTACCAGGTTCCATTTTACAAAGCTCGGGATGCACAGGGCTGCATCCAGGATTACCACCAGCTCCAATGGCTCCATAACCAATCTCCTTAGCTTCTGCGCCATCCTTCACCACCGTTACTGTACTTGCTGTGAGCACCATGATCACACCAAATACCATCATTCTCTTTGACATCATCATCATCATCTATTTACTTAAAGTTTAATTCTATTGAAAATTTGACTTAATTTGATGAATTGATTAATCTTGAATTAAACCCATAATTTTTATTTATATAGAGGAGTATTAACTCTTAATTAAGGCACTTGTATTATTTTTAGTCACCACCATTTTAGTTAAACTCGCACGCCTCACGTTGACGAAGTAATAACTGAATGTGTGGTTTCTATCGAGTCTTTCTATGTATTCTCATAATGTTCTCATCATTCATTCCATAATTTGTTCGATTTACAAATTAATTAAAAACAAGTCATAAATGTAATCATAACTAATTAATGGTTCAGTTATGGAGTAGTAATTAAATTTCATAATTTATAAACACTATTAGAAAAAAAAAGGCCTTTATGATAGTTATTACCCATCATCTACCCTATAGCGTGATAGTTGATCGACCGTAATTGATTTCGGTGTCAAAAAAATAAAATGATTGTTTTTATATGTCATGTTATATATGACATATTATCTATCATGTTTATGTTATTGTCAATTTGATGAAAAATATTCACGCATGATTAATATCAATCATAATACTTCCCATTCATGACTATTGTTTAATTGGAATAATAAAATTATTTAATTATTTTAATTAAATATTAACCCTAAAAATTATTTTTGTTAAATCTAGCAAGAATAACTAACATTTCTTTAAGATATATTTTGACAGTAAATTTAAAAAAATTAATTATTTGGCAGGAATTATTGAAATTGGAGCCATTTTTTGTGGGAATTGAAATATATTCTTTAAATTATTATATAAATAGCAAAATGTACATACACACACATATAATTCATATATAAAAATTCTCTAATTTGTTCACAAGTTTCACAGATTATAATTCAGTTATGAAATAAAATAACTATAATAATTATAGTTAAATGAATACTTCATTAATTCTTAATTTGCTTCCTAACATTGCAGTTAAAATTCTTAAATGAACAACTTGAGTTAGCTACCTGAATCAACCAGTAACAACGCCTGAGTCAACCATCTGAATAAACCAGCAGCACTAGTTAGCTGATTCAAGCACCTGCAATTAACATCAGCACAACAGGAACAATCTTAAATCAAACACCAAGAACAGACCAAACTGCCATTAAATGCCACAACACCAAACAGTCTGCTACAGCCATCAAATGCAAGCAAACTTATGCAACAAAACCAGATGCAAGTGAAATTCTGAAGAATATCGAATAAACCAAACCAAATGCCATACTTCTAGTAATTAGACTAGATGCAGTGTTCAATTAAACTAAATGTAGTCTCATATAGCTCTGTTTAACAATCTGCAGGACTACAAGTTATTCACTAACTTTTGAAGCTAAGTCCAATCCGATGCCCATCTCCTTTCATCACCGCTAAGCGGCCTTTATGGCCCCTTCGGCCGCCGGTGATGACAATCGGTCATCACCGGTAAATACACACTACCCCCGAGAAGAGTTTCACAGGTTCTTAGATCCACCTAGGAAATCTTTTCTGAAGCCTCAAAAATTCACCCACGAACCACCACCTGACCTAAAGCTACCATCACCACCAGAGCCTAAGCCGAGACGCTCAAAGAGATTGCTCAACCAACGGCAAACTACCCATAATCCACCTATAAAGTTACCACATGCCCCTACAAACCACCCTCATGGAGAACCACCACCAACATCCACTGCCTCTGTCCTTTCTAAACTCCGGCAGCCATCAACGTTCTCTATTACCGTGACTGGTAAAGAAGAAATGGCAGAAAATCATGACCAAAGCACTCCATGCTTCCATGCAAATAGCATCCATGAGGAAACAAATCGATTATCCCCTCGGGAAGGTGAAAAGTGAAAACTGTAGTCAATCCCCGACCAAAGTCTTCAATTCCAACCATGAACAAGCCATACTTGGTGAATCACAAGATAAACCGAGCTCTCCTGCCACCATTGATTTGGCAGACCATGGTGATTTTCCACCGTTGCCGCCGGTTTCCCATATGGCTCACGAAACTGCAACCTACGGAATGACTACCCAGCCACTGCAGCAAACTCCCTTGATCCAAACTGTTAGCATATGTGCGGAAGCAGAGCTGTAGCGTGGACTTTTTGTAAGCAACTAGATGCACATACAGCAGATACTTCCTCATGCTGAGCTGACAGAATTCGTTACCTTCCTCTAGTGTGCATAACAGAATTTGTTAATTGTAATTGTATTACTATTTTGTGTAGTTCTAGTAGCTTCAATTAGTTATTTCAGCTGCTATATAAACTGTAGTGAACATTCATTTTGTGTATATAACAATAATATTAGATCCAGATTCTTCTTCAAACTTTCCTCTCATTTCCTTGTTATTTTCTTGCTTAACAAACACAATCATTTACATTTTCTCACATGGTATCAGAGCCAATGGCTAACACAAATCAAAACTCACAATCTTATAACTTTGTTACACCTATCAAACTTTATCAAAACAACTTTCTGGTTTGGAGAAATCAAGTTTTAGCTTCAATCAAAGGGAATGGACTGGAAGGTTTTATAACTAGAGTTAATCAATGTCCGGATCAGTATCTCAATCAGATCAGTGAAGTATCAAGCTCATCAAATGTTGGATCTAATTCAAGAACTGAGAATCCTGTGTTTGCTGCCTGGATCAGAATAGATCAATTACTCCTCAGCTGGATGTTTTCATCAATTCAGGAGAATTTGCTGACATCTGTTATTCACTACGTTTCCTCCAAAGAACTGTGGGAGTCACTTACTTGAATGTTTGTTTCTCAAACTCAGGCAAGAATAATGCCACTCAAAATGCAACTTCAGACTACTAAAAAAGGTTATATGTCGATGACTGCTTATTTTT
Source organism: Atalantia buxifolia (assembly GCA_030444775.1). Taxonomy (NCBI): domain Eukaryota; kingdom Viridiplantae; phylum Streptophyta; class Magnoliopsida; order Sapindales; family Rutaceae; genus Atalantia; species Atalantia buxifolia. The sequence goes on from CM059832.1 coordinate 12,756,970, forward strand.
CTAAAATGAAACGTTTAGCTGATAATCTTGCTATTGTTGGAAAGCCTGTTGAACATAATGATCTGGTAACCTACATTTTGACTGGTCTGGATTCACAAGATTATGAATCACTAGTTACTATATTGCTTGCAAAAGGAGAAAATATGAGTTTGGATGAATTAAATGTTGTATTGTTGAGTCATGAAATGAGGCTTGATCAGAAGAAAGGGAAATTAAGTGATGATGTTATGCATAATCTTTCTGCTAATGTTGCTTAAAAGAATCAGGGATTTTATAAAGGTAATTTTGGCTATCAAAGAGGTGGTAATGGTGGTTTTAGTAGTAATACACCAAATAATTTTCGAAATGGAAGTAACGGTGGAAATAATGTGCCTTTTGAGCCAAATATAGTTTGTCAGATCTGCTTTATTCCAGGTTATGGTGCAAACAAGTGCAAAATAGGTATAATTCTGCATTTGTTCCTCAAAGAGGTCCTGGAAGAGGAAATTTTAGACCTGTGTTTAATCAGTATGGTAGAGGTTTTAATCAAAATAATGCTGATCAAAGGCCTTTCAATAATTTTGTAAGAGGTGGTAATGGTGCCTTCTCTGGTAATAGTGCCTTCCCAAAAGGTTTTGACTATCAAGGTTATCAAGGTCATATTGCTTATCCAGAACCTGCACAATCAGATCATGCTGTTGCAATACCTTTTGGTGCTTTTCACTCAGGTCCTAGTAATCCTGTTGTTTTCAACTGCTACAATGGAGTGAATAATGATCAGAAGTTTAATCAGAATTAAAATTCTGCTACTCCTGTCATTTCTCCACTTGAAGTAATTGAAGACCCCTTGTGGTATATAGATAGTGGAGCATCTAGCCACATCACAAATGATTCAGGTAAAATTCTTGACTTGCAGCCTTATTATGGATCAGAAGAATTACTTGTAGGAAATGAAAATGGCTTGAAAATCAAACATATAAGATCTGTATTGCTTGCTACATACTCACATGAGCCCTTGTTATTTAACCATGTTTTACATGTGCTTCACATAACTAAAAATTTGCTAAGTGTGTCTCAGCTCCTGACTGATAACAATGTTCTTGTTGAATTTGTTGATAATCGTTGTCTCATTAAGGCCAGGAACTCAAGAATTCTTTTGCTTAGAGGTATTGCTAAAGAAGGCTTGTATCAGATTCAAGATGTTACCTCCTCAAACTTTGAGGTCTCTGAGTCAACTCTCTCAGCTTACTACTCTCAAATTCCTATTCATAAGCATTTGTCTATGTTTGCTACTCTTTCTGCTCCTGATGAGTCAAATTTCAGTTCAAGTCAATCAAAAACTTTAGCTTGTTCAAGTAATATAGTATGGAAGCCTACTGCTATGTTAGTGTCTAATCATTCAGTAGATGTAAATTTGCTTCATCAAAGGCTATGACATCCAGCCATACATATTCTCAAAACTGTAATGAAGCATTGTAATACATTTGCTGATTTTAATAAAACTTCAAATTTTCCTTTTTGTAATGCCTGTCAACTTGGTAAAAACCATCTTCAACATTTTGGTCCTGTAAAAACCAAAACCACAACGCCATTGCAACTCATATATGCAGACCTCTGGGGACCCTCTCATATAGTATCAACTCAAGGTTACAACTATTACTTATCCATCCTAGATGACTTCAGTAGATTCACTTAGTTATTTCCCTTAAAAGCCAAGTCTGATGCATTACAAGTTTTTACAATGTTCAAAATCTTTATTGAGCAACACCTTGACAGAAAAATCAAAATTGTACAAACTGACTGGGGGGTGAATTTAGATCATTTTCTTCCTTATTAGCTGCTTCTGGGATTTAGTTTAGGCATCCTTGTCCTCATATCCATCATCAAAATGGAAGGATAGAAAGGAAACATAAGCACATTGTAGATATTAGTCTAACTTTGTTAGCTTAATCCAAATTACCCTTGCATTTCTGGTGAAATGCATTCCACACAGCTGTATTTCTTATAAACAGATTACTTACACTTGTTATAAACAATGTCACACCTTTCTTCAAACTTTTTTAGCAGCATCCAGATTAGTCAATCTTGAGAGTTTTTGGATGTGCATGCTATCCTTATCTTAGACCCTATAATAGATATAAACTTGAGTTCATGTCTAGCAAATGCATATTCATAGGTTACAGCCCACACCATAAAGGCTATCAGTGTCTTCATTCATCTGAGAGAGTGTATGTTTCAAACCATGTAATTTTTGATGAAAAATCATTTCCATATCAGCCAGGTGTTGATTTTTCTTCAGTCATAAATTTAAGTTTGTCAAATTCTGATACAACATCTTCATCTTTCTCAATGCAAGCCTTTCCAGTACCTTTTTCAGCAACTAAATTCCAAGAACCTCAACCTCAAGGTTCTCATCAAATTTCATTTCCTTCATTTATTAATGTCTCACCTATATCTTCCTCAAGTAATTAAGTTCCTGTCACAGCAGAACCCAATACATCCTCTTCATCTCCACCTCCTCATTAATTACCAGTTTCACAGCCCCTTGGTCATCCTATGATCACTAGGTCTAAAGCTGGAATTTTCAAACCAAAAACATATCTTACTGCTCTTCTATCAAAACCCTCTGAGCCAACCTCTGTAGCACAAGCTTTAACAGATCCTAAATGGTTTGAAGCCATGAAAGAAGAGTTTAATGCTCTTCAAGCAAATCAAACCTGGATTTTTGTTAAACCTACAATACCTGTCAAGGTAGTTGGTAATAAGTGGGTATTTAGAATCAAGTATAATACAGATGGATCAGTATCTAGATACAAAGCAAGACTTGTTGCTAAGGGGTTTCATCAGACATATGGTATTGATTATAGTGAAACATTCAGCTCTGTCATTAAGTCATCTACAATAAGAATTGTTTTCAGTCTGGCAGTAATGAATGGATGGTTAATAAGACAGGTTGATGTCAATAATGCCTTCTTAAATGGCATCCTTGCTGAAGATGTATATATAGAACAGCCGGAAGGTTTTGTTGACCCTTCTAAGCCTCATCACATTTGTAAACTTAAAAAGGCTCTCTATGGATTAAAACAAGCTCCAAGAGCTTGGTTTGATAGATTGAAATCTGCCATGATTACACAGTGGAATTTTATTAATTGCAAATCAGATTCATCTTTATTTTACAAGTGGGATAAAGGTCACATTTTGCTGGTTCTGGTGTATGTAGATGACATAATCATCACAGGTTCTAATTCACTTAGCGTGTTGCAAGTCATTTCTGATATGCAGGCCACTTTTGCTCTTAAAAGATTTAGGAGAGCTTAGTTATTTTCTTGGTGTTGAAGTAACAAAAACTAAGGAAGGTATTCATCTTTCACAAAGCAAATATATTGCTGATTTGCTGGCAAAATAAGGCATGGATAGCTGCAGTCCAGTACCTACACCAATGGTCACTTCTCATCAACTAACAAAACACTCAGGCACTGAAATTGACAATTCCAATCAGTACAGAAATGTTGTTGGGGCACTGCAGTATGTGACATTGACAAGGCCAAACATAGCTTTTACAGTGAACAAACTAAGCCAATTTCTGGCAGCTCCTACCACAGAACATTGGCAAGCATGTAAGAGGCTGCTGAAGTATCTTAACGGTACAATTCATTTTGGTCTCCAGCTCTACCACAGTGGAAATTTACAAATAACTTGCTTCAGTGACTCAGATTGGGCGTGTGACAGAGATGACAGAAGGTTTGTAGTAGGTTATGCAGTGTATCTTGGCTCAAATTTGGTGTCATGGTCTTCAAAGACGCAGTATGTAGTGTCTAGATCTAGCACAAAATCAGATTACAGAGCTCTAGCACTTGGGACAACTGAGGTTTTATGGATTCAAGCCTTACTTGCTGAATTAAGATTTAAAATGGAAACAACTCTAGTTATGTGGTATGATAATTAAAGTGCTATATCCTTGGCTACTAACCCAGTTTACCATGTGTTAATATTTATGTTAACATAATGTTGATTTTGATGATAACAAACAAAATTAAGAATGATTAAGTTTTTTAAAGCTTAAATTATTTTTCATACATTTTAAATAAATCATTATTTTCACATTATAAAGGTTTTATATCTAATGGAAAAATGATTTTATGAAATTGGTTGTTTTTCAAGTTTATGGTTTAATTGAAAGAATTTTGAAATATTTGAAATCAACAAGTATTGCTTGAAATTTTGGAGAAAGACTTATTTGAAACGTTTTATAGCATTTTGGGTCATATCATAATTTCAGAATGTTTTGGGATTCACAAAGTAATTTTTACAAATTCTGAAATTGGACTTAATTGTAAATTTTTATAACGTTTTGGATCATACTACAGTTTCGTAAAGTTTTGGGGTCAAAATATAATTTTGGAAAATAGTGCACTGTACCATTACTGTAGCAAGCGGCAATCCGGTTATGCTAAACGGCAATCCGGTTATGGGGCAGAAACTCTCCGGATGAAAAGCGGCAATCCGAATTTCGTAAGCGGTAATCCGGTTATTGGCGTAAAGCACGGAGCATAAACGGCAATCCGGATATCACAAGCGGCATTCCGGATACTCAAAAATTCAAATTTTTACCTTAACGGTAACATGCAAGCGGAATTCCGGATACCATAAACGGTAATCCAGTTATGATTAAAAAGTGAATAACGGCTAGTTTTTTAGCTCCAACTATAAAAACTCAAAGCCAATTCATTTTCAAGAACTCAAGCAAGCAAAATCAAAGAGCACACAACATATATCAAGCTCTCAAATCGCAAATCAAAAACATTGAATCATCTTTTGTTCTTCAATTTGTTCATCTACTCTTAAAGAGAGTTTTTGTTGTAATTTTCATTTCCTTATCAAATTTGTGAGTGTTTAAGTGTGTGAGACACTTGAGTGAAGAGATTAGGAGATAATCTCTTTGTTGTAAAGGTTCATTGACACCTTGAAGTCAATTGTAAGCATTTGAAGCCTTGGAAAGGCTTGGATAGTGAAATCCTCAAGCTTGGGTTGCTTCGAGGCGTGGACGTAGGCGGGGATAGTCGAACCACGTAAAAATCCTTGAGTTTGCTTTCTTTTACCCTGCTCATTTATTATTGCGCTTTTATTGAATTTATTGTTTTGGATTCCATTAAGGCATTAGATTTAATTGTTGTGTGGTTTGCTTAAGATAAGTTTTTTAAATCCCAATTCACCCCCTTCTTGGGTTGCACACTTGTATTTCACTATGAAATGACCAAACACATTGAGCTCGATATTCATTTTATTAGGGAGAAAATTGTAGCAAAATAAATTTCCATTAGTTTATTCCCAGTAAGGATCAAACAACTGATGTCCTTACTAAAGCTCTGACATATGGCCAATTTCAGTATCTTAGATCCAAGCTGAATGTTCTTCCTGGACCATTCAGCTTAAGGAAGGATGTTAGCATATGTGCTGAAGTAGAGCTGTAGCGTGGCCTTTCTGTAAGCAACTAGATGCACACACAGCAGATACTTCCTCATGCTGAGCTGACAGAATTCGTTACCTGCCTCTAGTGTGCATAACAGGTAGCACTATGAGAATATTTAAATGGACCACTGACTTTCGGTGCTCCGAAGAATCTCCAATAGTCCCAATATGGATTTCTTTTCCTTACTTGCCTATTTATTTCATGTATTGTAAGGATGATTTATTTTCGATTGCCTCGGCTATTGGTCAGCCATTATGTGTCGACTAGGCCACTGCATCTCTATCTCGCCCTTCCGTTGCTAGGGTATTAGTGGAGTATGATGTAACTCAGCCTCTGCTGCAGCGGATTCAGATTGGTGTGGGCGATTCTGGATTTTGGTAGAGTGTTGTTTTTGAGAAAATCTCATTCTACTGTACTTCATATAAGCACCTCGGTCATGCTGCTGAAGCATGTTATGTGACCAATCTAGGGCTTCGTCCCCAAAGGCCAAAGAGGGAGCATCAGAACAGAGCGACACCTCGCAAGGAGTTTAGAGTTCAGCCTTTAGCTTTGGGTTAGACTTTAAATTCGACTTTGAAGCCTCATATTGCTCAGAAACCCATGAATGAAAGGTCTCCGATTATTGGGGGATCACCCGTGGAGACCCGAATCAATAATACAAGCTCCTTTACTGCTAAGGATTCGATCCTTGATGATAGAGTTCAAGATTCTGAGGTTCAAGCTGAGGATCCAAATGTTTGTAGAGCTTCCACGGGATCCACCATGAAATATACCAGGCATTTAGTCGTTGACTTCACTTCTTACAGCACAGACAATCCTATCCAACCCACTGAAAAGGTTAGGCCGTTAAGGCCAGGTGCCACTGAGGTTGTTGCTCAAGATACTGAGGCTGATTCAGTTTCTAAGCCTCAAGTACAGGATAATGTAGGTTTGAGGGATTGTGGTTTGCAGATGATTGCACTGTGAAAGTTATTTTAGATGTTCCAGGTGATTGGAGGGCATCTGCAGGCTCTACTTTTTTACGATCTATGATAAATGATATTTGCATCATGGCTATGGGATTCAAGTCTCGCTCTACGAATATTCCTTCTCAATCTGATGAGGAATTCAGTATTGAGAAAAACATTGATTGTCGCCATGCTATGAGCTATACTTTTCAGATTGATGAAGATTTTAGTTCGGATGAGCACCTGATTAATGATGGTCATTTCTTGTTTGCACCCGAGGATATTGGCAGATCTGACCCTAATCCTAATTTTAATGATATTGGTCAACATTCAAATAAGGGCATCAAATTAGTCACCGGCCGAAAGTATCGTAAGAAACACTACAGCCGAATGCACTAGTCACTTTTACTTTCATATTTTTCTTTTACTAGGCTTTGCCTTAGATTGTTTTATTATGTTGTATTTGTTTCTTTAACTTGGAGATATTGGTCTATATCTCTCTCTGCATGTATTTTATCATTTGCTAATTTATATTATAGGTAGTGGTTTATGCCTAACACCCCACCTCATTGGTGGTTTAACATAAAAAAAATGTAGTCTCTATTACATTCAAAATTTCTAAAAAAGTAGTACTCCATCTGAGAAGCACCAAAACCAAACCAATCTAATCTAGCATAATTACAAGCTCAACCCAAAACAATTACACATTATATTGACATATCAAAATTTGCTATCAAAACATGGCCAAATAAATGACAATAAAACTCAAAACAGACCCAAACAAACCGATGTTGTAGCCCTAGTAGTCATTGTCTGTTCCACTACCATCGGAGTGAGGGTAGGCTCCATTGTCGATGAGTGAGTAAGACAAGGCTCCAAATCAATAATTCCACCTCTTTTCTGTAGTTCAAAAAACAGAAATTCATATATGTAAAACTATTAAAAAGTGTGAAACAACCTATAAGTATTCAACTTCTGTCAACTCAATAGCACTTACTAAAGTTTTTATACATAAGAAAAAGGCATTTTAAGTCCAAAAAATTAGAATTATTGATTGAACTCCAACCCTATCAATCCATGCAACCATCTAATCTTTAACCAAAAAATAAAGCATAATTAACAAGACATCTGAATCAGAAAGATTGTGCTTTGATTTGGCATGAGGTGTTGGAAACAACTTAATAAATCTAGACACAATTTATAACCATCAAGTCCAAAGAGAAGTCAAGAACTAAAATACTTTGAAAAATCAGAAAAAACAGTAAAATATCAGTTTTAATTTCTTTTTCATCCATGTAAGCTCAAACTGAAGGTAGTCGCGCTACCTTTAAACATCATTTGGGCTTATACATGTGACATTTGCTCATGAACAACTAAAGTTGAATAAGATTTTTATATGAAACAGAATATACAAAGTCAAAGTAGAATATGAGAGGAGCTACAATATATTATTCAGCATTAGCAGTATGTATAAAATAAATTTAGAGGCATTATATTCACTCACAATCTTGTAAAGGTAGTACCATATTATGGCACGCATCTTTTGAATAGTAGATGAAGGAGGAGATGCAGTGGGAAGGCAGTAACTTGCTTGCATGAGAACTAGAAAGCAACATCCCAAGATCAATTATAGATCTCATAAAACAAAACAGTGAGGCAAACACAATTATTGTGAACAATTATTCATAGAACCACATACCAGCAACAAGATCAGAGTCATCTGTGTATATATCGATTCCCCATATCTGACTGCCTCTGACCTAAACATAATGAACTTACATAACTAAGAAGCAGAGTTATAAAATATGTTGCTGTAACAACTATCAATAAATTTCCAGACAAATGGAATTTTATATGTAAGGCTAAAACTAGTAGCACTTCAAAATTATTTGAAGTAGCATGACCTTACTTTAAGAACCAATAGTAAAATATTTCAGAAAAATTAAAGTCTAAGCAAAATTAAAACCTTAAGCATACTAAAATTTGGTAAATAGAACTACAGGAATTCCAATGACCTCCAAAATATTTGAAAGAAAAATTAATTTACAACAAAAAATGTTAAAGATTTGTAAAATAGAGGCCAATACTACTATTCAAATTACAACAGAGGAAAATGAGCTGGCCAATAAATGATAAAGACATGCATAAAGAAATACAAGCACCACATTAAATGATAAAGGCACGCATAAAAAAATACAAATAATATGCCCATAAAGACGTCCACTCAAGCCTTATAAGCGGCTTTATGGAAAAGAAAGCCAATTAGTTAACAATAAATGAATTTCAAGGTGCAATAATTAAACTTCCTGATCAGCACATTTAAGGTTCATGCATTTCTACAAAACATGTAACTCAGAAGAACCTTTTTTGTTCAAATGCTAACCAATAATTAAGTAGATTATCAAAGTTGTCACCGAACAAGCACCACATTGACAGCTATGCAAAAGATAAAAGTAAAAGTTAATAATTTATTTTATTTTACTTTTCGAGGGTTTTGATCATCATGTGCAAACTAGTAGTATAACTTGCTCAGTGTGGTCTCAAAAAGCTTGTTTAAAATACTTGTTCGCACCAGTCCAAGTTGTCAAATAAATCCTTATCTATCCATTCATCTCTAACCTTGCCAAAAAGATGAAAACGAGCATCTATATTCTCACTCCAATCTTTAATAATCATAGGATTTATCTTAGACCAGTTCTTCAATATCTCTTCCACTGTGAGCCCCTCGAAAACCTTGTAAATTGAATCACATTTGTCATCAGTTCCAAACCCAATGAATTTTTTATTAATTTTTTAATCTTAAGATTTAAAATAAAATGGCGAGAATGAATTAAAGATGAAAACAATGTAAATGAAATACTTGAGTCTCTGGATTCACACTCAACATTCGCCAATGGCTTAATATTTCTTTATTAGTTTCAATTAATTCTTGAAGGGATATTTCTACTCCTCATAATCCTCACTCTAATAAATATAGTATCAAGCGCTCAGTGTGCCAAAGGTAATGATCTTTCACTAAGTGTGGTGTCAAGAATACACTTGCCAGACGATAATAATCCTTCTATCGACAACGTGGCAAGACCATCCACTAAATAACATAGATACACTTTATGTCGACACTGAGTCAAGACAACCTATAAAATACTAGAGGGGAATGTTCTCTCTAATTAATATAATGCTAAGTGCTCATTGTACCAGACAGTAACGATCCTTTATTAGGGAGCCAGTATACCGTGCAAAATCTAGACATGATATACTGTCTGTCGACAATGAGTCAAAACAACCGCATAAATCAAAGAGAAAAAGAAAATAAACTTACCTAATTAAGCAGATTGATCATGTTGAGGCTTCACCTTCAACCCAAAATTGAAACTAAATTAGCCACTCATAATTGAACTAGAGGTAAAACGGTAATTTTTACTAAAATATGTAGAAAATACAAGATAAAGAGAGAATTACAGAAAATAGAGCTTAAAAATGAATTTAGGGTGTTCAATTAAGGGGGAACCCTCTATTTATAGATACAATAGATAAATCATGGCCATTGAATGAAAACAATTCAGACGGTCATGATTGCGCCACGTGGCAAGCTTTGATTGGTTGGAAACCATCATCAGTCAACGCCACATAATCAATCAATGCCACATCATTGGTCCAATAGGATGCTGCCACATCATCAACTAATGCCATATCAGAGTACCGTATATGTGAACAGCATCGTACTTGTGAAATAGTACTATATATGGGAACAGTACCATATACATGAACAGTATCAAATACCATTTTATGCTCTTCCTAAAGTTTTCGACCATTCTAAGTTCAAAAATTTCATCTATTTTGCTATCCAACTTCTCGTTAGTTGTGAAATGACCAAAATATCCTTAAAATACTTCAATTATAATAAAACACACCTAATAAAATTTTAAAAGATTTAAACATGTAAAAGTGAAAATTTTAGTGAAACTTGGAGTATAAAATGACAATTTTATCATGTACAAATATACATTCTTCAGTACTCAACAATATTTCCTAAGAATGATAATTCTTTAGCCAATAGTGTCTATTATTGACATGGTTAACCATATCATTTCCCTCTTCCATGTACAATTCATTAAATTTATCAAGTAATAATTGTACATGAGTTTCAGATTTAGCACTATATTTAGATTAAAGCTTCCATCATTTCTTTTGCAGTCTCATGATCTTCAAATAAAGGAACAAGTTCATCTCACATATGGCTTAAAATTGTAGCTTTTACTATTGTATTATCTTCCTCCTATTTATTTCGACAATTAGTGAAATCATTATTTGGATATCAATAGTAATGACATGTTTTACCTTGAATTAAAATGTAGGACACTCTTCTTTCCAAATATTATAATTACACCCATTTAATCTTTTCATTTTACTAGTATTACTACATCTTGTTCTAAACATTATTTCTAAATAACATGTAACACAAAATAGAAAATTTGACCTTAATATATAATTTGTTGCCCTAGAAATATTCTTTGAATAGATTTATCATACGCGTCAAGGATTTCTAGTAGCACTTGGAGACTTGAAAAAGTTCTTCGTTAAGTATCCAAATATCCCTTTCCTAGATGTTTTCTTCTTCTTACAATAATTGGTATCGTTGAACAATACTTTTTTGATTGCAAATTCTTCTTCGATATATCTCTCTTGGAATAGTTCTTCTAACACATCTTTTTGTAGGTCTTGCACACATTGGATTACTTCCAAAATAACTTTTATTTTGGCTTTTAGACTCAAAATAGAATATTAAACTTGCTTTGATACCATGGGTACCTCATATAAAATTTTCAAGAGGATCCAATACTAAAACATTTTCAAGACTATTTATTACTTGACAAATTCGAAACTGTTTCATAGTACCTTAACCGAACAGAATGTGTTCTGAGATTTTTATAAAATCAGATACTAATCAGAAAATTATGAAATTAAAACTGTAAATACTAGACACATGTATCAACTTCCATATAAAATTTCAGAATGTTTCGAGTTCATTTGATAGTACAAATAATTTTGTAAATCTAATCATTTTGCTGGAATCGCAGTTTTCCAGTGAATTAGTGTTAGTTTCGAAAATCCATACAAAATTGAAACAACGTCAAAAATTATGAAACCAAATTTAATTAATAAGCTCTATATTGCAGTTGGAGTATTATTTACCTCTTGATCTTGACTTCTCTAAGCCTTTCTAAATTGAAGATTTTCTCTACTCTTGATGTTATGACTTAGAATAGAATAGGAAGAAATTACTAGGCTGGATTGAAAATGAAAGGGGCTAGGGGTATTTATAGGATTTTTTAGGGCTAATGGATGGCTAGGATATTGCCACCATAACTCTTGATCAATGGTTGAGATTATCCTTCATAAATACCTTACTAAATCCTAGAATTCTTGTCTATCTCTACAAACTTCTCTTACATCATCACTTATGTCGTTGCTTATGTCATTATTACTTAGTCATTTCATCATCACTTTGTCATTACTTCTTTTAGAATTAAATATTATATATTATTATTATTTTAATACTTAAAGGGGCTTGTTAGTTCAAAATAAATTTTATTATATTTAAGTGAGAGAATTGTACCTCATATATATTATGGTATTTTCTTACTTATCCTTATATAGTCGGCTATACTGCCCATATTTTTTCTTATTTACTCCTTGTATAATCGGCTATGCCACCTATTCAGTGATACTTTTACTTAATTATACTATAGATGGCTCTGTCGCCTATATTATAATCTTATTTTGTTTAATCTTTGTACGGACAACACTGCAGCCTATATTAAAGACTATTGTCCTTCAATAGCGTTATGTGTTGATTTTGTTGTGTATCTAGGAACTTCACATGTTATGACATAAGTTGATTGAACGCATACATTTCATGGATTACTTTATAAAGAAGACGTTTTAGAAAATGAATTTATGAAAAATGGGTGGTTGTGCTACCAAGTAGTAAAGTCTTCAAAGAGGACAAGCCCTCCAAGTTTAGTAAAAGGTAATCTTTTGGGGACAGCGCTACGTAACGCCCAAAAGATCAACTAATTCAGCTCAAGGGCATGTTGTTTTAAAGAATAATTGTGCTAACCTTGTAGTGCAACATACCTAGGCCCTAATAAAGTTGTTTTTTATTTTTTAAGTTTATTTTAAAAACATAATATGCTCATCTATGAAAGCAATTTCAGTATACATTTAATTAATATTATCATTTTTAGTGTTATTATTTTGTTTAGTTTTTTATTATATTTTTACTCTTCATATCAATCGTCAACCTATTTTTTATGATAAAGACCCTCCACAAGTCTACATTGCCGTTCATTTGGCTTCATCAAGTGGTTCGTTCATAAGACTTTCTCATTAAATTGCAAGGAAATTATTGTAGAAAACAAAAATCAATTACGTACACTTAGTTAAGCTGGCTTGTATTAATGAGGAGATTGAGATAATGATATATCAGCCCTCATGATCCATTAGTAAAATTCATTCAACAACTCTGAATAAATCATCAACATTCCTTACCGTTTCTAGGATTTGATTTTATCCTTCCATTAGATTGATTACATTTTTTTTCCTCCTGTATCAAATGGCTGATAGAGCTGACCCAAAAAAAAAAAATAAGCTTGCACATATTTAGCCAAAAAAAATTTCGAAAACTTGTAGTGAATGGTGGTGGTGATAGACTAATAGTTAAGCATCTCAACTAACAAAGTATCACAACATACATGTTCATCTGCCTTCTTAACTCTATATACTTATGTGCTTTTCATCAACTAAATGTTTTGGTTCAAATTAACCTTAAACTTTTTTCTTTAGTTTATATAACCCTCATTTGCCAAATCAACAAGTTCGTCACTATAAGTAATTTTACCATCAAATGTTCATCACGAGGCTATACACTTTTCTACTGAGGCTAATGGCCTTTGGGGCAACACCTTTTCTGCTACGATTGTCATGGCTACAAGCCATGAGAAGCTATCTTTTTTGCAGTGTCATCATTTGAAGCTAAGTACAGTGCCATCAGCATTTAAGTGAGTTATATAATTAAATTCAATGTCATGCATGCTTTATAAATTATCATCATGTTTTTTAATTTGTATTTTTTAATAGCAAATGCAGCTGTAAGCATCTATGACTTTATGATTACGTTTATTCCTTTCAGATAGTCTGATTTGGGGATTAGTTAATCATTTTTACGTGATAAGACCCTCTTGCCCAACAGACAGGGGTGACTTTAAACATAGGTGAATCAGACTGTTGCGTAGGGCTTTAAA